>OZ026612.1:96282196-96994696 GCA_964020975.1 Hermodice carunculata | reverse complement strand
TATTTTTCTGAGTACACATCTGTAATATGTGAAATAAATTCACAATAACAGTCTGACAATTCACAGGTTGCCCTAGATCCAGAGAAGATTTTTTGGTTATACATGTATTCCATACACATTTTGACAATGTTTATATTTTAATGTTTGATTTTGAAATCAGTTTATCTTGTGAAGTGTTGGCTTTTGTGATCATACTTATGATAGACCTTTTTTTATTCACAGAATTATCAAAGATAATCTGGCACCTGTATTTCATTAAAATATCTCATTCAACTTTCTTCATACCCTTCTGCCCGAGCTACCAAATTCCTCAAAAAAAGTATTTTTTCTTTGTTGTTGTACCTTATACATTAATGACTTTATTTGACATGGCATGAATGCATGTGGTGCTTGTCAAGACTTACTGATTAGTGTGCCACCTAGTTTCACTTTGAGGAATTACTGAAAATGCCATGTACTTCAAGCTGTGTATGTGAAGAGATAGAACCACACTGTTGGAGCTTCAGGGTTATACATAAGAAAGATATAGTGACAATATGTTCAATGAACATACAAAATGGAGTAACTGTAAAAGTTAAGCGAAATTTCTAGTGAAGCTTTTGAAACATCTGTATGTAAAAACCTGTATTATCGCCCATCACATCTTTTCTTTGTTGAGTTTTGATAATCAAGTCAATGTTTCTTTTATGTGTTGCAATTTCCTTTGTGTTGTTTGAGGTTGCAAGATATTTTCTCTCACAGCAGAGTTGTTTTCAAGACAAAATGTACCATTTGAAATCCTGGAAGTGTTTAAATAAATTTGGTTGTCCACTTGGAATTATTAGTTGTCCATTCTGGCTTGTAATTTTCAATTTACCTGTCCTTTGTTCAATTTCACTTGTTGCAGACAATCTGGCTTGCCTTAATGTTGAGCCCCGATCCTGTTAAATTTTCAAGAAACACACATGAGAATCGTTTCCAAGTCCCTGCCCTTGTGTACACCCTAGTGAAGTTAGTTTGATCTCTTGTTTTATTTGTTACCCAGTTCATTATTATTTCTCACTCTGCGTAATTGTTGCATGACAGTGTGTGCTTTTGTTAAATTGCACACATATACTGCTATGTTCCTGCATGATACAGTTCTGCAATATACATTAGGCCATGATTCATTTATCTATCTGATCCCATTCAAAACCAGTAAGGTTCCCCCCCCCCCCACCATGTTAAAGGGAGTGACATAATAAGTGCCTCACACCACTTTTCAACTTGGTGTTTGACTTCATGACCATCAATTTCCTGCAGCCTTTTATTGCAAGCACTGCAACAATTGGCTGTCTCGCAGTTGCTATATTGTATCAGCTTCCGTGACAAAACTACCCAACTTTACACCAGATGTTGAAAAACAAAATGTTGATTCAAACCACCTGTTGTACAAAACCAGACATCTTCTCCATCCCACTAATGCTCATGCCAAACCATTCACATTTGGTATACTAGCTTCAGAGAAGAAATTCTAAGTCACAGAAAGACAAACCAATTTCAAGAGCTTTGCTGTCTTAGTTAATGCCAGCACAGCTAAAGAGTGCAATTGCATTTGCTTTCTCCGGTTTGAAATCAAATTCATGGTGAAACAATATCCGCATACCACAGAGTTGGTGGTTTCCTGCGTGACTGCAGTATCTGGCTCTCCATCACTGCTGCTGTCTGCCATAGATACAGTCAGCCCAGTTGATCCAGCAGCCTCCACTGCTTGTGGTTTGACATTTGACCCCTCCTCAGCCTCTTCCTGTTTGCTGTCTGCTGGAGTAACTTTGACTGAAGTGGAAGCACTGTGGACATCCTGATTTTCATCACTGTCGGAGTCCTCCTCGGAGTCATCTGATCTCCCGTCCACCACTTGATCCTCCTCTGGATAATCCCACTGTGATTCCCCCGTGACATCATTGCAGTAGAAATACCTCTTGTATGTCCTGCAACCCCAAGAAAGGTTTGGGGCAAAACCAAAAGTACACACATAAGTTATACATCTTGTGTATTTGAACAGGCGAGGCCCCAGGGCATAAAGGCGGAGGCCACCTGTTCAACATAATGATGCTGAAAGGCAAGTGTGGGTAGTTACGGCACAGTCTGATGAGCCTGGTGGTAGATGCGACGGCTGCCTGTAGAAAGATAAACAGATGGACATGTATGCATTCACAGTTTACTCCTTAACACAAAGGTAATGTGACCACCAACACACAATACTTGCATGACACCTGACTGAGCCTCACAAATTCACTTGTTTTCCTTCAACATGTGAATATACATTATTTTGCACAAACCATCAAGAATTAATACCAAAACTTTACGCCTGATATTCTTTGAGACAGCAATTTTTACTTATCTCTTTTAGCTGTACATATACTCTAAAATAAAGTATGATTTTGTGAAAATACATTTTATCAGGAAAGAATCTGATAGATGTACCACATAGTTTGAATACGCAACATGTGCTGTGAATACGAAACAATTCCATTTCCTACAGGCAACAGGTTAAATATAGCTTCCAAAATGCCATTTCATATCTTAATAGTCAGTTTTGAAAGAAATTTTCTGGATAAATATGGAAGAGTATATCACAACTTTTCCTTGTAAATTGGGCACATATATGGCAATTTGACTCACTTTCTGAGGCTAGAGATGAGCAAATGTGTGTTTACTTGTGGCCACAATATACAAAGAAACATGCAAACATGTCCTGCCATGGACATATCTTTGCCTTTTTTTTTTCTCCAGATATTCCCCACTCAAAAATTTCCTGACAACTTCAGGACAAAATTTTCCATGTTTCTTTGTCCAGAAGATAAATTTGAGGCCCACAGATCACAAGTAGTACAGCGTGCCACTTCTGCAAAATTGATGTTATTTCCAATTTTGTTACCTTTTTGTGTAATACCCAGCATGCTGTATTTAGCTGATGCTGATAGGTTAGGAATAGGCCAACATGATAATGAATTACATGTCGTTACACTTTGATTACTTTTGATATAGATTGTCTTTTTTAAATTGAATCAGTTCTAACATAAGTATAGACCTATCACCAAGGGCTGGGTGGCTTAAAGGTTTGAATTAACCCACTTAAAGCCACATGTGTGAGCTCAGTGGGAGTGGATGATATACATCCCTGCTAATAATAGAGCTTCAGCTTATGTCAAACTTAGCCTTGCAGGCACTGGTTCAAACATGGTATGGGACCGCAAAGTTCTCTCCATTCAGCCAAAGTGCTCACGCATATTTCACTTTTCAGATAGATTTCAACCTATTTGTGGCTGATGCAGTTCTGCTTTGGCTACACAAGCACCTAACAGATTAGCCACTGTGGCTATAGCTGTCTGAGTGTGAACACAGAATCTTAAGTCAGAAATCCTTGTAAAATGAGGTTTTCTATGTGAAGATTAACGCTATTGTGGCTGATCAAACTCTACTTTGGCTACACAATTGCCAAATATATTAGCCACCTTGGCTAGAAGTGTATGCTTCCAAGTAAGAACACAGGATCTTCATTCAGAAATCCTTGTGCATCATTTTTTATGTAACTGATTATTTAACTTTCATCCTATATCAGGCTGCTTTTAAAAAGCAGATAAATCCACAGCTGGATGAATTCAAAGAATGGAAGTGCAAGTATTTCATCTCAGATACACAGACATGTTTTCTTGACAAGTCCATCACATTACATATAATGAGATAAATGTCATGCGACTTTAGAAATCAGGCAGTTGAGAGAACAGCTTTGATTTGACAATCATTTTTTTTTTAAGCGATACAATAAATTGATTGTGTTTGATATGTGTCTCAAGGACCTGAAGTCTCTCTTCACTCACTGTGTCACAGTGACTTGCTTTATCAACTTGGCACTTGAGGCAGAAGTGTAAAATAGTACTCGGCACAGTACAATACAGAATTGATGGGACCATGGAATATAGTTGTATAAAATATCCACAGTTGTCATTTTTAATCAGCTTCACATTCAGATACCTCAAGTGTCTTTGTCCAGTCAATTTGATATACATTGGAATGAGGGAATTTCCCCTTGAGTGCCTTTATATTGGATTGATTACCTTTTCTCTGGTCACTCAACTACATTGGAATGAGTGCCTTTTTCTTGGTCACAGAAATGTACCAAACTGCATGCCTTTTACTTGTCACTTAGGACATCAGACTAAATGCCTTTTTATTCCTAGTAACTTGGACAGTGTGCAATAAAGGCCTGTCTCTAGTCAGTTGGGATACATTGGACTCTCTATTTAACTGTTTACAATTCTCCATTACCTGTACCTAAGCCATCTGCCTGGATAGACTGTAGGTTCAAAAATACTGTCTGGTCTATTGAATGCATGAAGTGGCAACAAAGCACCCAAGTGAATCAACAGGCAATCAGTAAACAGATCATCTGGTGTTTCCAAGCTTTGGAACAGGAACTGGTGCAATTATGGACCAGATTTGCCAGGAGAACTCTTGGAAGCTTGTATGTAAATCTGCATGACACATCAACAATTTTGCTTCCCCACCAAAATGCAGAGTGCTTAGCAACAAAAAGAGTTCTCTAAGCAAGAGCTAGTCACGCCGATGTTTTACTCACCACCTGTGTTTACATCGTTGTCTTCTTCTGTGATACCATGACCATCACGGCCGCCTCAGCTGGATCTTCATGTCATGTGACCATAGTCAGCAAATAGGCAGGTTGGGCAAACACATTCAACACTCGCACATCTACACCTCAATACACCTCTCTTTTATTTATTTTTCCAAGTCCCCCACAAACGTCCCCCAGGTCAATTTTCACTGCAGATTTTATGATCACTTTTCTTTGCTTCTTTTTGCCACGAAACCAGGCACCTGCCACATGAGCAGTTCTCTTGTTTGCCAAATGTGCAAATAGGAGACTATGCCGAGACAGTTCTAAGGCCAAAGAGTGGTTGACCATCTCCACGTGTCTTACACAAAACGCAGCTTGACTTTTGCTTGGCTCCATAAAGCATCTTTGGAAGAAGTTCACAGCCCCACTGATACATCAGGTACGGTCAGGTAGGCTAGTGTGTCTCGCAAAGAGATGCACACACAGTTCATACACAAAGTGATGATAATAAAATGACCGTACCTGTCCCAGTTACACGACCAGCCAGGGGGCGCTGCACTCTTTTCATACTGCTGTAACTGCTGATCAGCATCTTGTAGTTTCTTAAGCAGGTACTGGGTATTAAGACCACCGTCTCGCCAGTCCTGAATCCTGGTCTGAAATCAAAGAACACGCGGACAAGTCAGAGAGCATTTATGCTGAGAATGCAGTCTGATATCAAAGTCATGCTGGACTTGGCAAGATACCCTTGTATTTAATTACACAAGCTGAGGACATTAAACTGCCTTTTGGAGTCAACCTAAGAACTTTTTAAAAATTTTCCTGGCCTACAAATGCAATGTGCCTGTGACAAAAGCATTCAATACAATCTATGCAACAGGTCACCAAATGGGGAAACCCCAGCGGAGATATCCATATCAGAGTGAGGCATGCATAGGTTCTTGGGTAATTTGCAGGCCACTCAATCTTACCACACAGAGCTACCATTGTAGGGCCTATTCAATACAGCTATTTCTCAAAAAAAAAAAAACAAAAAAAAAACAAAAAAAAAAAACAAAAAAAACAAAAACAAACAAACAAACAAACAAAAAACAAAAAAACCCCAAACCTAGAATCTACAGTGGCTGAAACAGTATTTAAAAGAATGAGGAGCATCCGTTGATGGAAGGAATAAAGTGGCACAGGTGGACATTGCTTTCAAAGCACATAATTCGGGAGTTGAAAAGCAATTGGGCGACAACACCGAAAAGGACACCATTACAAGGCCTACATGGAATGTGAAGGTGCTTCAAAATCCATATGATTTAAAGACTGAATGGAGTAATGACTTCAGAGGTTTACCTCACATAGCGCCGACTGTTGTCTCCTACTTGAAAAAGGTTTGTAAGTGGCCTAGATCGAGGTTGAAGAGATTTAAAGAGGACTATGGTTGGCAGCTTCATCCAGAGTGCCATGTTTATCAAGTCATACTACATGTATTAAAAAATGTCAAGGATAAAGCCATGTTTGTAATAGCTGATTGTGTTCAGACCACGAGTTTTGGTAAATAAACAAGGAGATATCCTTACTGGAAACTGTACATGTGTTGTGAAAGTAAATCCACTAAATTTTCTTGATTTTGTCCGTGGTTTCTGACTACCTGATCGCTAGTGCTTGTGATACTATCGCGATGGTTAAGTAAGACTGTAGGTGCACAGATCGCCATCTGGTAGCAAAAAATCAGCCCGCATGCCTCGCTTTCATAATGGGACCTCTGGCAGAGTTTCCCTGCTTGGTGAATTTATGCACAGATCATATTGAGGCTGCCCTAGAATGCAAAAATGTCAGCTGCAAATGCCCAAAACTTTGCCTGCATATGAACATTAAGGATACACTGTGCCAGTCACAAAGTCTTCCACCTAATATGTAAGGCTTTGGATCAGGATCAAATGAGCAAACTACTGGCCAAAAGGGTGCAGTAGAGACAACAGTTCAAAAGTTTGAGATTCTAAAATTCTCTGTGAACTGCTTCAATGATGTACAGATGTGTACATGTAGTTGAAAACCCAAGTCATGTTGAACAAAAGAAACAGAACTGGGATATCCTCCAGTAAGGTCTCTTTGGACCTATCCTGTCACAATGTATGTTCATCTGTGACCAGGGTATCCTCCACTAAGGTCTCTTTGGACCTATCCTGTCACAATGTATGTTCATCTGTGACCAGGGTAACTGTCCTCCAGCAAGGTCTTCTTGGACCTATCTTGTCACAATGCATGTTTTGTATGTTGCTTTATTCATAAATTTCTTCCCCCAGGGGGCAAGAATAAATAATTATGAATATTCATCCACCGAGGTCTGTTTGACCTATTCTATCACAATATATGAATATCAATGAATGGAGTACCCCCCACAAAGGTCTCACACATATCTATCACAATGAACATCTATGAATAGGGTATCCTCCAGTGAGGTCACTTAGACCTATCTTGTCACAATATACAATCACCTGTGATAAGGGTATCTTCCAGGAAGGTCTTCTTGGACCAATCCTGCCACAATGTCTATTTTGTATAACTGTATTGCTTTATTCATACAATTCATGAAAAAGGCCATGGTCACCTGTGTGCACAACAATTTTAACTGTTCTTTTGGATATTCTTTTTGTGATATCAAAGTCTTTGTTCAAAACATCCATGACGTATCATTCAAAACATAACATTCAGTACATGCTATGTGCGGTCTTAACTTGGCTCTTATACAGCACTGTCATTATGCACAAATACTTCTTCAGTTATCATCCTCAAATGAAATTTACAAAATTTACCCTATAAGCTTAAAAAATTACTTCAAGGTCACCCAAATGTAATATCAACCCAGTTCTTATGCAGAATTATCATCATGCCCAATTTCAAAGTCCCAATTAAAACTCCAATGCCTCAAAATTTCTGCCCGACATCTCATGCTCACATACTTTAAAGAACCAACTTGTTTTTCAATACAATAACAATTGCCCAGACAATAACAATGAAATCAGACTGCATCTCTGTCAAAAGAGGGTAGCATTCTCCATGGTGCTGCTGCATTGGTTCAGAGTTCCCCAACAACCGCCAAAGTGTACAGAAAACCAGGATATGGCAAGTGTTTGAATGTCGTCAAGTGACTGGTTTCTCATGTCATAATATGACTAGCCATTTGTGTGAATTACCTTCCAAAAGTACATCGCTTTAAACAGAATTTCAAAAGGATACAACAAACTCTGTCAGGACATAAAACAATATCTGCCATATCCTAAGGAAAAAATATACTTAACAATATGACCTAAAATTTAAAAAAAAAAAAAAAAAAAAAAAAAAAAAAAGAAAAGAAAAAAAAAAAAAAGAAACCCAACTTGAAAACTTGAAGGATTATTCAGTAGAGAAGAGATAGAACCATTTGACAGCACCACAAGGATGACCCTTCAAAAACACATATAAACCCAAGATTTTTGTTTTTGTTTTGTTTTTTTGTCCACTCATGAAAAGTGATGCATTTTTGCTGAACACAGGAGCTGAAACTGTGTCAATTCTCTTGTTCTGAAATGAGAGTGTTATGGCCCAATCACAAATTTCTTCGCTTTTGAGTCCTTTCCATACAATCGTCCCAGCCACAGCTTTGGCAGATTTCACCTGTCGAGTTGGTCTGACATTGAGCCCACAAACACAGGTTAAACCTGTCTTTTTGGGCTCAATGTCAGACGAAGCTTTATGTTGTCTTAACCTGGTTCAGACAACATAAAACTATGAGCAACCACTTAGGATTGTATAATGTTGTCACTGCTGAAAAAAGTTTGTTCATGGCAGAAGAACCAAACGGCCAATACATGTACATGTATTTGTCAGCCACAGAGGCCATTTAATCATATCGTCAGTACTATGTCATTCTTCTACTCTAGACACTTTATGCTCTTTTGACCCAAATTCTATATGGTTCTTTAGAAAGTTCATGGATATTGGTCTTCATTACAGGTTTAGCTGGATCTATACAGAGATAATGGTGTAAGTATTCAACGCTCTGGTGACTGCTAGAACTTTGATACACTGCTATGTAGAAGTAAAACTTGATGTTATGCTTAAATACACACAACTGAAATCAAAAGCCATGGTAATTCCACTAATTTCCTTTGTAATAATCCCCGACATGCAGTTCTACATATTTTGCTCAACCCTTTGCACATGGCATCAAGAGGTTTTTGACAAACCATTTCGTGTCCTGGGGGGGGGGGAGGGTTGCTGTTCACATGGATCATAATGCAAAGTTCATACGAATTGGTCACTACCAAGACATCAAGTGATGGACACACCTGCGCTTCTTTGTTTGATGGGACACACTATGTACATACTCACCACCTGCCTGAAAAAAAGGTTTTGTGCATCCCTCTCACTCTCTCTCTCTTCCCACAATCCACCCCCACCCCCTCTCTCTCTCTCTCTCTCTCTCTCTCTCTCTCTCTCTCACACACACACACACACACACACACACACACACACACACCAAAATATCTGGTTACATGATATGGACAAAGTGAACTTTCATCATGCAAGAGTTTAATACTCTGTAAAGACGGTATTGCTGAAACACAGGTGGAATCACAACATTAAGGCTGAAAACATACAATCCATCCAATCCAATCTAATGCAATGTTTTTGCACTACTAGAAGCATAAAGTTATGAAGACAATAGGCATGACCAAACCACGAGTTTAACTCATCCAAATGATCCTTTGGTAGGAAAGTCGAGCTTTACATCTGCTGATCTGCTGTGTTTTAAATCAATTCAGTAAGATGGAGCATATGCATAAATGTATAAATCAGATGGACCATATATATTGTTTTTTTTTTTTTTTTAGTTTGACTTCCACCTAGGGTTTACTTTCACATACCATCATACCATGCAATACAATGTATATATGATGCAAAAACTGCTGGGTATATGGATTATGATGTGAAGTTCATATTAATAAAACAATGACAAAGAAAGACATAAAAGGTCAAATACACCTGTGTCACACTTTGTATAATGTACCACAATAACCATGAGCACATTGAGGTACTTACGTGAAGCAACACTGTTCAAAAGTTAAATTTCTCATATTCTAACAAACAATTTGTCACAGTACAAGCATACTTGTTTAAAAAGCATTTCATTCTTGTCAAACAAGCTAACTGACTTGATCACCACTTGCACAATATTGCTGATGGTGTTGGAGTGCATGCCTTGAAGTGTGCTGCGAGGCAGGAGGTGTTACCATGGCAGTCTGCAACATGACTGAACACATGCCACATGCATCACTGCCACTCTTCAAATTTGCCAAGGACATGAGACACACAGCAGTCCTTGAACTGCCTGGGAAACTTCTTACTGGAATTTCATGTAGCTCTCATTTTTTTCCTCAACCAGTCATGCATGAATAAATTCTTGACTCTCTGATATGATAGCAGTGATTTTATTTCATGGGGCCTGAAATTTTCCTTTACTCCAAGTTCACTTTGTAAAGTAGTGTACAGTACATATTTTTTGAAAGGTTCCATACCTGAGATTTATTTTCTGACACTGCAGCATTATTTTAAGCAAATTTCGCAGCAATGTTTGAAAGGCATTTCTGAAGTTAATTGAAGTGGTTTTCATTGTTTAGAACAAATTTGGATTCAATTCCACATTTTGATGGATGTTGGTATCAGATTTGCAGTCAACCGTTGAATATGCCATAAAAAAAGAATAAAGATGGTCCTGTGCTCTGCTGAAAAATAGCTTAAAAATCATGACTGACACAATAAAACCAAATTTGTGGATGACAATTTCAGAGTCTTATCCTAATCAGTTGGCACGTTGTCCTTCTGACATCAAATACAAAAGAAGCAACCACACCTGGTCCTAAGTAAAACATAAGAAAAAAAAAAAAAAAAAAACAGATGCAAAAGAGCCCATTGACACCAATGCTTTCTGTCATCCTCAAAAATATCCCATTCATGATACTACCTCTTCACTGCAATCTGTCAGGAATACCACGCACCTCTCTGAACTGGACTGTATAAAAACAGAGCCCTTTCCTGGTTTCCTTTCATTTGCAGCTTGACAGTTTGCTGGCATTCACCATCTTACTACCACATAGTCTTTAAAATCAACAGCTTTCCTTGGGACACTGCGCACATTGTGTGCAAAGTGTCCTCCTACGGAAAGCTGTTGACTATGACTACTTTTTTCCTTGGACTAGGTTTGCTGGTACATGTATTTGAATGAAAGGTATCTTCGTGAGGAATTTTAATTTTTGCAATCATTATGTTTAATGGTCATCAGAAAACAACCACAGCAGTGATTGGCACTTTAAGGGTTAATCTATTGATGACTCAAAAGTCAATAAGGGTTGTATACTGGCTATGTTGACACATGCTGCAAACTTTGACTGATTGTATGTAGCACTATTGCTAAGTTATTTAACAGACACTGTTTTGAATCTCACGGTTATAGTGATGTCAACAGTGAAAATGGTGTTTCTTTAATAACAGAACAATAGTTCCACTAAATAAACTCAAATTTGGTGGTGTTGCAGGTCATGGTGAGTAGTCGTCCTTTTGATATTGAAGCAGGCAGATCAAAGGTGTAAAATAATGATCTTGACAGGAGAAATGGTGTTCAATCAATAATTTGCCAATGCTATCAACAGTGGTTGTACCATGATCCCCAGATAGAAATATAAATTCTATTTGCTGTTAATTCATGCAGCAAGGTAAGACATTGGTTTATGATGGCTAACAGATGTCCCTAATTGAATTTGTGGTCAGCAGGTCAAATTTGAAGATTGTGATGACTTTGACATGGAAAACTGTGTCCAATCATGGATGACAATTTTATATGAAGGTAATGTCAGAGACAAATCAATAAGCTTTAAGAAAATGAAGTCAGTTTTGTTTCAAAGTACAGAGGGCTCTGGCAGCATTGGTAGTTTCATTGCTGACATCTCACTGGAATTAAACATATATGTACATAAGTTACCAAAGTTTGCACATAAGCTGTGCCTTTTAACTTCAAACTGCTTAAAACATTCAACAAGGGTCCTCCCATGAACCAATGTAGAGAATATAACTGTTGGTACAGCCATCATCGATTGACAAGAATTTCAGTCATGAGCCCTGCCTTTCATCATGCGTACATACCAAATGCTAAATACAGGCTACCTGTCACCTGTCACATGTATAAGAAGCAGACCTGCGCTGTCTTGTCTGCCATTTAGCCACCTAGAGTGGCCCTAATCCATCTGGCTTTGAATCACCACAACAAACACAAAAGCAATAAAATAAAATTTGAAAAAATAGCATATACATGTATAGATTAATTATAAATAATAGAAAAAAAAAATCCAAATATTTACAGCATCATGATTCTGTTCACAGTTTACCACAGGACCTATCCAAGCAATGTCTCTGCTGAAACATTCCAATACTTTGCCCATCAGTTTAGCTGGAGAATATGGCCACACCTGGATGGAAGGCTGCCTGATGCTTACATCATACAAGCTCGGTCAGCACAGCTAGAAAAATGGGTCTCAACTTTTTTTCCCCCAAATCGTTTTTGTTCTTAATACCAGTGTTTGAAGTGGAAAAATACAACATCAAAGGAATCTTACCCTTAAAGCACTATGGGGATAAATGGAACCAAACATGGAAAATTCAAGACCTTTTTGTTTTTCAGTTTACCATGAAAGGTTCTGTCAAATGTAGATTTAAGATTGCAGAATTGAATGATTTGATCTTACATGTGAAACCATGATTATCATGCACTCCTGTAATTCTACCTGCCAGACTACTGACTGTGTAATGATGAAATGTCTGGTTTAGCATCTTTCAGAAAATATGTACTTTTTAGCACTTTATATGAAAACCAAAGGTTGTACTGATGGATTCTTAACGTCAGAGCTACTATGTCATACAGGCTACCCTTACAGACAAGGGCCATTATGGTGGTTGGTGTATTATTCTGATACTTAAGGTAATGGATTGCAGCCCATGGTGTCAATCTCTGATACATACGATCATCTGGCTTGTTGTTGCACATCAAATTTATACTTTATATGTAGGACTGCTGATGAAGAGTCAAAGACTTATAGTCTACTTCAGGTCACATAACAAATCAAATCCATCTTTGTGCAACACTTTTACATGTGAAAATCACTAAATGCCCATATCCTTTCATTTCCCTCTCAAAAGAAATATGATGTGTCCTTAAGTTACAGAGAGGTATGGGCTAAAGCACCATATTGACCTAGCGGACTTTGCTTACTTCAATTTCAACCAGAAGTATCTGCAACTTTGACAGTCCTTTCCGTGTCACCTCCAAGAACTCCAGTTTGCTGGTCACCACACTTGCCAGGTCTGCAATCTCTGCCTGTAATTATCACATTGAAAATTTTACTCAATCGTGAGCCTTACTAATCACTGAGCACTGACTGTAGAATTTAAAAATTAAGAACAAACTCCATGTTCTACTGTTCTAACTTGGAATGGTCCAATGTGTACATCTGATATCGGGCCTCATTTTCAATACACACTGAAAAAAGAACACTTTGTAATTTTTCTGTTTTTTTTTTCCTGAAGTGAGTACTGCCATTATATCCAATCCATTTTTGTAACACCAATCAATAGATGACACATCACACGGAAAATTTTTACAGTAGGCCCCATCAGTATTAAAGCCAAATTAAATTTTTCATATTGCTATTATTTCGTGACAGTTGCTAAGCAAGTGACTGTGTGTTTTGCTACAATTAAAATGTGAACTTCTGTATGTTTCATTAGATATTATTATAGGATACAAAATATCCCTATGAGATATTCACACCAACTTCTAAAGATATACAGTGGTACCTGCTGTATGTGGCCACCTCTTCAGCCAAGAAAAAGTGGCCATATACAGCAGGTGACTGGTCACTGCAGGTAAATTAACAAAGAAACTGACTCCTATGTCCAAGCCCAGTGGCCACAAAAAGCAATGTGGCTGCTCACGGCAGTGATTGCATACAGCAGGTACCACTATATAGCTCCTAGTAAAACTAAATATTATACATTGGTCACCATGCTGTAAAATTTATCACTTAATACATCCTTCAACATATCTTAAACTTGCATATACAAAGACCACAGAGATCCGTTCTAGTTTTGATCAAATTAATTTTAAAACAAGAGGACTGTGTGAACAGCCCATGCCTCTGCTGATCTTGACATTCATCACACTTGCAGCTCTATGAACTTGGGAAAGGATCAAGGACACCATGCTCTGAGTAAGTCTGACCTTTATAGAAGAACACTTACATGTGCAACATCAAAGTTCAAGTAGTTCTCAAGTTATAATGAAGAGTAAAATTCATGTATGTTGCACTGTGACCCCACAAACAAGGTCAAGGTCATTCATGTACGGTCTCAGCATGACCTTCATACAGAATAATTAACATGTGTAGCTAACTCAAAACAGATCTCAATTTATCAAGTAAACATTAAATTTTGTGTCAGTTGTCCTGTGAATTAGCATTAGAATGCCCATTGACTTACATAGTAATCAATAGGAAAGCTGCATTGAACGATAAGTACCTGAATTGAAAATCCTTAAAAATCAGGAATCCAAAGCAGTGCCACCTAGTAAACAACTGTTTGACCCTTCCACAACAACATATCCATCACATTTCAGCTTTATCTGAGGGATGGTTCTGAGAAGTGAAAAATAGCAAAACCATACAAAAAATTCATAAAAAAATTGCAGCGCCACCTGGTGAACAAATTGGGAACTAGGTGTCCCTGGGAGTGCCTATGTACGATATCAAAGCAATTGGGTCAGCGGTTTCAGAGGAGAAGAATTTTTACGGTTTGCCCCCAAAAAGAACAAAAAAATTCATAAAAAATCCAAAAATCAATACAGCATGACCATTTGAACAAACTTGGTAGAGATCTATCCAAGGCACATCCCCACCAAGTTTGAAGTAAATCTGGTCAATATTATTTAAGTTATGACCATTACAAGAAATTCCCATGTTAAACTTTCCTATTAATACTTTTGTAGAGATTTTTGAAAAAAAATCATGAAAAAATCCAAAATTCATTGGAACATGACCATTGGAACAAACCTGGTAGACACCCACCCAAGGTACATTGCCACCAAGTTTGAAGTAAATCTGGATGATGGTTTTGGAAAAGAAGTCAAAAATGTAAATTAGCATTAGAATACCTATTGACTTACATGGTAATCAACAGGAAAGGTGCATTTACCGCAAAGGAGCCGAATTGAAAAAATCATTAAAAATTAGGAATCCGCAGCATTCCCACATAGTGAGTAACTTTGTTTGGCCCTTCTATAAGGAACATATCCACAACATGTAAGCTTAATCTGAGTGATGGTTCTGGAGAAGAAGTCGAAAATAGCTATAACACACAAAAATTCATAAAAAATTAGAAAAAAACTGCAGCGCCACCTGGTGAACAAATTAACAACAAGGAGTCCCTAGGTGTCTTCCTGTGTGATATCAAAGCAACTGGGTAAGTGGTTTCGGAGAAGATTTTTTAAGATTTGTCCAAAGAAAAAAGAACAAAAAAATTCATTAAAAGCCCAAAAATAACTGGAGCATGAACATTTTACCAAAACTGGTAGAAACCCACCCAAGGTACATCCCCACCACGTTTGATGTTAATCTGGATGACGGTTTTGGAGAAGAAGTCGAAAATGTGACTTAGCATTAGAATGCTCATTGACTTCTATAGTAATCAATAGGAAAGCTGCATTGACCGTTAAGTACCCGATTTGAAAAAATCGTTAAAAATCAGGAATCGGCAGTACTCCCACATAGAGAACAACTTTGTTTGACCCTTCTACAAGGAACATATCCACCATGTTTCAGCATAATCTGAGTGACGGTTCTGGAGAAGAAGTCAAAAATTGCTATAACACACAAAAATTCATAAAAAATTATAAAAAAATTGCAGCGCCACCTGGTGAACAAATTAAGAACTAGGAGTCCCAGGGAGTGTTCCAGTGTGATATCAAAGCAATTGGGTGAGCGGTTTCAGAGAAGAAGATTTTTTAAGATTTGCCCACAAAAGAACAAAAAAATTCATTAAAAATCCAAAAACCACTGGACCGTGATCATTTGAACAAACTTGGTAGAGACCCACCCAAGGCACATCTCTGCCAAGTTTGAAGTGGATCTGGCCGACGGTTTCTGAGAAGAAGTCGAAAATGTGAATTGTGGACAGACGAACGGACGACGGACCATCACAAAACCTCAGCTGACTGACAAGTCAGCTGAGGTAAAAAGAAAGAAGCTTACTCCACTATTATTTATATTTTTCTATCTTGTTGCTTTTCTATTATTTAACATTTATTTTAACTATAAGGTACAAATAACTCCTCAAAGAGTAAACCATTCATCAAATACAGTGTCTGGCGGGTTCTAGTCTATGGTTTAAACTCAGGCTACCAATGGTGTGGCCATGTCATTCACCATTCACCATGACACCATTAGCATCAAAGCAGAAATATAAACAATTCTTACCCGAGCTTTGATCACTTCCTTGTCAATCTTTTTCTTCACCACAGGCTCTGAGGATTCTGTTGAAAATAAAGCGAATTCTTATCTTGACAGAAAGCCACCTAGATTAAAGAAGTATGGAAACAGTACACCTTCCAAGTATAGTTCAACTGTCATATTATGGAATTTACTTTCTAGTTGGTATTTTACACTGATCTTGATATTTTCATACCAAAATCAACTAACTGCCATTGACACAAGCTATATGGTCCACCCACAAGATTCAAAAGGGTAACTTTATCTGATGGTGGTTACTGAACTTTGATAATTCAGAAGACAAAAAAGTTAAGACTCTGCTGCAACACTCTTTATATTGCCAGAATCATTCTGAAGCTGTATGAGTGCCTAACAAACACTGGTCAAAAAGCATCAAATCAAGATAACTGGCTGCATCAAATTATCAAAAGACGCCATAAGGTATCAGTTTCCAAGACACAACCCAAGTGTAAAGCTGCTTAATGAAAACTGCATATCAATTTATGAAGCTGGGTTGTCAGCAACACAAAATTCGTCAAAATGCATCATACTCATTTGCCATAATCAGTTGTCTTGGTATCACAATTTCAAAGAAACAGCCAGGACAATATTGTCCAAGCAGATGGATGTATGGAACTCATGACAATATCCTCCATTCACACTTTGTGGCCAGAGGAAGACAAATTCCTCTATGGATTTTATGAACAAAGAGTCTCCAACTTCAACAAAGTTAGTGATTGGAACTTATCTTGTAATGGTAGTGAACAAGCACATACCCCGATGAGCACAAAATAACAGATTTTTTTTTACATGCAGGGGACTGAAGGTGCAATCTGCTTTATGCTGGTGGGACTATACCTTTGAGTTTCTTCCCAGTGACGTCATCTTGCCCACCAGTGTGCTTCCTCTTGCCGCTGCTGTCCCTTATTGCATTGCCTGTGCCACTTCCACAGTCATTGTCACTTCCCATCTTCTTGAGCTCTGCCTGCAAGAGGTAAACAACTGGTTTGAAATCAGACCATCTTGCAAAATTATTCATGCAAGTTTTCCATTCTTTGTTGCTAAAATCTGCCCAATTTCCATTCTACTCCTAAAACAGGATTCACTCGCTCTCTCTCTTACAGTAAATTTACATACATGTACTTTTTTATTTTATAGATTAATCCAGTGAAATTAAACGTTTTCCAGGGTGTTTGTACTTTGGCTCTCAGCAAAACAAATTTTAAAATACCTAACCCTTCCCAAAACCAGATATACACCTTTGAGAAGCCCTTGCCCCCACACTATAGGTCTCTCTTTGATGTGAATCCCAACTATAATCAGGAAGAAGGGCCTCCATGCATTTAACTACAGTATGTATTACCGGAGGGTATTCATATATAAGTGATCTATCGTACCTTTTTCCTCTCCAAAGCCATTTCTAGCTGTCTGTCAATTTCGTCGTCATCGCTGAGGCCCACATCATCTAAGCCATCGTCTTGCATGGCCACAGGTATTGCTGTGGGCTGAGTGGTATCCAGCTTTACCTCACTACTCACTGCCACACCATCTAGGTCCTCCTCATACTTTTTGTTATAATACTCAATGTGGGACACTTGAGGTTCCCCCTCCTTGGCTTGGGGGTAGACATCCTCAGTCCCCATATCCATTGGCAAATTGTCAGTTGTAGAGTCTACCTCACTACTCTGTTCAGATAATGTATGTGCCACATCAACGGGCACTGTTGATGAATCCTGTCCATTATCCACCACCCCTGCAACTTGTTTTGGTAATGCTGGCCCATATAATGGTGGTTCCTCATCGAACCCATGTGACTTGGTTTCACTGTCAAACATATCTACAGTTGGCAGCTTGGGGCCATACTCCACGAGGCCAGTCTCCTTATTAGGCCCAGGCCACTGTGGTCCATACTCAGTCTCTTCCACATCTTCTTGTGGTAACTGAAGTCCATAGCTGCGGTCTGCTGGGAATAAGGCGGGCCCATACTCTGGCAACTGTGGGCCAACCAACTCATCCTCTGTTTCCACTGGCTCAGTTGCTCCAGTGTCATCGACAACAGCAGTACTTTTATCATTGGCAACCTCCTCTTCCTGCAAGGAACTGCTGGGATACAGGTTTTCCTTGTCTTCCTTCTCCTTCTCTGGAGACCTAGCGACATATAATGAAGAAAGTTCCATGATACCACCAACAGAAGTGTCCTTTGCTTCACAAACACACATGGTGTTCATTTAACAGTAAAGTATATTCAATCTTTAATCCATCAGATGTTTTTGATGTTACAAGGGTGCATAACATAATCTTCAGTTTAGACATGTTGTATGTTACAGGTGCTGATGCTGCATGAAGCATCTATTAAACTGTCTAGATGAGATTGACGTTACGACTTGCAACTGTGCTGCATACTCTTCATTACCACAAGGACAATTTTAAAGTGCAGTTCCAAATCAGAGATCCTGAATCTATTCTTTAAAACAGATAGCTACCAGATACCTGCACCCAATGGTTCAGTCATTGGGTCATATTTCCTATACATTTGCAAACGTAAGTGTGAGACTCAAATCTTAATACTACATATATACTTACCTATGCATGGGACCACCACCAATGTTGGGCAGGGTTGAATATATACACTTAAGGTAATGTCCAAATGGTTTGGGGGTAATTTTGTTAATTTTTGAGGTTTTGACATATTTTGGTAGATATAAATGTGTTCAGTCACATGTCCAAATTTGCAAGTTCTAGCCCTTATACATGGTAGTTATAGTACCATGTCAACATTTAGCTCTTGATTACAGACTAGGGATATTGGTGCCAAAATGGCCATTTCTCAAGGATATATCTCCAAAACTAATTCTCTTGTTTTAAACAACTCATTAAAACCTTGCGGGTGAAAATTTATGAGGGCTTTTCTACAAAATGATCAATGAAGAGTTCTTAACCACCCCCCCACCCCCCTACCAACTTTTCCTTACTTTGGTATCATATTTGCTTAAAAATAGGTTTTACAGATACATGTTATTGACATCATAATACCACAAGATTGGTCATTTTGTCTCAAATAATTTTAAAGATATATCCAGAATTTCAATCACACACACAACAACAACACACATTTTAACCAAAACACTTCTCTTTATACAGCAATTTTGAATTTTGAATTCCACCTTTAGTGCAGACAGATTCTGCAAAGCCTTACAGTCACTTGACCATATAGGCTTATTATGTTATAATACATGTATCTGTGATATTTGGCCTAAGAGTGAAGTCCACTTTGCTCGGTTGGGAAGGGCCTTACTATCATGCATAGATTAACCAGGCAGTGTTTAGGTCACATACCAACTATACTTACCCATGCAAGGGATAGCCATCAATGTCAGGGTCAGATTTTTTTGCCCTTTGCTTCTCTTGGTTTTTCCTTTTGTTTCATAGCTGACCATCTCTTCTTCATATTGCTTGTATAGTAGCAAATATTGTGAATACTCTTCTGGGATTTCCCATGTAACATCATTGGTTACCGTGTTCCAGAAGTAGTAATGCTGATTGGTTTCATCTAAGCAGTGCTGCACACAGTGGTTGGAACTGAAAAACAGAAAGATGGTTTTGCAGTTCTACACAAAATTGCCACACTGAGTACAAATGAAGAGATCAACTATTCATATACATGCTTCATGTTATAAACAACATTCCCAATTAAAACGAAAAAAGCTCCGAATAAGAATTGGAGTCAAACATACATGTAACAAATTTATTTGTGATAGGTTGGGAAGCTGTAAGATGGAGAACAATCCCTCCACTCAGATCTATTTGGCAATATGACTGTCAAATATGTATCTTTTTCCGTAATGCATATAAAGCAAGGTGACAAAATTCCTATGTCATATTGTGTGGGACCAAAAAAATTTGATGCAAGACAAGGACAAAAATTCAGAAAAATAAGATTTAAACTATTAGAGGCACTTGTCCACCTCAGACAAGTACCCCCCGATAGAAATTGCTTGTCCCTGTAAAGGTACAATATGATATGTCTTCGATTACACAAGATCAAATGTCAGGGAGATGGCTTGTTTCCTTCACTATTCAGGGAAACAATAAAACAATCAACATATGCACCCCCCCCAACCCCCACGTAGCCTTTTTGTAAATTTGAAAGTGTATGTGTAAAGACTCAAACACTTGAATTAATAGACTAAGGACGAGAGAGAGAGAGAGAGAGAGAGAGAGAGAGAGAGGAGAGAGAGAGAGAGAGAGAGAGAGAGGAGAGATAGAGAGAAGAGAGAGAGGAGAGGAGAGAGAGAGAGAGAGAGAGCGAGAGGAGAGAAGAGAGAGAGAGAGAGAGAGAGAGAGAGAGAGAGAGAGAGAGAGAGAGAGCAGCTGTAAACTGCGCTTGTGACTTCCCCATCAGCAAAGATGACAGTAAATAATCTTCCCTGACACCAAACAGTTCCATGATCATGCATTAACCCTCTGCACAAAGACAGAGTAACCTGCTTTCCTTGGCCAGGGTTAGTCACCTGTCCAGGAAAGCTGTTGGTCTGGTGTATGTTGTTCTGATTTACAATTCTTACTCAAAATGTGAGGAACCTAACAGTAATAGCAAAACACCACCTTTGACAAAAGAACCTCAGATAAAAGCATCACATAGGCCAATATTTGTCATCATACCAATTGGAAGGTGAAAAGGTTAACAAATCTAGATTTACGTTCTGGAGGCTGTAGATCCTGTTCCTCTGCATCAGCCTCATCTTGTCCTCTGTCCTCATGGGCTGGAGACACCTCAGCAGCTGACTTACGCTCAGCTTGATCACCATCTGCAGTTGGTGTCTGACTGGACTCCTCATCATCTTCATCTCCATGTAAAGCATTGATTTCCTGAAAAATTACCATACAAATGTTTAACATGTACTTATACTCCATATAGGATAAAATGCATACATGTACATGTGAAGATAACTATTGCTGTAACCTGTCCAAGCTTTATTTTAATTTCTTCAGTGATGGCACAGTGCTGAAAAAAATATATCATTGAAGTAATATCATATATGTTTAACAATAAATATATCCAAAATATTTAAAGTCTACGCAAAATATGGTCTGTGACAAAACTAAATATAGATATTGATAGCTATATACATACAGCTAAGAAGTCTGCAACAGCATGGTCCAGATCCTGCCTTCTCCACCTGCAGCAGGCTTCTTCACACCCACACCATTCGTCTCTGTGCCCTCTGCCATGAAAACAAAATGTCAAGACCATCTTATTAATAACTGTTACTCTTTACAAGGTTGCAAAATTTCTTGACTTGTACAACCTGCTATTTGTGGCATGTGAAGAGTTGTGCCCTAAAGTCCAGATGCTGAAACTGTCACCAATGAAGTATAACAACACCAAGAGTTTAGTGGGTACTGCAGCAGCTTATTTTCTTCCAATTTTTTTCAGACAATCCCTGTTGTGTAACAGGGCTCTGGTTGCACTTTTGCGCTTTTCCTCCAGGGGTATATTTGTGTACAGGGAGTTTTAAACTAACATGACCTGAGTGGCATTTTCTGGTAAGGAAGGGAGAAACTTGATCTTGTTGACAAAAGTCAGTGGTATCTCTGATGTGACCCAGAATTTTTGGTACATGTACCAATGGGAGCAGAAAGAAATCCACTTGTAGTCCATAGATGCACTCTGGGCACCATTCAGTGACATTTAGACGGGCTGTCATGGCGTTGGGATACCTTTGTGTATTTTCATAAATATATAGAAGCATGGTTCTGGGTTACTTGAGTGTAAGAACTCATAAGTGTTTTTTATGATGCTTGCGTTTTTCACCATGTTCTGTAGCACTCTCATTTTTTTTATCGCGAATATATATGTCAAGAATTGTTTAAGAACCTGCCCAATAAACCACATGCCTTCATGCCAAGACAAGTAAAATGGCCACTTTTATACTGTTTTTGGAAAATCTAAAAGTAGTGGTTTTGGAGAGGTGAAATTAGTTTATCACTTTTCGCAGCAGTCCTGGATGAGCTGCATTTGAGAATGAAACTGGTTAAATCTTCTGTCAACACTGCAGCTCCTTACTCAATCAGTCATCCTCAAAATAATCAACTGTTTCCTCCTTTAATTCTCAGTTTACATCATGTGAGTTTGACATGGTATGTTGCTGTGTAACAAATTTACAGGCACAGGTGATAACACCCAACATTCACTTACTCACCAAATATTTGATCTTGTGAATTCTCATCATCATCTGAATTTGCATAATTAGCAGCTAATCCTGTCAATCCATAGCTGGGCCCTAGAAACACAAACAATATGTTTCATTTTTTCACCTGGATAAACTGTTACACTGATGCAAAAAATATTATCACTCGAGTGGGACTTTCTTTGGCAACATACTAAGTATTTGATATATCTGTCCACTTAAGGTGACTTCATCTTCCATATAAATAGATACTAACTAGGAAATATGCCAAAGTATAAGATTATCCCATAAGTAGAAGTTAATTTCTTATAGATCTGTACAATAAAATTGATGACTGAGTCCACTGTACAACCCAAATAAGTCATTTTGTAATCATTAAAATGGAAAAAAATTATCAAAGCATAGTTCACTTCTTATGACCCATCATCTAAGATCAAATTTCCCATCAACTTTTTCTGAAAATGAATAGACTTAACTAACATTAAAGATCGTGTCAAAGGTAATCTTACCATCCCTTCTTTGTCTGTACCCTGAGATGCACATCGAAGAAGAAACCATAAAATGGAAAACAAAACCAATAAAAATTCAGAAGACAACAAAATGTGTGTTTGCCTGCACTCTATTCATTTGATAGTTATACATGCATGTACATGTACCATCACTGAGCCAACTTTCCCTTACGAACATCACAATAAACATATTTTGTTTGGTTTTCAACAAATGTTTCTTTCACACGGTATATATTAAATCCAGAATCTTTACTTTAGTAGTATATATATTAAATCTTTTTGGGGGACAAATTATTTTGCCAAACTTTCCTGAGGTTACTCTCTTTTCTTCACAACAGTATTGAGAAAGTGGTCATGAAGGCCTGGCACAAATTCAAAAGTAAAAACAAAACAATGCACACACCTACATAACACTACAATGTGACTGTGCGAGGTATATACTGCATTTGAATCAAAAAGGGATCATACCTGAAGCAGGTCCATCTCGTCGTAAATCATCATCTAACTGCAGAACAGTTCTCCTCTTTCCAAGAGCACCCTTTTTCTCGCCTCCTCCCATTATTATTTGGAGCTCTACATAGCCTGAATGGATGGAGGAAAAAATCAACAATAACAACAGCGTAATTTTAAACAATATTCACAATGATGACTTTCATACAAAAATATAATCTGGTAATAGCCACACTGAAAAACAAAGTACATGTTTCTCAAATGCAGCTCCCTCCATAAGAAGGAAAAAAACCCACAAAACAATAGGACGCAGAAATATCAAAATGCAAACTGCAAGAGGTAAAATGCTAACATCAGTTATACAGTTATATACCAGTGAGGTGTGCTTGTTACCATTAAAAAAAAAAAATCGCATTTATAGCCTAGAACATTGCTAAAATCAGGTGGAGACACCCTAGGGATGAAAAAATATGTTTCATTCAATGGCGGAAACTACCTTGTAAATCAGGAAGCAGGTGCTGCCCTCATAGAGAACAGTGTGTGTGACATGGCCTAATGTGTGTTTGTTATTTATCATTCAAAAATAAAAAAAAAAAAAAGACACAGAGCGAGAGAGAGAGAGAGAGAGAGAGAGAGAGAGAGAGAGAGAGAGAGAGAGAGAGAGAGAGAGAGAGAGAGAGAGAGAGAGAGAGAGAGAGAGAGAGAGAGAGAGAGAGAGAGAGAGAGAGAGAGAGAGAGAGAGAGAGAGAGAGAGAGAGAGAGAGAGAGAGAGAGAGAGCAGCTGCTTGTTAGAATACTTTAAAATATGTCCAGAATAGATTAATATAAATAACTGCACTAAATGAGTAAGATAGAAAAAAAACAGTGCCCGACACATGCAACACACTACCATATCTAGTTTTCCATTTGGTCCTGAATATTGGCTGAAGGTGGTAAACATACTGTGCTGCCTCAACAATTGTGCATTTCCTGCTGGTGCTTGGAGCATCACCTAGTGAGTTGGACATGGCAAGGAACCATGATACATAGTTCTGGTGTTTGCATGACACTAAGTCATCTTTTAGTTGTCATTGTGTTCACAATTTGCGTATTGATGCAGGCTTGCATTTTGATTTTACTTGCAACCAAAAATAATCTTAAGCACCATCTTTTGGCATATTATGCAGTGTATCACTAGCACTGTTTCCCTCTCGATCTGGTGGTGCACTTGGACAGGACACAGACATGGTTCAGCTGGCTGCCAGCTTTAACTGGGCTAGTGAGAAGGAAGAAAAAGGAATAAAAAAAACAAAAATGACAAATCAGGGTTGATAGTGTGCCTTTAGTGTATAGATACATTCAGTTGGCCAGTGGCCTAGCTCATCGCCATATTTTGGTGAGTGATAGAGATTACTCCCAAAATTTAAAGATTGATCTTTTAAAGAGTAAACAACAAAAATAGACAGAAATTTATAACTAAATCAACCCAATTGTTTGTCTTCACTATTTACTTGAATCAGCTGAAACACATCATGCTGATTTTTAAAAAGGTTTTTATCAGATTTATTAGATTATCAGTAATGATTGGCCGCATAGGGAAACCACTTTTTGATGCCTCACTGTTTGTATGATTGGTGACGGACACACTGTCGAATTCCACTTCGCCAATGACAATTTTGTCCTTCTTCAGTTTCTGCCAAATCAGACTTTGTCAACAATTAAAACTAGAACAGACTGATTTTCCAACAGAAAATCAAATGTCTCCCAGTGGAACACTTACGTCTCTTAATAAGCTTCAGGTGATAACAAATTACAAATGACCAAGTTTGCTTGAAAATTACAATCCTATTTTAGCTCTCACCTAGATACATTGCTCTAGCAATTTTCATCAAATTCTTCAAGACTTATTGCAGAGAAACCAATTTCACATAAATGACCCTGTGACCTTGAAAAGTAGGTCAAGGTCACCCAAATACAATCCCAACCTTGGTCTTACCTTGATACATAATCCTACTAAGTTTCATCAAATTCCATCAAGTTTGTCATGACTTATCGAACGGAAACCAATTTCACAAAAGTGACCCTGTGACCTTGAGAATTTGCTCAAGGTCATCCACATACAATCCCAACCTAGGACTTGCCTAGATACATAATCCTACTAAGTTTCATCAAATTCCATCCTGTTCTTCATGACTTATCGAACGGAAACCAATTTCACATAAATGACCCTGTGACCTTGAGAATTCGCTCAAGGTCATCCAAATACAATCCCAAACTAGAAAAGACTGATTTTCCAACAGAAAATCAAATGTCTCCCAGTGGAACACTTACGTCTCTGAATAAGCTACAGGTGATAGAAATTACAAATGACCAAGTTTGCTTGAAAATTACAATCCTATTTTAGCTCTCACCTAGATACATTACTCTAGCAATTTTCATCAAGTTCTTTACGACTTATTGCAGAGAAACCAATTTCACATAAGTGACCCTGTGACCTTGAAAATTAGGTCAAGGTCACCCAAATACAATCCCAACCTAGGTCTTGCCTAGATACATGATCCTACAAAGTTTCATCAAATTCCATTAAGTTCTTCATGACTTATCGAACGGAAACCAATTTCACATAAGTGACCCTGTGACCTTGAAGGTTACGTCAAGGTCACCCAAATACAATCCCAACCTAGGTCTTGCCTAGATACATAATCCTACCAAGTTTCATCAAATTCTGTCAAGTCTTTCAAGACTTATCGCACGGAAACCAAGTGTTGAAGAACCTGAACAACAACAACAACAACAAGAAGAAGCGGAAGAAATGGGCACTAAAACAATATGTCACCCGACTTCCACCGGGAGACATGATTCATCAACAAGATGTGTGAACAGTCCATGCTCAGCTCACCTGGACATTCATCACACTTGTGGCTCTTCGAACTTGGGATAGGATCAAGGTCACCCATGTACTTAGTAAATCAGACCTTTATGGAATCACAGTAACATGTGCAACATCAAAGGCCCAGTTCAAGTAATTCTCAAGTTACAGTGAAGGGTAAAATTCATGTATGTTGCACTGTGACCCCCCAGAAATGAGGTCATGGTGACTCATGTACTGTCTTAGTGAGACCTTCATAGAGAAACATTAACATGTGCAACATCAAGGTCCTAACTCAAAACATATCTCAAGTTATGAAGTGAACAGTACATTTCATGTCAGTTGTCCTGTGACCTTTGGAATGAAGTCAAAGTAAAAAAGTTGCTGGAGCATAACCACTTGCACAAAATACGTAGACACTTATAAAGGGTACATCCATAACACAAATCTGGCCAATCTTATTTCAGTTATAACCATTACAAGAAATTCCCATCTTAAAATCTCCTGTTACAAAAACTTTTTTAAAGATTCCCAACAAAAACCATAAAAAATCCAAAAACCATTGGAGCTTGACCATTTGAACAAACCTGGTAGAGACCCACCCAAGGTACACTGCTACTAAGTTTGAAGTCAATCTGACCAACAGTTTCTTCAGACAAGTAAAAAATGTGAATTAGCATTAGATTGCCCATGGACTTACATAGTTATCAATTGAAAAGGTACATTCACCAAAGTACCTGAATTGAAAAAAAAGTTTAAAATCAGGAATCCACAGCAGTACCACAGTGAACTACTTTATTTGACCCTTCCACAAGGAACATATACACCAAGTTTCAGCTTAATCTGATTGACAATTGTTCAGAAGTCGAAAATAGCAAAAACACACAAAAAAGCATAACAAATTAGAAAAAAATTGCAGTGCTAGCTGGTGAACAAATTCAGAACTTGGGAGTCCCTCAGAGAGTTCCTGTGTAAGATCAGAGCAATTAGGTGAGCAGTTTCAGAGAAAAAGATTTTTTAAGATTTGCCCAATACAAGAACAAAAATAATAATAAAAATCCCCAAATCATTGGAGCTTGACCATTTGAACAAACTGGTTCGTGACCCACCCAAGGTACATCCCTATGAAGTTTGAAGTAAATCTGGCTGACAGTTTCGGAGAAGAAGTGGAAAATGAATTGTGGATGGACGAAGGACCATCTTGTAAGCTCAGCTGACTGACAAGTCAGCTGTGCTAAAAATCCCAAACTCACTGGTGCATGACCACCCAAAGTACAGTGGCACCAAGTTTGAAGTGAATCTGGCAGAGTGTTTGGGAGAAGAAGTTGAAAATGTGAATTGTGAACACAGACGACTGAGCTTCCTAAAAGCTCACCCGACAGATGAGGTCCCCCCCCACCTCCAAGAAAAAGGTATAGTGTAAGTGTGAATGACAGTACAAGTTTTGGGTGGAACTTTTAACAAATCATTGAATAAATTTGGTGATAATTTTGCTTTCGCCTAAAATATTCCTCCTAATGTCTGAACAGTGAAAAATTGAAACATACACAAAGCAGTTTCTTATACTCACGAGTTCAACTGACTGTGAATAAACTTGTATTTCAGTTTACTTTATTGTTTTATCAAGGATGTGTACACAATTAAGTAATTAATGTAAAGCTGGTAAGTAAATGAAAATAAAAATTTACTTATTGGCGGCCAGTCAGAGCGAAGGACAAATTTGAGTCCGTATGCACGGGTCACTTACATTCAATGAAGAGTGGCTCATTTGGGATCAAGAGGCTTTGCAAGGAATAAAGCAGCCCAAGCGGGCTAAAATATGTCCAACAACTCAATTTTTAGGCAGGGATTGAAAGAGTAGATTGTGACTATCTTTTGGTGTATAGATTATATGTGTCGGGGCAGCAGAGGGTGTTTAAAATAGGAAAGCAGCGTAGGGGGACACAGATTTTTGTTTGTTCCCTACTAACCCTAATCAGTACTTTCAGTGGACAGTGACATTGGCGGTCAGTATGAATGCAGTGCTGTGGCCTTCAATTTAAAGTTGGTCAGGCCAAATTCAGAAATTTGTAAATTCTGAAGCAACTTTCTGTATATTAACATAGTTGGCCTTATTGAACTTTAGGGGACCCGAGCCTCTACAGGGGAATTCCCATAACGATGTCTATATTCCTACCTGAAGCAAAGATTTTTGCGCCGCAGGCATTATGTCATCAAAATATAAAAAAACTCTAATTTATTCCATTCAAGTATCGATGGAATCGATTATAGTGCAGCCATTTGCATATACACCGAACGACTTTCGACAACGATATGCCCCACAATACAAGACCGCAACTCGATTTTAACCAATGGGGGGGGGGACATCTACTAGATTAGCCATGTGTGCGTGTTTACCATCACGAGCCAGGTGCATGTGATCCCCTGGGATATTCCTGGGGGTGGTCTCAGCATTCATTCTTTCTTGTAATTTTTTCTTCCAAATAGTTAAGCAATACTGTTATTGTTCATGATCACATTTAAAATTATATGATACGGTCCAAATTAGCACTTGCGGCATCCATCTTGGATCATCGGCAGAAACGCTGATGCTTAATTTACATATGTCAGGACTGGTCGGAAGTCATCTCAGATAAGTGATTTGTGTTGCTAATGATCATTTACAACACATCCGGCACTTTCATGAACTTTGAACCATTATTAGTCTTATAGGGGCTCGGGTCCCCTAAAGTTCAATAAGGGATAGTTTTGGTGATACTAGACCTAAATGTTGGTCGGACCAGTCTGACCAATCGGACCCAAAGGCTACAGCCTGGAATGGGTTCATATTGACCAGAATATGATGACAAGCATTCTGCTGGTTGCCCGTGGTTTTCACCTTGGTCTAAATAGGATGGTTCCCATGTGGACATTCCCATGTCTTCTTAGTGACTTTTAGACATACTTTCTTGGTAACAAACTTTCCCTCGTTTTTTGGGGCTACCGGGTCACCCAATTCATTTGCTCTTATGATTTGCTGTCCAGCTTAAAATTTACATGTTTTAATTGTTCACAAAATATTGAATGATGCGACGGGTGTGCAGCACAGTTAGAGAACGTGTGGGGTGACCGAAACCTGCCTCCACTACCCCAATTCTTGAAATTTGGTGAAATATGGAAATCCCACTGCACTGCTCCAGTGCTAGGAGGATTATCTGGGGAAAACCCTGATGACGGATGCTAAAACATTAGCCAAACTTCGAGCCCTAATGCAGAATTGGTAAAAGATTGGGGTAGAGATGGGGGGGGGCACACTTCTGATGCGTATGCCTATGGCTATGCCTACGCTACAACTCGAGTCTGACTGAAGGCAAGCGAAGGCTTAGCAAGGGCAATGTCTTTCACGCCCTGAACTTAGCAATCACGACCTACATTAAACTGTCCGTCTATAACCTACTTGCGTCTATTTCAAAGAAAATTGGAAAACTGGACTATAGAGACACCAAAATTTCATGCATAAAAGGATAAAATGGTGGCTTTTGTAAGGAATCATTATCATACATAGGAACTTACACTCTGATGACGATCCACCATTTTGGTTAACAGACCCGATTGTAATCCTAGATTCTATTGGATCACTGATAAAATGTCAACCAATAGGAATTGCTATTCGTTCCTGCCTTGTCCTTGCACGAGATTTGCACCCGCTCCGAGAACGAGGACTCAAAACAAATTTTCAGGAGACAGAAGCCTCGCAGCCGTGACAATTTCAACCATTTATCATCTGGAAGCCGAAAAAAGGGTGAATTCAGTTTGGTCAGAATGGATGAAAAAACTGTACAGGCTTTGAAGAATGGTGGAGAAGAAGATGTCTGTAGAATTTTGAAAGAATTCAACACGAAGGTAATGCACATCTTGATTTGACACTTGCTTGCCATCATCACTTCATTCGCTGATCAGCATCCTAAGCTGAGCTTTCAGTTCACCTCATTTTGTATGCCAACACTGGCAACAGCATATTTTACCCAGTTGAACAAACACATTGGTGAAAAGATAGTGGGATATAACATTAAAATACACGTTGTCATACTTTCTTACACTTGCATATCATGCCAGTTACCGTCATCCATGCCGGAGCCTGGGCAACGGTAACGTCTAACGAGGGACCCAAGCTGCGGCCAATAGCGGGCAAGGCTGGCGTACTGTGAGAGTACAATGACCTGACTCGAGTCGACTGAACAGTGTTATTTCATCCTTCACCCTTCATGTACCAGCATGACTATGAGGGCTCACCTTGTTGATGGGCAAATACACCTAGAATATGAGTCATAGCTACTGATTTATAACCAATCAGGAGCCAAAAGCCCCTGAACTTTTTAGTCAAGTTGAAGTATTTGGTCCTGTTATTTTGGTTACCAGAAGCTAACCAGAGTCAGGGATGTGCTGTTCAGTTGGACTACCAATGGGCCGAGGCTTGTTTGATATATGTAGGTTGCCATCAGCTCATGGGATTTGTGCTACGTGTACATCCTGCGCATTGTTACGTGCACACGTCATGTACCAGTGGCGGCCGGAAGTGGTGTCCAAGCTGATGTGATATTGTGAGACTTGAGAGATGCCAGATGATTGTTGTAAATGGCCTTATTGAACTTTAGGGGACCTGAGCCCCTATAGGTGAAATGGGCCTATTTCGATGTCTATATTCCTACCAAAAGTGAAGATAATTGCGTCGTAGGCCGTATGGTAACATTCATATATGTGTTTGTAGTAAAATATATGCTTGTGCCGGAGGCATTGTGCCATTAAAATATAAAAAAACTCAAATTTATTCCATGAAAGCATGGATCGAATGGGTTAACACGTCTGCCATTTGCATATGCACCAAAAGACTTTTGACGTCAATATTGCCCAGAATGCAACACCGCAATTTGATTTTAACCAATCACAGTACGTCTACTAGATTAGCCATGTATACATATTTATCTTCACGAGTCTGGTGCACATGATGCCCTGTTATACTCCCTTGGAGGGTCTCAGCGTTCCTTCTTTCTTGCAAATTCTTTCTTCAAAATAGTAAAGCAATATTTATAGTATTCACGATTACATTTCAATTATATGATACGGTCCTCGATAGCACTTGCAGAAGCCATCTTGGATCATCAGCAGAAACGCTGATGCTTAATTTATATGTTACGAGTGGTCAGAAGTCATCTCAGATAAGTGGTTTGTTTTGCTAATGATTACATTTATTTAAAACACATCCTGAACTTTCATGAGCATTGAACCATTATTAGTCCTATAGGGGCTCCGGTCCCCTCAAGTTCAATTAGGTCTTGTAAACAACATGTCACAAGGCAAACAATTTCCACTTTACCCAGAAAGGGAAATTTTCAAGTCTAAATTTCAGCAGGAGCCAGGATCGACCACAAGATGTGATAACACTGTTTGGAAGATTGATCTTCCTACATTTCACATATATACACTCTTCCTGTGGTCTTCTCTGGTAAAAGTGACTATTAAACACTAAAATTATTCAGTGTATCAATTTTGTTTTTACACAAAGTGAAAAAATGGCTAACTTATTTATTGGAATATTTTGATGCAACAAATGGTGGTGTGCTTTTCTTTCTATGAGTCAAGTGGTAGAATGGGTGCGCATCCCAAGTTCCTTGTTATTTGGAGTGAAAATAGCTACCTGTTGCAAACTACACATACTACTTGATAGGTAGAACTGATGATGCCAGTTTTGCCAACCTACATCCAACATCAGTCAGACCAACTGAGAGGGAATAGTGTGGCTGTTACCTGTACAGGTGCTTTCAGGTTTTGTCACATCGTAACACGCTAAAAGCATTAAGGGTGGCTTTGGTAGTCCACCTGAATAGCATGTCCCTGAGCTAACCATGGCATGGACTGCAAGGATGCTGTTTAGTCCTTGGGCATTGCTCACTTCAATGACATATTTATGTTGGAATCCACAGGAACCAGTAGTTCCATTCCAGCTTTTACTAGGAGTCTGGGTGGATGGCCTTGACCTCTTGCGACAGTGTTTGTAAATAACTAGATCTTAATCATGACTAGAAACAGTACCTGAATATTCCATTAGGGTAAAGACCTTGAAACAAAACAGGACATAATAAAGAAAACACTCATCATACATTTATACTGTTGACAAAGACATAATAGGGATATGAAGTTCTTCTCTGTCATCTTCTCTTTCTGGCAGTATACACGTAGATACTCATTCCAGACATATTTCCCATTTTTCCTTCACTGGTAGTTCATTACAAACAAAAGCCCATATGAACCAACAAAGGGTAAACTGGAATGAATCCACATATTAGGGAAGGTAATAGGCTCTGAAACATGTTCTGAGTTGTTACCCGCTGAAGACCCTGTTATTTATTTGGGGTAATACAGCCTATGTCAAAATTTTACAGAGGAACGTGTGCAATATGGACAATGGTACTTCCATATGTATATAGGTTAGACAGGGACATGTTAGCTTATGGAGAGTAAAGAGTTCGGACTGCAGAATAGGGTAATGACTACTAGGAAATGGTTCTGGACAAAAAGACACAAATACTATGGTTCTGTAGAACTTTTGCATACATCTACATAAAATCAGTAATATTTGATTGAATGCCACAATATTTCATTAAATAATTTGTTGTATGAGACAAGACATTAACCCCATGGACATTTGATGCTTTTTTGAAAGGTAGCCAAATTTATTAGAAGTCAGTGGCTTACAAGAATCCTGGTGGCACCACCTAAGGTACTATGGAAGATATGGACCAAAAGGAGTTGAAAATACGTTTAATTCGTTATGTTGTCAACATTAGAAAGAATAAGGCAAGTAATGCCAAATGTGTATCATATTTAGAAGTTATACGTTGCCTAATATGGATGACCTTGACTGACTTTCTTAAGATCACAGAGGAAATACATATCAGGATTTTTTTTTAATGGCCCTGATATCAGGACATGTGCACATGTATAAATATGTCAGTACAGAGATATTATACACACAAAAGTCTATGATGTGGAGTCATAGTAGCAATTGCATGTTGCAAAATGGACTGCTTTTTACATTCTAGTGGGTAAGTCACTTTGGGATCAAAGTGGTCTTTACTTTTGGACATTAAGCGTCTCAGTGTACACTCTAGAATTGGAGGGTTTTACATATATTACAAGTTGACTAGCATCTGATGGCTCTTGATGGCCAGATTTTACTACATAATTTGTAACTGCCATACTGTGGTTAGATGTGCATGGTGTATACATGTACATATATTTCAAGAAAGATTTAACAGGTAAAGTTTATTTGGGGTTTGTTTTTCAAGCTAGTACAAGCTCATGAAGAGCTCTTGTCAGCAGCAAACAAAAGATTAACATGATTGTGACCTAGGCTCCACCCATTGGTTAAACATTTTGAAGGTATTTACAGGATGCCTACTTTAAAATGTTCAATTTTTGGATTTTGTACCAGCTGTCTTAGTAATAGTGGTTCTGTTTTGTGTTTATCAATAGATAGACAGTGGTCACTCGCCAGAGAGTTTGTCTATGTTTGGTGTAGGTTTAACAGCAGGTAGTGTCTCTTTAGAGATAGCTATATTATATGAGAAACATTGTCTAGTTCAATCTCTCTGAAGAGAGTTCTGTAAGATGCATTGCGTGAAGGCAAACAAAAAAAGTTTTACCGTGGACAATATTAAGAGCTATCAGGTCAGATGTCCAGAATTATTAAGCTTTCAAAACTGGAGCATGGCACCAGTATCCATTGGCTTGGCTTGGCTTGATCTGATAGGTTCAAGTTGAATACTGTTACACATATTGTAGAATGTACACCATTCTGGTGGAGGAATTATTAAAAAGCATATACACAAAAGGATTTAGCAGCTGAAAGCAAAATATTTTACGTATGAAAGCCAAAACATTTAAATCAGCACAAAGGGCAAATGTGATTATTATGGTCACTTGGGAGTGCATGTCTACAGGATACAGATGTTTTTGTACATTTGCCATCAAATTATTATTGCAGGGTTTTGGACTACACATTTGATACTCCATTTTATCCTCTGTTTCTTAGTTACTGCAGAGAACACACTTTATGTATCTATGATATCAACTTAAACATGTTAAAGTACAGTTGATGTGCATTATTCTGTCCAGGTAAAGTTGCATTACATGTACAATGCTTTTATAATATTTATGCTTATCAAATGTTCAGATTCACTAGCTATGCTATAAATTCCATACATTAACGAGTAATCTTTCTCTGAGTGTGTATGTATATGTACATGTATATATATATATATATATATATATATATATATATATATATATATATATATATATATATATTCAGATGGAAAGTGTTCATGTAGCAGACAATTGCACATTATATATATGATAAACTCTAAACAACATTGTTATGATAAACTTGACTGAAAATAGAGTTTATAATCATATTTACATTCTGTGTAAAATGATCTAATGTTTGAGCATCTTTAAGGTAAAGATGGAACTGAACAACTGTGGGTTTGAACGAGGGGAAAGTTATTACCTGAAGATCAGCAAATTTCTTCCAAAATTTTTGTCTGAGCCGTTTTGGTAGTCATTCTTCGTTATCACCTTTTTCAAACAAAAAAAAAAGCAACCATGCTTAACTGGGATAAGGATTTATTTATTTTATTGGCTGGGCCACGGGCAATGCAATCTTGTAATGATTGATTTCCAAACCTCAGTCATGCATCTTGTAAAATTAATTAGTCAGTAACTATTAACTATTATGTTGAGCTACTCCAGCCAGAGTACATCAGTAAGGACTACAACGACCTTTGACAAAGGTCATTGCAGTCCTTAATGTGTAAAGGCATCGCAGGTACATACAGGACAGCTCTTCCCACACAAAGGCTTTGTCGGGGCCAGAATTTTGGCGAAAATCTGAGAATCTGTTCTCGTCAAGATTCTCCTAAACTTGTCTTTCTTTAAAAAGAAAACTGATTGACAAAAATCCACATAGGTTCAGGCAAATTCTGGCCCTGTTTGTGTGGGAAGAACTGTTTTGTATGTACCTGTGATACCGCTACACACTAATAAGCTTTTTTGTGCCAAAGGCAGGGTGTATAACTTTGCTCATTAATGCATGTGTGTTGGTCTGTATGTCTGTAGACTGCTGTTTCCACACAAGAACTTGAAAAGTATTTGAGTATGACTCTAATACAACACATGTATATATTCATCAATGATGGCTATGTTAAGTTCCAGGATGGATGACCTTGACCTCATTGTCAAGTCACAGGGCCACTTCAGCTGAATTTGGATTCCACTGAACTTAAAAGTAATTTTTTTTTGCACTGCAACTTTCATAGTGCACAGGTTTGTGGTCCTTTATAGGAGCAGATTTTGATGTCATGACAAGTGATTTTGTCAACAAACAAGTGAAAATGAATGACCACTGGACAATTCGATGATTTCTGGCCAGTGTGATATGAGTCCTATGCAAGATCCAGGCTGAGCTCTTATCCATTCTTATATATATACATGTATAAGGATGTGAATCGCCAATCTCTCTTTATTGTAATTGAAAACAATGAAAGAAAAGAGTTAAAGAATGTCATCAAAATGTGATGTAGTGATGGTGAAAGTGCTTTCTTTCTGCACATGAAAAAAGCTGTTGAATGGAGCAGTGTATTAGAAATAATTATCAAGGCTTGTTGTAATATATTTGGAAATGTGTGTTCATAAATTCTTTATGACCATTTATTTCAAACTTTTAAGCTGACACATCTTGAAGATGCCTTTAGTCAGCATCAGTTTTATAATGTGTATGGTGAGGCTTACACCGTGCACAGTTTCTGGTGACACAGCGTGAGTGACCTCCTTCTCCTTCCCCCCCCCCCCCCCCCCCCCAATCACTACAACTGAATGGGCATTAGTGATCTGGTAATTGCCAATAAGGAGTCAAGCATCATATGCAGGCAGTACAGTAGTCCCTGCTTTGAGCGACCACCCTAGGGTGGGTCTTAAAGTGGTCACATAAACTGAGTGGACTATGATTAGAGGTAAAGTAACATGGAAAAATTTTAGGAACTGGGTGAATGTGGCCTCGTAAGGCAGGTGGTCTCTTAAAAGAGTGACTACTGCACAGTTAAAAATTGTGACTTAATTTCATTTCACTGGGTTTTTTTTGGTTTTTTGTTTTGTTTTTGTTTTGCTTTTTTAACTGAAGTTTTAAAGCTGCCAAAATAAGAACCCAGTAAATTATAAAATTTTAACATGGCATGGATAGGAAGTACACTGTATAACAAAAATGAAAGGCCCAACATGCAAATCCCACCATAATATTACAACTGTGCTGTCACTGCAGTTCAAATGCGTCTCTTCTCATGCTTTATGAATTCAGGTTCTTGCAAAGTGCGTGTATCATAGACACTGCAAGAACACGAGATGAAAGCAAAATACCTGTGTGTAATGTATGGTAACTGATTGACAACTGATATTGATAATGATCACTGAGGTCCTTGTTATTGCATGTTTGCACATCCGTTAGTAGCAAGTGCTTTCTGTGTCTCTTTGAAGTCAGTGTGAAAAGCATTCCTTGAAGTCTTTTGGCCAGTAGACACCACATCACATTATGTACATGTATATCTGACGCTGGGAAGCACTTTCAAGCACCTAGGTACGGGGAAACCTTGACACCATGTTCAGTGATACAAAACATCATCATGAACACAGATACACAAGCCTGTATCAATATTTGAAAAGTCAGTGCAACAAATGATGTGAAAAAGAGACAGCCTTGGGTCTTCTGGGAGTAAAGGTTAGACCGTTAACAATCTCTAGTGGTATGCTGGCCAACTGAGCGGACCAAGTTCCATGAATTTTTAATGCCATAAGTGGAGAGTAAAAAGAAGCATGGAATTTAGTCTGCTTACAAAGCAAGTGGTACACCTTCAAATTGAACATGTTCCTTTCTTTTGAATCTTAAAGTGAGTTCACTTTTTCTGAGCTGGCAACAAATAAAAAACTGGCCTCAGGGGTGCAAGGATCCAATGATGCCAAAATGATGACATCACCAAATTCCAATTTCTATTGGTCCAGACGGTAGGATGTTTCTCTTTGACAAGAGCATTGCTCAGAGTGGTACATAATACAAATTGTGGTGTTTTCAGCTCTGCTGACCTAAGGTCGCAGAGCTTATAGCATTGCTCATGTCCGTCTGTCTGTCTGTCTGTAAACTTTTGGGCTGTGAGCGCAATAACTTTCAAGTTATTGCGTTCACAGCCTAAAAGTTTACGGACTCGCTCATTGTTGTCTTGGCACATGCAACAATATCCATCACAGCAATTGCACAAATAAGCTATGACTACATGTGGACCGAAGTGCCATCTGGTGGACAAATGAGACACTAAAAGCACATAAGCTTATATGTTCAGAAGTCACTTGAGGACTTGTGACTTTGAATGAAGATTTAACATAGCCACGGTGCCAGCAGAGCATTAGTCCCATGGGCCTCTTGTTTCACTTTCTCTTGCCAATATTGCAGAACATTCTGTATGTTACAAAGCACTGTAAAACAACACCAGTCACACAAAGGAGAATGCTTGGTACAGATATTTTGTGTTTCATATCATATCAGAAGAGTGCTTGAGAGATTGTAAATCATTGACAGGCACACCACTGGGCCACGACAAAAATATGTACATCAGGCAACACATGACAGATAGCAGGGTTGAATATGTTTATAAATGTGTTTACATTACAACAGTCAATGCAGCTCTGTAACCATTTTCACTGCCAGTGTTCACACTTGAAAATCGAACAATACAAGCTTAGAGCTATTGTGATTACAGTAGTCTCTTCTTTGAGAGACCAGCCAGGGCAGACCCAAAAGTGATCACATAAAGCAGACCGTGGTCTCTCAATAGTGGTAAAATAAAAAATAACCCATAAAAGATAGTAGTAGGTACAGTGGTACCTGCTCTAAAGACCACCTCCAATTTAAGACTGCATGTCTTTTTAAGACCACTCTTTCAAGACCCTCTGCTGTATTTACATGTTAAATATACCTTCAATTTAAGACCACCTGCAGTATGAGACCACTTTTTGTTGGCTGTAGGGGTGGTCTTGAATAGCAGGTACCACTGTACCAGACAAATGTGATCTTGAAAGGCAAGTGGTGTAGGGACTATTGCACACGTTCTGATGTTTGGAATTATAAAATGTATTATTGATCCATATTTTTTTTTCTTCAAATTAAGTAATGATCAATAACTAATCAAGTCATACTGGGAGTATCTGTTTTCATCAATAACTAATCAAATAACACAAGGGGTGTATATATAATCAATATTTAATCAAGTAGCTCAAGGTATATGTTGTGATCAATGATTAATCAATTAACACAAGGGGTATATAAGAAAACTGTCATTTCTGCAGTTTTTGGAGGGGGCAGGGCAATGTGGATCAAAAAAAGGCACTTTTACAATGGGATAAGGAGCAGAAAGGGCTCCTAAAGAAATTAGAAGTCTCAGCTATATATTTCTATGTGAACCAAATGAACATCTGTAAAAGGTTTTCCAAGTTAAAGTGAATTTGCTGTTGTATGATACCATGTATTGTTTTTGATACAACAAATGTCAAAATAACCTGCAATAGGGTCAAAAAGCTGATAAGAAAGGCAGGAAGCAAAATGAAATGGAAAGGAGCAGAAAAATCAGGTAGAGAGGAAAACAAGAAAAGGCTAGGTAGAGCGCCTGTCAATTTTAACTCCTTCAGTGCAAACTGCGACTAAAATCAAAGTACTTAAAGCGCTCTTCTCTCAACTATGATCAGGATGCTAGATTCATATTCCTTGTAAAAAGACCATTCATTCAAGTAGCAGCATGCCTTTACTTTTAGGGAATATAATGGTCCTGGCTACCTGTGCCCAAATTGCCCCTGAGGAAAGCTTGTGACTCAGTCCCAAACTTGGCATTGAAAGAGTAGTTAAGCTGTGCAGAACGGGGGGGGGGGGGGGGGAGGGGGGGGGAAGTATACACACCCAGAAGTTATAATTGAGTCATACACCAGACAAAAGAGAGGTGCATTGCTGCTTACTGTGATAATTTAATGTTACTGCATGCATTGAAGTTGTATAAGAATTTAACCCTGTGTAGATGGAGTCAGCAGTTTTTATTGGCACCGTGAGTGCTCCTAGGAAAACTGTTGACTAATCACTTGTATTTTTCTTGATTTAAAGGGAAAGAGAAGTGCTATGGTCACCACGTGGCAAATCAGGTGTGCCTTTATGCATGGGGTAGGGCAGTGCACACAATTGGGTCAGCCGGCCCCTTATGCCTTGGTTTTATGGGGGGGGGGGGGAGATGCCAAAGTTTCCTAAAAAACTTCATTCCACATGCCACTGTTTAAGTCTCATGCTACAGTATCGTTCTACAGTTTCTCCCTGGTATTTTTTGTCAATCCCACACATTGGTAGTGTAAGTTGGAACCACTCCACTGAACAATTGGGATTTTCACAGTAAATCATTTCATCAGTCTCCTCTTCCATACATTCACAAAACACCTCGGTAAACAGATATGAAAAAAAAAAAATGGGTGGCACATTTCTTCCAGCTTACATCGCCATCACTGTTGTCGAAACAACGGAACTACAAATATAGAACACACCTGATGTAGACAGGCGGAAAGTGACGATCTGCATGTTGGCATGCGACTTACAGTGCATGCGGTGTTGTGTATTCGCAGCAGGGGAGAGGCAATTAAGATAAGTGGCCAGATTTTATCAGCGGCGGTCACAGAGCTTTTTGCATTGATGAGTGTTAGCTGTACCTCCATCTATAGTAGCTCCATGGTCCTAAGGATGCCTCAGACCCCTAGTAAAAACTAGGTCACTGGGTCACATAGTTAAGTCACAGTGCTGCATTGAAGAAAAATGGCCTTGCCATGTCATATCTTCAGAAATATTCACTTTACAGAGACCAATTTTTGTCACATTAGGCCATTGAGGTGCTTCAGGTGTCTATCGAAAAGTAAGTCAATAGGTCACAGTATTACCTTGAGGAAAAAAACGCCTTGAGCCCAATATCTAAAAAAATATTGAATGTAGCTTCATTAATTATTTAAATGACAGTTGGTCCTAAGGATGCCTCAGCTGCCTATTGAAAACTAGGTCACTGGGTCACATATTTAGGTCACAGTGCTGCGTTGAAGAAAAATGGCCTCGCCATGATATATCTGCTCATCGCATTTGCACCAAAGCTTTGTCATTAGGTTAAACAGAAGTAACTTGACCTACTGGAGGGGTACAGTCATCACCTATGCGTCTGCCTGTCCCTCTGTCCTGGCCAAGGGGTTTTGCTGTCACTGATTGGTTTCTAGTTATAGGTTAAAGTCTGAAATATATTGCAAAAACCAACACCAAATTTGGAATATATTGTTTCCTGTAAAAATAAAAAGTTGAAAGTGTCTTGTAGAGTAAAACACTAATTTTGCAAAAACACAGTTTATTCTATGTTTGGGGGTGAATTATTGTTTTCTATAGTGAAATTCAAAAGTAGTTATTCACTGTAGATCTCACGACCTTAACATTGTTAGCAATAAATTGTGATGTGCCTGCATCACTGATGTTATGCATTAACATTACTGTCAAAATCAAATGTACACAAGGGATGTTTGATTATACATCACATGTGATGTGAAACAACTAGGATGAATGTAAACAAACATGGCACAGCAGGTTGGTGTTGAAAGTAAGCCTAAGGCATATTTTTGGCGATGAATACCCTGTTTAACATGGAATAAATGAAATTTTGCATGGCTGGAGAGAGAGTTACCATTTTTCTCTCACTCGCGATCACTGTTTGTGGGAAAAGTCGCTGGTGACCTTGAGTCACTCATGATTTTTCTACCAACTGTGATCCCTCATGAGAGAAAAATCTATAATGACGCTTCAAGTGAGAGACACAAAGCAAAAATTTACCGAAAAAATTGAACCTTACAAAAAAACCTACAAATCAAATATCACAAAAAAGCAACATCAAATTTAGAATATATTGTTTCCTGTTAAAATTGAAAGTTCCTCACATATGTAAAACCTCATTTAGCAAAAATGCAGTATCTATAATGATACTTTAAATGAGAGAAACAAAACCATATTTACTGAAGAAACTTTTACCTTACAAACACAGATAAACTGAATGAGTGATCATTTCAAAGACTTGTACACAGATACACTGTATGTATCCAAAGTTGTTTGGTGGTGCAGTTAGACAGAATGACACATGAGTGTATATGACAGGCCTTCCTGCAGGCAAGTAAATACTTACCTGGAGTGCTGTAGGCCAGGATCAACCTCCCTCCTCACAGGCCAGCTGCGGGATGCAGCATTATGAAAGCTGTCATGTGCACATCTCCAATTGCACTCCAGTGGGGGGGGGGGGGGGAGGGCCACACAAGCAAATAAGAACTCTTCAAGCTGCTTGTCTTTGTGTTGCTAACATAGCTATTTACCAGGCCTGATGCATAACTTTGATGCTACAGTCTAAGAGTAGAGGCCTCAACGTCTGCCAAGGGGTAAAGTCTATTCATGTTTAGCATGAAAAAGAATTGTGTGTATATAGCATGCATGGATTTTTTTTTTCTGCAAACACTTGCGTACTTGCATTGGACCAATCTGTATAATTTTGGAATCAAAATTATTAAAATTGAAATGTCTTGCAACTTTATGACATTCCTGTCAGTGATACATACATGGGAAGCAAAGTATCGCTCTTGTTGAAACTGAAGCATGTTCCAATAAATATTCCCCCAGCCCCCCCCCCCCCCCAAAATGACATTCCAGTCAGTGATACATACATTGGAAGCAAAGTATCGCTCTTGTTGAAACTGAAGCATGTTCCAATAAATATTCCCCCCGACCCCAACCCCAACCCCCCAAAAAATGACATTCCAGTCAGTGATACATACATGGGAAGCAAAGTATCGCTCTTGTTGAAACTGAAGCATGTTCCAATAAATATTCCCGCCGCCACCACCACCACCACCACCCCCCACCCCCCCAAAAAAAATTATGCATGAAGTAAATAAGAACTGAGCTCATGCTCAGCTCAACAGCAAGTCAGTAATATATATACATGTCACATCGGTCAACAAACGCCTGCAAGGATCACTTCAATCAATTGCTTATTCTTTATTTGAAAAATAGCATATTAAAGACAATACAATATATATATATATATATATATATATATATATATATATATATATATATATATTACATTGAAAGGGTAGACAAGAGGCAGTGCCTTGTCCTGCTACCCTGCACAATTAATCCATAGGCAATGTAACACATAATAATGTACAATAAAAAAAGTGTAAAACATAAATGTACATATGACTTGGATAAAAAACAAGAAACATAACTAATGAGGATAAGTGGGTATTGATTATTGTTATACCTAAGAAAACATTCTTATCAGTGTCGAAGGACTATTTCTTCAATAGCAAATAACCATTTGTTAACTTACTTTTTAAATATATCAGTGGATGGGGAATCTAATTTTGAGGAAGGCGAAATATTAAACAATGTGAGTCCAACATTTACTATACTTTGACATACATAATTGGTCTTATGCTTTTGTTCAGCTAGGTGATTCTTAGTCCTGGTGTTAAGACTATAGATTTGATGTTTGGTTTGGTTTAAACATATTTTATAATGCAATTAGAAGGGATTTGACCCATACAAACTCTTGTGGCTGTAACAAAAATAAAAATAGGTAGTAAATAAAAAAAGGACACTCAATAGGCAGGAGGGGAGGCAATGATACGGGACATAGGTGATGAGGTTACAAGAATGACACAGAGCAATTTGAAGTGAACGAGATGGGACACCACAGATATAGGGTTCTACGACTACAGTGTATAAGGCTGGAACAGAACAAGGAGTACACGATTCAGTCCTTACCCCAAATCCATTTCACACAGCCACACATAGGTGGCATACGTTTATGCAGGGCAGACTGACAGTCACTTGTATGCAGGCAGAGTGTATGCGACAGCATGGAGACAAGCTACAATGTGACATCAGATTTAATGTGCACGAAAAAGCCAGAATTAGTGACAATTTGAAAAAAAGAAAAAAAAAAACTTGGCCAAAACCACAATGAGAAGAAGAAAGACTATTTGATCTTGACAATTTCGAAGGCAACAGATGGGATGGTTGGGATAAAGAATGAGGAATCTGAATAGCACATGCATACTGGTAGACTGGCCATGTATGATACCCAGAAGAGTCGTGTGAGAGCACAAAGATATATACTTTGGGGATCAAATGTGTTTAATTTCTCCATTAAACTGTGGACTGCTAAGAATATTTTTGAATTTTCAATATGTGAACTTTTGTCTGAACTGTAAAGTAAAGTTTTGAGGGTAAAAGAAGCTGCTCTAGTAACAGTTTCATGAAAATTAATTCTTCTTTCATTGTATTTTGGACAGTTAAAGAAACAGTGATAAGTATCTTCATTCTGTGCAGCATATAAACAGGACTTGGATTCTTTCATCCCCAATTTGAATAAATGTGCATTCAACTGGCTGCAGCAGATTTGATGTTTAAAATGAAAACCAAAGTTTATTACTGGATTTCCTGATAATTCATTGCATATAAGTAGACAAACGACAAGGAAGTGTAATTTAGACACTGGTAAAGTGTGAGTTTTGCCGTAACTTAATTATGTGTATGAGCTTTAATAGGAAAAGGTAATTATATGCATGTACTTCAGCACCCACATGATTATAGAGACAGAATCCACAATAAAGCCTATCATGACATAGACAAAGCCAGACCTGAGAATTTGATTCCCCTCATAGACACTGTCAGCCTTGTAATAAAGACCATGTCAGTCTCAAGGCACTGCCACCAGTCAAAGAGGTATTCTGTCTTCAGAGACTGCTACCCCACAAAGACAGCCATTAGTCCTCAGACATTGCTAGCCCTCGAAGACACTGCCAGCACTGAGACACTGCTGCTCCTCATAGACGCTTGTCTGCCCTCAGGCGCTGTCTACTTTCAGACACTGCTACTCCTCATAGAGACTGTCAGTCCTCAGACACTGTCAGTCTTCAGACACTGCTACTCCTTATAGACACTGTCTGCCCTCAGACACTGTTACTGCTCACCGACATTGTCAGCCTTCAGACAGACACTGTCAGCCCTTAGACACTGCTACTCCTCATAGACATTGTCAGCCCGCAGACACTGGTGCTGTTCACAGCCACTGCTACCCCAGGGATGGCAGTGTTTATGAGGGGTTACAGTGTCTTAGGACTGGTTGTGGCTATGATGGTGGACAATGCCTTAAATTATGAGCAGCTGTGACTCTGAGGGCTTGCAGTGTCAAAATGAAGATTGGCAGTTTGGTATCAGAAGGGAAAAATTGTTTATTGGCAGTGTTGGGTAGCCAATGCATAATTGATCACAGTGATGTATGTGTAGTGCCTAAAGCAAGCAATGTCACTTGAGAATGTTTATTTCTTTCTGATCCTATAATAGAGGTTATCAGATAAGTATACAAAGATTATTTACAATTACAGGCATGGTTTGTTGTAAGAAAGAAATCATTTCAGTGTCGCCATTACTATTGGCGTTTATGAAGCATGAATCAAGTGACAGTTTACTTTGTTTTGGCTTAAATATTCATACTCCAGTGGACTGCAATGTTTGCAACATTAAAGGGCCCTTTTTAGCTCTGTTGACCAAAGACCAAAGCTTGTGATATCAATCATGTCTGTCTGTTACTCCATCAGTGTTTAAACATTTTGCTTGTGAGTGTGATCCAGTCCACAGTTTGTAAGACAGCCCCATATAACTTTCAGGACTTACTAAGCATATGAAAACCTAGGTTGAGTTCAAGATTGGTAGTGCCACATGTAGTACAGTTAAACCTCATCATAATGACAGCATTTTGTCCCTGCAAAATGTGTCAGATATCTGAATATGTCACATAAATGAGTCACATAACACAGGAATCTAACTTTAAGTCCTTCAAAACCTGTGTTGTTAAGTGAATATGTTGAATATCTGAGTGTAGTTATGAGGTCTCACTATATTATTAAGTGTAATGTATGGGTCAAAATGTGAAAAATCTTGTGACCAGTCCAGCATCCTTAATTTTTTATGGATCTTCATGAAATGAAGTGGGATTGTGGAAGATATCAAAATCTTGGTTGCTTGTGATCTTAGCGGCACCAGCTTAATTTGATTGATATTATGAGTTAAAATGTCTTGACAGATACAAAATTCCATATCTTAAAACTAATTGAATTAGATGTGTCAAATTTATAGGTTATATAGATCATGTCCAATGCTAATATGTTATGTAATATCAGTCACTTTGAACTATTTCTGTCAGGTCACCAGACCTGATAAGTTGGGGTGGAACAGGTGAATTTTTTTAATGGTAGGGTGTAGTTTGGACATCAGTGGCAAGGAGAATTGAGCCTCCAGATCAAAATTATACTTGAGTACATCTCATATAAAACTCTACTTGGTGACCTAGTTTTTGGCTCACCATGACCCAACAACTTTGTGACCTTGACCTATATTTTAAGGTCATAAAGCACTTAAGAAAAGCACATCTAATTCAATATCTTGATAAAGAATAAGGCAAATGATACCAAATGTACCACAAATGTGTATCATGTGGACGTTTGATATTGCATAATATAGATGACATTTGGTCAATTTTTTCAAGATCATGGAGGGAATTCACCCACCCACCTACCCCTAGAAATGATTTTTTGGTGATGGGATCAACGGAGCAGTGGACACATGGGCCTCTTGTTGCACTTAAAGATGTTTCTTTGTTGTCCTATTACTATAATAAAGAAAAAAGAAAATGTATACTGTATCTACCTTTATGAATCAAGGGTTATGACACTCACTGCTAACCTAACGTATATCTTTAAACATAATTACTATGGCCCCACCCCCACTCCCATCCCCACCCCGAAGAAGGCGGGCATATAGCTTTGCTCAGGTCAGTTGGTCGATAGAGAGACTGGTTTACACACCATAACTCAAGAAGTTTTTGAGGTAGGACTTTGGTAGTGCCCAGGTATATAATCCCATATAAGGCTAGGTGAAGTGTGAAGATGATTGACCTTGATCCTATTCCCAAAGTCATGGAGGTACTGTGGTAACTTTTGGTTTCCGCACGATAACTAGAAAAGTTTTTATGATAGGACCTTATATTGCACAGGGTTATAGTCCTTATCCAGAGCTAGATCAAGTTCTAACATAGGTGACCTTGATCTAAATTTAAAGGTCACAAGGCCACTTAAGTGAATTTGTTTTCTGCATTTAACTCAGAATTTAAGTTATAACTTCAACATTTGCACATGGTTATAGTCTTCAATTAGGGCTTGGTCAGCTTAGAAGATGGATGACTTTGGCCAAATTCCCAAGGTCACCACCTAGAGTGCTATTAGTGAACTTGGTTCCTGTATGATAACTACAGATGTTTTTCACCTAGGGCTTTCATATTGCACAGGAATATAGCCGTCTACATGTTCTATAAGAGCTAGATGTAGTTCTGAAATTGGTTACCTTGAGTCAATTCCCAAGGTCTTATTATAATGAGGCAAATTTTGAATGGCAAAAGTTCAGTTATGTAACACATTTATAAGGGAACAAATGGTTTCATTATAGCAAGTTTTCAGTGTATTGAACAAAATGCAGACATCTATCTCTGGAGTAAAGGACGCTAATATGTGATTCATAGATGGCACCACATTTTTAAGGAATGCTTGCACTTTGTTGGACAAATAGAGTTTAACTTGGTTGTTAAAAAAAGCATAAAACTTTGCAGTGTTTCTGTTCTATGGGAAACAACTGGTCTATGCATGATGATGTGGCAATGCTACACAACAAATATAAATAGAGTATTTTTTGCTGCATATGAAGAAAAGAATTATTGTTGCATATGCCATACAGGTGTTCTCCATATATTCACTACTCCCTGGCTAACCCATTAACCATACTAGTGACAAGAGGATTGTCTGTTGCTAGGTAACTAGAACAAATTGCATTTCAGGTAATTACCCATCAATTTCCACCCAAGGTTCATGTTGAGTGCTTTTATCTGCAAATAGGCAGAAAATGGAGCCTTTTTAGCCATAGTTTGCAGAGCTTATGCAATCAGTCGTGTGTCCGTCCATCATTATGTCTGTCCATCCATCCTTAAACAATTGCTTGTCAAAATGATTGCATCTAAACGTCCACAATTTTAAAGTTAGCCCCTTGAAATATTTAGGACATATTCTATGAATGGAAATCTAATCTTTTCAATATTGGTGGATCACCTAATACAGAGGCCAAAAAGTTCAAAAATTGAAAATGAACTGGTGTGTTTGATTTTCAATGGATCCCTATGAAATTTGGAGGAAACATTCTGGAGACTATTATGTCAAATGTGAAAAATATTGGTGGTGCCACCTATAAGTGAATGGTAAATGTGAGTTACTATTTGGTGAAATCTATTAACTTGGGAAATCATAAGGCTAATTTCACCAAATATACAACAAATGTATATCATTTGTGGAAGTTAAATATTATAAATAGTATGGATGGCCTTAACCTACTTTCTCATCAAGGTCACTCTGGGAATACATTTCAAAAAATGATTCTTTTTTTTTTTTCTGATGGTCATTACATCTGAATTTGTGAATATACTCCCATCCACATACCATCACAGGAATGTACAAACAAAATTTTTATGAGAAATGGAGTCATGGTGGTGCCACTGGTGGTTATTATTGGAACTAATGTCATAGGTATCAAAAACACATTAAATTCATATTTTGTTCATGAGTTGAGACATAATTGCAAAATTTACTACAATTGTGCATTAGGCCAATGATCAAATTATGTGAAATTTTGGGTGACCTTGACCCATTTTTCAAAGCCATTGTGCACTTAGTAAAGGCAGGGACATGCTATAGCGCGTCCCTGGTAAAGGATAGTAAATTCGATATGTTGAGAATGAAGCTGAAGTTATTTAATTTACCATAAATCTGTATCATATGTAGCAGTTTAATGTTGCATAATATGGATGACCGTGACAAACTTTCTCAATGTCACAGAGGGAATGTATTTCTGTACAAGATTTTTTCTTATATGGTCATTACATTAGAACTTATGGACATATATCTATGTACCATTACAGAACATTATACAGGAAAGATATTTATGTCGTGGAGTGATGATGGCACCACTGATGGTATAAATTGGAAATCCTATCATAGGTATCAAAAACACAATAACATTAATTTTTGTGATAATAAATTGAGATGGGACTGCAAAATTTACACCCATTATATATGCATTATGTCAATAGTCAAATTTTGTAAAATTATGAGTGACATTGACCTATTTTTCAATGTCATTAAGCACTGTATTAAAGAACACTAAATTCAACATGTTGAGAAAGAATAAGGGTAACAATACAATGTACCTAATATACAGCAAATGTTGATCACATATGGAAATTTGATATTGCACATTATGGAGGACTTTGCCCTATTGCCACATGGTCACAGAGGGAATGTATTTCATAAAATGTTTTTTTTTGGGGGGGGGGGGGGCTGGACATTACATCTTAACGTGTGGTCATATACCAATACAGTGGTACCTGCTCTAAAGACCACCTCTCGTGAAAGACCACACTAGTTTTTAAGACCACCATTTCAAGACAAGGGCCTTTAATTTCTTTGTAAGTGTACCTGCAGTGAAAGACCACCTGCCATATGTGACCACTTTTGTCTGGTTTTAAGGGTGGTCTTAAATAGTTGGTATCACTGTATACCATTACAGGAACATGATACACAAAAGTCTATGACATAGAGTCATGGTAGCATTACCGGTGGTAATATTAATACGCATGCACCATAGGAGAGGGTGCATATATTGTTAAGTTTTGTAGTCCGTCGCTGCAGACTTAAATGTTTCCACTAGGAATTTTTTAGGGGTCACAAGATGAAAAATTCAGGGGAGAAGACTAGATTTTCACAAATTTTATATGTAAACAAACAAGACCTTTGTCCCTTTTCAATTTTCTCATAGGGTATTTCAGCTTTTGCAATGGTGATATACCCACATGTGGGGGTTGACGGAAACACTGGTCTCCAACAACGCATATCGTATTTTCCTTATATTTTTGTGCCCTCTTAACGTATTGCCTCCTAATTTGGTACAGATAATCAAAGGGTCTGGGAAATTTTACCATATATAACCTTACAGTCAAGGTCAAATCCTTTTTGCATTTTTCTGCTGACTCAGCAATTTTCACATATTGGCTGATAGGTATACCTTCTTAATGGTGCATCCCAGGCCCAAGGTTACTATTAAACATTAATAAGAAAGTACTTACTGGCTTTCAATTTGTATGGTATATTTTAAACTTGAGTTATCTTGAAAGGTCAATGGGGCATGCAATGCTAATTAACATTTTCAGCTTCTTCTCCAAAACAATTACCCAAAACATATTCACTTTAAATTTGGTGGGATGTACATTGGGTAAGCATGTACCAACTGTGCTTAAATGGTCATGCTCGAATGATTTTTGGATTTTTAATGTTTTTGGGGGGTTAACTTTTGCATTCCTATTGATTACCTTGTAAGTCAATGGGGTCTGCAATGGTAGTTCACATTTTGACTTCTTCAAAATCATAAGCCAGATTCACTTGAAACTTTTGGTACAGAAACTCCATAGATTTGGGGGGGGGGGGGGTTGTTCATATGATTGTGGATGACCTTCAGGTTATAGGTCATAGGTCAAGGTCACAATGCCTTAAAAAGTAATACAATTTGCCTGCCACATCTTCAAATGAGTGTAATTAAGTCCATCAAACTTTGTCATTATTTACTCTGGTGAGACTTTCCTTAAATTTGCTAAGAGGTGACCTGGAGGTCAAAAGTCAAGGTCAAACTTTCTGCAGAAGAATGGTAGCTATCTTAGAGGGGTGACCTCTGGTGAGCGGTGCCTCTTCGGGAGATGCATAATGTTTTTCACACGCAAAACTTGCTTCCAGTTGGAACTAACATCGTAGGTATCAAAACCCATTAGATTCATAAGAGTGCTACTAAATTGAAATGGAACTGCAAAATTTGCACCAAATATGTGTTATTGTAATATGATGTGTGACCTTGATGTATTTTTCAAGGTCATTAAGTACTTAAGAAAAGGACACTAAATTCAATATGTTGGTAAAGAATAAGGTAAATGATAACAAATGTACCACAAATCATGTGCAAGGGTGCATGCATCATACGGATGACCTGGACTTATTTCTCAGGGTCATGGAGGGAGTGCATTTCAGGAAATGAATTTTTGGTGGTGGCCTTCATTTTCTGTCAGCAGAGTATTAGGACCATGGGTCTCCTGTTTTACTGAATGCTTTGCTTAATTTCTGCAGGAAGTCAAAAGGTGGTGTAATTTCTGCTTTGAAATCAAGAATTTAAGGTGCTGAATGTCTGCTAACCAGACGAGAAAGTGGCATGCAAATCAGTAATGGGCTGATTCATTAATGTGTCAATTGATTGATATTGATCTTTCCTGGAAAGATACAATTATGAGACACAAACTTATCTAATGATATGTAATTGATACATATGCCATTTTTCCAGTCATCAAATAAGTAATGATAAAAACAGCATTAAGGATGGAAATTCAACTGTAATGTTTCCATATTTATGTCAGTAAGGGTTCCTGTTGATAGCTTCTATCTGATAATACCCCCATCCTAATGGAGGAGGGATATATAGAAATTGCTTTTTCCATGCGTCCATCCGTCCGCATTTCGTGTCCGGGCTATAATTTGTTTGTCCTTCAATGCAGATAAATGAAACTTAACACATAGGTGCATCTGGACATAAGGCATAAGGGTGTGTCATGTACCAAAATTAGGTCGCTAGGTCAAGTGTCAGGGTGACAGTGACATATTCTTGTAAAATCATGTCCTGGCTGTAATCCTTTGCTATGTAACTCAGATTAATGAAACTGTACACACAGATGTATCTACACATGAGGGTGTGTCATGTACCAAAAAAGGTCACCAGGTCAAGTATTTGTGTTACAGTGACATCCATATAAAATTGTGTCCGGGCTATAATTCCTTTACTGTTTAACTTTATTTCATAAAAGTTTACACACAGGTGCATCTACACATGAGGGTGTGTCATACACCAAAAGTAGGTTACTAGGTCAAGTGTATGGGTCTCAGTGACATATCCTTGTAAAATTGTGTGCAGGCTATAATTCCATTACTGTTTAACTTAGTTTCATGACACTTGACACACACATATACCTTGACCAAAAAGCGTATCATGAAACACAAGTAGGTCGCTAGTTCAAATATTCGTTCCTCTGTTATTTGTGTCCAGGCTATAATTCGCTTGCCCTTCAACCTAGATTAGTGAAAAATCACACACAGGTGCATCTGGACATAGGGCTGTGCCATTTACCAAAAGTAAGTCACTAGGTCAAGTATCTGGGTCACAGTAAAATACTCCTGAAAAATTGTATCAGGGATATAATTCCTTCAGTATTGAACTTAGATTAATGATACTACAGATGCATCTACACATAAGGGTGTGTCATGTACCAAAAGTAGGTCACTAGCTCAAGTATCTGGGTCACAGTGACATATCCTTATAAGATCATATCCAGGCTATTATTCCTTTACTGTTTCACTCAGTTTCATGAAACTTGACACACACATATATCTTGACCTAAAGTTATGTCATGAAACAAAAGTAGGTCACTTGGTCTAGTATCTAGGTCTCCGCTATTCTTGTCCAGGCTATTAATAATGCTCTTGTACTTTAACTTTAGAATAATGAAACTTTACACACAGGTGCATCTGGACATAAGGGTGTGTTATGTGCCAAAATTATGTCACTTGGTCAAGTATCTGGGTCACGGTGGTACATTAATGTAAAACTACATGGCGCTTCATGCCCAGGCTGAAATTCTGTTGTCCTTTGACTTAAAATCATGAAACACACCTGTGTATCTGGACACAAGAGTGTGTCATGCATAAAAGTAGGTCAGTAGGTCAAGCATCTGGGTCACAGTGGTAACCTGTTTTTATTGACTACAGTCATTTGAAAATGAGACCTGTCATTAGCAAGGTTATAAATGAAGCGAGGTGGGCATGGATTCAATAATCTCTAATTGCCTTTTAATTGGTTTACGAAGTGGAAATCATACTGCAAACATGGAAATGTGGCTAATCATGATACATGTATTGTGGATGGTATATGCATTGGTATAGGTACAACTTAATTTCTGGTGTTGAATATGAGTTAAAACTGAAAGAGGTTGGCCATAGATAGTGCTTTTATTTTGTTAATGTGGATCATAATCTGACTTACCAATTAAAATTAGCAAGCAGAAAGCTGTCGCTTTGCAGGTGATATTACTTGAAATAAAGTCTTGAAAGGCATGATAGTAACTGACAAAGGAATAATTAATTTTCTGAAAGTAAAGATGAAGTAACCTTAGTAGTGACTATTATAATGGAGAACAAAATAAAATAGGAATATTTACCTGTAAATATTTATGAGTTGACGACCCCTTTGTTACCGGGGAAGTAGCATAGCCCATAATAGTACAGTAATACTTCTTTTGAACGACCCCTCCTATGGACGACCACCTGGCTTTAACGACCGTTTTTTTCATGCAAAAGCTTTGCTGTATGTTAATGTACCTTTAATGGGCGACCACCTGTAATACGCGACCACCGACCGGGCCAAAATGGCCTGAAACGACCACTTGTCTTTTTTTCCCGTCAATGTTAATGCTGTTATTTCCCCTGGGGCTCACCAGGTAGCGCGCCGATTCCTACGGACATTGTCGAAGCGCGTAGCAACCTGCATGACACGTGTTTTTGGGTCATTCCGGTTGTCAAAATGGCGCTTGTCGATGTTTTCACAAGTCTTGTTTACCACTTCGCGGACAGTTTGCACGGTTCTTTGTTCGGCAATCTATTGTTTTAAGGGCCAGATTATTGTTTTGATCGATGAACTAACAAAGTGTGAGCGAGCATACATGTCAGTGTGAGCGCATTTTGAAGTGAAAACGCGACAAACTTTGCCAAGTAGCCAGCTTTGAATTGAGTTGGAATAAAATTCCCCGAATAGATTAAAAGAGGAGAATACGTCTGAGAACAGTGATTGCTGTCTCATATCAACCTCAATTCCGAACTCGTGTGTCTGTTGGATTAAATCTCGAGTCTGATTTTCTGACACAATGGATAATAAATGCCAGTGTGACTTGAGCACAGCATCAGAGCGAGTACTCGCAACATGGGGAAATCAGAGCGAAATCAGAAATCAACCAAACGGAAGGTGCTGACGTTAGAGGAGCGGATTGAAGTGATAAGAAAGAATGAGGGCGGCCTGTCTTGCAGGAAAATTGCAGAAGAACTTCAGGTCGGAAAGACAGATCCAACAGATAATACAGGAGGAGAAGTTAATGGAAGAGTGGAAGACCTCCAGCGCGAAGACAGACAGAAAGTATGTCAAGGCAAGGCAGACTCTCTACGATGATCTCAACAAGGGCGTGTTTGACTCGTTTTGTGTCGCCTGGTCGAAAAACATCCCGATCAGTGGCCGTCTTATCCAAGAGAAGGCATTGATACTGGCCACACAGATGGGGTACGATGATTTTACAACCTCCAACGGTTGGCTGGAGGCGTGGACCAAGCGAAATAACATAAGACTGACAACCCTGTCCGGTGAGGCTGCGGAGGTTAACCCAAAGCTGGTTACCGACTGGAAAGCAAGACTAGCAGATGTGTGCCAAGGATACAAAATGGAGGATATCTTTAATTCCGACGAGACCGGTTTGTTTTTTAGGGCCCTGCCTAAAAAGTCAATGAGCATCAAGGGTGACAACTGCAAAGGTGGAAAGTTGGCCAAAGAAAGAATCACTGTGCTACTGGCCTGCAGTGCCGCGGGCGAAAAGCTGCCTCCCTGGTGATAGGGAAATCGTCTAACCCCAGATGTTTCAAGGGCAGAGCGGATACGCTTCCCGTTAAGTATATGGCCAATAAAAAGGCTTGGATGACATCTGCAATATTTGTCAGCTGGCTGGACAAATTGAACAGTCAAATGAAGAACCAAAACAGGAAGATATTACTCTTTGTGGATAATTGTGGTGCGCATCCACATGTGGAGTACTCGAATGTGAAAGTTGTGTTCTTACCGCCCAACACAACCTCGAGGTTACAACCTTGCGATGCAGGCATCATACAGGCAGTGAAGCTTCACTATAGGAAGAAGTTACTAAGACTTGTATTATTTTACATGGATGAAGTTGAGACGGCCTCCGAGTTGATTAAACAAGTTACATTGCTTGATGCAATTCAGTGGATGAACTCAGCCTGGGAAGTGCTGCAACCTGAGACCATACAGAAGTGCTTTGCCAACTGTGGCTTCAACTTTACAGATGATCACCCCCCCCCCCCCCCAAGTACAGATGATGCAACAGGTAAGTTCTTCCAGACATTTATCAAACTTGCTTGTCATGAAAGTTGAACTAATTCAGGTGATCAGTGAAATGGATCATTCTGTTGATTTTGAGATGCCATTTATACTTTGAGTAGCATCATAAATTTAAAAAAAAATTAAATGAGAAGCAGGCTGTGCTTCACTGAAACACAAATTTATTCTTCTGTATGAAAATGTCAAAATGAAATTTTTTAAGAAAAAAAGCATGCAGTTGAAAACCAGGTCATAAAATGAGTTTAAAAGGATGCAGTTGTTTTCTAATTATGATAACCAGGACATGGGTTATATTTGAAAAAAAAATTACCTAGATAAGGAAGTGATATTCTTTGGCTGTCTTCCATTTTTTTCAGATAATTTTACAGAGAAATACATGTGTTTTTAGTGTGTATTGTAAACTTTAAATGTTAGCATGATAAATGTGCTTGTACATTATGATAATGCAGTTGATATTTCAGCTTTTATTCTGTGCATACAGTGTAAATAATTTTACTTCAGTCATGATGGAAAATATTTAACAGAGGATAAAAGTCTTTAATAAAGTACTTGCTTTGTTACAGGGCTTTTTATTTCAGAATTCCAGGAGACAAAAACAGTGATGTACATTTTATTTGATTCTGTCTCTTGTCCATTACTGAGACTGTGACTAAACTTGACTTTTGCTTTATTCTTGCAGCTGTGGAGATTTCTGCCCCTGATGATATCAGGATATTGGTAGGTGATGCTAGCTGGGTGGACTTTATCAACTGTGATGATGGGGTTGCTACAGCCAATACTCATGGTGAGGACTGGGAGGCTGAGGTCTTTGCCAGGGCAAGGGGACTTGAGCCTGAAAATGAAGAAGGAGAACATGCTGAAGAAGATGTAGTTAAAAGTGAGAGTGTTGCCACAAGAAAAGAACATGTTGTTGACTGTAAAGCAGCCATGGAGCACCTTAATGAGGTGATGCAGCATTCACTTCAGCATGGAGACCAACGCCTGTTTAAATTGATGAGTGAAGCAAAAAGCATTGTTATGGCTGGGCAACTGTCCCTGTTAAGGTGTGCTACTCAGACGAAAACCATGGATTACTTTGCCAAGTGAACTAAATAAATGTACATGATACTATGAATGAACACTGCACAGTGATGTCACAGGACATGTAAACTTCATGATCATTGCCACCTTATAAGTGAACTTATCATCATGTTTCTGTACTTTTACTTTTTTTGATGACAGTACATGTAGTAGATTAAAGTTATTTATTGAACTTTGTAGTTTCTGTGTTTCATATTTTATTATTCAAATACACTAAAAGCATGTGGGAATGTTTGTATTATAAGCTGTTGGATGATAGTTGCAATAATGTTGACATGTGAGGGTGTGGTTATGACAGCTAGGTGGCGCATATGTGGTCCCCTCCTATGAAAGACCACCTGTTTTGAGAGACCGCTTTTTGGTCTGCACTTGGGGCGGTCTCTCAAGAGAGGTACAACTGTAGTTCATATATCAGTACTTCTGGTTGTAGGTACTCTGGGAAACAGGAGGTCTATTATAGCATTTTCTGTTGATTTTATTATAGGGCACATAGGTGAAGTGTGAAGGTGGTTGACCTTGACCTATTTTCAAGGTCGCAGAGGTACTATAGTAAGTTTTGGTTTCTGCACGATAACTAGAAAAGTTTTGATGATATGACCTGTATATTGCGCAGAATTGTAGTCCTTATCTAGGGCTAGGTCAAGCTCCAAGATGGACGACCTTGACCTTAATTTAAAGGTCACAAGACCACTTAAGTGAACTTGGTTTCTGCATTGTAAGTCAGAATTTAAGTCATAACTTCAATATTGCACATGGTAATAGTTCATAATTAGGGCTTGGATGACTGTGACCCAATTCCCAAGGTCACCACCTGGAGCCCTATAATATTAGGGAATGTGGTTTCTGCATGATAACTAAAGATGTTTTTGAAGTGGGGCTTCATATTGCACAGGAATATAGCCTTCTATAACAACTAGGTCATGTTCTGAAATGGGTGACTTTGAGTGAATTCCCAAGGTCACAAAGCCACATTACTGAATTTGGTTTCTGCTTAATAACCGCAGAATTTTTTTAGCCAGAGCTTTTATTTTGTAGATGTTTATAGTCTTCTATTAGGGGTAGATCAGCTTCAAAGAAGGTTGACCATGACCAAATTCCCAAGGTCACAAGACCACTATTTTTAATTCAGTGCCTGCATTCACTTCACAAGGTCATGAGTGCCCATTTAGTGCTGTCAACAGGTTAATGAGGGCAAACATTTATGACAGGGGGGGGATCTATGTTTTACAAACATGTCTTGTTTTTCTTGAATTTGGCTTAAGTAATGCATAAATGGCTAAAATATTTTTAAATGAATTATTAAAGGGCCAAGGTTGAATTTTTGTAACTTGTGCCTGTATTATCAATTTCATGTACAGATTTTTGAAGTCTAGATCAGTCCCTGAATTTGCAATAACTTTAGCCTATTATTTTTTCTTTGTTGTTGTTGTTGTTGTTGTTGTTGTTGACATGCTGTCTTGTGGAAGGTGTCCAGCTGTACAAAATGATTATAAATTGTAGCAGTCTGAAAATAGCTTCATTTCCTTGAACAATTAAGTTGGAGCTGGAAAATCATATTCAATAACACTATAAATCAGAAAACCAATATATCATGATACATATCATTTGGAGACCACTGTGTCCTGACATGTATCTTATCAGCCAAGACCTGTATGACCCATCCCAAGTGCCAATGTGAAATTGATTGGAGTACCAGTGCTCTGGAAGTGATGAGGAGCTTATTAGAATATGATATTAGATAGTCTCAGTAAGTCTCTTGATGAGCTTCCAGGCCTCAATCCTTCATTACTTAGACAGAAGTAACAAAAAATATTACTTCAGATTTTTTTTCATACCCCCCCCCCCAAAAAAAAAGGGAAATTAATAGATCAAAGTACAACCTTAATATGTAATGTAATATCCTAAGTCCAAAGATTGCAATAAAGTATATATTTTTAGAGAGAATAAAAACTTTACATTTATGTTATGGCACTGTGGCAATATGTCATGAAAGAAGTGTTTTCACAGCAAGCATGAGAGTTAAAAGGTAATCACTATTCTTTGATATAATTTTTTTATTCAGCTTCTACATTTTCACATTTTTTGGCATCAGACTTATTGCAAAGTTCAGAACACACTGCAAATTAAAAGATTGAGGTCTCAAATTTTAAATATTTGCTGTAGTTTCTGAGATACAGTTGTTTGAAACTGGAATGATGACACATGGAAGAAAAGATGTTTCAAACTGACTGGTGACTAAAATTTTAAAAATCTCATACACAGTTTTCTGATTGATTGCATAAACTTGCGTTTGCTGCAGATTTAAGGTCCCTTTCTTCAAAATTGAATGAGCTGAGTCAATATTTGTGGTGAAGTATGGTGATCTTTTGTGCAATTTCTATGTAAACATTGCCACCATACAGCATTATGAAACTTTTATAAAATAGAATTTCCAGTTTGTTAGTTTTCAGGAAATGTTCACTTTACCACACTTACATACTGAATGTAGGGTTATAACGATTTGTGAAAGCACCTGCTAACCTTATGTATATTGTTTGCATGTACCAATTGAATATTGTTAGGTAAATCAGTGTATTTTGAATCATATCGTTGAATGAAAAAAAATTTTAAAATTATTCAATGTGTCATTGAATTAGCCAGTCACATATATTTGCTAAATGGCTTGTGCCTGGATGTACTTGTATGGGTGCTGTGCATCACTGATATGACAAGCAGATGTGCCTGAAAAGCAACAGGCAATTTGCCTTACACAAACTGATTAAATTAACCCATTTGGCCCTAAACTGGCCAAAATCGAATGGTGGTCAAGTGTCATCTGCTTCAATGTTTTTAACTTGTTTGAGCAGTAATGAAAAACAGCCTGAGTGAGAACTGTAGGTGAGACTGATCAAGATAATATGCCACAGGTCAACAGCTTTCCTTGGCGTAAGATGGGCACTAAGTGCCCAACCCACACCTATGATATCTGTCAAGTCAGTGTTAATTTAAAACTAAAGGGTTAATGGGAAAATACAGTGAAAGAAAAAAAAATTGAAGTGTAATATCACCACCAAGTGATAGAATAGAAAATTGCATTGTTAGCTAGAATTAAACATTTAATTCCCAGAAACTGGATGACGTGTGCATACAGGATTTTTTTTTTCTTTTTTTTATGCTGTAATGCCATTGATTTGGTTAAACGCCATAAGGAGGCTTCACAGGGTCTGGCAACTTGTGCAGCTTCTGCTGTTATGGGTGTCCCATATTGAGCGCCCTATATGGGGATGCATCTTGGTCAGTGGTATTTGCATTGCCTGGCAAGTCTGTCTGGCAGTTTTCCTTGTAGCAGCTGTCACATGACTTATCAAGGAACTGCAAGAACCACTGACTTGGGACTAGGCATGTGTGTAGGGTACTTGAGTGAAATCTCATTTCGTGCAGAAATATATGATTAAATTACATATGATTCCCAGAACAATTTCAGCGAAATAAACATGGAAATTGTTACTGCATTCAAGAAGCTCACACAGTTGGCTTCTTGCTGCAGTCGAATGGAGCTTTAAATATTAAATTCACCTCCTGTTGAGCAGAAAACCTGAGAGTGAACAGGTTTGGTGACACACCAGAGGGTTTGATCCAGAGGAAAGCTGTAAAAGCATATAATGTAATGACATTCCCTGACACTACAAGAAGATCAGATGACACCTCAAAAAGCACGTGAACCTTAACTTGCAGAGAAGATAAGGGTTAAAAATAATAGTATATTATTCACTAGAAGTGTCTTCATATTTATTCCACATATTTTGAATACGGTGTCAATGGGGAGTTAAGTACAGTGGTACCTACACTAGAGACCACCTCTCACATGAGACTGCGCCTTTACACGATGGCCTCTTCTTGACACTGAAGTCTTATTTTTCTAATTAATTTCACTGCATTTTAAGAGCACCTGGACCATGAAGCACAAGACCACTTTTTGTTTAACAGAAGGGGTGGTGTTAAAACAGGTAATATTGTATAAGTGGTGTCTCCCTGTTGCCAGGGCAACAGTGTATCACAAATAGGACTGTTCATCCCATCCAAGGTATCAAATAGTAATTACTACCAGCAACCACGCTGACTTTCCCTCCCCAGAAACTGACAGATTGTGCATAATGCAACACCATATTTCAGTGAATCAATGAAGGTGAATGTTAAGAGTTGCACCCCCAGCATGTGTCCCTTATGTCTCCATATTGATGCGGGTCATCTATATGCTTTACTGTCACAACTGCTTTAAGCAGATATGGGCCCCTTACTCTTTGACTAGGGCTCTGAGGCTATTGGTCAAAGATCCAGCAGACCTCAAAGGCAGCATAAGCTTAACCCTTTCCCCCTTGAATTAAGACTGAGTCAACAGCTTTCCTTGGCATGGGTTGGGCACTTTTTAGTGCCCAACCCATGCCAAGGAAAGCTGTTGACCTGGGGCATGTTATCTTGACAGGTCTCATCTTCAAATCTCAGTCAAATTATTTTTCATTGCTGTTGAAATCAGTTGCAAATGCTGAAGCAGATGACATTTGACCACCAGTCAGTTTTTGCCGGTTTAAGGGGCGAAGGGTTAAAGCAGTATTCAGAACACAGCCCCTTGAATGGTGATTCTGTCTGGTAGGACCACTCTAAGGAGCCGTAGAAGTCAGAGTCTCACCGGGCAGGTCATCTTTCATGAAATACATCATATCCTTTGTGACATAGTAACAATGCATCATGTTCATTCCAAGCGCTCGAGGGCACGATTCAGGAGATCTCCTGAGAAATTCAGAAATTGGTGTGGTCTGTGAAACTTTTCATGAAAACATAAATAAGGGCATTCCAGCATTGTGGTGTCAGGACACAGAAATTCCTCCAGGGGCTTATTGGTCTCATGGTCAGGCTTTGTGACTTAAATGCAAATTGTGCAGAATTTAATTCTTAATATTCAGTCAGCTATTTTCTTGTGCAAAGATGTTCAGCAAACAGTTCATGTATTAAATAACCGTGGGGCTCATTTGTTTGATATATTATGCATTTTGAAGCATTAATGTGTTTATCATGCTGTTAATCAGTCAACATATAATCTATAATGGCAGTGTTTTGGAGGTCATTAACAAGGTTATAAACTAGTCAAGTTACAATTAGCATTTGTTTGACATGTTATAAACTAGTCATTTTATAGTTAGCATTTGTCTGACGGGTGATAAAATTGTTAATTTGTAGTTGGTATTTATCAAACAGGTTGTAAACAGGTCATTTTATGAAGTTTGGCTTTTATCAGACAGGTCATAACCAAGTCATGTTAAAGTTGGCATTTGGCAGATACGTGATAAACAAGTTTCGTTATTTTTGGCATTTGTCAGACTGGTCATAAACAACTCACAGTACTATCTTTACAATGGCAGTGTCTCAGTGATTTGTAAAAAACGATGTAAGATCTTTTGTTGTTTTCATTATCAGACAGACTAAAAACAAGTCTCAGTCTTGGGAAGTTTTATGTGCTTATAAACCAGTCATGTGATGGATTATAAACAAGTCATGTTTTAGGCTTGGTGCTGTTAGTGTCTGACTGGGCCATGAATAAATTGGGTTACAGTCTCTTTGCTGATGTAACCTAACGGGCCAAAAACAAGGCAGGTTTCAGTCTATTTGTCAGCATTATGTGATAGATTACAAATCATATTCAAAGTACAGTGGTCCCTGTCTTGAGAGACCACCCCAAGGGAGGGTCAAAAAGCAGTCTCTCAAAACAGGTGGTCTTTCATTAGAGGTACAATATCATGGAAAAGATAGCACAATGTTCCCAGAGAGTGGTCTTAAAAAGATATGTGGTCTTTCATTAGAGGGGTCTCTCAAGACAGGTACCACTGTACAGTCTGATGTCGGGATTATTCGACAAATTATGTTACCCTCACTATGTTGAAATTGACAGGCAGATGTCTGATTGTAAACAAGTCATTTTATGGTCAACATTGGCCATTTTGCTGGCAGATCATAAACAAGCCATGGTACAGTTTCTAGGTTGACATTATCTGACAGATTGTAATCATGTCATGTTAATGTCTCACTGTTTGCATTATCTGAAAGATTTCAATACATGCACAGTAAACTTGTTTTGAGAGACCGCCTTTAGAGCAGGCCAAAAAGTGGTCACAAAAGGCAGGTGGTTTCTCAATGGAGGTACAATAACATGCAAAAAATAGCAAAAGGGACTTCGAAAATATGGTCTTAAAAGGAAGGTGGTCTTTCAGTACAGTGGTCTCTCAAAACAGGTTCAACTGTATGTCATATTACCATCTTATTTGCATTGTCTGACAGATTGTAATATGTCTTGTTACTGTCTCATTGGCATTATCTGACAGATTGTGGTTTAAGAGTCATGTTGGTCACTGTGCTGACATTATCCGACAGATTATAAATGAGTTATGCTGTGGTCAATGTGTTGGCATTATGTGACACATTAGGAATGAGTTAGTTACAGTCACTGTGTTTGTATTATCTGCCAGATCACAGACCAAACCATGTTACAATTCCTGTACCATGTACCTGATATAGTTTGCAAATATGTCACAGCAAAGAATCTGCATTGACTGTGTGTGGTGGGTTATAAACAACAGTCTGTTTGTTGGCATCCTTGATCATTGTACATTTACTGAACAGCAACTACACACACATATATATATATAAAGCTGATGCTGGTAACTTGTCAATGTTGTACCTCATTCCCAAATGAATACCAGTCTTGGAATTAGAGGGAGGGGGATGAAGTATGGGAAGAAAAACACTGCAACATAGTGCAAATAATTGGTGTTTGTCAACAGATGTAATTCATGCCACTTGAAGTGAAGAATGGAAATACATGCAGTCAAGGAACTCCTGGCAGTGATCAGTTTCCTATCACCTTATGCAGTGAAGAACTTATACCACCAGCATTAATCCGTTACTTGGGAGACACTCTCATCTGTTAAATTAGGCCCCTGGGACATCAAATGCTGCTGATGGGACCATCCTCATCAAAACAATATTTGATTCTGATCACAATAAACAGATACATGTTGAGGCATGTTCTGATAACAGACCAGGACTCTGTGTCACTCATTGCTGGTGATAAATGCATAGGACACTCGGTAATACTTAACAAATGATTGTAACAGTTACCTTGCCAACTATGTCCCCCGAGTCACTCATGTACACACAACTATGCAAAGGCCACTGTTTAATACATGTGTGTATGAATGCAGCTAGATTAGGAGCACTTTTATTGCTGCACACTTTGATACGTAATATTTTTTGTGAGATGTCTTTTGTTCATTAATGTAACTGCTGAAATCCACTTTGCATTGAGGACCAGGGGGTGGGGGTGGAAGGGGTGTGTTGTGGCTCAAGGGGTAGTCTTGAATAACTGGTACAGAAACATGTTTTCAAGACCATCTGTTGGAAGAACCATAGACTGTGCAAGACCATCATTTTGAGATATTTGAGTCAAGATTTTGTTTAATTTATATACCTTGGCGGGCAGGAGTAGTGATCAAACACAGTTGTTGTCAGTGCTTCTTCAAAATTGTATAAATTTATCTCTTGTCAAATAACTCATGTAACTAATATAGTCCATTCATATGCTGCTTTGTGCAGGTGAAGCCAGTTTTGTTTCTTTGGTGCCATGGATATTGTTTGTTGAATGGCATGCCAAATGAAGACAGGCTGCACACACAAAACTGAGGGATCATTCATTGCATGACAGAACTCAATATTATTTTTGACCTGCGAGACAATTATGTTTGGCAATTGTTGCCAAACAGATATATTTATTGATCCTGGGCCTGCTCCCTTGGCTGGCTGCCTGTGGTAATGTGTCTGTTGTGAGGCTGTGGTGGAAAGCAAAACCCCATCATGTGTGATGGGGTTTTGTAGAAAGCGAATAAAAAGGTTGCTTCACAGAGTCAGTAGTGGTGGAAATGGTTAACTACACGGAGGTAAAAATAGACCGGTGTCTAAGAATAGATAAGACAAATGAGCTGGCTTTTATGTGCAGCTGTATTTGGATCTGGATTGTATAAGGCTCCACATCATATCCATAAAGATGATATTATGCTGGGATTGATCAAGTGGTTATCTTCATAACTCTCTGAAAGGCGCTGTTTGAATGGCATCAGGTAAACATGACTTGCCTTGACATTTGAAACTCAATGCCGTCATATTTTTTCTTTGACACATAATATGAGGAACCCCAGACTAGTGACATTTAACTCCCAACAACCCCACAAACCAGCTGGCAGTCAGGGTTGTCTGCTTCAATCTTCTTGACCAGTTTCATCCCCAGTGGAAAATATTTTGAGTGAGGATTATACAGGGGACCTATCATGGTAATATACCCCAGGTGAACAGCTTCGTTGGCTAGACTAGGGGCTTAGCTGCTAACCATGCCCAAAAAGGCTGTTGACTGAGTCATAAATCCAGGCTAATGGGTTAAATGCAGTTCTGATGCCTGTCAGCAGCAGCAGCAGCCCACTTGTATTACTGTTTGTGGTCTGACAGCCAAATACCACAGGCTGTACAGGAGCTATAGGCAGGGAGGGTAGTGTGCTTAGCATCAATAGCCTAAATTAACCTTATTTTGCTGTACAAGGAAAGGAAAGGAAGAGAGAGAGAGAGAGAGAGAGAGAGAGAGAGAGAGAGAGAGAGAGAGAGAGAGAGAGAGAGAGAGAGAGAGAGAGAGAGAGAGAGAGAGAGAGAGAGAGAGAGAGAGAGAGAGAGAGAGAGAGAGAGAGAGAGAGAGAGAGAGAGAGAGAGAGAGAGAGAGAGAGAGAGAGAGAGAGAGAGAGAGAGAGAGAGAGAGAGAGAGAATGTACATGACCATATCATCCATCTTTGTACAGAGGAGACCAGTAATTGTTGTATCATTAGATCATACAGAGTAGAAGTCAAAGTAACAAACTTGAACCCAGTTTCTAAAAATTGGTTAACACTGACATTGAAAGTATCAATTTCCTAGAAAATTAATGTCTATTGTTACTGTCATTTATCAAGACTTTTAGGCCCACGGTAGACTGTTTGTATATTGTTGTCATTGATACATTTTATAGTTCTCCGAATGCTTCAAGAAATTTTTTTTTTTCTTTTTAAAATTATATGTCTATCTAGAGAAAAAAAAGTAAGTAAAATAATGTTCACCAGCATAATATTATTCTGTTTATATTGAAACATCTTGTTGCATTTTGAGGGCCCCAGGAAATAATTGATGATTCACTGAGTCACCTTGTGAAGCATATGCTTACATTGACTCTTGGGTTCGTTATTTGAACTCAGCACATGCCTGAGAGTATATGTATATGAACAACATTTTAGAATTCTACAAATATTAACATTTCCACTTTTGGGACAAAACGTAAAAATTCCCCGGAGGCCACACATTTATAAATTTGTTTTATGTCACTGTAAAACAAGTTGAGGAGGAATTTTTATTTGTTTTGTTTCAGAGTAAAACTTGTAAGATTTTTCTTTCACTCTAGTTTTAAAGCCCTGCAGGGGGTATAGGATTTCTCATGTCTGTGTGTCATACTGAACTTGTATCTGCAACTGGTCTCACATCTTTGGTCAGATTAATTTCAAACTTTGCATGATTGATTGGAACAACAAGGAACTATTTTGCATGGCCTTGATGCTGCTCACCTTTCCTGATTTTTAAAAATTACATAATGCTCTCCTATGCATTCATGTCACTATTGATACTCATGTACTTAAAGATACAGTATTAGACTAAAAAGTGTTGGCCAGATCTGCTTCAGATTTGGCAGAAATGGACTCCTTGTAGGTGTCAACTTGGAATGCTTCATTGTAGATAATAACTGTCACTAGGCTATGACAGCCTTCTTGTTTGACTTGATTTTACAAAATTCACTCAGCCACATATGAAGATAAAAACATGCCATGAAATAAAACTAGGTCACTAGGTCAAGTATCTGGGTCACAACATGCATCAGATACTCTGCCTCTGTGGGCTATAAGTACTTTTGCGCATCTGTTTCAAACTTGGCACAATGGACTGTATGTAGGTCTCAGCTTGGAATGTTTCGTTTAGAAAACTAAGTCACTAGGTCAGATATTTTGGTCACAGTGACGTCCATCTTGTAATTTTCTTCTGTGGGACATAAATAACTTGTTCTTCATTAGATGACAGTCAAAATGATTGTAGGCTTGGGGAGATATTTTTATGTCATCTCTGGATGTTATATCACTAGTTAACAAAATGTTTTTTTTTTTGTTTTTTGTTTTCAAATAAATGAAAATCAAAGTGCTGTTCTCTGCAGGAACTAAGAAGACGTCATGTATTGGCCTTGAAACCTAAATAAAATATTCAGACAAGTGTTCTTGACCATAATCAGCATTGATAGAATGTATGAAAGATCATACAATCCTACCAAAATGCTTTTTTTTCTGACCGGTGGCAAGTGATATGTGAATGGTCTTGAAAGTTTCAGCCAGAGATCTATCAAAATATTAAACTACAGTCAAAAAGGTGTTGACTTTTAATTGGGAGTAGATCTCAAAATGGCCAGCCTGTAATGGGCCACCACTGGAGAAACACAATAAGTACGGGGAAAATTATCTTACATTACCTTCTTTTTGTCAGCACAGAATTTGAATTTTAGATTCAAAGGTAAAGTTCCAGTATGAATGATTTTTCAGGTAAATTATTATTTGCATAAAGTATGACTGTTCTTATGACCCATGCATACAATTCATGCCAGAAGTCGCAAACCAGTTGAAATAGGCTGCAAACCTTGTGGTGTGGTCCATGAGAGTAGATTCCCAATCCACTGCAATGAGACATGCATGTAGAAATGGCACTGTAAATCGAATCAGATCTTTATAGAAATTGAAATGTTGACTTCAAGGCTTAAAGATTTGTGCTGTTATGTTGTCAACATGTATCTGCAAAAACATGTCAGGGATTTCCCATAACTGCATCTGTTTGTTTACAGTGGTGATACAAAAATTGGAAAATGGTTTGTTTTTGTGAAAATTAATAAAGTTTGTGGGACTCCTCATTTTTGATACGCATTTAGAAAAAGAACAGATCATTTCTTAGAAAATCCCAGATACTCTTTTGTACAAGAGAATCTTTAGAGTAAATCAGTTTTCATTTGATCAAAATCAGATCCAAAGGTTAACACAATCCATTGACCACCATGTTAATACTGAACGTATTTTGTTAAATTCTTCTGTTGACAAGTATTCCGACAAAAACTACTAAATTTGGACATGTGATAGACAACATGTGCATCTACCAAAATGTTCCCCAAAAGTCAAAATGAACAATGTTATCCAAAATCAGTTGGATATTGGCTTAAATCAGATTTCACAATACATTGTCACATTCTTTGGGTCAAGAGGCATTTACCTGAGCAGTGCTTTATATAGAGTAGGCCTGACCAGTACTGAAGTGAGTTAATATATGTGTGTTTTATTTTGTTGCAGCATGCACAGTCGTTCAGCTTTCCAGACCTTGGGAAAGACATAAAAAAGGTAGGTGCCTTTTGATTGTCAACTAATCCCCCAGAAACTGTTATCTGAATGTCATAGACTGTGACATACTTTCACTTGTATTTGTTCATGTGGGGTGGGAGGCAGACATAACTGTGACTTCTACTTGGCTTACCATGAAGAAGTATGATGGACAATTAAATGGTTTAAACATGGAAGTGCTTTTACGTGGGGACTGATGACTGAGAAGTATGTCAATGTGAGGGGTGTTTTGAAGTGAACATTATAATTTCAGGACTATTAGACTTCAGCTGAAAAGAATTGACGTAATACACTACCTTGTCATTTGATCTTTAACATGTTCAAGGGCTCACATTATGTGTGAAGATAGCTTTTTATTTGTGTGCTCTGTGTCTGTCAACAATTTGACAATTTCAACATCTCAAAAATTATTGGCAGGATCTTCTTTTTAACTTAGGATGTACTTTGGGCAGATTTTTTTTTTTTTTTTTAATTTTTTTTAATGTGTAGAGAGGCAATGCCTAGTGTGGGTCATTGCTTTAGTTATCTTGGTATTTTTGTTATGGATTCTCTTCAAACATGGTACAAATACAGTGGTACTTCCTCCTGTGACCAACGTGAGAGATTGCATACCTTTTCAAGACCACCATTTCGTGACACTCGAGTCTGCTTCTTTGATAAATTTGCCTGTATTTTAAGACCACTAGCAATATAAAATAACTTTTTGCTAGAAGAATAATTTAAGACCACCAGAAATATGAGATAACTTTTTGCAAACAGAAAGGGTGGTCTGAAAAGCAGCTACTCTTCATTGATTTAGTCTCCACCCTTTTTGTTCTCTGGGGTATGTTTTTTTAATAGCCATGGTAGCTATGCTAATGGACTGATTCTTGTGGAAAAAAACCCTAATGTGCTCCATGTGCGTTGAAAAGAGGCAAAACTGAAGTAAGTAGAAAAAAAAATCAAATTGATCATCTTTGGCAGCATTTCAGCATCTTAAAACAAATTTAAGATTATAAAAAAAAAATCTTGGGTTTGAGATATACATAGGCCACCCGAATTTGTGCTCCAAGATGGCAAGAACAATAGTGGCTACTCATTGGATGGCAAGAACAATAGTGGCTACTCATTGGATGGCAAGAACAGGGGTGGCTACTCACTGGCAACCATCAGGTTACTGATCTGGTGCTTTGTGCAAGCTGTAATGTTGCACCAAGTGATACGACTCCCAAGAGTTTTTCTCCAAAAGGGTATCATAAAGTTGACATTGTTGAATAGGGTTCTTTATTGAGAATTGTTATCGGATAAACACCTTTTTCTATGTTAGGTGATAGGCTAAGATATATTGATACCTGTGTTTGACTGTTGTCTGTGTAAGCAGTGCCTCTATGTCCTTGCCTTATCCACTCAAACCCCTTGCCTCCATTACTCTAACACTTTGTGGATGGTATTTGCTCTCTTCTCGTGGTTGAGTATGGCATAACTGAAGAATCTTTGGGATGCAGGCATAGACACTGTGAGTTTGAACATGGCTGTCGTCACTTCAATCAGGAATGACCTGCAGCTTGCCTTGATACACCTCCTCCCCACCAGGGAGGGTTATATACCTGGCAATCCATTCTCTACACCCAGCCTGTGTATGCAGGCTGTGGGTACTGCTTGGACTTTGTAATACCAATCAGACAAATCTCCATACATTCCAACCAGGTCTTCTGCCTGATGAAAACAGACTAAAGTAAAATTCCCCAAGAGACATGGACTTCAGTGTGCTTGGGAGACAGAGCCCAGGGTACCATGACTGATACCTGTTTACATACCTTCCTTCTAGCATGGAGGGCCATTTGCATATCAGCTCTACACACATGCTTCAGGCTGGTATGTTTTCTGAAGAGCACCTGCTGGTACCGATATTTACCTGCAAGCCTGGCTTATCACATACGTCAGCTCTGTTTGCATGTAGTCCAAATTCAATATACTTTCTACCTTTATTTTTCACTAGTGTTATTTGTCCACTTAATCCTGATATATTTTTGTGTTCCTAAGAATATAGATTTATTGTTTTGAGAATATTGGTCCACCATTCCACCTTCTTTAATTTTGTTATTTCAAACTGTTTATATGACAGAAAATTCATGAACTGCGGCAAGTGATAACTCAGTCATAAGTGATACTGAGCTACAACATTTGATTGTGGGCAATTTAGAACACATTTCTTGTCTCTTTCAATGCAGACTTGCCCAATTATATGAATTAAACATTGTCAACAGTATCACTGAGGTCAATACTATAGATGATAAAAAAAAATACATGTAATACATATAGAAGTCATTCATTTATAACCAAATTTGTGGAGCTACTTTAAAGTGAAACTCATATTTTTCAACAAAATTTAAGTATCAGTTTAACTTATTTAATTGATCATACCTTCAGGAATAATAAGTACAAGCAAAACCATTGCCTGTCTGTGTATTAACTGTCAGGGCTCACCAATTTGCATGTCCTGTTGTCCGGGACAAGTAAAAATTGATGGGGGACAAGTAAAATTTGTGAAAATTAACATGTAAAAGATAGGAGCACTTGTCCCCGGAAAAGTAGACTATGGAGAGAATTGTCTTGCCCTGACTGTGTTTGACCCTCACAAGAAATCTGTAGTTTTACTGGCAAGCTCACATACACATTAGAAAGTAAACATTGAGACCTTTTCTTGGTCTTCATTAGATTTTTGTATTTATAACAGCATGCACAAGTCAGGGCAAATTTGTGGCAGTGAACTCATAGGAGTGGCTGATGGACACTGGATATTATGCCTGGTGGAGGAGGCATTAATAACAAGAAGTCATGCAATTTTCTATGGCTGTACAGTCATGCAACGTTTTGATTTCCCAGAACCACTGACTGTTATCTGGTGGCCAAATGAAAGATTCCAAGCATTACAAAGCAGAGAGTTTGTCCTTATGGCATTTGGTAATTGTCTCACGTGGAATTTGGCTCTGAAGTTTTATTGGATCAGCTTCATTCCTGCATATTGGCATGATTGAGATGGACAGGGATCAGGTTACAACCATTGATCCCTGGCATTGATCATTGTACCACATGAATAACATTTGCCACAAACAGATACATTGAAGAAGAACATGCTTTGTGTGTATTTGTAGGAAATGCAACGCAACGTAGTATAATAAAGCATTTGGCCCCCAGAGTATATTTCAGTGAAGTGAAAAAGTAAAATAATTTTGAGCTTACAAGTGGCATGCACGATTGGAATTGTGGAAATGTGTAGATATTAGGTGGGTATGGTTTGCTCAAGATTTCTGAGTAAGAGTCTGGTAACTGTCTGCCCTGCAATCATTATGTTCAAAATTAATATGTAAAACTATAAAACATAAGTGGCATATGTAGATCACAGCTTACTGCATGCATGACTAGTGGATCCCCATTGTCCACTCAGCTGGTATCCAAAGCAGGCCAAGCTCAGAGTTTTAGGTGTGCATTTGACATTGAACTCAGTCCATTTGGTCAGCAAACCAGCTAAATGAAGTCACTTAAGTTTCTGTTGGTTCTGTAGAAGTTGATTTGTAATGAGAGCTTCAAAGTATGCTGCCAAATTGCTTGAAACAGAGGTTTTAAGAGACACTACAAAGTTGGGTTGAACATCAACAACGCTAAGCTTATCTTCAAGCAAAACTGGAAAAGACCGGTCATTGATGCTGGTGTGTAGAGTAGACAGGCCACTGATGCTGGTGTGTAGAGTAGACAGGCCACTGGTGTTGATATGTAGAGTAGACAGGGCCCTGATGTTGGTATGTAGAGTAGACAGGTCACTGATGTTGGTATCTAGAATAGGCAGGTCACTGATACTGGTATGTAGAGTAGACAGGCTACTGATGCTGGCATCTAGAGTAGACAGCTGACTGATGCTGGCATCTAGAGTAGACAGGCCATTGATACTAGTATCTAGAGTAGACAGGCCATACATACTGGTATCTAGAGTTGATGGGCCATAAACACTGGTGTCTAGAATAGACACGCTATTGATAATGGTATCTAGAGTAGACAGGTCATTAATACTGGTATCTAGCATAGACAGGCTGTTGACACTAGTATCTAGAATAGACAGGCCATTCATACTGGTATTCAGAGTAGACAGGGTGTTGATACTAATATCTAGAATAGACAGGCCATTCATACTGGTATCCAGAGTAGACAGGCCATTGATGCTGATACCCAGAGTAGACCGACCACTTATGCTGATGCCTATAGTTTACAGACCACCATGGTGGTACCCAAAGAGGACAGACAACTAAAAACATTAATGCCTGTACCCATCAAGGACAAACTACAGATGGTAGTCCCATAGAGGACAGAACATTGATGCTGGTCTCCACACAGAACAGACCAGTGGTGTCCTGTTTGTGGTTAATCTTCAGAGACAAACTTTAAAGACATCAAGTATGATCACAGGGCTTCTGACAAAAGCAAATTATGCCACTGAGATCAAGGTGTAGTAATTTAGTGGAATGGCTTCCAAGACAGCAGCATAATTGCCATGTTCACTTCACATGCAGATATAATGCTGGTACACATGAGGGCACATTTTTCTGTCATTTGTGCCTGTGGGTAACATGAGCTTTATGCTGCATTTGAATGGATCAGTGCAGCATTGACAGTAATTCAGTGAAGCAGCACAGGTAGACCTGCTGTAACATTGTATTGGTGATTCCATGCAAGAAGCAAATACTACTGAAGCCGTTCATAGACAAGAGGTCACGTAGTCTGTGAGGTAGGACAGCAACCATTCCTAGTAGCAACAACACTTGATCTGGCAGGAACCAAACCAAAAGACGACAATATTGGGAAACATGACCAATTCCTGTCGAAGGGTACAGGAACAGCAGCATTAGGCAGCAACAGCAGTTGGTCTGAGAGGTCAATAGCAGTAACAGACAGCAACATCAGTTACATTGAAAGGTAGAAAAGCAGCAGTTTGGGGCCTAGTAGTAGCTGTTGATTTGAGAGGTAGCAACTGAAAGTCATCACTGGGACAAGGACAGCGGTTGTATTGAGAGGTACTATGGCAGCATTGGAGAGTGATAACAGTTGTTTGGAAAGGTATGAAAGTAACATTGCAGGGTATTGATAGCTGTTATTTTGAGAGGTACCAAGCCAGCATTGCAGGACATTGATTGCATTTCTTTTGAGAGGTACAAAGGCAGCATTGCAATGCATTGATGGAAGTTGCTTTGAGAGGTACCAAGGCAGCATTGCAGGGTATTGATAACAGTTGTTTTGAGAGGTACCAAGGCTGCATTGCAGGGTACTGATAACAGTTGCTTTGAGAGGTACCAAGGCAGCATTGCAGGGTATTGATAACAGTTGCTTTGAGAGGTACCAAGGCAGCATTGCAGGGTACTGATAGCAGTTGCTTTGAGAGAAGGCAGCATTGCAGAGTATTGATAACAGTTGCTTTGAGAGGTACCAAGGCAGCATTGCAGGGTACTGATAACAGTTGCTTTGAGAGGTACCAAGGCAGCATTGCAGGGTATTGATAACAGTTGCTTTGAGAGGTACCAAGGCAGCATTGCAGAGTATTGATAACAGTTGCTTTGAGAGGTACCAAGGCAGCATTGCAGAGTATTGATAACAGTTGCTTTGAGAGGTACCAAGGTAGCATTGCAGAGGTACCAAGGCAGCATTGCAGAGTATTGATAACAGTTGCTTTGAGAGGTACCAAGGCAGCATTGCAGAGTATTGATAACAGTTGCTTTGAGAGGTACCAAGGCAGCATTGCAGAGTATTGATAGCAGTTGCTTTGAGAGGTACCAAGGCAGCATTGCAGGGTATTGATAACAGTTGCTTTGAGAGGTACCAAGGCAGCATTGCAGAGTATTGATAACAGTTGCTTTGAGACATACCACTGTGGCATGGCATGGCTTGACTGTAAGGCTTTTTGCTACTTGTCTTACAGCACTTTTTGTGTAAAATTTGGACAAAGAGTGGATTAAAGCTATATTAAGCTCATTATAAGTATTGTTGGCTGTCCATATCAATGTGATGATGCTATGATTGGTGTCATAATGTGCACGTTTTCATTGATTTAGATGCTGCATAATGTTAACTTTTCCAGAGATGAATAATCTTGATTTTTTTCCCCCCAAGGAAGTCCATTCAGAAATACTTGAATCAGGGGTTTTTTATGTAAAAATTTTGCATCCACCTCAAGAACAATGTAGAGAAGTAAAACTAGGCAGTTTGCTGTAGGGGAATATAAAAATGATTGTGCACATCTTCGCTTTTGGAAGCCATTGATTACTTGATAACCTGCAGGTCTTATTGACTGGGACCAGTGGTGTGAAGCCGTACATTGTCAGTGGGTCAGGTCAGGTTCAGGTTGGCACATGCTTAACTCAGACATTTTTCTTGGAACTCTGCTTTAACATTGGGTTACCTAATTAAACAAGTACAAGTCCTGCCATAAGAATGTTAAGAATCCTAATAAATCCCAGTTTACCATCCTAATAGTGAGACAGCATGACACACGTCAACATTTTAATTTAAAAAATAGTAATAATAATTGAGAAAAGCCACTTAGCCACTGGTGTTTGGTGTGTAAAACCAAGCCAAAAGCACAGTGCAGGTCAAAGTAGTTTCATTCCAGTGAATGATTTGGCAGAATGGCATTCTATTAATAAAGTACATCCCCCACCCCTTTACAGGGCTCAAAGTTAGGCAATTCTTTTAGCAGCCGGCATCCACCATGTGTATTAGATTCCATACTAAAATTTAGTAGCTATTGCCTAATGTTAGAAGCCAGGGCTATTTTTGGTGGCCTCTGGCTACCCACAGGTAGCAAAATTGAGCCCTGTTTTATCATCCATTATTAGTAAGTCAATGGTTTGGAGTGGACTAGAGCATATGGCTCACATGAAGGAAGCTGTATTTCATGAGGTGACAGTCCAGTGAAATACAGCTTTCATGAGTCTGAGCTATAATATACTGTAGTTCACTCCAAACTATGGACTGACAATTTAATATCATTTTTGATCTTTTTTTTCTGTTCATTTGTTTTTTGTTTCTTAACCAAAACTTACATGAGTCAAGATGAGACACAAGGTTGTTAGCTGTCTATGTGCTCTTGGGCGCAAGACACCTGTTCTTTGCATCCAATTCGGCCATAGAATGGTGGGCAAATTGCTGTTTTCCTGCATTTTGCACTCAGCCGTCTTTTCCCTTGCTCATAAGTGTTCAGCACACACATGCAAGGGCTACTAGGCCCATAGACCATGGCAGGAATGGGTTACAGGGAGAACAGCCACATAACATTAGCTATGATACACAGCTAATGGCTATTAACCAATCAGAAGCCAAGATTCATATCCAAAATGGGATAATATGCAATTGCATGTACATGTATATTATATATGTGTATGGGTAGAACATGTACATCTGCATATGTAGGCCATTAGTTGAGGTCAAAAAGATCAGCTGGTTCATGTGGGTTCTCAGTAGAGGGCTCTGTAGGCAGGTTGTCTAGGTATGTGTATTTCTATTAATTTCCATTGTAATTTGCACCCTGTGTAACTTTAAAACCACTGTACTGAGAAACCCCAAATTTTCTGTAGTGAACGATTGTTTTATATAGTTAACATGCTCCTGTAATTTTGATAAATTTTGCTGCAAAACTATTCAATGAATTGAATGTTAATTTAACATAGAATCTAATGGGAATACACACCTCAAGCCAACAGGAATGTTGTGTAAGGAGCTGTATATTCAGCCAAATACACCTACGGTTCCTAATTGTGACCTCTCCTATTTGTTCCAATACTGTGCTTCTTAACTCCAAGGTCTTTTATCACTATGGAGCACGCTGCATGCAGATATGTCAATGACAAAGGGCTGCTATCAATAGGAGAGGTGGTAATAAGCAATTTTATGTGTATTTGGTTGAATATACAACCCAATACACAAAATTCTTGCAGGCCAGAGGTGTGTATTCTCATAAGATTCTGTGGTAAAGATAGTAAAGTAACATTGAATATGCTGAATAATTTTGCAGGAAAACTTATCAAATTTACAGGAGTATTTTAACTATATACAACCATTTATCACAAGATAAAGATTTATTACATAAACAAAGCGGACATGAATCAACCATTTGGCAGACATTTTTTCTCAACATGACCACCAAACCCTTAATATTAAGGTACAGATCCTGACTTATATCCCCACCGTACCTGAGCTGAAAAAAAAACAGAATCGCTCAGGTTACAGAAGGAACATTTCTGGATCCACCAAATATGTACTATGGAACCTTTAGGTTTGAATGTCATGGGAAACTAAGCATACTTGCTCAGTCTTATGCTAAATTTTTACTTTCCCATGCATACTTGCTCAGTCTTATGCTAAATTTTTACTTTCCCATGCATACTTTCCTATGACACTGTTTGTTATTAACGGAGGACAGAACAAGAAAACTTCTGTACCAATGGATCGGGAGAATAAATAGGGAATTAATTCAGTTCTCAGGTCAGTATCCATTAATATCTCATGCTACATACACTTTTGAAATCAGGAAATTACATGAATTTCCACGAACACATCATGATCTTCATGGAAAATCCTCTGCTGAGAGATTCATCTCATGAGGAAACTAATTTGGGGAAACCCTGGCTTTTCCTAGCAACCATCTGTTCAAGTGTGGAATGACGTTGGAGCCCTATGTCAGCCAGACTCACAATCCAGGCTGAGAATGCACTATTTCGGATACTCGACATAAAAATTTTGAAGGGTGGTGGGTTGGTGGTTTTCATACCCCGTAAACCACCTTAGCAATACTTTGGGTGCTCTGTGTGAGGACTTCCAAAGAAGTCTTATATGACTGACTGAATAAAAGTGCCTGCCATCAGTTATGCAGATGTGCAGTGCCTCAAAATTTACTTCTACCCCAAACAGTATGCTTTGCTGTGTCCACACACTTTCACGTTCAGTTTGTCTTCTTAAAGGAAGGCACTCCTTACGTTGTATTATACATCATTGGAAAGGGTTTTTCATCAGGATTTCATATCTGATGTTTATTTTATTAATTTTCACAAATTTCCGATGTTTATTGCCAAATATTAAAACCCCCACATTACCAGCAATTCACCATTACGCGAAGCCAGTCGAGATGTCAGACCAATTAGAAACGACTATACAACTGGCCAATCATAGCCATCGGTTGATAACGAAGCCAAGCGCACCATGATCATTGTTCAACACAAAGCCACTTCAAATTATGAAAATTGTTTCCGAGGTCGTTATCGACGTAAAGAATATGCATATGTTATGTGTTTCAATCAAATCAATTATTATTTATCAATGTATTTACTCTGTTCATGATAATCGGTCGTAAATCGTGACCGTGTAACGTGAGCGATAATATGAGCTCCGGGAGTTATCAAAGAATCGGAATTCGTCACGCAGCTTGAAGTGCGCTGAACACAACTTCGTGCTTTTGTATGCTGCCAATACTTCTGGGATTTTCATAATAGCATTCCATTTATCTGCTAATGATGTGTCTTTTGGCCAAGAATGAAAATATCTTTCTGGATATTCGGTGGCTGTGCCACCGCACGAAACACACCTTGGCATTATCGTCTGTTCGCAGTCAATGAAAAACTTGGAACTCTCTACCGCACGGAGGTGTAGAAGGCTGCAGAATACCGCTGTTTCCAAATTTGGCTATAAATATGTCCAAGATCACGCGAGGAAAGACGTGACATATCGTGACTCGTAAACGTTGCTTTTTTCTCGCTAAAACGAGTTATTAAAAACAGTTTTAAACAACTGCTGCATATACATTGACATATATTATTAGTTTTCGTTGGATTTCCGACCACTTCAATTTGAAACTAGGAGTTTATTCTCATCAAGTAAAAAAAAACTAGGTGCAGAAGTAGGACTCCCGTGATCCGCGGAATCGCCTTTGATCTTCCATAGGTTTGCCGCTTCCGGTAATTTGACAGGTAAAGCTGATTTCAGCAACATTAAAATGCAGATTTTAGAAATATGGAATAAAATATAACTAAACCATTTTACATGTGGTAAGTGCCTGACATGAAGTTCCCAAAACACTTAAAATGCAACGTAATGAGTGCCCTCCTTTAAGTAAACCTGTAGTCTGTGAGCCTTTGCCATGGTGGACCAAATCAAGAGCCTTTATCTTGTGCTATAAACTGTTGAGTTCAAAGGAAGACTATCTGATCAACATTTTTGTGCTGTGGGTGATGAAGCAGGGAAGAGCAACAACCAGAGGGACCCAGTAGTGCATCCCGGTGTCAAAGAATATGCCAGTCTGCCTCCTCCAACTATTGGGCCTTTACTGAATAACTGACAAAACATGTATTAGGTCAGTTGATCTCATTTAAGGATTGAACTCCCACATTTCATCCATGTTAATTGAAATGTGGGCGTTTAATACTTATATTTACATTTATCTGAATGAATATCAGTTTAAAATCTGCGAGAAACTGTTCAAATCTTACTTACTTCACTCACAACAATTTTGTTGGAGTGGGAGTTAACATGTTAGACAGAAAAACAATAACAAATGATGACATATCTAATGGTAATCAAAGACACTAACACATAAAATATAGTTCTTGAGAGAAACATTTTATTCAATCGATTCTTTGCTTCTGGATTTAAATATTAAAGCATATAATGAGAAACTTGTTGTTAACAGTTAATGATAAAGGATGAAAAGATCATCGCTATGCAAAGTAGAAAAAATTTATGTCACTGAACTGGCAGATGTGCAAAGCATTCATGATAGCAGTGATGCAGCTCAAGGTGTTGGGCTCCAGCATTTAAACAGTCAGCAGTTTCCGGTGACGGTGTTAAATGTGCAATTGTGGAAAGTGGAATTACAAATTGTGCCAGCTGACATTGTTTGATTTGATACCAACAAAAGGATCTATTGATTCCAAGGCACCTTGAGGCATGACTTCAGCAGAAGATGAAAACCAACTGAGATGTTGGAGGGGCTGGAGCCACCAGTTGAAAGTTACTGGGTTCGGGGCACACATTGCTGGCAATGTGGTTGTAAGATCGTGTCATGTTGACAAAAGTAGTGCCGCATCAATGGATACATCAGTGTGCAGTGTGATTCGCCGTTGCAGTTCATGACCTTGTGTTGATGAGGGAATGACGCAAAGGAAAAATCCTATCTCCCTGATGTTAAACTTTGGACCGAATGTAAATATATATGTATATCGAGTCATAGTATTGAAATTATTTCTTATATAATCTATCCCCTGTATTGTTGTTGTAGTTTCCAGTGCTAATTCAAGGTTTATACTATTGATTTTTGCCCCACTGCACTTATCTTATTAATTAAGGCCTTAAGTAAGCCATGATTGCATGAAAATCCATGACCGAGATTAGCGAAAATCACTGCCAGAATATACTGCAGTGGCACCTGCTGTACGTAGGGACTGCCAGGGAGCACCATTAAGGGTACTGTAAGACAGATTCTTATCCAACCCTCAGTGAATAAACTGAAATATGCTAGGAAAGGGGCAAATATTCCATAAGATTTCGAGCCTGAGGGCCTAACTATTTTGCAGATGTTTGGGCCTTGGGCCCGTCCATTCAGGCACCTAACTCAAGTGTTTGGTAACACTGGTATCCATCAACAATGTGCTCACTGTTTGCAGTATCTGTCTAGTTAGGCTTATTGTCTTACTGGTCACTTCATTGAGGGATCACGTACATATTGTCTGCTTGCCCATCAACTAAATTTTTAAGGTTTACTGTCTTTAAGCCACTTCAGTTAATTTCAGTTACATTGTCTGTTCATCATCTAAAGCAAATAGTTCATAATAACATTACCTGTATTCACAAATTTCAACTCAACAATGACAGCAAGGTGATTTAAAGAGTTACCAAAACATCAACATTCATCTTCCAATTGCACTGTCTTTATGTCAGTTAATCAAGGCTCTTCTTTTACATTGGCTGTCCCCCAACTAAAGCAAAGGTTCACTGTCTTTAGGTCAGTCAATTAGGGCTTTTCATTTACATTGGCTGTCCACCAACTACAGCAAAGGTTCACTGTCCTTGGATCAGTTAATTGACTCCTTGAGTGTCATACTTTGGACTGAGTCAACAGCATTCCTTGGTGGGCTGTTGGGGCGCTGTGCCTAACGTGTGTTACGGAAAGCTGGTGTCCTGTTCTTTCATATCCCATGTAACTACGGGCATGCTGGTACTCCAGTGAAATGTCTTTTTACTAGGAACAAGAATGGAGCACCATAATTAGAATTCAGAGCAGTTTTGTTTAAGTAGTTGACTTCAGTTACGGGTGGCACTGAGAGAGTTAAGGTTCATTATTTGTATATTTTCTGCTTATCGACACAAGCTAAGGCCATCTGTTCTCATGTTGGGTTGATTATCATCAGGGCCTATTCATTAAAAAGCTGGGAAGTCATATATGGACTCTGGGGCGATGGAAGGGTATTGGCAAAATGTTCGTGGTAGTTGTAATGCACCAAAGGATCTTGTTTCTGTGTATACTTATTCACTAATCAAACCTGAAACATGTGGACAAAGAACCACAAACTTTGGAACCAGAATGAACCACTGGTCGTGGAGGGATGCAAAATCTGGACAGCCAAGTATGGCATTGTTCACTGATTACTGTATATAACATACATGTGTGTACACATTTTTTTTGGTGCTTGAAACAAAAGTGTGGTAAATTTCACTTGTTGGTTTCAAGAATGAGTTAATGAAAATGAATTGGAATGGTAATGGTATTGTCGCATTCTGGCCACTGGACCATAGAGGAGAATCGGTTAACGTTGAGGTAATGGCTTGGAAAATTACTTATAAAAGCTGAACTAATATTTGCTAAATTGTATTTATTGCGCTTCAATGAATTAACAGCTGTAAGTGTTTTCCCATTTGCAAATCATTAGTACAAGGGCACAATTTTGTTCTCCACTTTATCAACAGTATTTGTGAAACCAGCTTTGTTACGGACAAATATTGACAAAATTAGAAAAGGAGATTTGCTTCACTACAAATCTGTCTGTGTACTCACAAATGAAAGTTTGTTGTCTTGTAATTATGCATCCCCGGTAGGAGGGGATGTAAAGTAAGTAAGTAAAGTAACCTTTATTTAACCAGGAAGCTCTTACAGTAAGTAATACTGGTTTCCAAAGAGGTCCTGACACATGGACACACATGAATATACAGTAAACGAGACAAAATAATTAATAGATAAATAACACATTAAAAGTGGACATCAGCATTATTAACTTTATACAAATGCCAATAGATGGTTAAGAGCTATCATTTAGGTTAAAATAATGGTGGTCATTTCAGTTAAAATACTAATTAATATTTCTGTTCTTGTGGATATGTTTTATAATGGCTGCCTTAAAAACATTTAAACTTTGCGAATTTCTTATGTCTAATGGTATTTTGTTCCAATTACTGCTTCCCCTGTATTCAAATGATCGCCTGTGGTGTTTAGTCTTGTTGTCTGCCACAGCTGCATGTCTTATTTTCCTTATAATTCTGTCCCCTCTTGAACAATTGCCTCCTAATTTAGTACAGATAATCTATGGGTGTGGCGAATTTGTCCCATATAACAATATATAACCTTGAGGTCAAAGGTCAAGATCCAATCCATGTTGCATTTTTCTGCTGACTCAGCAATTTTCACATATTGGCTTACACCTTCTTAATGGTGCATCATAGGCCCAAGGTTACTTTTAAACGTTAATAGAAAAGTACCTATGGGCTTTCAATTTGTATGGGTTATTTTAAACCTGAGTGACCTTGGAGTCAAACTGCACACATTCCTGTCGATTACTATCTATGTGAATGGGGATTGCAATGCTAATTCGTATTTTCAGCTTCTCCATAAAAATGACCTGTTGCCTGCTAATTTAGTACAGAGACTATGGGTCTGGGAAGTTTATCCCATATGATAATATATAACCTTTAGGTCAAAGACCAAGGTCAAATAATTATATTGGCTTGTATCTTCTTAATGGTGCATTGTAGGCCCAAGATTAGTATAAAACGTTGATGGGAAAGTAACTATGGACTTTCAGTCTGTATGTTTTATTTTAAATCTGAGTGACTTTGAAAGGTCAAACTGCATATAGTCCTGTTGATTACTATGCAAGTCAATGGGGATTGCAATGCTAATTCCCTTTTTTTTGCATTTCTCCAAAACAATTTACTAGATTCACGTCAAACTTGGTGGGGATGTACATCAGGTATGTATTCACCAACTGTGTTCAAATGGTCATGCTCCAGTAATTTTTGTATACTTTTTACCCTTCGGCCTTATGAGGCCGACGGGTATTGTCGTACCCTGCGCTGTCCATACGTCTGTCCGTCTGTCCATTTGTCCCATGGTTTTACCACCATAACTTCAGAAATTTTTGAGACAGGACTTTCAAATTGCACATGAAATTACACTCCTATATGGCCTACTTTGTGTGCAAGCATAGTTGACCTTGACGTAATTCTCAAGGTCACACAGTGGTCACATGTGCTAAGCAACAGTACTGCTCTAACTAATGAAAGCCTGCATCTAGCAATCTAAATCTTACACACAAGATGCTTCATAGAGTGATCTAGAAGCCTATTGAAAATCGAGGTCATAGCTTTATATTTGACATACTTTTTGACTTCAAAGGTCAAGTGCAAAATGATGGTATTGGTATAAGTAAGGAAGTTTTTAAGTCACTTACATGAAATTTTATACACACATGTATCACAACCAAAGAATGTGTCATAAATTCAATAGTAGATCACTAGGTTAAGTATCTGGGTCACTGTGACCTATTCATTGAAATTTTGTTAACCACTATAACTTCAGAAATTTTTGAGACAGGACTTTCAAATTGCACATGATAGTACACTCCTAGGAGGCCTACTTTGTATGCAAGCATAGTTGACCTGGACATAATTCTCAAGGTCACACAGTGGTCACATGTGCTAAGCAACGTTACCACTCTAACTAATGAAAGCCTGCATCTAGCAATCTAAATCTTACACACAAGAAGCTTCATAGAGTGATCTAGAAGCCTATTGTAAATCGAGGTCATAGCTTTATATTTGACCTACTTTTTGAGGTCACAGGTCAAGTGCACAATGGTGGTAATGGTATAAGTAAGGAAGTATTTAGGTCAGTTACATGAAATTTTATACACACATGTATCATAACCAAAAAAATGTGTCATGAATCAAAAGTAGGTCACTAGGTCAAGTATCTGGGTCACTGTGACCTATTCATTGAAATTTTGTTTATCACTATAACTTCAGAAGCTTTTGAGACAGGACTTTCAAATTGCATATGAAAGTACACCACTGCAAGCATAATTGACCTTGACCTAATTTTCAAGGTCACATGGGTCACAAAATTGCTAAGTGACATTGTGCGTCTAGAAATCTAAATCTTAAAACAAAAGAAGCAACATAGGGTGATCTAGAAGGCTATTGAAAGTCAAGGTTATACCTCTATATTTGACCTAAAGTTTTTAAGATCAAAGGTCAAGTGTACAATAGTAGTATTTGTGTGGGTAACTATACCTGATACTATGGGACACTATTCCTATTCACTTACAGCAAAAGAGATTGAAGGCGGCCGAAGGGTACTGCGTTTTTGGAACAGAGTTTTTTTATTTTCTTTTATTTTATTGTTTTTTTTGTTTTTTGTTTGTTTTTTTTGTTTGTTTTTTTTTTTTTTGTGAACCATGTAAGTGAATGGGGTGTGCAATGGTAGTTCACATTTTGACTTCTTCAAAACCATAATCCAGATTCACTTGAAACTTTTGGTACAGATACTCCATATTGTGAATGGTTCTCATATGATTGTGATGACCTTGAGGTCCTGACGTCTCAGCTCTTCCTATGAATTGTGCTTTGTTTCTTTAAGGCCATCTATTATTTACAAAACCACGGCAAATAAGTGGAGGGCGACAGTGATATTATTATAGGTCAAGGTCACAATGCTTTGCAAAATAAAATGGTATCCATATCGCATGATCACATGGGTTTAATTGAAGTCCATCAAACTTTGTCATCATTTACCCAGCCGAGACTTCCTTTAGATTTGCGAAGAGGTGACTTTGAGGTCAAAGGTCAAGGTCAAACTTTCTGCAGAAGAATGGTGGCCCTCTTAGAGGGGTAGCCTCTGGTAAGAGCTGCCTGGTCAGGGGATGCATGATGTTTTTCAGTAAAAAAACTTGCTTCTTGTTATAAATTAAAACTTGAAACAGCTACATATTACATAACAGATGACATAATAATAAGAAAACTGTAGCTAAATGAGAAGGTTGTTGGTGTGAAAAAAATCTATTGGCACAAATGAAAAGCCAGACAGAAAGAAAGAGTTTTTGAAAAATAATGTCAAGTATTGTCAAGCAAACAAGATTTTATTTAAAGTTCATGTAGCAAAATCTGTGCCTGATTCTAATACACTTTTTATATTACAAATTTAATTCATTTGAATTGAAACACCTGGATTCCTCCACCTAAAAACACAAAACAACCGTACCAAATTTGGATTTTTTTTTCAGCTATTAAATTTACCAAGTAAAACCCAGGACAGCCATTTTAAGAAAGGAAGAAAAGAAAGAATTCTTGGAAAAACATTATGTCTGTATTGGCATAGGAACATAAATATTTAACCCTTGCAACCCATCAGGTCAGTTCATAAGATTAACATACGAGTGAAATCAGAAGATTAAAATGCTTTTGCATATCAATTTAGTGGAAAAAGAAAAAAACATAGAGCCGCCAGATTGTAGCGTTTGTGTAGCAAGGTTAGACAAAGGAGAGGAATGGTCTAACAGTTCCATGCAAAAGCTGTCTGTCTTTGCATTAACCCTCTACTCAGACATTATTAATGGCTCTTAATGTGATAGAATTCCCTCGCCTTGTCAACATTTCATAAGCAAAGTGCCTGCCTGGATGTGTTAGTCAGAGATCAGCCTGCTGGTTCACAATATTATATTTGACCCAAAGCCATTACAGAGTTGTTATGTGGACGGTTTTGCTGGAGAAAGTAGTGGCAGGAAGAAGAAGTGACAAAAGGAGTCAGAGGCCACTTGCCAAAAACATGTCACTCATGCTTCTGTACGGCATAAGACTGGCCAGGCTCATTTCAAGGTCAGCAAATATGACCTTTTATCACAAATACACTGATGCATTGCAAGCTCCTCTGTTTCAGTTGTGCACAATGCATGAAGTTGGATTATCTGTTTTGATAGCTCGATAGTTTATGATGTGCCTGTATTGAATCCACCTTAAGGCTAGCAGTTGCACTTGGCCTAATATAACACTGTAGATCATCCTGTCAGATTAGGCTGCCATAACTGCTTCTGTTGCAAAATGAGTTATGAGAGTATAATACTAAAGCAGCAAGATGTCTCTTGGCAAGTTCCCTTTAAAAGAAGCTGATATTGTTTGTTTGAAAGAAAAGTCTTCTGAAAAGTGGAAGATTTATGTCATAATACATTACCTATCCACTACATTTGGTGAATATGATCCCTTTCGATGGTATCCACTCCAAAATTTTATCCCACCAGCACCAGAAGCTTTTTCTCTATATATGTTCCTCTAGACTGGAGGCCAATAGGATGCCCACTATAGGCTGGTCTCTTACTTTGACCTATCACATCAGTTTTCTCTCTTTGGCTGCTTTTGCATCCATGTAGTGTTTTACTCCATAGAGCTAATTATGCTGTGTTTACTGTCATTGTTAGCTTGTTTAATCTGTTTTACTTTGGAATATATGGGCTTGTGCAACATCTGATATAAAGTAAAGTAGGAATTCCAAATGGCACTCTTTTGTATTCACCAAGCTTACCTTGGTGGTTGAGTGCCCACTTTTCCATTGGTTTCCAAGACGTCATCTCACGATGGCATTGGTAAAAGGGACGCCAGAGTGCATGTGGTGGCAAGCTGCGACAATCATCAACATTGCCTTTGTTGGATGGAATCTATCAGAGAAGCTAAATGCTCAAAGTTGAACCCTTGCAATGTTTGTAAGGAAAGGCCCCAGGTATACTGACAGAAAGTCATAAAAGCTGTCTTCAAAGCAGAGCAGACAGAGGAAGAAAAGGGCCCTTACTCACATTCCAACTTGTTTCCACTTGTGGGAGAGGTCTGCATCACCAGTAGTGGCACAGCTGTCTCCATGAGCCCACTGAGCATCACTGCACCATTCCAGTGGGCAGTGACTTCCATTCCAGTTACAGGAGGAGCCAGATCAACCTCTGCTTTGCCAACTTCTTTAGTACTGCACATCATGGGAACCAGTTATGAGGGCTGGATGAAAGGTTCTAAGCCTAAGTGGGATACCTCAATCGGATTGAAACAAACTTTTGGCAGCCACAAGTACAATCATTTAATGAATCATAGACATAAGAACTGCCAATGTAGTATGATTAGTGTCTTTGTACCAGACCACCTTATGAACCTACCCATTGAAATCACCAGAAATGGACAATACTGGCTATAGGACAGTCAGCAAGTACCTGCAACTGAAACGACTAACTCCAATACAGATACATGCCAACATGGTCTCCACTTACGGAGATGATGCCCATTTCTTTTCCAGTGTTAAGAAATGGGCTGTGGAATTCAAGCATGGCAGAGAGAGCCTTGATGACGACGTATCTCTAGGAAGGCCTTCAACAGCAACAATTCCCAAAAACATTATCCAGGTGCATGACACAGTGGTGGCTGGTCCATGATTGACCACTGGACATATTGCCAGTGGTGTGGGCATCTCTCATGAGAAGGTTGAGCACATTATCACCAAGGAGTCGGGAATGATAAAAGTTTCTGCAAGATGGGTGCCAAAGCTCTTGACAGTGGATCAGAAATGTGTCAGATTCCAGGCTTCCGGTGACAATTTGTGCCATTTTGAAGCAGATCGCGATGATTTTTTTGGCCTGATTTGTAACCATAGATGAGACCTGGATTCAAAACTTTGAACCAGAAACCTAAATTCAGTCTAAACAATGGAAGCATGCAGGAACACCAACCCCCAAAAAGCCAAGTTGGTTCCTTCTGCTGGAAAGGTGAAGGCTTCAGTCTTTTGGGATTCCAAGGGCAGTCTGCTGATTGACTGTGTTGAAAAATGCCAGACTATCAATGAAGGATGTTATGCTGACCTACTGAGACACTTGCGTGAAGGTATCAAAGATAAGCGATGGGAATGCTCACTAAAGGAGTCCTGTTCTACCAAGACAATGCTCCTGTTCACAAATTGGTGTTTGCCATGTCACCAGTCCATGATTGTGGCTTCGAACTCATTGATCACCGCCCTTACTTGTACGATTCAGCCCTGTCAGACTTCCACCTGTTTCCCAAAATGAAAAAAGAACTAGCCAGTCACCATTTTCCTGGTAATGATGACGTCATTTGTGCTGTGAATGACTGAGGAAATTTCTTCTTGAACGGCATCCAGGCCTTGCAGCATCGCTGGCAAAAATGTGTAAACCTGGAAAGGAACTATGTAGAGAAATAAATGAAAACCATAGACTTTGTAGGGGTTTTCACAGCCAGTCTTAGAACTTTTCAGCCAGCCCTCATACAGTAACTGCTGCACCTGGCTTCAATGAGGCTACAATTCAGGCATTAATAGTGGGGTGATAAAGCAACAGATACCTGTAGTCTGTCTCAAGCCCAGCCATTGACGATTCCTGTTTGTTTCTTATCGCTGACCCCAGCATCACAGACAGTTCCCTCTGTATCTTCCTGTGGGGAGGACCATTCTGGAGAGAGGGAGAAGAGGGAGGAACACCGACACCATTACAAGCACAAGAAAAGAAAGAAGAAGCAGGCTAGGTCCTGTTCCCAGTCTTTTACCCCATCTTCTCAGTTGCACTCCCCGTCTCCGGGATCCACCTACCCTTCAGATATTGGTGCGAGGTGACGTATGTCACACAAGGCAACATGACCATCTCCAGTTCCCGTCCACTCTCCACTACCATCACCACCTCCATTTCCTTTTCCTCACCATTCACCAGCCTGGTCCCCACCCGGTGGAGTTGAGGCACCATTTGATGGGCAAAAGAGTTCACTCACCAGTTTGGTTCCCTTCTCCAGCTTTAAACCCATCACCGCCACAGGGCGGGGTAGAGCCCTTGTCATCGTTTACACCTGATCATCATCACATGCCATCACCAACTCCAAGGAAACCCTTATTGGTCATGAGAAGAACTCGAGCTAACCACAAGCTGAGCGCCACTGCAGCCAGACCTCCCCCACCCCGCAACCCTGTGGGCTGGCGGCACCAGTTCTGAGCAACCAGCATTAAACCACCAACCCCAGGTTGTTTTTTGGCTCCCGATCTGGATAGGAGGAACAAGACATCATAGACAGGGATATTGCTTTTCTGTTACCAGGCCAGCTGATATCCCTGGAGGTTGATGCAAGCTGGCATTTACAGTAACTCTCTCTCCCCATGCCATTGGAGCTAAAAGAGTCAGAAGAAGAGAAAAGTCATTCCCACAAATTCAGCTCCGATGTGTGGAGTCTGAGAACTTCCTACAATATCAACAACTACTCCATCTGGCAACCAGCCCAAGTACGTGGCGAGAAAATGAACCAATTATTATCTGGGTGACCTCGCTCTTTTGTCCCAAGGTCACTGAAGACATAAATGAAGGACTCACTGATTGTTGTCTTGGCACATGCAACAGCATTTATAACAGGAATTGCACAAACAAGCTATGATTGAATGTGGAGCAAAGTGCCATCTGGTGGACAACACTAAATCACATAAGCTCAATATGTTTATAAGCCACTTATAAATGCACCTTTTGCTTTATAAGCATAGTGTTCTTCACACTTTTCTTGTAATGTATACAATCTTTCAATTAACTCACTGTTTTCATTTCCGTCATCTATGGTTGATTGTACAGCTTTGAGCTCTTCTTCAAGGTACTGTATTTCTGATTTTTGCTTTTTGACTTACAACTTAGAAAACTTTATGGCCATCTCTCTTATTTTGGTTTTACAGAGATCCCAAGTCAATCGCTTATCAAAGTTATTTTCTTCTCCAAATTTTACAGTGTCCTCTACTAATGCTTCAATTTGATTCTTATAGGTCTCGTCTTTAAGGAGAGATGTATTTAATTTCCAATAACCAGGCCCCTGGTACCAAAATTTATTTCAATTTTGCATGAGATAGCCATATGGTCAGTTTTGACTGCAGGTCTTATATCGCATGTAAGTATCATATCAAATGCGTGTTTCTCTAGTAACCAGTAGTCCAGTCTACTTGCAGTGGTGTAACCACTTCTCCCTTTTTGTCTCCATTTAAACTGGGTTTTAGTTTTGTGCAGAGACCTCCTGGCATCAATTAGACCAATGTCTTTACTGAAAGATCTGATGTTTGATTTCTGTTTCTTAGATTGACTGTTTAATTTTTTACCAACAGTCTTACGATCAATTTTTTCGTCCATTGCTTCGTTTAGGTCTCCACCTACAATAAGAGTGCCTGTTCTGTTCTCTATAATCCATGCTTTCATTTTTTTATAAAAAGTTTTCCTTTCTTTATGAGTATTATGGGCATATATGTTCACAAACGTAAAGTGAGAATCATGTATCTTGACATTTACAAACAACGCTCTTCCGTCCCATTCATGTGTATCAATAACTTCAATGTTCAATTTATCTTTAACCAAAATGCTTACACCTCTGCTATGTGTAGTTCCAAAAGAATGAAAGGGTGTACCTTTCCATTCTGCATTTATGTATGGATCTAAAACATCGGTATAATGAGTCTCTTGCAGAAAAATTACATCTGCCTTTTGTTGTTTAAACCACAGTAAAATAACATCTCTTTTCTGTTTGTCGATTAAACCTCTAGCATTCAATGAAATAACATGTACTGTTTGTGAACTTTTTTCCATGAAGTTGCTGATGTTAATGATTCACAGTTCCATACCCAGACATGTACCATCCAGGTTCTCATTGGTTGTTTTAACTTGGGGCTTTGTATCAGAGCCCCAAATTCACAGTCAGACCTTGTCCAGACTTCACATAGTCTCCGTAAGCACAACACAAAAACACATTAGTGTCTTAACATGACTGTATATGGTCTTTATATCAAGTTTTATTTTTTTCAGATTTGTTATATTTAAACTTGTCAAGATGTTGTTTTGGTGCTTCTATCTTTGGCTGGCTAGATCTACTGGTGCTAGCCCTCATGACTCTGTCACTGCTACCTGTAGGTTTTTTTGGGTGTCTCTGGGCTTTTGCCTTCCCAGGTGCCTTCGTCTGCTTTGAACTCTCACCCTCTGTCGAGCCAGATCTGAGTGACAAGAAAAGGGAGAGAAATCTACCAAATACTTTTTAGGCTTAGAGAAAAGCAGGCAATGTAAAAAACATATAAGAACTTTGAAGAGTGAATCAGGAAAAAAACTTACAGACCCGAAAGATATCTTGAAAGAAGAAACTATATTTTATTCAAAACTGTATACATCCACTAAACCCAAGACACAAGATGTGGATAAGTATTTGACACACACAACCTTTGAAAGAAAATTAACAGATGTTGAAAAACAGAAATGTGAAGGTTCCCTATCATTGGAGGAATGTAGTGAAGCAGTAGCCAAATTGAAGAAAAATAAAGCACCAGGCATGGATGGTTTATGCTGTGAATTTTATCAAACTTTTTGGGACATCATAAAGAAAATAGTAGTAGCATCTCTAAATGAAAGCTATGAAAAAGGTGAGTTTTCCAAAAACAGAGACATGGTATACTCACACTATTGTATAAAAAAGGAGACATAGAACAACTGGGAAACTGGAGACCCATCACATTGTTAAATGTGGATGTCAAAATAGGTGGATACGTACTAGCAAAAAGATTGCAAATGATTCTTGGTAAAATTATAAATGCGGACCAATCTGGATACATCCAAAATAGATACATAGGTCTAAACATAAGATTGATTGAGGACATTATAGACTATTCAGATAAGCTTGAAATTGACTCAGCTGTCCTTTTTTTAGATTTTAAAAAAGCGTTCGACATGGTAGAATGGAACTTTATGTTATCTGTTCTTGAATATTTTGGCTTTGGACGATCATTTATAAAATGGGTAAAAACTTTTTACACAAATATCTCTTGTAACATCACTAATAACAACTGGATATCTGAACCTATACAAATGTCACGAGGCATCAGACAAGGTTGCCCACTGTCTGCCCTGTTACTCATTTTAGTAGACGAAGTTTTAGCACTCAACATACGTAATAATAAAAAGATAACTGGAATTGAAGTACCCAAGGGCTATGAAGCCAAAATATCGCAATTTGCTGATGATACCACCCTGTTCATGGGAAATGAAGCTTCAGTAGTTGAAGCTTTAAAAACAGTTGACTGTTTTAGTCAAGTTGCTGGACCAGTGCTCAACAGAGACAAAACTGAAGGTCTATGGCTTAGTAAGAGACCACAAAAAGTTAAAGTTGATGTGCAATGGACAAACAAGCCGGTTAAGGCTTTAGGTGTTTATTTTGGTGTGAATAAGAAAATGTGTGAGAATTTAACATGGAATTCAAAACTGGAAGCTCTTGAACTTGTGCTACATTCTTGGAAGAAGAGACAGTTAACCTTTTATGGAAAAATAATAATAATAAAATGCTTAGCATTATCCAAAATTATTTATAATGCCTGTGTAGTACATGTACCAGATTTTGTGATTAAAAGGGTCAACAAGTGTATATTTAAGTTTCTGTGGGGAAGTAATCGAGATAGAATTAAAAGGAACACATTAAGTGGAAATTTTGAAAGAGGAGGCCAAAAAAATGGTTGATGTTCAAAGTCTCTTCAAGACATTCCAAGTCAAATGGGTACATAGATTACTATTCAATAATTTTGCTCCCTGGAAAATTTTACCACTGTATTATTTTGATCAGTTTGGAAAGAATTTGATTGTGTTTAAGCTTAACATGCAGTCAACAAAACAGTTGAAACAGAAATATAAACTGCCAATATTCTATTGGCAGATTCTAGATGCCTGGTTTTCAAGTGGTGGAGGAAATACTGACCTGCCCTCTACAAATATGCAAATTAGACAACAAGTTATTTGGGTTAGCAAATTCATATTGCATAATAAAAACAGTCTTATATTCAGAAGATGGATTGACTCGAACATAATTTATGTAGCAGATCTACTTGATTATGAAAATGTTTTGAGAAATGATATAGCACATGGCAAATTAAAGGACAAAAGAAATTGGATAGTTGAAAGTAACATACTGTTTAATGCTCTTCCCAAAAGATGGAAAAGGGCATTAAACAGCGAATCTGCACTGAAAACTGAAAGTGAAAAAAATACTAACTTTCACTTGTATAATAAAACTTTTGATACTAATTTTGATGTTAAAATGATTTACAAATGGTGCATAGACAAAAAAAATTTCAGAAACCAACCACACAGAATTTCTGGAAAAAGAAATTCAACAGTGATAGAATTATTTGGCCAAAGGTTTGGGCCCTATCTAATTGTATTTATATAGAAAATAAACTAAAAAAAAATTAGGTTTAAACTGATCCATAAGTTAATTACCTGTAATTCATTACTATTTAAATGGAAACTAACAGATAGTCCTTTGTGTTCATGTTGCAAACAAGATGATGATTATGAACATTTTCTAATAATGTGTACAAGAGTCTATACATTACGAGAAAAAGTGAGAAATATTTTTGTTTTATTGGGCCTTGAAAATATCAAGGTAACTTTGCAAGAATTGATTTTAGGATATAAAATATACTATGAACAATATAATTGGGTTAATTTCATACTACTTGTATTTGCATTCAATGTCTATAAAGGTAATTTAATAAGTGAAAATAGAACCAAAAAGTTTGATTACTGGAATTTGTTTAAATATGAACTGAAATGGAGGACAGATAGTATGAAAGAAAAACCTACCTTTGTACAAAAGTTTGTTAAGCTTGCTGTTGCAGACTTGTGTTAACAAATCAGATTTCTGTTTTTCATAGTCAAATGTGTGATATTTTTTTGTAATTTACTTTGTGTATAACTATGATGTATAATGTTGTGTTTATATGTGTGAATAAAAGGGGAAAAAAAATTTATAAGCCACTTAAGGACTCACAACTTTGAAATGAAGATGTAGGTGCAATAAGCCATGGTACCAGCAGAGCATTAGGCCCATCGGCCTCATGTTATTTTTTTTAAACTTTGTTTTATTTATTTAGCAGTTTTTTTTTCTTTCTTTCTTTTTTTCTTTTTTTTTCTTTTTTTTCTTTTTTTTTTTTTTGCCAGACTGGATTATGACTTCCATACTCAATGATACTACTTACAGTTTCGTATTTCTTTGTCAGAGATACAGTGCCAAAAGTTCACTTCAGCCCATGCACAAATTTTGGCACTCCATCACATTTATTTTCCATATATTCTCAATAAAAATACATCTTTTTTACACATCTTTCTTAGATTTATGGTAATTTCAGCCAGTCAATACATGATGTACAGCATCCATGTTTGTTTGACCATCAGCAGAGCATATACGTGTGATCCTGTGCACATGTCCAACCTAGACCAGTTCATAGGACTGAGGTTTAATTGTTTCCCTTCGGGAATCACACCCTGCTTTGTTTATGTCATGTGCTTGACCATGCTGGCCGGATTACACATGGAAGGATCAGAAAGTAAAACACAGGATGTGCTTGGATTTAATGAAAAATCAAACTGTCAGCAAACTAAAAATGCATGTTTCACCACTGATGTGACATTTTAGGTTTAAGATTTGCACTGTTCAGCACAATCCATGTTGTAATCACCAGCGTTAGCCATAGCATCTGTTGTAAACATGAAGGTGTGGGCCAGACTCCGCTACTTGCTGATTAGACAATCAGTCCAATAATGGAATGTATAATTAATTATGGTCCGGAAAAGTTTGGTACAACTAGGTATGAACAGGTCTATTGTATACAAACTTGTCCCAACCAATATCTCCCCTTTCATACCAGTCAAGTCTGGTTCCTTTTTAAAAGGAAGCTTGTTTAATTTTGTTTATTTATGTTTGAATATCTTCTGTCCCAAGGTCACTGAGGACATAAAGTTAAGGACTCACTCATTGTTGTTTTAGCAAATGCAGCAATATCCATCACAGGAATTGCACAAATAAGCTATGATTACATGTGGAGCAAAGTGCCATCTAGTGTACATTTTACACACTAAATGTACAGAAGCTTTATATCTTCTGAAGCCACTTGAAGACTTGCAACTTTGAAATGAAGATGCAGGTGCAAGATGGCCGTGGTGCCAGCAGAGCAGCAGGCTCATGGGCCTCTTGTTTCCTTGTCAATTGTTTTCTTCCAAACAGCATTTTATATTGTCTTCAAATTTGGTGGGAATGTAGCTTCTGATTCAATTTGTACCAATCATGTACACTTATTGGTGCTACTATCATTCCCTGTTTTTTCTTAAATTTTCCAAATTATGTAATGAGTGATAGGAACACATGTTAGTTATGGTTAATATTGGAGTACTAATGTACATTTATGATAATACTATTTTCTCCAAACCTGTATACCAGATCCACTTGAAAGTTGTTGATGTTCCTTGGCAGGATGTTGGTAAAACCAGGTCACATGGTAAAGTGATGTTGGTCACTCATCTTTGTATACTGTCAGCTCAGAATTAACCTTTTCCCCTTCAAACTGGACCAAACTGACTGGTGGCCAAATGTCGTCTGTTTCAGTGTTCTCAGCTGCTTTCAGCTGCTCACATGAAAGCTGAGGCAATGCAAAAAAGCAATAACTTAATAAACTGTGCACTGTGTGGTTGTCAGTATTATGTTGTTTCTGCAGCAGTAATTTGACCCTGGGATTCCATTGCTAGTGGACACATTCGTGTAGCCTGGTACTTGATCAGGCTTCTATCTGGTACTCAAGATAATATGTTTGTAACTATAGCCACGCCAGTTTGTAGGCACGTGGAATGGTAGATGCTTAACATGTTGCCCTGGCGTACCACCAGTTGCTGCAAGTCAATGCAACATGCTTTGCTTGCCTAATTGAATGGCTTCACAATCCTATTGGACTGCTCAGGTTTTGTCGTCCCAGGCGGCCCATGCCCCAGTGCAGCCACTGTATGGGAGCAGCCAGGTAGCAGGGGGCTGTGTGATTGCAAGCCTCCACCAAATTGGGATTATCATTCAGCAGATGTCTGATGGAACTGTACATAATTCAATTGAGGGAGCTCTACTTGCTGAGTGTTTCTGTGGCAGTATCTTGCTTCAGTGTCCTCTGGGCAGCACTGGGCCCAAACAGCAGCAAATTGCCAATAGTTGCAATTACTGTGAATTATGGGCTCATCTTACTACGAAATAGCCCACAGATAGTTCCCTGATTACTTTATGGTGCTTACACGCATGTTTGGGAACAGTCTTGAGACATTAAGTTCCATGTTGTTTTATTGCTAACTAATTGTGTGCTGCGGTGGTGCCCCCCAGTAAAGACAAGCGCAGGGTAGTACAATGAGATGAAGACGTGGCACGGTAAAATTACCACTATCACCGTGACAGGTGTCTGTAGCCAGCATTGATAAGTGTCTATTGTAGTGGAAAGCAGCCCAGGTTCTCAGGCTACCAGTAACACAAGTATTTTGCCTTTCCAGGAACAAATCAAATGCTTCTCCCTGGCACAGAGGCTGGCATATCAATGCAACTGTCATCAGCAGCAAAAATTACCTTTTAAAGATGTCTGACTGGTTGGAGTTGGGGGTTGGATATGTGTAATGTAAACCAAAATCTATGCAACTCATTGAAATATCTTAATTGTGATTGCTGAAGCTAAGATCATGCTCAGGACTCCTTTTTTGTTTTTCTTTGTTCACATCGGAGATCTTTGATCTGGTATAGGAACAAGTAAATTTCAAGCAGTCAAAGTGTTGAAGTTTCAAATAAATTTGAATAGAAAATTGGCTTATTTCTTGCGTACAGTTCTCCACTCCGTTGTGCCACCGCTGTTATGAGTACTGAAAGGGTTATAATTTTGTTGCTGCATGTTCTCCTGAATGCAACCATTGTGTCTTAATCACACTTCATGAACCATGAATATTTGTGTTTGACCTTTCCCTCCACTGTGGAAAACTGGCAGAAAAGAAGAGAAGAAAAAGAAGGAGAAAAACCTCCACCCATGGCTACAAGACAAAAGTTGAGATGCTGTGCTGTACCCTGACATGCTGATTTGTAAAGATTGATTGCCCTTGTCTGAGAGTACTGGTACAGGATGCCCTGTCCCCCAGCCTTGGGACACTGACATGTAATGCCTTCCCACAGAACCCCAAATTCCAATGCTTTTCTTCTGCTTACACCTTGTGCCTGCTTGAAATATTGATGTCATTTATCTCTTTATGATAACTTTTAATATAATGGCTGTCATTTGCTTAAGAATGTTTCCTTTGTTTTTTTCAGAAACTGGCAGATATAGCCATTGAGAAGCTGGGTGCAAAGTTCTCTAGTCAGTGCCTGTCTACGTGCCTGGAGACGCTACGCATACTCAGTCGGGAGAAGAATGGAATGGAGGTGCTCACGACAGAGACATCCCTCAAGGTCATGGTACGCCATGCCGGACTGGAAAACTATGGGCAGGAAACAGTTGAAAACACCACCATACAGGAAGGCCAGAGCGAAGGTAAGGGACACACATGCAGTACAGGTATTGCCTATTGCAAGTATGCTCATGGTATTAGTGCTTATTGTCTCCATAAAGATTGTCAAAGAATAGAGACTTGCTTTAGCCTCACCAGGCTTAGGCCCAACCTATCAGTCACTTCATGTATTTTAAATTACTTAGGCCCAAAATTTTAATCCAAACAGGTTTAACAACAGGGCTGTCTAAAGCAAGAGATGCTGGAGGAAAATCTAAAATGCTTGGAGCAAATCATAATTTCGGGTGGGGTTTGGGGATGGAAGCTCAGCAGACAAAGCCAAGCAGGCGAAGCCCCCAGAAACTCATAAATCTGAGGGAAAAAGGAGCTGCAGATGACTTATTCTGGCAACAATGTTGGGGAAAACTTGTACCGTTTTTAGCTGAAAAAGTGGTATGTTACAATAAAATCAAGTTAAAGATACGAACCTATATCTGCTTACCATATTTTTACAACAAATTACTCATCTCTTAAAAATTGTTGTTACAATTTTTGAAGTCCCTGTCGCAAAAAGTACGACAGTAAGACAGCTCTCAACAAGCCATTGGCTTGCTGTGTATGCCTTGGATACACTGTAGATGAGTGTCTCAGTATACATACATGTAGATAATACCAGAAATCATGCAGTATCAGATTCTTAACTCTTTCAGTGCCAATCAGGTGTAAAGTCAATGTACTAAAGCCAAACTAGTCTGAATTATCATTAGGATGTCAGATTTGTATTCTTCAAAAAAAGCCCTTTTTATTCAAGTATCAGCATGCCTCTAGTTCCAGAGAAAATATCCGAGGTCAACAGCTTTTCTCGGCGCGCGCTGGGCGCATTTGCCCAGTGCATGCCGAGAAAAGCTGTTGACTCAGTCCAATATTTGGCACTTAAAGAGGTAAACCAATACTCATTTGGACTAGAGCTGCAGTGAAACATTGCTGGCATTGTAATGACTATACAGTGTACATGTACCCTTCTCACGCTGCAACCCAGTTCGTATATTAACACTCTTTTGACATGCACCAGTCACGACGTACATGTTCTTATGCTCTTTGTAATTTTATGAATTCACCTCACAGTCAAACTCTATTCATTACTAATTATTAGATCTATCTATATATTTATACTAGAACCGAATCGAAATATGTTTTTGGTTCCTGATTGATGGTCGTGCTATTCATGCTCTGCTCGACAACTCAACATTTTCTAGATAGTTCTAATTATTCAAAGGTGAATCCACAATAAATTTCATCAATCCAAGTTTGCACAATTAAGCAGTAATTGCGGTTAGCAGCCACACTGTGAAGTATTTTAGGTGGCTTTGCTGACAATGAAGTTTACTCCATACCGTTGCATATCTATTTAGATGTAGCCTACGGCTGCCTGATTGGCTTTAACCCTTTCCCCTGGATCTGGCTTGGTCATACAATTTACTAAATTTACATGTGGGCTACAATACTACAGCTCTGACCACTGTGTTGCTCCCAGTGTTGGTTCCTCCTGTGGGCAGTAGATGGCATTTTATCCAACTGAGACCTGGCCAAATTTTTTTTTCACTTAGACAGTAGTCACTTGCGCAGTAGATCTGACAGGAGAGCTATCTACATTTGGGGACTGCTGAACCAGAATGTGGGCAGACTGCAAACAGCTTTTTCCAGTGAAGTAATGGAACCATCAAATGAACACATTTTATGGAAATTTTGTTGAAATTAAAGCAAAAGAACAGAATAGAAACCTGAATTGAAAAAAAAAAATGAAAATAAAAAGTGCATTTTAAAGACGAGAAAGTATGTCAGTAAAAACCCTGACCTGCAGAAAGCCAAACTGCAGCAGGTCTACGTTTCCCCCACTTAAACTTCCCCAAACTGGCAGCTGGTCAAATGTCTGCTTCACTCAGTGTTTTCAACTTATTTTAACAGTAATGAAAAACAGTTGAACTGAGAATTGTGGATGAGACCTATCACGATCACATGCCCCAGATCAACAGCTTCCCTTGGCATGATTAGGCAATAACCCATGCCAAGCAAAGCTGTTGACTCAGTCTCTTAATTCAAAGGGGAAAGGGATAACTGTGTCACTCCCCTAAAATCCTACCAAGATACCATATATTTACTGGCAACATATAAATGTTTTGTGATTTTTTTTTTTATGTATAAATGAGTAAGAATTCTACAGCTACGGGAAGAATAAATTAAAGAATTTTTTTCAAGAAAATAAATTGTATGTAGACATGTCAGTGGCTACTCAATATTGTGACATGCAGACTGTTGTGACAAATTATCCCAGCTGTAATTTCAAAAGAAGGGCACTTAGTGCAATGTCATTGATGTTGACTGCATTGAAAAGGATGGCACTTACAATAGGGTATGTCGTTTGATGACATGAGAGGTGAAAGTATTTGGGAAACAATAAAATGAAATCATTGTCCAGATACTTTTGATGTGTATAATACTAACTACACCCTTTTACTTTTTCTTATAAAACAAAATGCAATGTCACCATATAATTTTTCTGCAGTGTTGCTATGTAAACATGAATTGTATTATCTGATAAGTTGGTTGGTTAGCAATCACAGAGCTGTTGGCCTGGCACCCTTGGTCCACTGGCTTTCACTGTTCCTTGCTGCCAGGCCAGTGACTGGTACCTCTTTTCCTCAATTACCTTGTGGTACCCTGCAGGGCAAGGTACACTTCCCCCCCAGTCAGCTTCACAAACCAGGGTGTGAAATTAAATACTGTAAATTGCTTTGTTTTCACGTGTATAAATTTTCATGGTTTTTGTCTTTTTGACATTTAACGGTAGTTTTAATTGCACTTTTTTGGACATAATTCCTATTCAAACAATGTTAAATACTATTTGACTGTGTTATTATTTTCACGGTTTTGTGCCATCAGTGAAATATGCAAAAATAAGAGTACAGCAAAATTAAAATAATTTACAGTAATTAACAAATACACAAAGGCCACTGCTGCAAAGGATAAATTCTGGTACTCCTGCTTGATTAAAAACTGTTGTTTACAAGCTGGTCTTGTGTGATTGGCTGATTAATAGTCAATGACATGTTCACAAGTGAGGGAAATAATGAAATCTGTTCATACAGACTCACAGGCCTGAGAGTCTGGAAAGCATGCCATCTGACAAGACACTTATCATGCAATGGCATGGTAATGTAATGAACAAAACAAGTGGGCCTTAGAGATGAATTTGCAATACAAGTACACATCGCTCTGTTTCGTAGTGTATGTGATTTGTACAAAGCCCATCAACAACACTATGGTTTCAGATTATACTGTAATTGTGTGGTGCTGAATTCATGCTGTCAAAGGCTGACGTGAATTAGCTGGGTGAATCCACAAATGTATTGGTGTTTCTCATTTACAGCCTTTGCAAGGAGGAAATTGCAAGTGAACAATAGATAGCTCTCTTGAGAATTGCCAGGGGGGCAACAGGTGAGCACGTGAAGCAGAGCTGGGGGGGGGGGGGGGGGGGACATGCCCTGTGAGAAAATTTTTAAATCTAAGCTTCATTTAGTGGCATTTCAGTCTCAGTTTTACTCCAGCTGACTTCTCAGCTGAGGTTATAATATCATCCATTGTCCGTCATCTCTGTTTGTGCATCCATTTGTCTGTCCCAAATTCACATTTTCAACTTCTCCAAAACCATCAGCCAGATTTGCTTGAAACTTAGTGGAGCTGTGCCTTAATGTACATTTCTGCCAAGTTTATTCAAATGGTCATGGTCCAATAATTTTTTGGATTTTCATGATATTCTTTTGTTTCCTTTTTTGGCAACGTCTAAATCTTCTCCATAACCATTCAGCCAATTGCTTTGAAATTGCATAGGGACACTTATGGGGACCCCAAGACAGATGGCGCTGTGATTTCTTACTATTTTTTAAATTAATTTGTTGTTTTTACAATTTTAACATCATTTTAAAAAGCATCCCTCAGTTTATGCTGGAGCTTAATGGTAGTGTTCCTTGTGGAAAGACCAAACATAACACGTCATTATGTGGCAATACCAGGAATCCGTGATTTTTAACAAATTTTTCAATTTTGGAACTTACCAGTTAATGCATGTATTCCTATAATTGATTATTATGTAAGTGTATGGAGATTGCTATATGGTAATGTACATTTTCTATATCTTCTGCAAAACCACTGACCAGATTCACTGGAATGTACCTTGAATGCATTTGTGCCAGATATTTTCAAATTATCATGCTTTGATGATTCATGTTCTTTTCATGAATTTTAAATTGAAACTCTTGTAATTTTTCTGCTTACTCAGAATAGTTCACATATTGGCTTATATCTTCATAATGGTGTATCCTAGGCCCATAGTTGCTATTGAACATTCATAGGAAAGTACTTCTGGGCTTAATTGGTACAGTTGATTTTGACCCTTTGTGACTTTGAAAGGTCACACTGGAGGTCAAACTGATTATATTGGCTTTAATCATGGTAATGGTGGATCCTAGATCTATAGTGGCCATGAAACATTAATAGGAAAGTACTATGGGCTTTCATTTAGTGTAGTTAATCTTGACCTTGAGTGACATTGAAAGGTCAAACTGGAGTTCAAAGTGATATATTTATTGGCTTATATGTTGTTGATGGTGGATCCTAGACCCACAATTACTATTAAATATTAATAGGAAAATGCCCATGGGCTTTCACTTGTTGTAGTTAATCTTGACCATGAGTGACCTTGAAAGGTCAAACTGGAGATCAAGGTGACACATTGGCCATTACACTTTATGTCTGGGCTCTAACTTAATTGTCCTTGGATTCTAAAACTTTACACAAATGTGTATCTGGACACAAGGTGTACAGGGACCCTTCTGGGCAAGAGGGCAAGACTTACACAGTTAATGGGTAACCTTGACCTCATTCTGAAGGTCACAGGGCAAGTGTGGTGAATTCAAATCTCTGTAAATCATAACCTGGGAACATACTTGGGCAGTATATTTGTGACCTTGGGATCATTTCCAAGGTCACAGATCATCATCATCATCATCATCATCATCATCATCATCATCATCATCAGCTGACCACAGGACCATCATAGTCGTCTTGTTTTAGGGACATTAATCCACATTTTTTTCAGAACAAGATTAGGAGCATGATGGTGCAATAGCACAATTGGGCCCCATAAAATGTAAAATCCACTGCATTTAGCACTCTGAGTATTCTCAGTAATATGTACAGTTTATTTTGGTTTAAACATATTTTTATTTCAAGCACGATTGGGAAACAGGCATAGCCTATATGAATCCCTCTTTTATTTTTGGGAGGGGGTCTGGGCAGTCAGGTAATGCAGATAGGGAAACAGTTGATGAGCCTCTTGCTATGTGACCACCATGATTGTGCTTCCTTGCACAGAGCGTGTGCTGTGGCAATAAATAGCTCTTGGTTTAACTCATTCCATACCAGTCCCTGATTTTTCCGTAAATTTACCTAGATTTAAGACGACAATTGCATATTCAAATTCTTTATGGGAAAAGAGCTTTCATTCAGGTACCAACATGCCTACAGTCTTAAGTCAGTGGTTCTGGCACTGCCCAAAGCCTGTCACCATAGTATGGAATGAGTTAAATGAGAACACTGGCTTTCTGCAATAATGTAGCAACCTGCTGGGACCCAGGGTTTCCATTATGGCAACACAAGTATATCTGAATTAAGCTGGGAGTTATTTCTGAGATGCACATCCACATATCTTGCCTAGGCTATGGTAATGAGAAAGCGTCTCTTCTGACCAGTCACGTTTTTTGATGTACCACTTGCATTTCCAGTAGTGTCACATAGCTGATTATTTCAGCAGCCTGGAATGACTCTTGTCACACAAGTGCAGGTCTGTTCTGGTCGGTAGTGCTACAGTGGAGTGTTGCATTCTTTGTATCAGGATGCAGTGTCTTGGGTATACGTTACAGACACTGCCGCTCAGGCAATTTCCACTTTAACTTAGTTAGAGCAGGAAAGAGGTTAGGCTGGGTTACTAATACTAGACTAGTTTCAAGGTAGTTACCCCAACCACCACACGTGAACGTCCTGAAAATAGGTAGTATGCGTACACAAGGGTGCATTTGCCACAACTTGTCACTGCTTTGTTCAAGCATTTACTCGGCATGAATGTAGGGTGAATTGCAGCATGTTATTTCCGCACAACACTGCAGGGAACTTCCCCTGTTATCTCAACTGTTACACTGAAGGGCCCCAGCTCCAGATGTTTGAAAAGGTTAATGCCAGGGGGAAAGAGGCAAAGCATATGGTTAATATTATGCCATGTACATTGTAGTTACAGGTATGTGCAGCATTAATGTAGGTGGGTAGTGTAAGCACTCAGCTACAGGTAGACGAGTGAGATGTCATAGCTACAGGTGTACATAGGGTTCATGCGGGGGGCCAAGGAGAGGACATAGCTACAGGTGTGCACAGGGTTATTGCTGGAAGCCATTTATAGGGTATATAGCTACAGGTGTGCACTGTGCAAAAGATTAATGCTGTGGGCCTCCGAGAGGACTGAACTACAGGTATGCACAGGACCAGTGCGAGGACACAGCTACAGATGCATGTAGGAAGCCAAGGGCAAGGCAGAGAACACAGCTACAGATGCATGTAGAATTAGTGCCAGGAGCAAGTAAAAAGGCAGCTACAGATGCATGTAGGATGCCAGGGGCAAGTAAGAGGACATAGCTACAGATGCATGTTGAATTAATGCCAGGGGCAAGTGAGAGGATACAGCTACAGCAGTGCATGGGATTAATATTTGGAGCCTGTGAGACAATGTAGCTACAGGTTCATGCTGGTGTCATGGAGAGGGTATAGTTCAACATACATGTAGGGTTGATGGTAGCAACTACTGAGAGGATTTGGCTACAGGTATGTTTTGGATTAATATTATTGGCTGGCCTGTGACAGAACATTGCTACAGATGTGTGCAGGGTTAATGCTAGGTGCAGGTGAGAGGACATAGCTGCAGATGTGTACAGGGAAGATATGTAGGGTCAATGCTAGAGGTCAGGGAGAGAACATACATGTAATTACAGGTATTTGTTATGGTGATGGGTAATGGGGGGGGGGAGGCAGAGGGCAGTGAGGGGGGGGGGGGGTCAGTCCGAGAACATGGCTAGAGGTGTGTGCTGTGTTTAGGTGTTTAATGATGAAACCAGCAAGGGACTAGTGTTGTGGTATACACAATATTTAGGCTGTGGTCACAAGAAGACGGGGGTGGTGACAAATGACTGTGTTAAGTGGATGAGATCATGGATGGATTCAGGATTGCCTGTGTGGAGGACTGGGCTTCCTTGATAAGCCTCTATCACTTCTCGTACCAGCACAATTTTCATGCTTTCTCATTGGACTTCTATCCCAAGTGATGTAATTGTTTCAAGCAGGTAAGTCAAACAGAAGAACCCCAGCAATACAATTCTGTATCCATTTCCTGCAGGAATTGTCAACCTGCTGTTTTCGCCGGTAACTTGGGCTTCATAACAGATACTGATTCACAGTGCCAAATGCTGCATGACACACTGACCTTTGGTAATTTCCTGAGATTTTGTGTAAGACCGGAGACTTCAAATGAGGTTGCCGAGCAACTGTATCAGTGGTCAGGCTCAGGGGTAGAGAAGTGGTTGGTGGATAAGTGGGTTGGGGACACAGGTGCTGATTGGAGTTTACCTAAGACCACACGTAAGTGGACATACTGCTATGGTGACCTGTGCACTTAATGCGCTGCCAGGGAGCACCTGTTACATCTCTTAACCACTATAATCAAGAACTGGCATGTTCCTGAATCTTTTTGCTTTTTTTTAGGATTAATGGACATCATATTTGTGGTCTTGCACAAAATACGGAGCTTACAAATAGATAATACATGTGCACATACAAATCAAAACCTACAAATCTGACGACACAAATCACAATCTGCTTATGTGCAGTTATGAAGAAGCAGGAAGCACAAGTTGTAACCAACTCTAAGAACAAGGAAATGAGAAAAAAAGGCAATATTAGCCATGCTTTGTATGACAGGATTGCAGCTTAATCTATTAATTTTTAAAATTGCAGAGGTTCCAAAACTCCCAAATTTTGAAAAAAAGCCTCCCGGATTATAAATTTTTCTGTTAAAAAAAGTTGACATTTTGCATAAACTGTTTATGTTGTGACAGTGTTTTTGTGTATTTACTGCTGACTGACTGTGGTTAACAGCATTTTAAACACATTTTCCTATTCTCTTTCTTACAGCTGATTTTTTTTTTATTTTAAAGCACCAGAATGCACCATTTTACCTGTACATTTACAACAATATCTTGCATCGGGAAGGGGGGGTGCACGCTCCCTTCCTGAGCCCTCCCCCCAGTTTCCGTGCAATCTCCTGAATTCCTACTGATAAGTCAGGAACATCTCCTGAATTGGGAGAAAATAACTTGGAACCTCTGAAATTGGTACCATCAGTAAGAAGCAACAAGATATGTTTATGTTCTATGCTGAAGAAAACTGCAATACAGTGAACCCTCATTATAAGGACACTCAGATATCTGACTTATCCACTTTTAAAATGACACAAGTTCTGAGGAACTTAAATACATGTAGTCAAATTCCAGTGCTATTTGAGTCATTTATCTGACACATTCAGATATCTGACACAATTTGAAGGAGCGGATGGTGTCGTCATGACAGCGGGTTTCATTGTATTACCATGGACCAGCCCATGAAGGTTATTTCGCAATGTCTGGTCATTTTGACAGGAACTCATAAGACAGAGGTCAGACGGAAAACACTGCATGAAATCACATGTAGGCCATTGCCGACAGGCTCACTGTAAACTGCATAATTTCGTTGTCTTCTTTTTTTTTTTACTTATTTCACTGATGGCACAAGACGGTAAAACTAAAAACATAGTGAAATAGCATTTTAACATTGTTTGAATAGGAATTATGTCCAAAATAGGGAAATCGAAAGTACAGTGAAATATCACAAATGCAAAAACCGTGAAAATTTGAAGATGCAAAAATAAAGGCAATTTATAGTAGCTTTCAAAGCATTATAGCATTGAATTGGATCAAAATAACCCTCATTTTAATGCCATCATCAAAAGAATATGGACCTGATAACCTCTCTGCCCTTCCCTACCCACAGCATACTCAGACATGTTGAAATATTGATTTGCAGACAGTAGAAATGCTGACCACTTAGCAAAGTGCATTCTGTCACAACATATTGAGTTTCAGAAATGAACGTCTCTGTACACGAGTGTAATTACTTTGACAGCATGTTAACAATTTGTTATGTTAAGCATTTTACACCTTGTTTGCAGTCATCGTGGAGGCACAGAAATGTTTGTGTAACATCATCTTTAACAGTGTGGCTGGACAGAGGATTTGTAGGTGAGTATGTCTACCTGCCACACTTATTTGTCCCATTTCTGGTAAGAATAAAATCGAGTCAAAAGTGTATTCTATCCTGATAGAACATAGCTATAATTGTCCTTCAGAATAGTTTGTAACAATTATTCTGTCCAGTCAAAAATGTCAGCAGACAGTGTCTCAGGCACTTTCAGCTTGTTAACTCATTCCATACTATGGTCACAGGTCTTTGGCAGTGCCGGTAACACTGACTTAAGACTATAGGCATATTGGTACTGGAACGAAAGCTCTTTTCATGAAGAATTTAAATATGCAATTGGCGTCTTAAATCTAGGTAAATATATGGAAATATCAGGGACTGGTATGGAATGAGTTAAAGCAGGAAAGGTGGCAGGGGGAAGGCCATAAGGTTTTTTCATGTAATATGACCTTGTAACCTGGTGAAAAAACATTTGTTAAAAATTCCGAACGTGTGTGTGTGTGTGTGTGTGTGTGTGTGTGTACAGTATTCATCCTAATAGTAGCACATGCCCTAATAGAAGCACACACCCCACTTTCAATCCAAGTGGTCTAGATTCAAAATCAAGATTTTTCCTGTAATTAAGCAAAGATGATACTTCCAAATGAAAAATTGAATGTCACTGCAGTATATTACTGTTCATTTAAAACCTAAATGAACTGCACAGCCTTCAAAACCTTCAATCAAGAAAAGTGCCTATTCCATAGTCCTGCAAAAACACTGCAAGATCTGGCAAATCTTTGCATTGGCACGGCATGCTACTTTTAGGATGAATACGGTGGGGTTGGGTATCATTACTAATTTCTCTATTATGATACTTTCAATACATAGCCATGTATCACGATATATCATGAGAGTGTATGAGGTGATCACACTCTTTGAATTTACATACAAGTCAGTAGCAGCCTCTGTGCTGGTGTTTTGATAAATCATTCTGCTGTGTCGACATGCACGAGCAATGAATTGATGATGTAAGCTGTGAGGTGTGTTTTATTGGCTGTTCATCTCCATACAGGGATGGTTTTCTTAAATTTCTTCATATGAAATTTATAAGTTCTGATAAAATTGAAGTTTTGTATCATATCATGAAAATTTGATAGACAGAGTTCGTATTACAGTATGGTTTGGTACAGGGGTAGTATTGCGGTATTTTGGTATTTTATCCCAACCATATATATATATATATATATATATATATATATATATATATACACACACATACATACATACATACACACACATACATATATATATATATATATATATATATATATATATATATATACACATACATAGGGATACATGTGTTTACCACTGTTTCACATCAGTCAAGTTATAAAAATAAAACATACATGTATTGGTAGCCATAGTCATTATTCCAAGCATCCTTGTTCCTATGGTCCACATGTCTCTGTGCCAGTCAGACATAAAAGGCGAATCTCCAATTTCCTACTTCTCTTTATACTGCACAATTAAAATATGCTGCACTGTAGTCTTCATTTTTACACCTTAAAACTTTATTTTCTTTAATTTATGTTTATGTTTCAGTCGCAATGGGTGTGTTGAAGGCATTGTGATGAGACTAAAGACATATAAAGATCCAGACCTTGTCCATGAAATAAAGGTAGGTGGGGGGGGGGGATGTATGAACATCTACATCATAAAGGCTGTTGAAGTGTCAGATATATTCCTCCCAGGGTAGAGTGTGTTGCCTTTCAGTCCAACGCTCTTGCTGATTACATTGGTAGGCACATCTCCACCAGTGGTATCAACCTGCAGTTCTCAGTGAATCAGCAGGTGATCTAAAGGACATTCTCCTAAGTGCAGTATGTATTATGAGTTCTTGTATATGTGGATGAGGAGGACACAGGTTTGTCACTGCCAAAATAACGCATTGTGTTACCATTTGTGTGGGCGTGCACTCAGTGATCTCAGACTTAGTTAGTGGTGTCACCTGAGTGAGATAGCAAGGGTTTGAGATGAGTGCATAGGGTCATCAACAGAACAGTTTTGTGCCACCCAAAATGTCTTACCGATAGATGCAGAAAGTATATAGAATCCTGAGAATTGAACTCAGTGATGCTCATATTTGGTGGAGGACACTTCCAAGAGAAACTGGACTGCTCTCTGCGACTAGCATCAGATAGACAGAGTTTTCCATGCGTTCGGGCAACCTGTGTTTTACTATTTGTGATTGGAGCAAATGTAAAAGAACACCATGTTAGCAGACAACACTGGCCGCTTAAGGAATTCTGCATTGTGCAATTGTAGGGAACTAGATGTAATTGTATTTGTGTCTTTTTGCCCAGAACCACTTCCTAGTTGTCATTACCCTATTCTGCAGTCTGAACTCTTTACTCTCCATAAGCTAACCTGTCTGTGTCTAGCTTATATACATATGGAAGTGCTATTGTCCATATTGCACACGTTGCTGTAATGCGTAAAATATCCACCAAAATATCAGCTTATTTACAAAATCTTTGATGACTTATTTATTGGGGTTTCATATTTTACATGTGAACCAAAAAATGTGGATGTCATAGACTTTATACAGAAGTGTTAATTTCCATTGAAGCATAAAAAGAGACCGTCATGGAGATGAGACGGTAACTTTGTGCAATCGTATGAAAGGGCAGACTCGACTGTGCGTTGCAAACACTTATGGCAAAGATGCACCTGTACTTGTCTCACAAGTGTGCACAAGCAAAATCTGACGAGACCCCAGAAGCTACACTTGATATGTGAACTCAGGAGATACCTGTATTACAGAGCAGCAACAGGGATGTGGAGTGGGTCATGCTGCCAGCTGCAGCACAGGACTTTACGTTGCAGCCAGGCACTTGCATTGATCCATCTGTGGGACTGGCCTAAGGCAGTGTTTACACAGATTATCTGCATGGTGCTGTAAGCGTGGTGCGAATTGAATGGATTTCCACAGCCTGCACATGACATGAGCTTATAAATGAGGATTATACATTCTGTCACAGAAAGCCTCACAGATTGAGGTTGTGACCTGTCTCGGGGCACACTACATGGTGAAGAAGGAGCAGCATTGAAAAAGCTGTATAAATTAAGGTCATGTTGGTATTCAGAATTAAGTCACTGAAAAAAAGCTGGAAGGAAATTCAGAATTCTTTTTAAAAGCAGTCCTGTTCTTTGGGACCAGAGAACTTGACCAGAAAAAAAAGTGCTATGAACGAATCTGTCTGGGTGCTTAGAAAGGCAAAGTGTTCCACAGATCTGCAATAGAAAGAAGAAAAAACCAAATATTTTTTTTGGCACCCAGGCGTAATAAGCTATCACTAGATGGCAGCACCTTTTGACAGAAGTGAAACCATATACTTTCTTTATGAACTGCATGTATATGAGCACTAAGCCACCTGAAGCTTTAAAATTTGAATGGCCCTAATTTGCAAAAGTTGGAACTTCATATCATCACATGTTGCCACTGTTGAATGGAAGGTGATATTTTCACACTAGGTGTCACCACTGTTGTAGTAGCTGATACCTTATTGTTGTTTTCTGCTTACAGTTCTTTGATATGAGGATCCTCTTCCTATTGACGGCACTATGTGCAGAAATCAGGTAATTACAGCTAAGTTGATAGGTTGACTGGCCTTAATTGCCTGCTGAGGAGTCCATCAAAATTTTTCTTCATTTGTGACTTGATACAATGTTTTAAAACTGAAGCTGTTGGCTGGTAGTACCTTCAACATCTGATATTTTTGGGAACAAAGTTTGCAGTCTGTAATATGTACCAATGGCACTTTTATTAAAACTCTGTTTTTGATGTTACCAAGGAATGGTGGTGTCTGCATTAAAGCAATTGTAAATATGGTATATCAAGGTAGAAATTGCAAATTACAGTGGAAGGTAATGTGAGTACACAACCATAGCCTTTGCTGGCTTAAGTGCATTGCACAGGACAGGCCAAAGAACTGTCTGGTCTTCCTCTTCCCTGCTTAATGTGCAACCTTCATTTTAAATCCGGGTAAATACTTACATAATCAGACCCCTGTATGAAGGAAGTTAAACTTGGATAACACTGACACTTATGACAATATATTTAATTGTTGGTACTTCATTTAAAGTTGTTGTTTTTTTATTTATATATAAGGATTGCGTAATTCCAGCTTAATTTATGAAAAGGTATAAAATACGACCACTTTTGGATGCACTATATAATATAGTTCCCTTGCCTGTAAGTTTTATTAGGGACCACAATTTTGGTGTTTGGTTATAGGCCAAAGCTGAGACATGAATTACATGGGTTTACATACCTGATTGAGGTCCTGGACTTGGCGCTGCGTGATGCAGAAGAGCAAAATAACAAACTCAGTGACCCAGATGTCGATCTTTGCTGTGAAATATTAAAAATACTCTTCAACCTGACAGTAGCAGTGGACAAAAATATGCTGGACGAGGTTAGAGCTTCGATTTCTCACAATTCTCTGATTTCTTTACATTTGCTGCAGTTCTGTGATTGTCATGCTGTCTGTGTTTGTTTACATTGGCTTCAGTTCAGATTGTAATGCAGTCTGTATTTGCTTACATTTGCAGCAAGTATTTTTCCTTTGTAGTCTGTGTTAGTGCAGCACTTTGTAAACAGTTACTTTTTATAATGTTTAAACAATTTCTTATAAAATGTTTTGAGGGATTTTTCTTTTAAGTTCCTTTTTACCCTGGACACATAAAGTGCCGGAGGGTATTCTTGTGCCCTACATCGTCTGTCCGTCTTGTCGACATTACTGCAATATCTCAAAAAAATATTCTCCGTAGGTTACCAAATTTTTATCAGATATGCACCTTATAATGGACCAGGTTCCTATTGAAAACCAGTGTCCTCTGATTATTTTTAAACTTTTTATCAAACTTTTAATATATTTATTTGAAGGCTATCTGAGTGGCCTCAACCCTGACAATATTACTGCGATATTTCAAAAAATATTTACCGTAGCTTTGCCAAATTTTTATTATAGATGCACCTTATAATGGACCAGGTTTCTATTGAGAACCAGCTTCCTCTGATTATTTTCAATTTTTTTATGAAACTTTTAATGTACTAGTATTTATTTGAAGGCCGTCTGAGTGGCTTCAACCCTGACAACGTTACTGCAATATCTCAAAAAATTATTGACTGCAGCGTTACCAATTTTTTGTCAGAGATGCATCTTATGATGGACCAGGTTCCAATATAAAACCAGCTTCCTCTTTGTGTTGATACATTTTTTATGAAATTTAAAATATTCATTTCAAGGCCTCCTGAGTGGTGTACAATGGGGTGATGTTATCATAATATCTCAACAAGGATGCATTGCAGCTTCACCAAATTTTTATCAGAGATGCACATTATAATGGACCACGTTGCAATTAAAAACCAGCTTCCTCTTATTATTTTTAAACTTATGAAACTTTTGAAGTATTTATTTGAAGGTCATGTGAGTGGCACACAAGTGGACAATCTCGTTACATGTAGCATAATATCTGAAGGACTCATCACAGCTTCAAATTTTTGGTGCAGTTACACCGTATTATGGCACCTCTGAGGGCTCAAAATAAAAACATTGCAGATTTGAGGGAAAAAAAGATCGTGGGTGCCGAGGGTAATCTGTTCTCTGAACGCTATTTAAATTTTTTTTTACATTTCATTAGAAAGTTTTCTATGAAATTTATTGTATGTCATACAAATGTTGCAGGAAAAATCTTTCTTGTTTTTGATGTATGTCCCAGGTTCGACAGAAATTTGCATGCCGCTGAATGAATACCATCTCAGTCTTTGTACATAAATGCAACTATGTCAATCTTTGTACACCAGTAGAATAAAGGCTTGGAGAAACTACGGCTGGCTGCCTAGCCAGGTAACAGATGGACATTTTGTCTCACAAAATGGTAATGCTAAGAAAACTTGCAGCCAGAAGTTACAGTGTCTTGAAAACTACTCAACTTATGGTGTATGACCATTGGGATGCACCTTCATTCGCTCTGAACTCTAATCTGCTGCCTGGAAACAGTATTGGACAGCCTTGAAGGGATTTTAAAAGATTTTTTTGCTAGCCTTGAAGGGATGACATCATGTATATATAGATTTAAATTTGTTTGTTCACTTCAGGAAGAGGAAGCTCACTTCATGAGACTAGTCAGTGTTCTACATGATCTCTTAGTCTGTGAAACCTTGTCAAAGGAAAAGATGGACGACCTCCAGAGGTGGGTACGATAGAAGTCACGCGTACAAGTATCTTTAAACTTTCATGAGCCATAGACGTAAAAATAAATACCGTGGGCTTGTTCTGCCAGAACCCACATTTAAAAAAAACAAAAATCATGTTTATTGATATGACGTGATGGCTCACAGGTGGGGCAGATGTAAGCTGGAAGGCTGGTTTCTCACTGTTTTTGCCATTGGATGTAAGATTTTAGACATCTTCAGATTCACTTTTGCCATATATCGCCTGTATACCTTCCAGGCAGTGTTGCAGGATTTAACAGGAATTGATAAAGTGTTCCCACAGTCAAGTGCCATATGTTGGCAAATCAATCGGAAGGAAAGGGGGGATTGTATAATACAATAGGATTTGATGACAGTTATTGATGGCAGTACAATGTGTTATGTCTGATGTGGTAATCAACGTCAACTTGATGACCCTCCATTCTGTTGCATCAATCAGCCAGTTGCTGCAGAGCTGTTTTTAATGAGCACCATAACATTGGCCAACTTGATTAAACCTATAAACCAAACCTTCGGCAGTGGACTTGTTTGCAGAATTGAACCTCACAAATTGGGATTTAATGGCCAGAATGAAGAGCTGGTTGTTCTCTGCATGTGCCATAAAGAGTGTTAGCTCATTATGACAAATATGCAGAGAATTGCCAGTTTCTTGATGAAGACCAGAAACTCTGAACTCAGTACATTCAGTAGTTATATTTATAAACAGTATTTACGAATTTAGGTTCATGAAACTTCACACACACATATATCTTGACCTAAAGGGCATGTTATGAGACTAAAGTGTGGTCACGGTGATACAATCATGTAAAACTACATTACACTTCATGTCCAGGCTGTAATTATGTTGTCCTTCAAATGGTACATGGGCTTACAGATTTAGGTTTGGTAAGTTTCTCTTTAAAATGAATAAGGGTGTCTCATAATCCAAAAGAAGGTCACTAGGTCAAGTATCTGGTTCACAGTAACATTTTCTTGTACAATCGTGTCCGGGCTATAATCCCTTTACTGTTAAACTTATTTTCATGAAACTTCACACACACATCTTGACCTAAAGGTGTGTCATGTTCCAAAAGTAGGTCTCTAGGTCAAGTATCTGGGTCACGGTGATACATTCATATAAAACTACATTACACTTCATGCCCGGGCTGTAACTCTGTTGTCATTTGACTTAGAATCAAGAAACTTTACACACTGTGTATCTGGACAGAAGAATGTGTCATGCATAAAAGTGGTCACTAGGTCAAGTATCTGGGTCATGGTGATAGCCTATTTTTATTGACTACACTCATTCCAAAATGAGACCTGTGATTAAAAGGTTATAAATAAGGCGAGGGGGGCATGGATCTAGCAATCTCTGATTGGCTCACTGCCACTGAAGGTGGCAAAAGGGGACAAAGAGCTAGTGAGGATAGGGGTCCATCTGCATTCAAAGGAGGAACATGTCAATACATTAAAGTTTCCAACACCAATGCAAGATTTGACAAAGGAAAGGATAAAAGAAAGTGTAACACCAAAGAAGAATGTTCTGATATCATAAAGTAAATTATCAACAATGCATACTTTAGCTTTGGTAAAAAAGTATTTGTACAAATATTTGGAATACCCATGGGAACTGATCCAGCTCCTCATATTGCCAATTTATATATTCATTATTACGAATCCAAATGGGTGGAATAATCGGCAAAAACAAACTGTACCGCTGCAAGAAGATTCTATTCACATATTAGAAGATTCACCAATGATCTATGTACTCTTGACAAGGATGAGATCAAGAAACATTGGAAGGAAATTTACTCAAAAGAACTCATTTTGAATAAAGAAAATGAGAATGACAATAAGGCAACTTTCCTTGATCTTAAATTAGGAATTTTCAACAAACAGGATGTGACAAAGATTTTTGACAAACGAGAACAATTCAAATTTAATATAGTTTCATATCCTGATATCATTGGAAACATTCCAGAGAACCTCGCCTATGGTGTGGTCATTGGACAGGTTTTACGCACTAGCAGAAACACATCACAAATAAGTGAATTTGTAAGGAGAATAAGAATATTTGATGACAAAAATATGCCACAAAACTCATGACACCAAAAAGCTATATCAAACTGTGTTGAAGTGTTTCCGTGGATATGGAACAATACTGACAAAATACAACACTCATTCCAAGACACTAGTAGATTATATTAATCTATAGATTTAGGTAGGGCTAACATAGAAGTGGTGGTCGGGCAGTAGTTGGTGTACTGTAAAGTTAACTTAAACTCACCTAGAGATTTTCTCTTGTCTGTCTGCAGTCAGAAACCATCATTCATTGTTTGCTCCGCCTATTTTATCACTTGGGTGTAGAGGTGACTATAGTCAATTACCGTAAATACTTGCTTCACGATCATTGTTAGTACATAAGTGTAACATACTAGAGACGTCTGTCTGTCCGTCTGGGAGCATATCTCCAGAACCAAAATGTTGTGGCAGGGGAGATAGATTCTTTGGATCACTGTGCACTTGTTTATTGTCTTTTAATTTAACAGTCTATCAATACTGATACCCAGTTCATTCAGTTGAACTGTGATGACTGAGGTCATCCCAGTACACACCGGTCCCCACTGGGGCAGAGTCAATGTACTTTTCTTAGAGCTGTTTTATGGGGAACATGTCTGTGACAAACAACTACATGTATTACATGTCTCACACAGAACAATGATTTTCACGTATTTACATGATGTAATACGTTGGCAATATAATTGTGCTTCTCCCTGATAGACAAACCATTAGTAACAGGCATTATCCTCATTCCCTGATGAGCTAGGTAGTTAGCAAAACTGGGCAGAATAAACTTAACAGGTTTGCTCTTTGGCACCAGCCAAGACTTCCGTGTATGTATATCATATTTATATTTATGGAAATTGATTACCTTTAAAATAGCTATTTATCTCATCAAAAAGTTGTTTTTTTTTCATGAGTTGAGGGTTGTCTCCATGTGGGTTTTTTGAAGTAACGAGCACTCCCATCAATCACTGAGGCAGGAGGCAGCAGGATGACAAAGTAACAAATGTTTTATTAATTTCTCTCAAAATGCATTAAGTAGCACATAATTAGTACATCATAGTTTTTGGCCTAGAAAGTAAGTACCAAAAATAAGAGCAAAATGAATGTGAATGTAGCACAACTGAGTGAAATGGCACAGTACCCTCCATGGCGACATAAGTGTTCCTGATCCAGTTTTAGGTCATACTACTGAGCATTGCAATCAGGCTTGCACTTTATGTGGGTATGAATCACTGGTCATAAAGAGGGAAGAGCCTTGTTCAGTGGCTTTTGTAGTGCCTGAAAAATCACTCCTGGTGCCTGTCACTAACCCTGAGCTCAAAATGAAAATAGTGATTCATAAAAATTAATATATGTGGGTTAAAGCAGCAGCAGGCTCAGTACGTGACATTCATATTAGCTGCAAAGCTGCTGTGGCCCCCTGTTGTCAAACCAGGCAGTGCCTGTGTAAACAGCCAGGTCCCTGTATCACACACGGCATATATGCACCTCTTGCCTGACTGGCAATGTGGATAAAATCAACTGTTCAAAAAGTCATAACCATGTTCTTTAAACTTGTACTGAGTTTGATGTTGGAAGTACTCATCATGTATGTTTGGAATAAGTGTTCTTTATTCCTACAAATGTTAGTGACACAGCTGGTCTTCCTTCAGTGTGGCCGTAACCTAGTGATTTTATTGCCACAGTTGACCAGTGAGAGGCTCACATATTGTGGTCGGAAATTAACAGGCAGGTCGTCTGTTGCCAGGCAATGCAAAACCTATTATAATTAATTTAGATAGTAACATGTGGGTACATTTGATTGTACAGTTGTACTTGATTCCCAGATTACTATGCTGCAGAATGTATCAGTAGTAAAGAGTGGATTTAATGTTATACCAAAAGGTGGTTTCACTGGCACATGTATAGCATACACAAACTAAGCAGGTTACAAGTCCTGGGTGCTATCAATCTGTTATTGAGTAGGTTACAACTCCTGTGTGCTATGAATCTGTCATTGAGTAGGCTACAACTCCTGTGTGCTATCAATCTGTCATTGAGTCGGTTACAACTCCTTTGTGCAGTCAATCTGTCATTGAGTAGGTTATAACTCCTGTGTGCTATCGATCTGTCATTCAGTAGGTTACAACTCCTGTGTGCCAGCAATCTGTCATTGAGCAGGTTACAACTCCTGTGTGCTATCAATCTGTCATTGTGTAACATTTGTGACTGGCATCTTAAATCACTGTTTTGCAGCCACACAGTCAATCTGCTGACAAATATGCCCCGTGACTGTTATGAGGAGCTTCTGACACCCCTCAATGAGGGCGCTGTGGGGGGCCTGGACAACAAAGAGGTAGAGTATGACGGCAAGAACATGGAGGCCATTGTGGTGCTGCTAGGATTTCTGGAACGAAGATTAGACCGAGTGGGTTTACAAGATGACACAGTAAGAACTGTTTTTAGTATTTCCATACTGTGGCCAGACCAGCATTATGAAGGTTTGACATACACATAGGCACTGCTGTAAAAGATTAATTGGTCATTTCACAGCATTTATAATTCATGAGTTTATTCAGCAACCTCCATGGAAATTTTTCTGCAGCCTGACATGCAATACAGTGTCAGTACAAGCACAAAAACTTAAAGAACCCCCCTCCCCCCCCCAAAAAAAAAACAGACAAAAACAAAAACAAACCAAAAAACAAAAAAACAACAACAACAGTGGCTGTAGGGACATGAATAAATGATGTGTGTATTGGAAAAATCAGTCATTCATAATAAACAATTGGCTGAACTGTCTTTCAAGTGTCACCATGTATATGAAAATATTATTAGTCTACAATGAACTGTCCATGCTTGAATAGAGAGAGAGGGACACCAAGACTGATGTACATGTACTTGCCTTTTGTGTTGCAGCCTGTAAAGAGCATGAAGGAGGTGCTTACTCCCATCCTACATTGCCTGTGTGAGACATGTAGAGCCAATAGGTGCATCCGAAAATTTTGCAGAATTAAGGTGAGAATTTACCTGTAAAGCAGATTTTCTTGGAGAGCATTAGATGTATGGCCCTTTGACAGGAGGCTGAACTCACTGGAACATTGTGCAGCAGGCCGAGCAAAAAGCTTTAGCAGCAAAGACACATTCATGTAAGATAGATCATTTGTTGTCAGGGTATACAGATGCCATAGTGAATAGTGGATACATTATGTTATTTGGTAAAGACTTGAAGCAAAGGCAAGGTATGGTAGGCCCTATAAAGTACATTTTCTGTTTCCCATCATTGTCTGTCCCAACTGTTTTTATGGGGCATTTTCAACTCGGTTTTATGTAGTCCAACTAGAAAATGTCCACTTGATAATTTGTTTTTAGAAAAAAAGAAAAAAAAACTTTTTCATGCTTTAGTGGGTAAAAAAAAATGTGTAAAATCTTCCCGCCCACCCAATATTTCATGAAAAAAAAAATATGTATCAGAAGAGGTAATTTTACAGTGCCTTGTGCAATAAGGGCACTCTGCATATTTATAATGGAATGCTGAGAGTACACTTTGCTGTGGTACAGCCACTGCTGAGTTCCGAGAGCGTAAAGAGCAAGGTTGACATGTTACTGTTGACATTTCAAAGTGTACACCTGGCAACATCTAAGAGATTCTCCATTGTAGGTGCTGCCCCCATTACGGGACGATGTCAGAAGATTGCCTGAAGAGGGGGACACCATCAGGAACAAGTGAGCTTTGTTTGATTGCCCATGAATTTCCTGTTTAGAAATGTTTCATATTACTTCATAACTGGCATTGTAATGTTGAATAAATTTGTTTCCAAATTTATTTGTCATTTTATCTGCCCAAAAAGTTCCATAACCACATTATGTATTGTGGTGTACATTATGTTTTGGTTATGTGGACATCAGAGGCAACTTTTAATCTGGGAAGTCATAAATATCTTACTTATTTGAATGGTTTATTTAGTAACACATGAAATTTTCAGTCCATTCATATGTTACGTGACAATGCCAAAAACTGAAGACGTTGAATTTTATATTAATCATCATATCATAAGTTTTCCTTTCAAGAGCAGCCCCATCAGAAAGTTGAATTAGTCAAAATTACCTATTTCCTGTTATAATGTGGATCCTCTGCATGAAAGGAGTAGCAGTGATGGTTAAGATTTTGTTAAAATTTTGTTGATTTTGTGATTGAAGTTGTCTGGATGTTAACTTGTATAACAGTATCTAACAGAAGTCTCGTCTGAGATATGTTAACTTGAGGTTACATGTAGTCACAAGTGGAGAACTTACACCTGAAACTTGGAACAGTACACTTTGAAGAAGTAGAAATATTTCAAAATCAACTCCTGAAAAAGGCAAACTGGTTGATGGTGATTATCATTAGTTTTCATGTGTTTGATCTTCTGTGAATGTGGCACAGGTCCTGCCTCATGTACAATGTCTTATTACTAGGCTCTGTCGACTCCTTACGTCTCCTGTCACAGAGGTCAAAGATCTGACGGCAGATTTCCTCTTTATACTTTGTAAAGAAAGTGGTGAGTATGTGCTTTAGACTCTTCACTGCAGACTAAAACTTGCACCTGCAAACTAGGACAAGAAGTGTTTCATTTCAACTAAAAAAAAAAAAAAAAAAAAAATAGAAAAAAAAGCCTGGGGTACTAATTTTAAAAACCAAAGTCTTTACTGTACAGATAAAAAGGAAACAAATATTTGCCATGCACAGTGGAACAAATTTTGAAATGTGCTGATGTGAACTGGAAAAATAGTTTTGACGCTCAACTGAAGCACCTCATCCATGGAGCTCACCAGACTAGACCCTGGTGACCACCTTGTGGCCAGTGCTGAAGTATTAATGTGTTGTGCTTTTTGTTTCAGTGGCGAGGTTTGTGAAGTACACTGGTTATGGCAATGCAGCTGGTCTTCTGGCACAGCGAGGGTTAATGTGTGGGGGGCGGGGGTCATCAGGTGATTATTCCAGTGACTCTGAGGAATCGGACACAGAAGAGTACCTCACCTTGCGAAACCAGTGAGTTTTTCAGCCATATTAAAATATCCGAACAATAGACCAGTGCCGTGATATTTTTTAAAATTAGAGTGTATTGATTATCTTTGTTGGTCAGGGAGAAAAGTCTTAGATATAACAGTTGAGTTACCTGAAAAAAGTATGAACCATACCATGTGACTCAAGTTCCTCATAGTCATCAGCAGAAATGTAGCAAGTATAAAGTTGTGGCTCATCAGCTTTCTGAGGAACTTGCTGCAGGGCAAGTGCAAAAGTAGTCACATAAAGCTGGTAGTCTGTCAAAAGAGGTCAAGTGACAAGGAAAATATAGCATCAGGGACAAATAATAGTGGTCTATAAAGGTAAGTGGATGGCATCTTCAATGAATCAAAGCAGATTGGTACATCTTCATTATTACATTGCTGTGCAGTTTGCTTATTGCAACTTAGACCCAGTAATTTGCTTATGGGAGGGGCCTAATGAATGATGACTTTGTGCATGTTTAAGGATGAACCAAGTGATAGGCAGGTGGGAGGAGCCAAATGAGTAATGACTTTGTGTATGTTTCAGGGTGAACCCGGTGACAGGCAGGTGGGAGGAGCCTAAGCCCAGCCCCATGGAGGGTATGACAGAGGAGCAGAAGGAGTATGAGGCAGTGCAGCTGGTCAACATGATGGACAAACTGTCAAGGTAAAATGTCTCCTTGAGTCTGTGTTGGACTGCAACTTTGCAAGTACCTGTAGACCTGAGAAACTGATCTTTGTGTTTGGTGTATATCTATCATGTGTGTTTTATGTGAGGGCCTCTTTGTAAACCAGTTTTTAACTGTAAGAGCTCCTTTTCAAATGTATTTTTTGTTTTTGTTTTTGGTTTGTGTGTTTGTGATTGACTGACTATGACTCTTAACTACTTGGTTTTAATGACATGTTTTATTTGTCATAATTTCTGAGATTTTGTGACTCAGACTGATACTTTTCATTCCAAAACTATCTTACTATATTTAATGAAACAATTAATGTGCAAAGTAACTTGGCCCAGTAAATCAATACACATGTGTGTGTCTGTGTGTGTGTTTGGGATGAAACTGGTGTAGCGTCTGACTGATGACTCAGGTGATTTTGTGCTGCTTTACAGGGAAGGTATCATCCAGCCCACAAAGATAGGTGATGATGGGAAGCCCAGGCCAGTAGAACACATCCTGGAACTAGCCCAGGGCATGGGCATGCCCACTTCAACTGGTCATAACAACGAGTCAGACTCGGACTGAAGATACTCTGCCATTGAAAAAAAAAGGTTCCATTTGCTTCAAAGAGAGGCTGATCCTCAAAGTGAGGCTGTTGTGCTCAGAGTGAGGCCTCTTGATTCCACGAGAAGCTGCTTTTCCAAGTATGGCTTCTCTCATGTTGGACCAACCCCACATTTCTGCCCAGGGAAGGTGATGCCCCCATGTGTCAAAATGTGAAGGACAGCCTCCAGGTGGAGCTGTCTTACTTGTGTGTCAAAACCTACTGTTCCTGACCTGGATGAGCGAATGTTGTGGGAGTGAGAATAGCTGTGCAAGTTTATTTTAGCCCAGAGTAATATGCAGTAAAAATAATGGCAATGAAGCAGTGAGCTTCAACATGACCTTGAGCTTTCTGTACCAACTTGAACTAAATGCTAGTCATATGAATTTCAATTTATTTAAGATTGAAGCGGTTGATCATTCTTTTGTATGTTAAATTCTAAGTGTTGATTTAGAGATCTACTTTGTCTGTTTCTCAACTTGAAGTCCATGTATATTGTGTTGCCATTAAGTCTAGTATGTTGTGCTCCAGTAACAACAAACTTTCCAAAAGTATATCAGATTGAAAGCTATGAACATAGAAGCAGATAGGGTTTGATTACCGTTCGGTTTTGTGACTGTCAGGGAAGCAATTGTTAGGCATGTTTCAGTATAACTGTTCGATGAAATTCAATGTAAATACATCAATGTGATTTTACTATGGCTCACAAATGTAAATGTTTGAAATTGCTTCTCCCAAAGTGAGTACAATATACTGTTGTTGCCGGTGAATTTGAAATTATTTTATTTAATCTAAATGCTTTAGTATATGTGCCCACACAGACTTTAATGTTTAAAGAAATAGCTATATTGTCAATACCAACATAGAAATCCAGAAATGTTTTTAAAAAATTTGCAACAATTTTTTGCTTACATTTTGATTGCATTGACCGGTACTGCAGACTGGGTTGTCTTTAGAAACTCTCTGCAACGTGCTGGGCAGCAGACTGGAAGAAGTCCTTCCACCACTTTGTTTTGTCACAAAAAGTTAAGACAGAGTATCCATTATGTATGCGCAGTTGGACACATGACAGTGCAAGGGACATACTGCCCCAGTCAGTGGACTTGCCGTGGACTGCATGGGACATGTAGTGCCTTCTGCCCTTGGAAAAGTTGATAGTCAGCTATTGTTCAGTCTCCAGGAATATTCCATGATCTCATGATCATGGAATATCCCTGGAGACTTCCAAATTTTGGACTGAGTCAACAGCTTTTCTTGGCACGCATTGGGCACAATGCGCCCAATGCATGCCAAGAAAAGCTGTTGACCTGGGATATTCTCCCTGGAACTATAGACATGCTGGTACTGGAATGAAAGGTCTTTTTACAATGAATATGAATCTGGGATCCTAATGGTAATTCAGACTAGTTAGACTTAAGCAAATCGACTTTAGGCGTGATTGGCACTGAAAGCGTTAACTGGTATCGGTCTGGGAAGAGTATCATGCTGATTGTTCCAAGGTCACTCACAACTGGCTAACATACTGTCACTTCTAAAATTACATTGCAGACTCAACAAACAACAAATTAAAGCATCTATTGATCTGCTTCTTTAAGTGCTACCAGTGAGTACTGTGTACAATCTAAAATGCCCTTGTAATCCTTCATGTTTTCAGTTTGGTATCACATGTAATACTGGCTATGTCACTGTGCTGGCTTTATCTATGTTCCATGGAAATATTATGTGCACGTCACAGTGCCCCCCAGGTTATTGTCAATGTCAGAAGACAGTCTGAGGCTAGTCTTTTGAAAAAAATTATAGCGCACCCTCCCCCCACCCACCCTTTCCCGGTTGGCACTGTGGCGCATTGTCAGTTGATGCTCTGTTCAGACTTTTTGGGGGCAGAAGAAAGCAGTGTAGTGACGTGTCCGAATCCAGCTGGGCTGGCAAGTCATGGCAACACTAGCTGCAAATTTTGCGTTCCCTGCAGATTCTTCAAGTTTTGCTTGATTTGTTTTGTTCCCATTATTACTTGTGTTGCCATGCAGACTGAACCCAGTTCTGTGTTAGATGTTGAATAGAAATCATTCAAGTAACAGTCAAAAAAAAAAAAAGTTGTTAAGATAATCTCATATGAGAAATCTGAAACACTGATTTTATAGAAGTGTATTTTAGGAAATTTTGTTTGTTAGTTGCAGTCATGACAAATTTTTTAACAGATTGATAATTTTTGTGTTAGACTAACACTATGCCTATTTTGTATGTACTTAATAAAGCAAGAATACTTGTAACATCCATCCAAGTAGACACAAACAGTGCATTGGACTTGCCAGTTAGAATCATTGAGGCCTACCAGTTCAAATTTGAAAATTTATTTTCTTGGGTGTCCAAAAATTTCAAGAAATATTTTATATGGCAGTAATTTCATACAAAATAGGTTACCTGTTTGCCTGTGTGTGGAAAAACTCAGTTATGCGCTGTTGTTAATGTGCTGTTTTGAGGGCACTCCGCTGAGTGTAATGAGCCAAGACCTGGCACCCACCACACAATCGTGTCACTGGGTCTGTAATGCAGGCAAGTTAAGAGTTATTAGATGATTGCAGCTACCAGTAGATTAAAACGCAGCTTCTGTTTGTTGGTATTCCGTCATCATGGCTGAGAGGGCAAAGAAACCAGAATGAGGAAACGGAAGTTTAATAATCAGACTGCTGCACTTATGGGGAGTTGAAAAAAAATACACACAAAGCTGAACTATGTGTGTGAATTTGTGATGCAGCAGTTGATGCTTCATATAACATGACAAACACCAGTACATGGCCCAAACCTTGACAGCCAAACATCCTAGCTGTAACAACATGAGCAATGAAATTGTCAGATTGGTACAGAATGGGTGCTATTTTTCTCTGAGTAAAGTGCCAGCATTTCTTTTCTCTGCAAACCCCCTGGTGCCAAATCAGCATACTATATGCCTGTTAGCTGTATAGTAAAGATGTGTGAAAAATTAAGGATTAACAGCGCTAGCTATATCAGATGTTGTGTACATATTTTTTTGTCTACATTTATACTTTGTCTTTAATTCTGTACCTTCACATTAGAGGTGGAAAGTTGAAGAGGAAACTTACCAGGACAACTTGCTGCTGGTCAACAAGTTTCCTTGGGATGCTATTATTACACAGCACACACCAGGGAAACCTGTTGACTCATTCTTATTGTATGAGAACTTAATGGTAACCAGGAGGAGTTATTAAAAGGGTAGGCAATGTCATGATGGTATTGCATAATACAGATGTACATATGCTGTCAGATGTAACTTAACCCTTAAAGTGCTAATCACTGCTATAGTCGTTTTCTCATGATGGTAAAACATATAATGGTTAAACAATTCAAATTCCTCATGAAGGTACCTTTCATTCAAATACCAGCAAGCCTAGTCTAAAGCAAAAAGTAGTCTTAGTCAACAGTTTTCCACAACAAGCTTTGGGCACATTGCATGTAAAGTGTCTCGAGGAAAGCTCTTGACTCAATCTGAAATCAGCACTTTAAGGGTTAAGCTCAAAAAAAAAAAAAAAAAAAAAAGCTGTAATGACTGTTGGTAGTGAAATGGGATTGTGATATTCTCTGCAGTGAATTCATCTTGGATTCAGCATGACTGGTTTGCAGGTGCTGAAATCATGAATGTTTGAACACAATTTTAAACATCTTCACCGAGTTGACACTATCTGCAGAAATAATAATGGCTCGTCACAAAGTTGGTAGTATCTTCAGCCATTTCCATGGTCTGTCAATCATAAGAGTTGGACATTTCATCAAAATTCGTGCAGGAAACTGTTTCTTATATCAAGAAACCTACTGTGTGATAGGGTGCTTGCCCCGTCTATTGGACAGCACTCTCACACAGCCTCTTACAAATAGTCTATCATAACAGAGCAAGATGAGCTACAGTAATCCTAGTTGGAGGGTAATATATCACTAGGGGGTGGGCAAGGTGCCCTGATGATGTCCATATGGTATATGCATTTGCCAGCAGTAAGCGTGGTGATCAAACCTTTGCATATTGTAAACCAGAACTTACAGAAAACCTGGTACACTTTGACTTCAGCTGTGGTCATTTTTATTTTCATATTGTCATTATTGGTAAAGTTAAGTCTCAAGTACATGTATGATTATAATAAGGGTGTTTTATGACAAATAACAAGATCCAAGAATAAACGATTATTATATATATTGATATTTCTTCCATGTTGGAAGTTTATATTTGATAGAACTGTGGCTATCCTTGCATTGTGACAGCATATTGTTTGTGTTGTTCAGTTTCTCTCTACATATGGTGGTAGGCTGCAACTTTTTTAAAAGCAAAGAGTACATATTTTGCATTGGGCCTCAGAAGCACCGTGGTATAGCCATTGTTGTAGTGAGCCTACTGTCAAATTTGCTGTGAGAGAAAATGACGAGGATTCTGCGTGATAACATTTTTATTGTGTTACATATTTCATGTGTGACCCAGGTGTCATACTACTGTTCGGTCAAAAGAATGAAGTCTGACGTGAAAAATTTGTCTTCGTGTATTTTTTTTTAACAGTGTAGAAGTGACACAAGAAGCAAGAATTAACCAGAGAGATGTACTAAATGAAATACTTTTCATACTTATTGTAGAATACCAGTGTGTGTGTGTGTGGAGGGGGGAGGGTACCTGTTGAACCACACCCACACACATCAACACTTCATACCAGATTGTTGAGAACAGTTGGCGTGAAATAGTAAATAAAAAATTTGTATGGAAAGGCCAAGGTCATGACCTTTGAAAACTGGAATGGAATAAAGACCATGATTACATTAGCTGCAAATGATGGCAACACATCTGGCTTCTCACTTCAAACAGTTTAAACCAGAGCTGAATATCCTTGATAACATGATGTAATTATTCACATGTGCAGAATATATTGATGAAAATGTGTCTGTCATTTTGGACTGCCATGTTTGTGCAGCGCTAGTGTGACCAGGTTTCATATAAGAGCCATTTGAAGAAAGATCACAGGAAGAACTTTAACTTTGCAGTATATACACAAAAGGCAAAACAAAAATCATACAAACAACATTCTGTCCAAGAAATCCATCAAACAAGAGGGTTATGTTGCAAAGGTGAAAGCTGTTCTGTCTTTACAGAGGTGACCAAGAAGGGGGTTTGTTGTTAGGGTACAAAAATACAAGACACTTCAGCAGATGTCTTGTAGTTGGAATCCTGGGTTCATGACCCAAAGTTGCACCAAAATCCTAGCAGAGTCGCAAGCTGTGTGCAAAGACATTGTCAGAGTCCATATATGTGATATGCATGCACTGAGCAGTCAGTAAAGTGGCCATCAGATAGGTCTGCTTCGGTGAATCTGTCCGATTATACATCCTTAACAAGTGTGCTGGAGTGACCTAAAAGTAACCAAAATATGTTAAAATGATACCTTAGTAGTACTCTCAATGGCTGAAACTGTTCAAAGTTGTACTGCTGTGGGATAAGTGAATTCTTGTTGCTATAAGTGTTACTACAGTGGAGTCCCCAGATATTAGTGGAAAGAGCCATTCCTAAAGAGACAAAGTGCATTTTGTCAAGTGATGTAGTTCGTGGAGTATCATTTTGTATATTTATAGCTATAAATATCTTTTCATGGCAGAGAACATGTCCTGGCTCTTTGCAGCCTGCTCTTCTGTGGTCAGTGCTGCAGACCTGCTTATGAATCAGCATCGGCAGTGAATTTGAAGTATTAAAAATATTACTCCACCATAATCACCTGTAGTTAGAACTGCAAATATAAGTACATGTACATGTATATGTTATGACATCCAGTGACGGATTCTGGTCACTGAAAAATGAAGGGTCAATATCGTTAAATGATACTTGATATAACTAGTTGTGGTCACTGGCAGAGTGTGTGTGAGAGTCCAGGATGTATTCATATTCTATATGATGTAGGTCAGGTGCCCTTGACCTTTGTACATAGTTACAGGTGCATGTATAGTTGTGTTTGTGCATACATACTTCCGAGTCTCATGACTGTATGTCATGTCAAGCCCACTGAGGTTTATTGTAAAAAATAATATAAATCGTCCAAGAAGCTGACATTGCCGCAGCTTTCATATTATTTGTGGCCTGATTTTATTTACTGGACCATGAGGGTGAAAAAATAGACCCCCCTTGAGGTTCAAGGTAGATCAAATGATGTATAGCTTCTTGAAATACTTGCAATAATGCCTTTGCTGTAATATAGTCCTATGGATACTTCATTAAGAGGCATTGAAATATCTTATGATGATGTCATTTATAAATTTATGGTACAATAAACTTATGACACATGACAGCAGTGTAATATCACTGACGGGTTTAGTCTCTACTGTTGCACACGACAGTGTATGGTGGAACTACAACAAAAATAGGTCCTGAAACATGCTGTGATCGTAGCAGTGGCAGGTCCATACACATACTCTGGCCATAGCAATGGCAGGTCCTCGCATGTTGCTGTGACTACAAGAATGACAAGTCCTTAAACATGTTCTGATCACGGCAATAGCAGGTCCTTACACATGTTGGGATCATGGCAATGGCAGGTCCTTGTACATGTTGGGATCATGGCAATGGTAGGTCCTTGTACATGCTCTGATCATAGCAATGGCAGGTCCTTGTACATGTTGGGATCATGGCAATGATAGGTTCTTGTACATGTTGGGATCATGGCAATGGTAGGTTCTTGTACATGTTGGGATCATGGCGATGGTTGGTCCTTGTACATGCTGTGATCAAAATGGCAGGTCCATACACATACTGTTACCACAGCAATGAGAGGTCCTTATGCATGCTGTGATCACAACAATGGCAGGTCCTTAAACATGCTGCAATCATAGCAGTGGCAGATCCTTGCACATGCTGTGACCACAACAATAGCAGATCCTTACAGTGATGTAAATTTCTTAATGGCAAGCCCTAAAAGTGATGTGTCCACAGCAGTGGAGGGTCCACACACGTGGTGTGACTACGGTAATGGCAGTTGTCACACGTGCTCTGCGGCAGTTCCTTCACATGCTGTGACCATAGCAATAGTAGGTCCTTACATGCTTTGACCACAGTTGTGACAGGTCTATGTACACCACAGCAATGATTGGCCCCCATGCATGCTGTAGTCACAGCACGTCATTTTTTTGTGCTGTGACGTAAGTAATGCATGATACATAACACAAGTCCTCATCTTGTACAAGCCATGACAAGGGTGTCATTTTGGCATTGTGCTTGCATACAATGCAGAAATAACAGGCTCTTGTATGCAGCGCGGTGACACCAGTGAGAAAGAAGTCCATGCAGAGATGCTGTGAGCTCAGCTGCGACAGGTCCTTCTAAAGGCTCCATTACACAAATACAGTACTGCCTCTTTAGAACACCCCTCATTACAAACTAGTTTCTGAATAACCACTATGAGTACCAAGGCTTCCACTGAAATACTCGTCCCATTACTTCTGTTAGAAGTGCCCCTCCTTACCAGGTGGTTTTTTCTATAACAAGATCTTGCTCTGTGCACCCCACCACCAGTGTTATAAAGAGGGAGCTCTGTAGCTAGTTTTTATATTTGATATGACCACAACAATGAAAGGTCCAGGGTTCGAATTTAGCAGGTGCCCGATGTCCCGAGGCAAGTTCAAATGGGCTAGGGCAAGTTTACTTTACAACTTTGTTTCCCACCGGGCAAGTTAAAGAAAGGTGATTAAAGATAATCAAGAGCTGATATTTTTTCTCCGTTGTTATGAAGCTAAGTGTTCCTGAACAGGTAAACAACCACTGTTGCACAATTCATGGCAAGCTATGTCAGTATGAGCACTGATTGGTTCCAACCGATCTTATGTGAAGCTTTAAATACCTTTGCCATTGTTAACCATGTGGCAAGAAAAGTGCAACCTAGCAGTTAAAATATTGTAAATCATGTTGCCATTTGGGAAAGGCAAAGCCCCTGAAAAGGGTGCAAAGGACACAGGGAAGAAAGAAAAGAATATAATCTGACAGGTGGTGCTGGTGTCTCACTGGAAGTGACTTTCAATATTTTTGATGAAAATAGCCAGATCATATTTTGTATGGAAGGACAATGATACCACACGAAGGTGCTGATATGTTGAGGACTCCCAGGGCAAGTTGGGCTTATGTGTAACTTGCCCGTAGGGCATGCTACCAAAAAAGTTCAATTCAAATGACAAGTACATGTTTACAACAACCAGAAAATGTCCTGCATTGTGTGACCATTGCAATAAGGACCTTGACACATTCTGCGACTGCAGCAGCGATAAGTACATGTTTATAACAACAAAGAAAGGTCTGAGAACACCCAATATTATCCTTTTGGATTTCAGAATGCAATGGCTAATTTGTTCAAGTGTCATTGACAAAGGATATCTATGGTCAGATATGCTACAGTATTTCAAGACACAACTGTGTTTGTCCATATTATCACACCCTGGTTTCCAGATAGTACAGAACAGAAGGGTCACAGAGATGCTTGAACATGTAGATATTTGTGTTTATTTATCATAACTTATTCAGGTCCTGTCCATTTATATTAAGCTTAAATACAATAACCATTTGTCATATCAGGACTGTAATTTATTTTGTGTGCAGGACACTAATTGTATAGTCCTTTTAACCTGGCATCGTTGGACATGCATACTTGTGACGTATTCACTTGCACTCAAAAATGCTATTATGACCTGCTATTTGTGGTACTTTTATCAGCTGGCGCTGGTGCAGTGCTATCATATGACCTACATATATTTGTGGTACCAGGTGTATCAGCTGGCACTAGTACAGTGCTTTCATATGACCTATATATATATTTGTGGTACCAGGTGTATCAGCTGGCACTAATTACAGTGCTGTCAGAATGACCTACTTAATTGTGGTACATGTGTCAGCTCCACCTGATGCAGTACAATCACGATGATGTACAGATTTGTGATTCTGTATTGGCTAGAATTGATACAGTGATACAATATATATGTATCTGTGGTACATGTATTAGCTAACATGGACAGATGGGAACGCTGTCACATCTGCTTACATGTACACGTGGTGCTTCCTCAGGACAGGGCTCTGGTGTTGTGTCTGTGGCTTTCATATCACATTCCGCATACCATGCTTGCAGGTGCTGTCACAGGTCCATACTCTTGTTTGTGCACATGCAGTCTTGACACTGTGCAATGAATATCCAAAATTGATTATAGTAAAAGTACAGGGATGTGGTATTACATGTACTGTCTGTGGGGACAGCCATCTTGGAACATTCATCAACTTCATATGGGGAGACCACAATGTGTGAAGCTTGGGCTAAATTTTGTATACAAATTTATTTTTAGTATTTAACTTGGTATTGTACAGTGTTCTTATCAACTTTCAAATCTTATCTCTTAATTTTGCCTTCCAGGTTTTAAGTGAGGCAAAATATATGGAAACAGTTTAGGCTAAACAGTAGAGTCAAATGACCTTTAGATGGGGAACAAACCAACAAAAGAGTACAAAATTTCATTCACTATATGAATTGACCCTGGAAGAATGGTTGAACATTGGTGTACAAATTCAGAAAACTGACCACTGTGACTGATTTATTGAAATCCATTTGTTTTGTATGTTGGAGCAGATTCCAAACTGCATCTTTTGATCAGCAAACAAATTCTTGATGTATACATTTGTACATGTGAACTTTGTTTCCTCTGAATTTTAAACAACAAATTATAAATAGTAAAACGTACATCAGGCATACTGGTGAAGACATCATGTCCGAATGTTCCCAAAAAGATTATAGATCAAGTGCAAGGCCATACAGTGCACTATTGCATGTGTGTCTATGCGGTTCATTACATTGATGTGAATAACCTATGTCCAGAAATACCAATCTGTGACAGTTTCAAGTGAACTGTCACAATTGAACAGTTAATGTTTGTACTTGTGATGGAGAGCAACAGTTAACATTTGTATTTTCAATTCAGGGTAACAGGAAGCCATTGTATTTCTGATGCAGGGCAACAGTTAACCACTGTACATTGTACTCATGATTCAGGACAACAGTTAGCAAATTCATGCTGTGCATCTCATCAAGGCCATTGTAGAGTTGCTGTCCTCAAAATGATAACTTTGAAAAGATCAGTTTCATCATGATAGTTGTAGAGAATGGTAAAAAGAAAATCTTTGAAATATTAGATATAGTTCATAGATTTTCAGCAAGAAACCTTCATATTCTGAATAAATGGTACATAGTACAAGGAACACTGGTTTGTTGTTTATGGGGCTTGTGCAACCATGAAATGATTCGGGTATTTTCACCAAACGTACAACAAATGTATCATCTGAAAATCTAGTCGTATGCAATTATGGCACTTTGATATGGTTGATATGATATTTTGTGGAGCCCAAAAAATCAGTATCGATTTTGGCCGTCAGCCCCAGTCAATATTAATTTTCTTTGATCCATAAAACCTCAAATAGACCAAACCAAAATGCCATACTTGTTTTATTACATGCAGCACATACAGATCATTATCAAGTGAACAGAAACAGAGCTTCCACAACATAGCATTTTATTGACTCCAGATGATACATGAATATCATATTGCACTGCAGCAGGTTAACACTTTCGTCCCTAGAGAGCCCTCTGGTGGCAAAAGCATTATCTTGCTGCTGTGCAATTTGATACTATATGAGAAGAGCAACACGAAAGTGCAACATGATGGAAAATAGCACATCATGTGACTAAGCTTAGACCAATATGAAAGCAGCAGTTATTTCAACATACAAAATACATAATGTGGATGACCTTGACCTACTTTTTAAGGTGCCTGTGGGAGTACCTTTCAGGAAATGATTTTTTTCTGATGGTTAGTGCAAGTGAATTTGTGAACATACATCCGTATACTGTTACAGGCACAGTATAGAGATGTCTGGAGTCCTTGAGGTGCCACTGGTGGTATAAATCGGATGTGACCTCGTAGGTATTGAAAAAATAAGAAAATAAGTTCATTATTGTAATAAAATTTGAGATCGAACAACAAAATTTACATCAAATGTGCGTCAAACAATGTGAAATTTTGATTGATCTTCACCTGTTTTTCAAGGTCAATAAGAAATTTACTGAAGGGCACTCAATCCAATATGCTATGTGGTATTCCACAAGTGTATATTGTATCTTGAAGTTTCATATTGCTTGATAGGGATGACCTTGACATACTTTCTAAAGGTCTGAGAGGCCATGCATTTCAGGAAATTATGTTTTGTGATCATCAGTACATTTCAATTTGTGGACACATATCTGTATACCATTACAGGAACAGTATACAGGCAATTAATTTTTGTGATCATAAATTGAAATGGAACACAAAATTTACACCCGATCTGCATTAGGTCAGTGGCCAAATTTTATAATATGTTTTATGACTTGGACGGATTTTTCAAGGTTGTTAAGCACTTAAGTAAATGACAGAAAATTCAATATGTTTAGAAAAAAACAAGGCTATAAATGATCCCAAATTTGTCAAAAACCTGTAGAATATGGAAGTTTCATGTTGCATAATATGGATGACCTTGACCTACTTTCTGAAGGCCATGGATTAGGTGTGTTCAGGATTTTTTTTCTAATTTTTTTTTTTTTTTTTTACTTTTTTATTTTTGGTATGTGTGTGTAATGGTTATCAGATTACCTGTCCTCCAAACATTAGGCTCATGGACCTCTTGTTTAACATGTCTGTTGAGAGGACTGATCAATAAACTTGAAATCATAAATGCAGTTTTGTAATGCACTAGCCAAGTGCCTAAAATGACAGAGATCTCAGAAGTCAATGTGGTATAATGGATTAATAATAATTAAATGTTGCAAAATGACTATTGGAATTTAATGAAACAGGAAGCCAGTTTAGTGATCACTGTGTACATAAGATAGTTAAGGATGGTGCAACTTGTGAACTTCAGAATGTGGAAAATATGAGAGATCTCGGAATGAATACAGACAGTTCACTATCTTTAAAGTCTGCATGATATCCAGTGACAGACATCAAGACCCAATTGCTTGGTTGGGCTAATTGAGAGCGCTCTGGCTCATCTTGATATAAAGAGACTTTCTGTCACATGTATAAAGCCCTAGTGTGGCCACACTTGGAGTATGCTGATGCAGTACGCTACTCCAGGAAGCTCAAATTGATAAGCTGTTTGGAAAATGTATGACACAGAGCAACAAAATTGGTGCCCAGTTTGAAAAATTTGGGCTACTATGAACAACCAAACAGATCTCGTCTTTCCTACCCCAACATACATGTATTTCCTACTGAGGGGTGACATGATGGAAACTTTTAAGATTTTCAATGTGTATGATAAAAGGTTTAACCTAGCTAATTTCCCCCTGAATTTAAACAGTACCAGAGGTCTTTCTTTAATTTGTTAAGTCCATATTAACTAAGCAGTCAGAATAAAGCAACTTCACTGATAGAATGGTTAGGATCTGGCCTAACTCTGCAGTGTCTGTGAACAAACAGGTAATTTCCCTCCCCAGACACTTGCCTAGTCTTCTTATGGTGTCTGGAATACATGCACTTCACTTGAAAGTATCTGGGTTGGTTTAATTTCTTGACACACAGCCTTTCATTCCCATGGTGCATGTTTGTGACACCTAACAACCCATGCCATTTGAGGTCAGTTGTCAAAGTGGGTCAGCAAAGCCCATTACATTACAGCGAACCTTAAAGTTCCCAAAGTTTCACCCTGTATATGAGGAAGATTTCTGCAATTATCATCTTCTGGTCTGCCTGAAGAAGATATTGCCATCTTCAAATTTCACCCTAGTGTGATAAAATTAAAATATAATGCTTATTTGATGACAGAGAGGTTAAATTTATACCTGCTAATTCCCCATGTTAATAATCTATGGAGAAAAAGTGAGGGTCATGGAAAGTGACCACAAGACGTAGACTGTCAACCATGAACAGGATGGGTGGCACCAACTTAGAGATAACTCAGATCTCTCCTATTTTATGACAGTGATGTAAGATGAAAGAAACTTAAATGGAAAAAAAAATGGATTTTCAATATGAGTATCATGCACCATCCCTAAGTTACACCAGTGACAAGCGAGCAACGTGAAAAACAAAACAAAGAAATAAAAAACAAACAAACAAACAAACAAACAAACAAGAAACTGTAATTGGGTAGAGGTCTTTATATCTATATCCAGAAATAAACTGTAACAAACAGTTGCAAGATGGATCAAATTGCCACCAGATGGCAGGAACATACAGCAGCTGCCACTTTGGGCTGCACTGCAAAGAGCACAAATTGGTGCTTTTGAATGTTTAAAGTGATTATTAGTGTATGCACTTTTGCAGCATAGGCTGAGTAAACTGCAGTGCACTATTTCCAATATTTGTGTGACAAAATGTATTGCTGTCGTTTTGCATGGAAAGGTTTCTGTCACATTGTAAAACTGAAAAACAAGAAAGCTTTAGCAATATTTTCAGATGTTGCTTTCTGCATATATTCAACATGAAGGCTGCACTCTACTCTTTAGAATGAATACCAGGAGGTTGAGTCATTCTGACGCCAATCCTCTAACAATTACACAAAGCTGTAAGTCAACCATATATTATTAATGAAATTTTTGCTCCCACTCTGAGAACTTTGTGGCACTTTTGGCATATTACAGTGGTGCCTGCTGTTTAAGATCAGCCTCACTGGGCCTCCACTGATGATGATGGATCTTGCAAATGATGGTTGCATCAGCCAATTAGACAGTGGCTGAAAAAGCTGTGATTTGAATAAAGAAATTTTGTAACCTTCAGCCAATTGGCATAAGTAATTTTTGGAATTTTTCTTCTTTCAAGGCACATTTGCAAGTTCGCTTGATGGTTTTAGTTGAGACTATCAGTATTTGGCCAAATACTTTTATGCTGCTTTGGCCAACTTTGCTACAGTGGTGGAATTCTTAGATCCAGGCATGAGTTTCCCTTTATTTTTTTTAGCTCTGGTGACCATAGGTCACAGAGCTCATGCAATCACTCATGTCTGTCTGTCCGTCCATACAGTCCATAAACAATTGCTTAATTGTCAACATGATAACATCTACAATTTTTAAGTTAGCCCCTTTGAATTTTTTGGACATATTCTATGAATGAAAATCTAGGTTCTTTTTGTTATTGTCATGCAGGATTACATAATACAGGGCCAAAACAGGGGGGGGGGGATGCTCTGGTCTGGTGTGTAAGATTTTCATGGATCCTTATGAAATTTGGTGAAAATATTCTGGAGGCTATTGTGGCAAAAGTGAACTATACTACTGGTACCACCTATAGCTGAATGGGAATTATGAGTTATTAACTGGTGAAATTTATGATATTTAGTTTCTTGAGACATTACAAAGCTAATTTGACCAAACATACAATAAAGGTGTATCTTGTGGAAGTTGATTAATACATTATATGGATAACCTTAAACTACTTTCTTAAGAACATGGAGGGAATTCCTTTTTAGGCAATGATTTGTCTTTGATTGTCATTTCATCTGAAGGATATACATTCATATACCATTACAGAAATGTTATACATGTACAGACAAAGGTCTGTGACATATGGAGTCATGGTGCCACCAATGGATGGTTAATTATTGGAACTAAAATCATAGGATCAAAAACACATTAAATTCATGATTGTGATGACAGAGACAGAACAACAAAAAATTGCACCAAATATGTGTTAGACCAATGGTCAATTTATGTGATATTTTGGTTGACCTTGTCCTATTTTTCAAGGTCATTAAGCACTTACCAGAGGACACTAAATTCAGTATGTTGAGAAAGAATAAAGCTAACCGTGCCAAATATATGACAGATGTGTATCACGTACAGAAGTTTCATACTGCACAATATGGATGACCTGGACCTACACACCAAGGTCTACTTTCTCAAGGTTATGGAGTGACTGCATTTCAGTGAAGCAATTTGTTTGTGGTGGACAAAAATCTATGTGCCATTACAGAAACATTATACAATGTACAGGGAAGATCGATTCTTTTATTGTGTGAAGTCATGATGGCACCACTGGTGGTATTAATTGAAACAATTTCATAGGTATCAAAACCGTATTAAATCTGAGACCAAGACAACTGAACTCAGTTGTCTTGGTCTCAGATTAAATTCATTTTTGTAATAACAAATTAAGATAGGACTTCAAACTTTAGACTAATTATAAGTTAGGTAAATAGTCAAATTTTGTCAAATTATAACTGGCCTTGACCTATACACTGTAGTAAAGGGCACTAAATTCAACATGTTGAGAAAAAATAAGGCTGACAATACCAAATATACTCAGAGACTCCAACCCACAGCTTCATACAAACTGGAGATTCTCCCTCCTGGAGTACTATTGAAACTGGAGATGTGACAGAGCACAGCGGTTGTGCTGGGAGATGGGTCTAGGAGGGCAGCACCCCCTCCTGGAGTGAGAAAATTTTGAAAAAAAGAGGGGTTAAAATGGTGTATTTTGATGATTTTTTTTACCTCATCCATTTTTTTTTTCTGGGCGGGAGAAAATATATTCTAAGCGGGAGAACAGGAAAATTTGGAAAAAGGGCAAAAAAAATGGGAGATCTCCTGCTGCAAATGGGAGGGTTGGAGTCTCTGTATACTGCAAATATGTGGAAGTTTGATATTACATAATATCCATGACTTTGACTAATTTCTCAATGTCATGGAGGGAATGCATTTCAGGAAATGAATTTTTGGTGATGTTCATCAGATGATATATCAGTAGAGCATAAAGCTCATGTTTTTTGTTTTTTCGTTAAAATTTTGTTGTAAGAAAATATTGCTTCACTTCACATAAGCAGATCTACTTATACCAATTAAATTTATCTATCTGGTATTGAAATGCAATGGTGAAAGTACCCATTCCTTATGAGAGAATCTAACTTTGAAAAAACTGAGTCACTGTTTTGCATTATTATTATGTACACCACAAGCACACTTCATGGGCAACGTTAAAAAATAGTACTCACTATGTAGTTCTTGTTATACCCTCCAGATGGAAGGTTTATGCAATGAAGTTTATTATGTGCTGGTAACCCCATTTTATATAGCTGTTGTGCTGAGTGTTGTTATCTGTACTCCACGGATATTCATCCCAATTGAAGAAATCCTCATTAAAAACTAAAAAAAAAAAAAAAAAGTCAAATAAACATCAAATGAATTTTTTATCCTGAGGAACTCAGAACTGCAAAAGTGCAACCAATATTTGTTTTAAAAATAATTTTAATTACTATAGACCTATATCTTGCTTCCATCAATCTCAAAAGAATGTTTGAATGAGTAATTTCCATGCAACTTTTTCAATATTTTACTCAGAACAAACTATTTCATGTCCTTCAATATTGTTTTCAGATGGAATGCTAACTGCAAATCTGCTGTACCAGAGCTCAAAAATGTATGCTATGCTTAACAAGAAAACAAAGAAACAAACAAAAACCATGCAAACAAACTAATTGTTTTCTTCCGTTATTTTCCTAACGCTATTCAAGATACCATTGATCATAAAACAATTTAAAATAAATATGAGCAGTATGAAATAAATGACTCAAAAATTTCAATGATTTTTTTAATAACTATCCATCTAATGGTGACTCAATTTTGTTGAATTTGACACCACACAGATGACTAATCTTCAAGTAACTGTTGTTTTTTCCCAAGGATCCAGCTCAGGACCTTTTCTTTTATATTTGTGTATTAAAATAAGTTTGTTTGTCTCCAGCACAACTTAACATCAATATTTGTACCAATGGCACAAACTTGCCATTAAAGCATGATATGTAAATCTCGTTGCCTTTGGTAACAAGTATTTTGTCACAAATTAGCACTGGTAAGGGGCTGCAGAAAGTTGGCGACTGGCTTGCATGAATAAATATCATTAAGTGTTAACAAAACTAATTTCATCATTATAGTTCATGTTCAAGAGAAAAACCTACCTCAAATTCCTGACATAAAGATAAACAATGCACCCATACAAAGAGTTGAATTTTGTAAATTTCCAGGTGTAATTGTTCTTCAAAATCTGACCTAGACTGGACATTTCAGTCCTATCTGTAATAAGCTTTCTCATAGTCCTGCAGTAGTCTCTGGCTCATTCAAAAACTAATGCTATAACATTGTGGAGCACTTCTTCCTGCTGCAGGATTATTAAATTGCAAAAGCAAGAGGTAAAATGAGCCAGCAATAGTAAATATAACACATACTGCTTTTCCAATAACTTGGCTTTCAAAGTTTAAAGACTTGAAGTTATCATGTATTAAACTCTATGCTACCTGATGACTTAAGTTATATTTTATTTACAGAAACATCTTATCAACAGACACACCCTCCCAGAATCACAGGATTTGATCACCACCAAAGTATCAAGAAACTGTCATTATATCTCAATCTTTAACCCTCTGAAACCAATCAATTACACCAATACCAAAACATCCCAATTATGCATCCACCACAAAATACCACCACAAAATATCAACAGTAATAAATTAAAATTATGTGCCTAGTTTTTAGTTATGAATAAAATGGAAGCTCACTTAAAGCCTTTATGCAGTGTGCTAAAAATTATATCTGCAATAATTATAAAACCATGTGCAAATTTTGAACAATACAATATCTGTTATGTTTGCATATCAGGAAATCACACAGCCAGTACAAATACTCTTATATGTAACCCCCTCCCTCCCTCCCATGCAATTAATGCTTTAAAATATAGATTTTGATCCAAATACTTACCCATATTTTCAAAATGAAATAAAAACACATGAACTATTGACTATTACTACAAAATAAGCCCAAATCACTGATTTCAAGCTGTCTGTTGACTTAGTTTTAGTAGAAATCTTTGGCAACACAGTAATTAATTTATGTACATTTAAAGAAGAAGAAGAAGAAGAAGAAGAAGAAGAAGAAGAAGAAGAAGAAGAAGAAGAAGAAGAAGAAGAAGAAGAAGAAGAAGAAGTAGAAGAAAAAAAAGCGAGTGTGACTGTGTGTATAAGTGTCTGTAACTGTGGCGTAGCTTACAACATATTCAGATAGGAAATGACCAGGCAGAAGAAGCAGCATATGAACTCTCAATGGTAGACATGTATTATTCCCCTAGTGTACAGAGACCTCTGGTGGTGAGGTATAAAGATGTGAAACAAGGGATCAGTCCTTAATTCTAGATTATACTACATCTCCCTTTCATAAGACTGTAAACAGTCAGCATCAGCACAATAGTGGCTTAGGAGCTAGTTTACAGTCCAGCGTTTGCTCATAGAAGCCTTTTTTTTGTTTTTTTAAATATGGATTTATTAGACAAGACTGTCTTATCCTTAAATATCATTGTCTTTGTATATATATATGGCCAAAGTAATTGTTTATGCTGCATGTAATATATCAACTATATATTAAATTGTGAATAATGTCTTGATATTCTGCTTAACTAATAGCTTTAATAAAATATTCAACTAAATGTACTTCTAAATGCTGTATTATGCATTGCATCTTTGGTAATGGCACTCATAGGGTTAGACTGCCCTCCTGCCATATTAAGGGGTTTATTCTGCCCCATTTATGCACACACAGGCAACAGCATTCAAATGTTCACTGGAGCACCACACTATTAACACTATTAATACTGTTCAATGAGTCTGTCTGGCCTTTTCCGGATTCGACCAGATCGACGTGGCACTCTTGCCTGCACTTCCGTAGCTGTCTCTTCTCCAGTCACAACTGGTATTGGCTCCATTTGAATAGGATTATCAGGTATCACTGTAGCTGGTAGAGCTACCCGTTGCTCATCCTCATACTGTTCTCCCTCTGTAGGAGAGTCCAACCTTCTCGTCATCCGGCGGTTTCTGCGGAATTGACCTCTGGAAGTTTGTATAATCACAGATCTTGGGGATTCATGGTGTTCCACCACTGTACCCTGGACCTGCTGGTCCGGTATCCACACCTTGTCACCCGGAGACAGATAGTCTGGCTCGGTAACCCTGTGACGCTGATTATATGTACTTGTCAGCTTTTCTCTGTATGATTTCTCACGTTTCCGTAAAAGAGTAAAATCTGGCAACTGTGGTAACAGTTTATCTGGATGGACTGGGACACGAGTTTTAAGGCGACGCCCCATACATAACTGAGCTGGAGAATACCCATTGTGTTGTGGTGTATTCCTGTAATTTAAAAGCGCAAGATACTCATCGTCACATTTGTTCAGAATTGATTTGATAGTCTGCACAGCTCGCTCGGCTTCACCATTTGACTGTGCATATCTGGGAGATGACGTAACATGATCAAATCCCCAGCTGGCAGCAAAGTCTTGGAACTCTTGACTCACAAATATTGGAGCATTGTCTGAAAAAAATATGTCACAAATTCCATGTCTGCTGAAAACTTTTTTCACTTTGAGGATTGTGTCAGCAGAATTAACATTCTTTGAGGCAAGGCAAATCTCAATGTCTCTGGAGAAATAATCTACAACCAAGAGATAATTATTTCCTTTGTGCTGGAAAAAATCAGCGCCCACCTTCGACCACGGCCTCTCCGGAAATGGAGTTCCCTTCATAGGTTCAGTGCGCTCTCTCCTGTATTTCTCACACGTGTTACAATTGCGTACCATTTTCTCAATATCACGGGACAATCCAGGCCACCAAACTGATGAAGTGGCATTTTGCCGAGTTTTCATAACTCCTTGGTGACCATCATGTAGGTGACGTAAGATATCACACCTAACAGTTTCTGGTATTACAAGTCTGGTGCCATATAAAAGCAGGCCATCATGCAGGCTTATGTTTCCTCTTTCCTTCCAATAAACACTAAGTGGCCCATGTTGTTTACTCTTTTCTTGTGGCCAACCATGTTGCACATAATGCATTATAACCTTTAACGTCTCATCCTTTTTCAGCTCATGTCTGATTTCGTTAAGACGGGAAGCTGATGCTGGCAGGTTGACCATTATAGAGTTCACATAACATTCTGTTTCGACACTCAGATCACTGTCACCTTCACATGATGTTGACGTATTAACAGGGCTTCTTGAAAATGCATCGGCTGTGTGCAATTCCTTACCTGCAACATGTTTCATTTTATAATCATATCTCATAAGTCTCATCCTAAATCGTTGAATACGAATGGGTAACTGGTCGATAGACTTAGTCGACAATAGTGGTACTAATGGTAAGTGATCGGTTTCAATTTCTATGTCCGGCATGCCAATCAAGAGATCTTGCCAATGCTCAAGGGCCCATGTCGTAGCCAATGCCTCCTTCTCAATCTGCGCATATCGACGTTCCGTCTCGGTCAAGGACCTACTGGCATAAGCAACAGGTCGCTTCTCTCCAGATGGCTGGACTTGGAGTAAACAACCGCCCAAGGCATAGCTTGAACTATCTGCAGAAACAATGGTCTTGTATTGGGGGTGATATAAAGCTAGCACACGATCAGAGGCAAGTTCAGATTTAACCTCATTGAATGCGTTTATCTGTGCATCACCCCATACCCATGCAGTTTTCGACTTTAACAGGTCACGCAGTGGTTTTGTCAAGTCGGCCAGGTTTTTACTGAATTTCATGAGTTGGTTTGCCATGCCAAGGAACCGTCGAAGTTCAGTTATATCAGTTGGTTCTGGAAATTCTACCATGGCTTTCACTTTGGAGGGGTCTTTTCGAACACCAAGGCTATCAACGATTTGGCCCAGGTACCCTAATGCGTTTTGTGCGAAGAAGCACTTTTCTAAATTCAGAGTCAATCCAGACTGTCGAAGGCGTAGCAGTACTGCACGCAGTCGTCGGTCATGACTTTCAAGACTGTTGGGGTCCTCGTCCCCCTCAATTATAATGTCATCGTTATGGCAAACTACACCAGCAAGATCTTGAACCACTTGTTCCATTCGTTTTTGAAAAATTTCCGGAGCTGAGGCAATTCCATACGGGACCCTTTTGAACATGAATCTTCCAAACGGGGTTATAAAAGTTGTATATTTACGACTGTTTGCGTCCAACAGGAGCTGATGGAACCCAGAGTTAGCATCAATTTTGCTATACAGACGGGGTTTTCCGGTACTGCCAGCAATTTTGCCCAGAGAATTTTCCACTTTCGGCATTGTATGTATTTCTCTCTTGACAGCAGGATTAAGTTTTGTCAAGTCGACGCACATTCGGACATCACCATTTGCTTTCGGTACAACAACAATAGGTGCACACCAGTCAGTAGCCTCGGCTACAGGTTCGATTACATCCAAATCTTCCAGACGTTTTATTTCTTCTTTAACCTTGCCTAGTAGCGGTAGTGGGACTCTACGAGGTGCAGTCAAACAAAAGGGGGTGGCATTGTCTTTTAACTTGATGCTAACAGGCTCGCCCTTCAGTTGACCTAATCCTTTAAATAGTTCCGGAAAAGCACTCACAACTTTCTCTTTACTGTCTAATGGCACATCAGGCAAAGTTGGCATGTATACTGGTTGCTTTGTAATAACATCCACTGCTTTTACACTGTATGTTCCTGGAATCTCATGTATAAGTCCAAGATTACGTATGGCTGGCACACCTAACAGTAGTTTTGATGCACCACGTACCACGTAAACTTTGTCATGAATTTGTGTGCCTGTAGTTAGTGATAAAGCCAAGTCAATATAGCCTACAGTGTCCAATGGTGCATCACCGGCACCTACTAGCTGTCTGTCAGTTTCTATTATGGAACCATAGGACCCTTTATACTGTGTTTCGGGCATGATAGACACCTGTGCCCCTGTGTCGATACACCATGTCAGCATTTCATTATTATTGGCCCTTAACTTTATGTGCCACCCTGTGTCACTGGCCTCAGTTTGTACTTCAGTTACACCAACGAAAGTAGGGGCTTGAGAATTTTGTTTCTCCACTTCAACTTGACCGACAGATTTTTGGGGAGCACTGCGGCATACTGAGGGAGCATGGCCTACTTTTGAGCATTTGTCACATTGTTGTTTTGCTGCGGGACAATTTTTCTTTCCCCAGATATGATGCGTACCACAATAACCACATTTTCGTTGCTGGTCAGACGTCTTGTGCTTTACACTTTGTTCCAGGGTCTTTTTACTACCATTTCCCTGTTTAAGCCCACGATGCTGCCACCTACGTTGTGGTTTCAGATGTCTTACTGAATCTATGGTAGCTGATTTTGACTCCTTTAATTCCCTGGAAGTAGCTTCTTTTAAAGACAAGATTTTTATGGCCTTTTCCAAGGACAGAGAAGCTCCTTCATCATAGAGTTTTAGTTTGGCATGATCCTCAGAGCAGTTAAAAGTAATTTTGTCCCTGATGGCTTGTTCCACAAAATTTGCTGGAAATTTACACTCTGCAGCCCTCTCCCGGACTGTATTTACCCACAAATCAAAACTCTGGCCTGGCTGTCTTTTTAGGTGTAGCCAAAATTTTTCTCTCAGCATTAACTGTGGATCTCTTTTGGTAAAATATCCATCGAACTTGTCAAGGACTTTGGCATATGTCTGACTGTCTGCTGGTGCGTGAGCAGAAGCAGGCGGTGGGAAGTCAAAATTGTAATAAATCTCAACACCTTGGTCTCCAATGTGGTTGAGGAGGAGTCCTACCTTTTGTTCATCAGGCTTGGTCGAAGCACCGACAGCTTGCAAATAAATTGTGAATTTTCTCTTCCATTTCTCCCATGAATGGGCAGGATTACCTGAGAATATTTCAAGTGTCTCCGGTGGCTTGACACACAAGGTAGCTGATTCCGCCATGTTGACAGTTCAATTTTCAGCCACCAGCCCACGTGCTTTCTCCTGGTAAATCTGATCTGGTTATCAGCTTGGTGTGCAGTCACTGCACGACAGTTCTAATAGTTCCCACTTGCTTGGAGGCTATCAGTTCTGTTTTCTCCCACTTCTGATACCATGTGGCGTAGATCCCACTTCTGACACCATGTGGCGTAGCTTACAACATATTCAGATAGGAAATGACCAGGCAGAAGAAGCAGCATATGAACTCTCAATGGTAGACATGTATTATTCCCCTAGTGTACAGAGACCTCTGGTGGTGAGGTATAAAGATGTGAAACAAGGGATCAGTCCTTAATTCTAGATTATACTACAGTAACTTTGCATACAAAAACAATACAATACGCAACGTGCATACTAATTTCCTGCGACAAAGCACAGCGCTCATGCCTGTTAATCAGGGAAGTCGGAAGGACACACTGGCATATCCCTGTCTCAGGCTTGGCTAGATATCCCTTTGTCACAAAATTAGTGTGTTTTTCATTTTTGAGAAATTTAAGTTTACAAATACCAAAGTGATAATCATTTAGTGCTTCATGAATTGGTTACAAGAATAAATTTCCATCTGCCTGTGCTATTCTTTATTTCCAAAATATTAGTAATATCCCGCTTTCCCGCACAGGCAGCGGACCATATCTCGCCAGGTGAGACTATGGTTACCAAGACAACCAGGTCTGCAGCTGTGGAGGGAAACTACCATGCATGCCTCGTATTATATTTTTGGGAAACCCAGTTCTTGTTGCATGTATGATTGTTGCAGCGCACCTGTCGGTGAGAAACGGAACCGAGGCAAAGGGAATCCCATGAGCCTCGTTTCCAAGCAGGAGGTAAACAAGGCAGTTCAAACGTGGAATGTGTCAGGACACCAGCGCCATGGAGTGTGTGTACATGGGGGATTATTGCTTCACCTTGGAAGACTTTCAGTAGCAACATGGGTTAGGATGTTAAGTCTAGGTTTATATGAACTGCCAACTACATTTTAACAGGAGTTGATGGCAACGGGAAATTTGAGGGCGAGTACAAGATGTGAGCGAGAAACTGAACAAGCTGCGAAGAAGTCATTTTGACAGCCTGGACATGGGAAGTGTGACAGGGCTACATGCAGTACTTCTGGCGTGCTGTCTCATCAGCGCGTCCAGCTTCGCTGCTGCAGATCTGCAGGGAAGTTTTGTGTCAGTCTCCGGGGCAGGTGAGTAAACGATCGCCAGAAATATATATATATTCAGAGATAAATAAAACGACAGTTTTCCAGGAACTGCCAATAGTAGTATTCCCCGCTTGAGCCTGTCTTGACGCACTAGTTGAAAGCTGCCAGAGGACAGGCACAGCCCCTGTTCATTTCCTCCAGCGGCCGGTGCCCGCGTGTTGCCTGTTGGTTTGTGTTGATCATCTTTCCGGTCCTGGTTACGGAAACGATGTCTTTGACCACAAGCGGATAAAGTGAAAGTTTGTGTGTTTGGACAAGTGTATTTGATTTGTCGTGATCTGCACAGATAATGCAGGGGAGTCAAGTCAGGACAGTGTAATCGGATTCCCGGTCCGACTCGGTCACAAGCCCAGGCGTGTTCCTCTTGTTTTACTATCAGCATTGGTGACCAAATGTTGACTTCCGAGTTCCGTCTCAGCCTAATAACGGTTACCTGCATCATAGCCCCATACGTATGTTCGCGTGAAGATAGAGATGATAAAGATGCCCACAAAAACAGTCAAAACAATGACAGTGACACTGAACATTAATCGCCCATTACCCATTTTGTGACAAGCCGTCAATCCTCTTTCGCTTACTCTTTTGTTCCAGCTACTAACTATTTCTATTTGTCCCGAAATTCGGTCATAAACTTTTCAGTCATCTCAATGTTGATCTATAAATTATAAAATTAAAATTTCAGGGGTGAGCATATATACTTCTAAGAAGATTTCATAAAAATCAAAGTTGATTTATGAACTGCTAGCCTGCAATTTATATATCTATTATTCATATTCACAGTAGTCAGTATAGTGTTGATCCCTAAGTTTATAAATTCATATATGTCAAATTTGAAGTTGATATCATAATGACCTCAACCCAAGTTTGAAGTGACACTCACAGAATATTAGGCAGGTGTCAAGATTTCTATGTTATTTTTATGTGGCACAGCATGAAATAGGGGTTGTTGTTTTTTGAGACAGTACCAACTGAACAAAGTATTTGGTGTTGACTCCAAAGACTAAATGAAATTGATGATACTGCGGGTCAAAAATGTTGGGACAGGTTGGGATGGGATGGTGGTGATGAGAATCATGAAATTTCTTTTAAAAAGCCCTAACATGATGACCAGTACATTAGTTTTGCTCAAGAAGTCACGCCACAGTTGTCATAAGGAAAGCTGGAGCATGACATGCCAGATAATGGCTTCATTGGGTTACCGTTTAGATAGAGTATGGCATAATGTTATGAAAAGTAATTGTACAGGAAATTTGAAAGTGCATATAATTATAGCAAAATGCACAGGACAATGAGGGAAAAATGTTTCAGTTGTGTAAATTTTTATTTTGTGTATATATATTTATTGCATTTTGATTTTAAGTATTGTTTTGTTTTATATAATGCAAATGTTAGCATTAACATTTTAAGGAATACGTTACCACACATCACCTTGCCCCCCCCCCCCCACCTTGTGGAATGGTTAATTTTCTATTGGTAGTTTATCTAATCTATACACACAATACTCGCAACAAAGAAAAGCAGAGTGCTCATTCAGCAGTAGCCCCACTTTTTGTGAACAGGTGATAATTTAAAAGACAATTTACTCACTTTAATGTGTCAGCATTGTAAGTTTATAGTTTGGCCATGTTTCATAGTTTTTGTGTTTGGAGATAGATGGGGGAGGGGGGAGTGAAGATGAATTAAGTTGGGATTCACGTGCTTAGATCAGAGGTATGCTTTAATTGTAGTACATGTATTTGACATGATACACAAAGAAATTATTGCATGTGTTTTTTCGTGGTTGGTAATGGTAAATCCTTTAGGCTGTTTGCCCATATATGCATGTAACCATGAGTGATTTATTGATGTATGATTGACACCTGTATGTAAATATTTAGTCATTATAACTGATGAAATCCACCTGCTGACTTTTAGTTGATGAAATTGTAATGCCTTGAGGAAGCAAACATTGATCGGTGTATAGGGGTTAGTTTATAAGTTCTTGGTGCTACCTGGAGAGTTTAATTGTAGAGAATTTGGAGTGGACTAAGTTAGAGTGCTCATACATCAACACCAGTCGACTCATTGTTGTGACAGCGGTGTACAGATTGTCTGCCCAATAGGCTTGTTTGCAGTCATTCCTTGTGGGTAAACATGGGCCTCTCAAAAATGTGTATTCTTATGTTGACATTGTGTGACATGACATGACTATATTATATAAGGGAGCAGTCTCGACTGTACTGTGGTAGGTAGCTTTCATCCCTGTGCAAACATAGCAATTGGTGGACTGCCATGATGCAAGTGTATGTAACTCTGTCTTGTCCTCATCTACAAGTTACAATTTTACATATCCCAAGGAGGGTTACTACAGTGTATAAGAGTGTGTAAGGTACTTCAGTGCCCTGCAGCACTCAGACAGGTGAAACGCAAATTTACCAATGTATCGAAGATACTTCTGTCAATGCACTTTCTGAAATGTAGCAGTGTGGGGGAGGGGGTGGTGGTGGGGATTTTTACCTTCACACAGTGGGGACACTTATGGTAATCGAAAGTCATAAATTTTATTTAATTGTTAAAACAAATGCAAGTGCATGTAGAAAAGTGATCAAAGCATATGGTTCACTGTACACAAGGTCTATTAATTAAGCTTAACCACCAGAGCATGGTCATGTGGCCTTAGGGGTACAGCATAGTTCTGCCAGGAACAAGTCATTGGCTATTGTGTGGGCTCTGGATGATTATAATTCAGTCACAATCGAGAGACTTTGTGGGAATTTCACCTGGCTGCCTCCCAGAACTCTATAAAAAAAAGCCTATGATATCATGATTTCGCACCTGTGTAGCCTACTGATTATGCTGAGGGTAGTGACATCATTCAGGCTGAGCAAAAAGTAGAGCTACATACTGCCCATGGCACATTACTAATTTACAACAACATAAATTACAATGGTACCATACTGGATGATCTGAGAGTGAAACCTGAAAAAAGGGAGGAAACAGACAAACCAAGTGTCATCAGAAACTGTTCTGTACTTTGCAAGACATTTCTTTCTTACTCTTTGTTTTGTTTTTTTCATCTGAAACAATGTACATGCCTGATGCACCTGCTTTGCAGATAGAACATGTTTTCCCTGGTACTAGTTTAGGTTGATATATGTGTACATGCAGCAGAAGTAACTTACATGTATTCATGCCTATATTGACAACTCAATCCATCACCAGATTCAAATTAAACTTTAGATGACATATATATGTGTGAGATGAAAGTTGCCGTTATGAAGCTTACAATTCATTTGTATTGTGAACCAATGTTCTACACTTTAGTTACCTGGGAAATATTTGTCTGTAACAGGATATATATGTCTTATTGTCCAACACATTACTTGTATTGTTTTATGGGTGTTTGGATTCTTTGCCAATTAATATGTTCCAAGGAGCATCCACTTTTCAGGTTCCTTGTAACCCTTTGAAAGGCTTTTCACGTTGAATTAAGACTTGAGTCAACCGCTTTCACAGGAGCAGGTTGATTTTTTGACCAACCTCCTTTGCAAAAGAAAGCTGTTGACCAAATGTGTGCTATTCTGAAAAGGACCTGGCTGCAATTGTTGTGTAGATTGCTTTTTTCATGAACGCCAAAATGAATTAAAATATTTGAAGCAGACATGTTACCTCCAATCAAGTTTGGTGGATTACAGGGGTAAATGGTTAAAAACAAGGAAGCACATAAATGAATAGTGATCATGTAATATGTTTTGATGATTTTGTACAATTTCGTGTAAAAAAAAAAAAAAAGAGAGAGAGAGAGAGAGAGAGAGAGAGGGAGAAAGAAAGAAAATGAATTTTGCTGTGACAAAGTTTCCTTGGACCAAAAAGCCTCAAATGACAACTTCATATCTTGTCTAGATAAGTGTATATGGATGTAACTGCTAACAGCATCAGTTCCCAGACCTACACCAAGTGCCTTTGGTGTGTTTGATGCTTAACTACAGACCAGCATTCCATGTACACATGCTCTTCATGAACCACACAATCCTATTCTGTATTCAGGACGTAAACTTTCATATTGCCTGTAATTTGCATGATGTTATATGTTGGTGTCCTTTGTGTGTGACAGTTTGGTGACAGGTGAATCAATTTCAGTTGTCAATTGACAGTGGAATGATTGGTTTGAAAATTGTCAGACCATGGATAACAACCTCTCAACTTTAGGTGCTCTATTGTATTTGTAATTTACTGTAATTGTTGTAATTATCGTGTATCTCACATCAAACACTAAGGGAGACCCGGAGTTTCTGACTGCTCCAGATTAACAGGATGCTGGCAGTATTTACCTGTCTCTATCGTGTGTCTGTGCTATCAGGTTTGTTGCAACCAGATTTACAATTGAAAAGTACCATGTAAATATTCACATTCTGTGCAATATTAGACAGTTTACCAATATCATTCACAGAAAAAAAAAGCCAGGAACCAGGAAATGTGTTTCTGTGAACACTTTTCTATGTGGATGGATAAAAAATTGATTCCTGGACTACTTAATACTCTGTGAGCAAGTAATAAGTGTTAAGCATATCAACTGCGTGTTGCCTCCCCCCCCCCAAAAAAAGGGGGGGGGGGGGTGTATGACTGAACAAAAAAAAAACAGAATGAAGAAGCTGACCAGCCAGCTAATCCAACATTTTGCATAAACTGTTCAGTAATAGCCATGTTATGGTTAGTGATTGTATAGGTCAGATCTGGAATTGGAAAATCTGTGGCCAAATGCAGACCTTTTTGATAGGAAATCGCTGGGAAATTAAAGTGCCTTCAAATAAGATGTGTTGAAATGTTTTTGCCATCTAAAAATTTCATAAATCAAACTGAGAAAGAAACGTTAACATTTAGCAAGTGGTACACGTGGTCATGAAAATATGTGTAATCTCTTCTCACCTTGCAACTAAAGCCTGAGTGGGTAACCTCACTTTTTCCTTGTGATTGCATTCAAAGTGTTACAAGGGAGAATGCTAGTGAAATGTTGGTACATCAATCAAAAATTTTTATGCACATGTTTTTAAGACACAATGAAAACCAGGCAAGTGGACAGGTTTGCTGCACTAAAAAAAGTGTGACAGGTTTCGCCCTATCACGGGGCTCCTCGGAGACTGAATTTAATGGATCTGGTCAACTCTTTATATCCCGTACATTAACACCAGCCCTAGTAATGTTAGTTATGTAGTGAGATGACACTCCATACAAATTTGAGTGGTCAACTGGCCACTATACTTGTAGGACAGTAGTGCAGGTAACCCATCAGTTTGGCCAAATGTGACATCATGTTGCCTACATGTGGAGTCCTACAGCCAAGAACTGTGCAGGTTTGCCCTTAGCTGAGATTAGAAAAACTGCAGTTAAAAAAAAAATGATGTATAAGATACAAGTGTAATTTAACATATGATTCTAATGTGTGCGAAAAAATTTCAGTACATGTGCCAGGAGTTAGTCAGAAGTGCACAAAGTAACTTCAGGGGACATAGTAGTTCTGCATCTGACCACTGTCTGTTTCTGACTGTAATTTGTATCAAATGCACTGGCAGAAAAGGTATGTATTATTTTAATTATTTTGTTTCTTGGTGGAAACTTGAAAATCACTTGTTCTTTTGATTGCTGGATTCGAGATAATTTTGTTTTTGAGTTTGAAGTGTGAAGTCATCTGTGTGAATGGTGTACGTTGTATTTAAGAAATGAGGGTTGCTTTTTTGTGTGTTATGGCATAATGACGCGGGTTAGTGTGGCAGACGTCAGTGCGGCTCGCCCGATGAATCACCCACGTCATCATGCCATAACACACAAAAGAGCGACCCTCATTGCTTATATTTACATTTTCCCATTAATTTTTCTGCGCGATTATACAAATTTAGTAGGTCTGCATAGAATTGAAACAAACGACCAGGAACTGATTTGCCAGCTTTGTTCAAGTGTTGAGTTCTGGAAACCCCAGGTGGGCGTGGCTTATTGGAATGTGGGCGGGACACTTGTGTTTTGGTCCGATAACGCACAAGGCTCATGTTTTATGGTCTCATAACACACCACGCTCTCTCCTATACTTGCAGTGTTAAAAGTTAGATTGAATGTAAATATACATGTATTAGGACATGATGGAGAGGAGATATGACCCATGCTGATCCAGGTATAACATGTAAGGTGCATGGTTTGCAGAACGTTACCATGCATCCATCATAAGTGTGCACTACGGCAAACTGAACAGAAACGTTGTTGAGCTTCCACTGGTATTGGTAATGTTCAGGACAGCATTGTATAATAATGGCTGCACAAAGATAACTATTCGTATACGTACGTACACTATAGACTGACATGTTGGGCTGGTGCTGGACATTAGCCATTGACCATACAGTGTAGGCTTGTAGAAGTGGATTATAACTAAAACGTTTACCATCTCTTGGTCAACTTGGCTGAAGAAATTTTAGATTTCTTTAAACAAATCTAAAATTTCTTTGGCCAACTTGAAAGTTTAGATCATCATGTTTAGTCAAAATATATTACTTTAAAAGACGCTCAAATTGTCATAGTGGTTACCATTCATAATGGACAACTTATGCAATTTTATTGCTGTTGTGGTATCGAGGAGATTGTCCACCTTACCAACACAACTGAGGTCTGTAAAGAATCCACATAGCCTACTAAAGAATATGTGGATTCACATCTGGTATACATCCAAGCCATTCAAGTCTATTGTCATTGGGCTTGTCACAGGCTATGAAATATTGATAATCAATACTAACTTCATTTACATTCTGAGTGCAAACAATTTACTTTCTCCCATACCCAGTAATATGACATGTTTCTTTTGTTAATTTTAGGGCAGAAATTCTAAATTTAGAAAGTTTTACATTCTGTAAACTTTTGATAGAGATGCAGATATGATTTGTATGTTTTTACGTAATTGTGTTACCATGGATACAAGACATGGATCTGGTCCCGTTGGGTCATTGTTTTTATTACAGTGACGGTAATGCCTACAAATAAATAAGCATAATACAGATGTATTTTATGAAAACACACATTTGTTATACCCTGGGGCACTTTGGCTTCCTCTGGAGGAAAACAATGTTCAGTCTTACCTCATAATACAACAGATGATTTGTTATTATACCACAAATGAATTTGGAACGCTGGAGGCTATAGAGTGTTAACACTCTGATGCCTAACCCTTTTCTGGTGAGGTTAAACAAAGTTAGCAGCTTTTCTTGGCCCGGGATGGACACTGAGCACCCAAATCTTCCCATGAAGGACTTTTGACCCATGTTCTGTTGTCCTCATGGGTCTCATCTACCCTTTCCCCCTTAAACTGGCCAAAACGGGCTAGTGGTCAAATGTCGTCTGCTTCAGTGTTTTCAACTTATTTCAAAAATAATGAAAAACATTTTTGACTGAGAATTGTAGATGAGCCCTATTAAGGTCACATGCCAAGGAAAGGTGTTGACTGAAGTATCATTCAAGGGGGAAAGTTTTATATTTAAGGATTGTGGTTAATTTGAATCAAATCTTGAAGCAGACAACATTTGACATTGGGGGTCTTTTGACCATTCTGTCTTAGGGCAAAGGGTTAAGGAGACTCACTTCATATTCATTTTCAGTTACTGGAATGCATCAGTTTATGTAAGGTCATTTTTGTGGGTCAGCTGGATACAGGCTGTTCTCACAGAGCCTCTTTAGTGGACTTGGTTGGGATATACATGTACACCTATGTGGTTGGGTCAATAGTAAAACCAGCCAAGTGGAGGAGACTGGTCAGCAGACTGGCCTCGTTACCGCGGCAGATCACTCCGAGTGCTTGCACGAGGAGTGATCCGCCGCCGGAACGAGGCCAGTCTGCTGACGAGTCTCCTCCATGCGGCTGGTTTTACTTTTATCCAGTAATTATAGCTGTAATTTTATTTTCATCGTTAAATGAAAAAAAAAAAAAAGACAATTGAAGACAGTTTCAACGTTTGTTTCATCAAACAAGGCTTTGCATAGCTTTGCGTATGAATAACTATAACGCAGGATCCAGTAATTGGGTCATTTGAAAACTACATGCTTGACGTGAGCCAACTACAAGAATTTAGAAGGAAAGTAGTTCTCAGTGACCTTTGCACTGTGGTGATATGGACAGGGTTATCACCCAGTCTGTATCTTCCACCTTTTCTGGATGATACAGCTGTAATTACTGGATAAAGCTTAATACAGGCTGTTCTCAGAGCCTCTTTAGCAGACTTGGTTGGGATATACATCTATGTGGTTGGGTCAGCTTGATACAGGCTGTTCTCACAGAGCCTCTGTAGTGACTTGGTTGGGATATACGTCTATGTGGTTGGGTCAGCTAGATACACGCTGTTCTCACAGAGCCTCTTTAGTGACTTGGTTGGGATATACATGGGTGTGGGTGGGTGAGCTAGATACAGGCTGTTCTCACAGAGCCTTTTCAGACTTGGTGGGGATGTAATGTATGTACATTGTATGTGGTTGGGTCAGCTAGATACATGCTGTTCTCACAGAGCCTCTTCAGACTTGGTGGGAATATAAATATGTATGTATCTTCAGACTTGCATGGTGGGGATGTACATGTATGTGGTTGGGTCAGCTAGATACAGGCTGTTTTCATAGAGCCTGTTCAGACTTGGTGGGGATGTACACGTATGTAGTTTGGTTTGCTAGATACAGGCTGTTCTCACAGAGCCTCTTCAGATGATGCTATCCTACTGAGTGGACAGCATAGTTGCAGATGTAGAAATTTGATGTATGATGTTTTGTTCCTGGGAGATGTCTGTGCAAAGGTGAACAGCACCACAATAATGGAGGGTTTTTGATGTAATTAGGAAAACAGAAAGGCATGTTAACTTCAGCTTCTTTTATACGGGCCTATACATACTAACTTTGTCTTTTCAAAAATTAAATTGTTGAAATAGTGCTTTGAACATGTATTGTAGTATAAGGTTCTTAAGTTGCTGCTGTGATGGCGTAAGCTACATCCATTGCTCTGCCTTGTTTATACTGTGTTATATGCATGGAAGGTCTGGAATATTGATGCAAAGAGTAGTGACTCACACATAATAGCTGCAGGTACTTGGCTTTCTGAGGAAGGGGCCAACAGTCTCTTTGCCCTCCGACTTCTCACGTGCTCCCACCCAACCCATGGCCCTGTCCTCAATCGGACGGGCCAGACATCGGCAGCTGATACAGTAGTACCTGTCTTATAAGACCACCCCTAGGGAGGATCAAAATGTGGTCTTATAAGACAGGTGGACTCTCATGAGAGGTATAAATAACTAGAAAAGTACTGCAAAAAGTATATTAAAAAGTAGTCTTGAAAGGCAGGTGGTCTCTCAGTAGGGTGGTCTTTCATGACAGGTACTACTGTATTGTGAATAAGAAGAGGGATGGGCATGAAAGCACTTCAGTGGCCTTCGTCTTCTAAAGTACCACCCATCATGCATGGAGATGGTGGTGTTACGAGGTCACAGTTATTATGGGTTTGTTGTATCGCTGCAAGTTGGCCTCGCTCATGCAAATGTTATCACTGGGCATTGAACCATATTTTTTCCCTGTATCTTGTAAGGCTCTGGATTGGAGTAAATATTATAAATTTTGGAAATTGACTGCAAAAATATTAAGCCAGAATGATAGAATGACATTGAAAAATTACATTGCATATTGAGAATAACAAATATATGTCATCTTGGGTGGAAAGTATCTGAGCAGTGCCACAAATTTTGATCCTTAAAGTGCTAATCACTGCTATTGTCGTTTTCTCATTACCGTTAATCATATAATAGTTAAAAGATTCAAATTCCTCATGAAGATACCTTTCATTCAAATACCAGCAAACCTAGTCTGAAGCAAAAAGTGGTCTTAGTCAACAGCTTTCCTCCAGACACTTTGTGCGCAATGTGTGCAAAGTGTCCCACAGAAAGCTGTTGACTCAATCTTAAATCAGCAATCTAAGGGTTAACATTTCAGGGCGTGGATTGTAATTCTTTGCTTCTCCATGTCAAAATCGATGAGGACTATTACAAAAATGTGACACATCATGACTTCTCCATGTTCTAGACCCAATCAGTGAGGTAGTCAGTATGTTACAGACATCATCAAATGTTATATTACCATGATCACTGCAGCTGCCCGTACCACAGGATGTACATACATGTGTGTACATATTTGTATTGTTTAATTTACTGCCACAATGTGCTCTTCCATTTAAGTAAATTATATTATCATCATGATTGTATTGAAATCATGTAAAATTTGGACAAGTGCAGTGGCTAATTGACATGTCTGTCACATGTTTTACTATGGCCTTATTTGACACAATGAAGTATTGCTGTGACTTGAGCAGCATATTACCTGTAGGAGTGACATATAATGGGATAATTATCCTGTCAGGAACTATGGACAGTGATGGGGCATGTGGCCAGGCATTTGTAGGGCCAATGATTTTCCGTTTAAAAAAAAAGAGGAATTCCGCTTCAACAGCAAAAGTTTTTCAAATTCTGTTTTTGACTGCTATATATTTATATATAATTTATATAAGAAAAAAAGATCAAATTCCGTTTCAAGGATGAAAGAATGCACAATTCCGCTTCGGTTTTGGAAAAAATGGAAAAGCATTGGCCCTACATTTGTTAATCTGTGATGATGTAGTTCATCTCAGTCTTTGTGTACATGGAGACCAAGGAATACCTGTACAGTTACCCAGATCTCAACTTTTTTTTTTTTTTTTTTAAAGTGTTGAATATAGTTGATTCCAGAAATATGTCTGGTAGATGTTTTTGATTCATTGTTCACTTGTGGTTGTAATGTGAGAAATTAAAATGAGTGCCACAGCTCTCTGGCACTTGTCTTTGCACTGCCACTCACTGAGACAGGGCTGTAATGACAGGTCACTCATGGACATGAATTATTTTCCTGCTGTTTTTGGAGTGCTAAGGATAAGAGCAAGCAGTAAATATATGTCAATTAACCCTTTCCTTTGAATTAAGACTAAGTCAACAGCTTTCCTGGACATATATTGGGCACTAAGCCAACCCATGCCAAGGAAAGCTCTTGACATGGGGAATATGATCTTGATAGGTCTTATCTACGATTCTCAGATAAATTGTTTTTACCCCTCGGCTGATAAGGCCGGAAGGGTATTGTCACCTATGCGTCTGATTGTCCGTCTGTCCATGCCTTGTTAACGGCATATCTCCAAAAATGCTCACTTTACAGAGACCAAATTTTTATCACAGGGGGTTATTGAGGTGCTTCAGGTGCCTATTGAAACGCAGGTCACTATGTCTCATTTTTAGATCACAGTACTACATTGCAAAATAAAACCATATTAACACAGTATCTAAAAAAATATTGAATGTGGCTTCATCAATTATTTATGACAGTTGGACCTAAGGATGCTCCAGATGCCTATTCAAAACTAGGTCACTGGGTCACATATTTAGGTCGCAGTGCTGCATTGAAGAAAAATGGCCTTGCCACGCCATATCTCCAGAAATACTCGCTTTACAGGGACCAAATTTTTATCACAGAAGGCCATTGAGGAGCTTCAGGTGCCTATCAAAAAGTAGGTCACTGGGTCACATATTTAGGTCACAGTACTACATTGAAGAAAAAAACGCCGTTAATACAATATCTAAAAAAATATTGAATATAGCTTCATCAATTATTTATAAATGACAGTTGGTCCTAAGGATGCCTCAGGTGCCTATTGAAACTAGGTCACTGGGTCACATATTTAGGTCACAGTACTGCATTGAAGAAAAATGGCCTTGTCATGATATCTCTGCTCATTGCATTTGCACCAAAGCTTTGTCATTAGGTTAAGCAGAAGTACACCTGACCTGCTGGAGGGGTATTGTCATCACCTACACGCCGGTCTATCTGTCTGTCCCTCTGTCGTGGCTAAGGGGTTTTGTGATCACTGATCGGCTTCCAGTTTATTACTGTTGAAATTAGTTGAAAATGTTGAAGCAGACGACATTTGACCACCAGCGTGTTTTGGTTGGTTTAAGGGGGAAAGCGTTAAGTACATGGAAAGAGCAGATCCAGAAGCTGATGCTTTCTCTGTTGAGGTACAATAGAATGTGAGACATAGTGAGGCTGTTTCCAACCAGACGGATCTCCCACAACAAGGCCTGAAAATCCATAAGCCTGATTGTCTGGGACAAGTGATATTTGATGCAGGACAAGTTAAGTTAAGAAAAAAAGACAAGGCATGAAAAATAGGTGTACTTGTCTTGTTAACCTCAGATAAAATTTTATTGCCCTGCACAATATAGGGATCATGGAGTAAATATACATTAAAGGAATGTACTTTCTTTCAAAAATTTTTAGTTTCATTAATTTTTTTTTAATTTTCCGCCAATATCATGGAAATATTTATGTAAGTAGTTACTACATGGTAGACCATATATTGGCCTGTCTCCGAGCCCTTGCACTCACAGAAAGGCCTATATATATACATATATATATATATGATCCACCAGGTGCTAACTTATGTTATATACATGAGGTAAACGTTAGAAAATAAATCTTATTTGTTTGTTTGTCAAAATGCAAGATATAAAGCACATGAAGTTAACATTAACAGACTTATACAGGATATCCTGATCAGTCAATCTTTGGTGTACACTCCCTATTTTTCTGTTCAAGTCATCAAGCTTTCTCTCTGTCTGATTTAATTAAACATTAGTGGTATAGACTGTATCAGTCATTCACTGGCAGTGAAAGTGTGGAACAGGAAGATGGTAAGTTCATTAGGCTGAGGGACACTAGACTCGTAATTGACAGCAGATGGGTGTTTAGATTGGGCAGTGTCCTTGGGTTAAAGAGGCATGTGCAGAGAGTTGTGTACCTGGGGCAAAAGGCAAGGAAAGTATGCAGAAATGGGGAAATAACCCTGGGGAGAAAGGCCAGGTGAACTTGTCGGATATCTGAAGGTTCTCTAATGCACCTGGAAGCTTGGTCTTTCTTTGACCTTTGGGACAAAACTTGAGTCAGTTCAGGGAAGTACTTTTGTAATGACTGCAGGTGGGTTTGCATGAGTTCTTTCCATAGTTAATGTTTACAGTGTGTGAATCGCTTAGGGATGGTTCAACATTATCATCATTTTTGAATTAGTACTTAGGGTACTAAATTTCATGACCCCCTCCCTCCCCCCAAATTAGTACTTTAAAAATGATGATTTGCCCCCCCCAAATCATAACAAAATTGCACAAAACAGGCCAAAAATTGACCATCATTTTCCATATCCTGTGAAAGTGTACAGACCCATTTAGCCCCCTCCCCCCTTGCGTACTGTAAGTACTAATTCAAAAATGATGAAAATGTTGAACCATCCCTTAAAATTATAGCTCTGCTGAATTATCTTAATATTGTAATGGGAAAATATAAAGAGAGGCTTTGCTTCACAGCAGATCAAAGGCCAGCTGCTTCAAAGATGTGCAAATTGTAATTTGACTGGCATTTTTTAACTTTGATAAAGGTAATCCCGGGTGGGTGGGGGGGGGAGTACTTTCACAAATATTTTTGGTGGGGGCATGTGTGGCTCGACCTTTCAAAAACCCACCCTTTGTTAGGGCACTTTTTCACAGAAATAATACCTTTGAATTATTTAACTGAAATAGTAGCAAATATGGTCCCAAATTGGTGACAAAAGAGCCCCAGGAAGAAAATTTTGACTTTAGTCGGGAAATTTTCCTGAATTTTGGGCCATAAAAGAGAAAAATTATCCTTTTTTAGTGATTTTTTGTCAAAATACTGGAACTTTGTTAGGGAAATTTCGCTGAAAAGAGGGGCCTTCAGAGCAGCACATACCCAGTATTGTCACAAATGGGAGTAACCCTCACGGGAGGTAATCAACAAGAAAAAAAAAAAAGGAAGGAAGAAAGAAAGAAAGCCCTCAATGACAACAAACATTTATGTCCTGTCCTTCTTTCCAAAAATGTTTGGGGTTTTTTTGGGGGGTGGGGGGCATATTTCACTACTGTGGTGCTTGTCTTGACAAGCCACTCTAATGAGAGAACACCTGGCTTGACAGACCACTTTTTGGCAGGTCCCCGTTGCTGTGTTTTCCCATGTTACTGTATCTCTAATGAGAGGTCACTTTTGGGCCTGCCCTTGGGATTGTCTTTCAACTTTACACTGTAATTCTCAAGTACCAAACTTGGTGTGTGGATACTTCTTGGATAGTACTATGTCACCTTCGAAAATCGAGTCACTGGACCTTGACATTTGACCTTTGACCCTGTCAGAAAATGCATTTTTGGGCTTTGTTTTGTATACTATTAGAACCAGGATACCAAACTTGGTATGTGGATACTTTTGGGGATAATGGTGTATCACATGTACCACCAATACGACCGTGACCTTTACCTGAATGCATGTGTGTGCTTTATTGCATATACATGTACTGTTAAAACTAAGATACCAAACTTGGTATGTGGATATTTTTTGGGGATAATGGTTTTGTCACATACAAAAAATAGGTCACGGTGACCTTTACTTTGACCTCATCATAGTAAATGCTGGTCCAAGCTTTATTCCCTGCGATGTAAAACATACAGATACTATTGACCTTTGATGGGGGGGGGGGGGGGACTCAATCATGCAGTACATCTACCCTTGTTTATAGACACCTGTTTTAGCGATTCATGTTAAATCATTCCCTTACACCCACAGACACATGACACCAGGGCTAAATACCAGGTTGCATTGATTTACTATGGTACATATTTATTCTTAGATCTCCAACAAAGGCTTACCTCCAAGTTTTCATACAATCCCTAGAATTTTGATGAACAGTGTAAATTATGTAATGGATTTGCCTATCAAAGTTCTGGTGTCTTATGAGACAGGTAGTCTTTTACCTCACATTATGGTTTCCTAGACAATGCTCAATGTATTTTAGTGTTACAATGCCATATATAAGGATGGCAACAATATCTGCACTGGTGATCAAAGTGGAAGACTGAAGCATTGGTTCGTGGACCATATAGTTTTACAGGTGAGATTAAAGCAGACAGATAGAATGATCTGTTGCCATGCTATATAACAGCACCTGCTGTGCCTTGTGTATACCTGTCTGTACAGTGTGCTGGCCAATTGCCACATTATCACTTGATTACCAGAACACCATTGTCTGTTACATGGACGTGTGTCCAGTTAACACTGGCCCAAAAAAATTTGGCTTGGAGAAATTAAGTCTGCTGAGCCAGCACGGAACTATGCAGGAAGCAAACAAGAGAAGGGGTGGGTGGGTGGGAAAGAAACAGAAAACAGTCTACTGGACAGGAAAGAGTACAGTCAGCACAGCTGGCATAAATTTGGTGCACTGGTCGGCAAGAATGTTGCCTCAAAAGCAGATATTATTTCAACAGCAGCCAGTCTGTCCTGGGACTATGAGATTTTATTTATAGACAGGGTACTAAAAGTGCACTGTCACCTTTCTCACCAACTGATGAACCAATTAGGAAGGTGATCATTATCACCTTGGCCACTGGCAATATGCGTGTCCTGTCGTAATATAGTCTGTTACCATGGTGACCGAAGGAGACCAATCAGAATTGAGTCCCTTTTTTCACCACTGAAATGGGGATAATGTAGCCACAGGGCAGACCAAGTGGGAATGGAGAAAACCCACAGACTGGTCTGTTTGGGTGGCATCCAGGAATGTCCTGTGTGGTAAATGTGTGCAAGGATGTGATTTACCCCTTCTATAGAAAGAATGCCTGCCTGCAAAGAAGTCCCATCCAAACTTGGGAATGACAGGGTTAAACACCATCCCTGATGAGTAGGCAGGGCAGATTGTCTTGATCTAACATGTAGCAGTGTTTCCATTAGGAATTTTTTCCAGGGAGTCACAGGAAGGGAAATTCAGGGGAGAAGACTAGATGTTCACCATTTTTTACATGCAAATAAACAAGACTCGTGATTCTTTAGAATTTTCTCAGAGGGTATTTCAGGTTTTGAAAGGGCAAAATACCCCCATTTGGGGGTTAATGGAAACACTGATATAGTATGCAAATCCTGTATGCAGGCACTGATTTCAGGTCCCTAGTGGGAGTTTTTGCCACAAAGTCACCGATTGCCTCTCACAATGAGGCTGAGATGGTTGTGGCCAATCACATCAACTAATACGTTTTCCATGATATCATCACTTGAATACCACCGATTCATAAGTGTGATGAATTTGAATTGAAAAATGTGATCGATGTAGCAAAGTTTGAAGTGGACTAAATTATGTGTGGAGCTCAGAAGTTTTTGAAAAGATGAGGAAAGTAAATGAACCATACTTTCAAACTGTTTGAATTGATGAGAAGGTGGCCAAACTGCCCATTCCAAACTTCACAAATGTATGGTTAGAGAGAATCGTCACTTTCAATGCAACTCGAGCTGCTTGGATTAGCCAGGTACTTGGCAACTGTTTTACAAAGATAAGCATCCATTGGAAAGTTTTGATGTGAATACTGTGATCTTGTTATAATAATTATTGACTGTAAAGATAAGCATCCATTGGAAAGTTTTGATGTGAATACTGTGATCTTGTTATAATAATTATTGACTGTAGAATTTAGAAAGAGATGATGGAAAAGCTTGGAAAAGCATGTGTTGAGTGTGACACACTGACAAAAACTGAGACCCAGGGAACCAATTATGTCATGAGAAGGAGAAAAAGAGAATCGAAATTGAAAGTAAAAAAGAAAGAGCTTGAAAGTCAGGCAAGTGCCAGAGCTAAATTGAAGGCAGCTCAGGATGTTGTAAGAGCTTCACACGAACTGAAAATGATGAAGACGGTGAAGAAATCCTAAAAAATAAAAGGAAATCATAGTTCATACTCTTTAGATATGTATATGTGTGATATAACATGAACACCACTTGTGCAGAGCACAATCTCTGGGATGCCCTTTCATAGATACTGGAGGAGAGGAAAATGGAAACTCTGATATTTAGTTTATTTATTTACATGTACTATGTTTTATAATTATTTGCACCAATAAAGAAAAGGATTCTTTGTCCTGTCTGTATGAATTATTGTGGCCTGTTGCCTGCTGAGCAGAGGAAGTTCTGTTGTTTTTTATTGTTTTATGCCTCACTTTCAAAATATGGAGTGGAGAATGCATGAAACCCAAGATTGCCACCTGAGGAGACCAAGTTTAGGATTGTCAGTCAGGCAAGAATGCCACAACATGTATTGAGGGAATGAGCATTGTGTGACCAATAGACAAGCTGGGCACATTCTGGTACGCAGGCAGGGGCACTGTGTGTGAAGCAGGCAAGACCATCACATTAGTTATACTCCAACAGAATACATGTACCAGCAAACACTGGGTATATGGAGCATGTTTTATTCTTGTGGTCCAGAAAGAATAACTTCACATCTTAATAAAATCAGTTGCACACTTTCCTGGGTATGTTGTGTGCCATTTTTTACTGATCTGAGACAACTGGTTTATCTGATGGACAAGTTTGGCATGTCAGTTGTCTGCATTTTATATGTAGCACAATAATGTATTCAAACTTACTAACTCTTTAAGTGCCAAATTTCGGACTTGGTCAACTGCTTTTCTGGGCAAGCATTGGGCGCAATGCACCCAATGCACACCGAGAAAATCCGTTGACCTGGGATATTTTCTTCGGAACTAGAGGTAGGGCCAGTACTTTTCCGCGATCGCGGAAAACGGACAGAATTAAGAAATCTATGATCTCAAATGGAATATATGATTTGGAACGGAAATCGGCAAGTGCCATGGAAATTAAGCAGAATTTGTGAATTTTGCCTCTCAAATAATTCAAAATCACCACATATGTCATTGCATAAAGCAAAACACACGGACTTGGATCCAAATTTGACGAGTCGGCGGCGTTATCGATACCACGTGGAGCAAAGTTAACGACAGGCCGGACACCAGCGCGCTATAGACCCCATTACTACCATATTTATATATTATTCATTTGCATGGCATATAGATATAACGAGCAACAGAGGTACAATGATAATAGGGCTGTCTGTAGGTGGAGGCTATCAACGTACATAGTAAACAATATGGAGTCACTTTGCTGTTCGTCGATGGATCAACTTTTTCCAGAGGCGATAAGATCAACTGTTTTTCCTTTTTTATTGACCAGTGCTAAAATCGAGCCCTAGAATTAGTGAAACGGAAATGAAACGGAATCTGTAGTTTCCCAAAACGGAAAAACACTCATTTTCAAACAGAAAAATACAGGCCCTATAGAGGCATGCTGGCACTTAAATGAACGGTCTTTTTATGAGGAATACGAATCTGAGATCCTAGTGATAATTCAGACTAGTTTGACTTTAGTAGATCAACTTTAGATGTGATTGGCACTGAAAGAGTTAATAGGCGTCCTTCGCAAGCTTGGCTGTTTGTGGACAAGTACATTTTTTTCTTATTTGTAATACTGCCAGGTGAAGGGTCACTTGTGTCTGTCTACACACTTAAAAAGTTTGTCGAGAATAAAGTGCATTCCATTTCTCAACAAAAAAAATTATACATGTAGGATATGGTTTGATGGTGCTTGTTTATAGTGACACCCCCACACTATCACATACTCCATGTATGCAGTGTTTGTTGTTACATTCAGTTTGAGTATCACTGAGGTGATAGTTCATGTGACAAGACTGACAACTAAACATGTGCGTGGTCTGTGCCGTGTTGTGATGGTGCATATAACAGTTTTGATGTAAAGTTAGTGTGTTTATATAATGTATCTGTAGTCTTGGAAGCAATATTAACATATCAGTCCCACTTGCTGTTTCTACATGTATGTGTGGAATACTTATGTGAATGATGGCTTTGTAAAGTTTATTCATTAACCTTAAACGGGCAGGTGGTCAAATGTCATTTTCTTCAGTGTTTTCAACAGTAATGGAAAACAGTTTGACTGAGAATTGTAGATAAGACCTGTCGCATGCCCCAAGCAGTTGTAATTGAGGGGGAAAAGTTAATACAGAGCAGAGATTAGTAAAAAAAAAAATTCAATATTTTTTTTTATTTCACTTTTGCAAACAGCACATTGGTATTCTCTGAAAATGTCAAGCTTAGCTTTGCAGGCAAGGCAGCCACCGTGTCATGAACAAGTAGAGCTTTGCTGCAGGTGGTGATGGTTGTGTTGTGTGCAAGCAATAGGTTTTGTTACAGTTAAATAGTGATGTGCAAAGTGGGGCTTTGACACAGGTATACATGCAGGAAAGAGTGCTGTCACAGTACTTAAATATAGCAGGGCTGTATTGCAGGCAAGCAGAGCTGTGTTGGAGGTAAGGTTCATAAAAGAACATGATATGATCAGTTGCATCAGGGGCAGCAGCAGGGGAAGGTCTACAATAAAGCTTGTCTCTTGTTTTTATTTAAAAGCAGTCAGGAAGGAGATGGTATTGCTGCAGTGTTTCATGTTTTTCTTGTACATGGGAAGGTGGCCTGGGGAATAGGGAGTACTTGTGCTGAGTGAGGGGAGGAGTTAAGCAAGGGACCATAGCACTAAATGTTGATTGATCTGTTGGTCAGAAATGTGTCGTCTCCAGGGCAGGTATTTGACAAATTTTAATTGTTCTGATAATTGTAATTCTGCTTCTTAGGGCAAAATGTGCCAACACTTTGCTTCTATGCTATTAACAGCCATTTTCCAGAAAAAAGGAACAGTTTTGCTTTTAAAGTTTGTAAAAAAAATTCATGTTTAATCCAGTATATCGTTGCTGAACGTCAGATTTGAATGACCACCTGCGTTTTATGACCTCATTCATTAAGTCCCTATCACTTCCATTTTATGTGACCTCCATTGAAAGACCACCTGCTGTATGTGACCACTTTTAGATCTGGCCTGGGGTGGTTGCTCAAAGGAGGGACTACTAGATATATGTATACATACATGTACACATGCTAGAATTCTATGGTTATTTTGAAGCTAAATAACTTCACAGTGGACAGACTTGAGTCATGAGCACACAAAGCTTCCTTAATATTTCATCGGCTTCTCGCTTAGTCTTATTACTTCCACATGTCTATAATGAGATAATTGTAACTGCCAATTAATTTTTCATTTTGCAGCGAAATTGCTTGTGTGGTAGTCTGGTGGTGGATTGCATGCTTCCGTGGTGTGGGTACAGTGATGTGTGACTCACTGTGACTGGTAGCGTGTGTGTTCCCCATATAGCACTGTCACTGCACATCATTCAGGTATGAACACACCCTCGGGGAGACACTGGGGCGATTCGAGCTGTCAGGAAGAATGGAGTGGTTGTTTTAACTCGGTCATGTCAAAAAAACAGATCTGAGTAAGTCGTCTTGGTTAAATGCCATCCACTTGTTTAGGCATGGTTGATTGCCTTTACAACAGACCTCAGTTATTTTATAAGTTTCCAGAACATGAAGTTAAGTTAGCTTGTTGCCGACAAGTACCCTAAAACATTTTGTCTTGGTGGCTCAATGTGGCTCAATGCAAAAAAAGAACAGAGCATCCCATTGAACATTATATGTCATTACGAAGGGGGAGGGCGGCAAAATAAAAAAGAAATAAACATGCCTTTATATACCTGTTACTTTAAAATAAATAATAGTGAGAGAGAGGGAGAGACAAATGAATGCGAGATCATCATTGAGCCACCTGTTGCCTGTTTAGCAGACTTCTGGACTTTTGACTCATTGACTGAGGACATCACTGGGACCATATCAGACGTGAGGGGGTAGCTCACCAGGATAGGTCACCTGGTCATTTTGTAGACATTTCTTCAGATGAGAAAAACTAATGTACAAACATTTTTGGGCCTACTCTTACAAATTTGCTTTGTCATATGACTCAACAGGGTCTAGATTTGAGCTCTCATTGGATTCAAGAAGTATCCAACTAACAATCTTGGACACAAATTTACAAGTAAGTCAAGCTGATCATACCATGTATGCGCTGACCTATGCTGAATGAACACTTGAGTGACATACACTTCTGTATTTGGTGAAAGTAATAGCAAAGTGGCTCAATGATCATGATTACCATAAAATCCCCAAGGACTGGTGGAAAAGTAATTAGAGATGATTTGGATGCTACCATATAGCTATCAAATTAGCGCAGTCACAGAAAAACAGGATTACCAGCAACAGTGTCATGTGTAGTTTTTGTGTGTGGAAAGATGGAGTGGGGTGCTTCACATGATGAGAACTAAGTCCAGCAGTTTTCCTCGATAATGGAGCCCGGGCACTGTGCATTGTGCCCACAGTATGTTGGGGGAAGCGGTTGAGTAATCACCAAAATCTTTCTTGATGGAAAAATAAAACAAAACAAACAAACAAACAAACAAAAAAAAAAACAGAAAAAGGCAGGTGACATTTATGACACTGAACTATTTTTGTTAATTTTAAATGGACAACAGGTGCATACAGACACATCAGCAGGGGTATAAATTTACCTTTTATGTTTGCAAGTTGCCCGTGGGCAACTTGGACATTTTCTTAAATTGTCCCCAAACCCCTGAAGTTTCCCATTTTCTCTGGTGAAAATAATTCATCAACATGTATACTGAGTCACATGGCACTTGGTAATTTTGCATTGGGCAGTATTCCTGTACAATTGATTTACCTTGTTGCATATATATAGCAAAAATATTGACTGTTCACACCAGGGTAACTGCGATACAATCCTAGCTCTGCCTGAGCTTGTAAAGTTGTATGATGACCCCATACAACAATGCTGATTTTTGTCCTATGGATTCTGTGATGATGAATGCAGACCAGGTTGCTCATTTTTCTGTCATAAACCTTGCTTATTAGAGGGAACACTTCTTCAAGGCCAATATAGTGAATATAAGAGGGTCACTTCCTGTTGTGGTGTTCTTTTCAAGAGGTACCATGTACTGTTTGGCATTACAGATGCTCTCCTGGTGTGCAGCTGTGTTGATTGGATAGTATGGCCTAACTGCATTGTGCCTTTCTTTCTTTCTTTCTTTCTTTCTTTCTTTCTTTCTTTCTTTCTTTCTTTCTTTCTTTCTTTCTTTCTTTCTTTCTTTCTTTCTTTCTTTCTTCTTTCCTTCCTTCCTTCTTTCCCTCTTCCTCCTCCTCCTCCTCCTCCTCCTCCTCCTCCTCCTCCTCCTCCTCCTCCTCCTCCTCCTCTCTTCTTAAATTTATTTATTTTTTTATTGGGGGAGATATGTGTGCTTCCAGTGTAGGAGATACATATTATGTTCACGTTCATGTATGCCATTAAGTTTGCTGTATGATTAATTAAGGGAACAGTTACTGGTATACATGAGAGCACAGCTGGTCAATATTTAATAAAGAACATCTGGCCATGCAAATAACTTTACCCCATTCTATGGTTCTGTCTGCAACAACACTGATAAAGATAAAGACAAATCAACAAAGTATTGTTGGTTTTCATTGATTTGGAAATGAAGGTATCATGTTATTTTAAGTGTACAAAAATATAAACAGTGACATGTCACGAAGTAAAAATATTTGTGCACTGGTTATTGGTGAACAAACAAGAGATGCATATCGAATGCCTCGTGATGAGTTTTTATATCATTAAATATGATGTATGAAACAGCTGGGAAAACTGTAGCCTCAACATTGTCAAATCTATGTCAATTATTACAGTCCCGCTGTGTTTTATTAAAGTAAATTTGTTACTAAAAAAATGTTTTGTGAAGTATATCTGACACGGTTTGTTTTTGGGAGGCTATAAACAGCAGTTATAAGCTTACATTTACATTTAATTCTTTCAATGCCAACTGAGACTAAATTCACCACTTCACTCATCAGCTGCAAAATAAATCAAATTGTTGAGTGTTGCTTTACCATTAAATACAGGACATGTTAACTGTGGTACTGCCTTAGCACATATTACTCAACAAGTACCCATTTATCGTATGAGCAGATCCCTTTATTAAACAGGGCAAAATGTGTTGTTCTTGCATAAACTAACAACTTGGACATATTTAATAGTTTTAAGGTCTTTGTCATATTCTGTAACCAGGCACTGAGTATGATAAGAAGGAATCAGCATGTGTTTGGAGTAAGTATTCTTTATCACTGCAAATGATGGTAACACCCGTGGTGTTTCTGTAAATAGGCCTGTAACATGTCAGACGGTTGTCACAGATGCCTATCAACCGGGTCAGAGATTGTGGCAAAAAATTGTTAAGCATGTCATGTATTCAGTGTACATACACACTTCTAGCCTTCAAGAATTTTGTGTACTGGTTGTATATTTGACTGGATATGCATAAAATTGCTAGTTGTGACCTCTCCTATCAGACAATATGTGGGGCCATGTGCTTTAGCATATTGCATAAGCGGTAAAGCAGGCAGAATCGCAAAATCGTCATTTCTTTCATGGAATTACCTTTTTTTCTGAAAATATTAAATACATGTAACAGTAAAAAACAATGAAAAACCAAGGAGGGTAGGGTCTCTACCTTCCTTGGAAAAACTATGACTATTCAATGATTTTATTCCTTTTATGTCGGCAAAATCATCATTGGTATTTCCGATGTTTATTTTCAGGCCATAGTTACTTTTTTGTCTGCATTTCCATGCTACTTCAGCACTTCCTGTTTATCATTTCCGCAACATTCTAGTTCACCATGCCAATAAAATAACTTGCCTTGTACCATCAGTGTGTTTTGATTATCAGATTGTGCTATTTGTGAAAGTCATTTAATTCAGTTATGAATAAAGCAGAATAAAGCAGAATTCAGTAAAATTATTGATTTTTCAAAGCAGGAGGTGCATGGCCTTAAGTATGGAACTTCAGTAGCAGCCAAGCAGGTGGTAATGAATGTGCACATAAGGAAATGATACACTTTATGACTCTAATGTATTTAATGTTTCATTTCTGTCTTCGGTTACCATCTAATACCCTGAAAAGTACATATTTTCTTTAAAAACATTAAGTTTGATTCTGGCACTAAATATAAAATTTTAGTACTGCTATATATCTAATTAAATTTTAATTAAAATTCTTACATTTTGCAAAATTTTAAAATAGCATTTAAAAAGTTATATTTTTTAATTCAAATTTTTTATTTTAATTGAAACATCCTGTCAATGATGAACTAAAACTCCTTATTAAAAATATGAATTATGGTTTTGCTGCTAGAAGTGTAGTGTTTCATTTCCCATAAGAAAAAACAATGTGTCCATTTTAGGTGTTGGTGCTATTTTTTTTGCTGCAAAAAGCAGCAAAATAAAAGCTTTTTTACTTAAGCAATTAAATTTAAATTTCTTAAAACTTACAGAAATTTCATTATTTTTAATAGCTTAATTCAAATGTATACCTTTAGCAAATATGTAGTTTATATGATCTCAAATAAGAAGTCTAGTGTGTTATAAAACATGTTTGGAACAAATTCATGCTTTTGTATAAAGTGCTGTAAAAGTGAACAGTGGCCTTAAATGATATCACTCACAGCTGTTAAGTGTATACACATAAAGTACAACTGTAGGCCAGCCATAAAGACCATCTATCATGACTGACCACTTGGCTTTTGCTAACAGATTACATGTGTTTTTGACGCTTAGTCCTTTTTTATGTATCTGCATAAACAAAATCACCTGCTGTACACTCAGGTGGGAGTACCTTTGGCTGACTTACGATGTGGGTCCAAAGTAGTAGGTTCCACAGTACATTTATTATTGCCTAAGCAACCAGACCTAAAAAGAGTATGGATCATTTAACCATGTTAAACTGGAAATCAAGCTAATGAACCTGAACAGTTTCATTGTCATCAAGCATTCATTGCCAGCAAACTGACAATCCTAATGACTATATCTAAGCGGGACAAAAATCATATTGCAGGATTTACAAAGTACACGTAAATGTAATTGTGTAACTTTGAGACCAAATTACTGCTCAGTTTTGAGAAATGGTCATTTCATTAATCAATAGACACACAAAGCAGGCAAGCACGGAACTTACTCAAATGTTTAAATCAATAGGCTTCACTTGTGTTTGCTCAAATCTGACATACTCTGCACATATTACTTCCATGCCAGGACCTTATTTATACCATTGCAAACTGAACTGATCAATATTTTGCATAGCATGTAAAAGTCATGTGTCATGCGATTATATCTATTGATTTAGCAGACAAGTCACTCATAGAATTTACATTGGGGAGAAAAAAATGAACAAAATATTTGGCTGAGCAAAGTATGCACAAGGGGAATTGAACTATACTGACTGTAACAACACTGGCAGCAACATCGGCACAGCTTAGTCATTGTTTCAAGTGAAGAAGAAAAACATAAGAGCTGCAGATTACCATTAAGATTGTGTGCATTTGTATATGTGTCATGTTTATTTGATTGGATTTTGTGTATGCAAGGCCATGGTAACTCCTCAGATGCCACCCATGTATCACTCAAGATCAACTGACAAGACAATTTGTAGACATGTTCATTTTGTTTGTGTGACAGTATGCGATAATTTAGTGGTGACATGTCCTCTGAAGGATCAGATTCTGTGTGCATGGTGTGCATTTTAAATGTCTTCTTTAAAGCTGGTCTTGCTGTACCTTAAAGATGTGTTCTCTCAACATGCACATCCTCCAATACTTATTCTCAATAAAAAATATATAAAAAAGATTTTATTGGCGCAGAGGAAGAAGTTAAATTAATTATTCGTTTTATGATTAACTCTGTTAAGATTTGAGTTGATTTGATTTGATTTGATTTGATTTGATTTGAACACTCATCTCCCTCCCCTCACCTTCCACCCCAACCAAAAAAAAAAAAATTAAAAATAAAAAAAACCATGGCCGTCACAATTCCTCCAGGGAGACTGATGTAAGGTCACGCTTGTGATAGTAAGATATTAAGTAAATTTTTCATATTCATATTTAATAAATATGTCATATAAGAGACGACAGAGCTCTGTGATCTTAGTAACATGTCCTTGAGGATAATTACCTTCAAAACTTATCACGTCACAACATGTTTACCGCAGTGCATCTTGGGGGATCGCCAGGGACAAGGTCAAAGCAGCGCATATAGTATAAGATGGTTGTGTTTGCAGTATGGCTGATGTCCTCGTAATATCAGATGAAACAGCGTAATATTAGATGAAAATAGCATCCCTTGTGCTAAACTACATTCTGCAATAGTAGAAGACAACTCTGTGGAAGAGGAACAACGATAGCTGCCCTGTTTGGGGTTCAGTTCAACTCATGGGGTTTTCGTTTCTGATCAGTTTGATCCAGGTTTTCCTCTCTATTTTGTCGGACGGCAACTGGTAAAAGCTGAGTCCAGGTGTCTTCCTCTTATAACTTTGGCACGCAACAGTGAGCGTTCGACATTTTCCATTTTAGTTAATTTACTTTTCACACAATAACTCGAAAAGTTTTTCACATAGGGCTATCATTTTGCACATATTTATTGTCCTACATCAGGTCTCAAACAGGTTCAAAGATGGGTGACCTTGACCCAATTCCCAAGGTCACAGAGCCTCTTTGAGTGAATTTGGTTTTCACAGAATAACTTGAGAAGTTTTTTGTTAACGGCTTTCATATTGAACTTGCTTATAGTCCCAAATAAAGTCTCAAAGGTTTTTGAAGATGGGTAACCTTGACCCAATTTCCAAGGTCACAGAACCATTTTAGTCAATTTGGTTTTCATGCAATAACTCGGAAGTTTATGACATAGGGCTTTCTTATTATACATGTTTATTGTTCTGCATCAGGTCTCGAACAAGTTCAAAGGTGAGTGACTTTGACCCAATTCCCAAGGTCACAGAGCCATTTTAGTTAATTTGGTTTTCTCACGATAGCTTGAAAAGTTTTATGCATGGAGTTTTCATATTGCACATGCTTATGATCCTAAATAAGGTCTCAGAGGAGTTCAAAGATGAATGACTTTGACCCAATTCCCATTTTAGTGAATTTGGTTTTCATATAATAAGTTGACAAGTTTTCATAGACCTTTCTTATTGCACAAGGTTTTAATCCTGCATTAGGTCTGATGAGACAAGTTTGAAGATGGATCACCTTGACCCAATTCCCAAGGTCACAGAGCCATTTTAGTTAATTTGGTTTTCACACTATAACTTGAAAAGTTTTTTGCATGGGGGTTTCATATTGCATATGCTTATAATCCTAAGTAAGATCTCAGAAGAGTTCAAAGATGGGTGACCTTGACCCAATTCCCATTTTAGTGAATTTGGTTTTCATATAAAAAGTTGACAAGTTTTTAACATAGAACTTTCTTATTGCACAAGGTTTTAATCCTACATAAGGTCTGATGAGACAAGCTTGAAGATGGATCACTTTGATCCAAATCTCAAGGTCACAGAGCTGGGGGGGGGGGGGCACAGATCTAGCAATATCTGATTGCGTTTTAATTACAGACTGGCTAAACTATAGGAGCATGTATGTCATGAAAAAGATATAACTGATGATTATCTGTAGACTTGTAAGAAGTGTAGAAGTGCAATTTGTTATACATTTTGTAAAAGAAAAGTGTCCGTCTGAATTGTGAAATGAGCTGTAAAAGCAGGAATTCCCTGCACCCTCATGTATTCATTAAATGCTTTACATGTCTACTGTCACAGGCAATTTCACCTGTTATCCTGAGATTTAATGTGGCTGTCTCTCTTCGAAAAATTCTTTTATGCTGTTATCCAAACAGGAGTAACAGTTCCCATCTTCCATGTTTATGGAACCCAAAACAAGAACAAACAAAAATCACAATACAATCTCTCCATAGCCAATCCAGTCACTGTCTCGGTCTAAACCTATAGATTAATAAACTTGTAATCATATTTGATTAAAAATTTGGAAAACTCAAGGCTTCAGCTGCCAAATGAATTTTTAAACAGGGTGTCAGTAGGAATCAATATAAGTGTTACATGCATTCCAAGATAAAGTTTGCAGACTGTACACCTCAGTCAAGGGTTGTGTGCCCATGAATGTTTGTTTATACAGTGTCAGTACTCCATAGTGTGTCTGACTGGTACATGTAATTGACCAATGCCATGTGCAGTCCCTCCAGAGAGGCTACCTATATAGTTACTGATCCAGTCATTAATCAGAGGCAGCCATTACAATCAGGTAGCACACGGGAGCCCCTCAGTCTCATGGGGTGACCAGGTGAGACCCACGGCTAATTACGGCGTGTATTAATTATACCAACCCTAAACAATGCCTGTACTGCATTAACTATGTATCAGCACCAACTGTCGTGCTATAAACCTGACCAAGGTGTTATCCTGGTTGTCACTTACACGTCAAGGTATAACCAACTATCCTGTTTATTGTATATTGTGGGAGGATGGACAGAGTGCTCCACAGTCATTTCCAAAGTGATGTTCTCTGACTAAAGTTTCTGGCTTTTATCACATACTAGTATAGTTCTATAATTTGCTGCAACTTTTTTTTCCACTTAAAATGAACACTTCTATGACTCGTGATTTCAAACAGAATCTTCAAAAGTTGTATTCTGGAAAACTTGCCACGGTCAGCAGTCAAACTTGCAGTAGGTGTCCTCTATGTTTCAGTAGGCTCCCAGTACCCCCCCCCCCCCCCATTTGTATGAGCAAGCTCCCAGTATCAGCAGGCTCTCGGTCCCCCCCCCCCCCCCATGTGTGAGCAGGCACCCAGTATGAATAGCAAGCTCCTGGTATCAGCAGTATAAAGCTACTTCTTGTATCCTCCCTATAATGTGGAAAGGTTTCCCTGTTGTCCTGTCTGCAGCCATACTGTTCAACCCTTGAAAGAAGTTGTCTTCTCCCAGTGTCAATGCTAGCCTTCAAGTGGTACCTAATGTCCTTGTCGTGAGAACAGTCACCCCTTGTCCTCCAGTGTTGGCAGTTGCTTGGTGACCATTTTCTGCTTCTGTCAATATGATAATGTGAAATGTGTATTTCAGGGACAGATCTAGACTTTACAAATCTGTAGCCAAAATAGGAAATGCATAAATATTGCATAATTTACAAAACTTCAGTCTTGGTCCTTTAATAATTCATTTTTAACTGTTTCAGCCATTTTCACATTTCATTAGCCAAATTCAAAGAACATTAATAGCATTTGGCTAATGGTCAGAGTGGTCCCTGTATGCATCCATAGCAGGACTTGTTTCAAACTGTGTCAGCTATGTCATTGTGATTATAATTCCCATGGTGCCATTCTGATGCTGTAACCATGGGATGCTGTGTCTTGCAGTAACTTTTGTCATAGGTAGGGATGCCATCATGTAATCTGGGTAGCTGTTATGCATGATACTGATGTCATCCTGTAACTATTTAGATTATGATTACCTCAGGGGGTTGGCCTGTGAGGATGAAGACTGAGCGATAGCCAGGCGGAGTCCCGGGAACCCAATCCCTCAAGTGGGCAAAATGTATCCTTCCATTTAAACATACAACTCAAGAGCTCATAGCCTCAGGATACAATATATATGTAACACAGGGATAGTGTCACAACACCAATCTATGTGAAAAAAATAGTTCTGTTGAGAGTTATTTAGTTGCATTAAGGTGAGTGTGATATTAAACTCTGGCAGCAACCTTCAACCGGGATTATCTCTGTTGTAAGGGGCATGTGGCAATTACTTTGTCCATGTGTGTGCGATTTTAGTGAATTTGGTTTTCACATGATAACTTGAAAAGTTTTTGACATAGGCCTGTCAAATTGCTGGTGATTACAGTCCTTCATAAGGTTTCGGACAAGTGTGGAGATGGATGACCTTGACCTAAATCCCAAGGTCATAGAGCAATTTTAGTGAATTCGGTTTTCACTTCATAACTTGAAAAGTGTTTTGCATAGAGCTTTCATATTGCACTTGCTTATAGTCCTGAATAAGGTCTCTGAGGAGTCCAAAGATGGGTGACCTTGACCCAATTCCCAAGGTCACAGAGCTATTTTTGTGAATTTGGTTTTCAAATGATAAGTTGGAAAAGTTTTGAACATTGACCTTTCTTATTGCACATGATTAAATAATCCTACATAAGTTTTGAGGCAAGTTGGAAGATGGACCACCTTGATCCAAATCCCAAGGTAACAGAGCTGGAGGGGGGGGGGGGAGATCTAGCAATCTCTGATTGTGTTTTAATTAGCTCTGCTGACTAATTAGTCAGCTAAGCTTATCTTATGGTCCTTCCTTTATCGTCAGTGTTCCTCCATCAACAATTCACATTTTTCACTTATACTCATAATCCATGAGCTACTAGTAGATTCCCTTAAAACTTGTTGCAGATGCACCTTGGGTGGGTCTCTGCCAAGTTAGTTAAAATGACTGGGTCTAGTGACTTTTGGATTTTTTTTTTTTTTTTGTTGTTGTTGCTATTTTTGGCAAAATCTTAAAAAAATCTCCTCCAAAACTACAAAGCCAAGTGCATCGGTTGATGCATACATTCCCATTAATTACAATGCAAGTCCGTGGAAATTGCAATGATCAGTCGCATTTTTTACTTCTCCAAAACAGCCAACCAGACTCACTTCAAGCTTGGTGGTGATGTATGTTTGGTGGGTCTTTACCAATCTTGCTCAAATGGTTACACTCCAATTATTTTTGAAACTTTTGTGTCCATTTTTTTTTTTTCAAAATTTTTTTGAATCTTCTCTAAAACTACCAAGCCAATTACTTTGACATTGTATTGGGACATTTCTGAGGACCTCTAGACCTTAAAGTGTTCCACAAATAGTGCTGTGATTATTTTGCGCTTTTCAAAGAATTTTTGTGTGTTTTCACTTTTGTTGACCTTTTTCTCCCAAACCATAATTTGAATTCTCTTCAGACTTACTTGGAATATACATGGACTTGATCTCCACCAAATTTTTCACTATATTTTGTTGCTCTCATTTTCTGAATTTTTTAACAACTATCAAAATTTGAAAAAAATGGTTTGGGGATATGTTCATGTTAGCAGGAATGATAAAAGTCTTAAACAATTGTGACCTTGATATCATATTGAAGTTCACAGTACTGTAATAGTTGTCTTGTTTTTCTAAGTAAGGAGAACAGAAAAGCCATCACATCTTGATGAAGTTTTGGACATACAACCATGGTTATATGTTAGGATTCCATTATATTTGCCAAATATATGGCCATATAATCCATACAACATGTTTTCTTTAATATGGTAATCGACTCAAGGCCAAAGTCAAATATAAAAGTCTGACTTTGTGAAAAATGTAAACCATATACAGTGGAACCTCATTAATCCGAACACCTTTGTACCCCAGTGAACTGTTCAGATTAATGAAGCATCCGGCTTACTGAATCACTATTACTTGAAACGAACAATTATGTTCCAGGACGTGTTCAGATTAATGAGACATACGGATTAATGAGGTCCGTATTAATGAGGTTCCACTGTGTGTATATATATATATGCATAGTCTGCAAGAACATCTTAACAAACACTTCAGGAAGCCAGTGTGACAGTGGTAATGAGTGTTGATGTTTGTTTCAGACACCAGTGAAACCCTGATGACCATTGCCCCATCAGCCTCCCAGAATGTAGTCCTTAAGCCCAGCCAATCAGGTGCCAGCAATTTTGGAGGACCCACCAATCAGCCTTTGGGAGCTTCAAACCAGTTGCAGCAGCCATCAGTCCATAAAAGGAGTGTAGGAACAGCAGTAACCTTGAGCTCTGAAATAACAACTGTAAAGTCACCTGACCTACCATCTGGCATCACTTTAACCACGGGTCAGAGTTCAAGGACAGGTAGTAGTATTGCAATGTCAAGTGTTGTAGCATTTGTGGTAGAAGCAACACGTTCTATGCCTGTGACTTCTGCCACCTCTGCTCGTGTACAGGCAGCTAACAGTTTGCGTGATAGCATAGCACCAGTAGAAACATCTCAGACTTTGCCTACAGTCGGTCATGATGCCAAAGTGTCTGTGTTGCCACTTGTGTCTATGCAACTCTCCTCAAATTTCAGAGCATCCAGTTCTAATGTGAAGGTTGCCATGGAAACAACCATGGCAACCCCAGCATTGCAATCTGTTTCTGCACAACAGTCTTTTTATAGTGGACCTGCCATTTCTGTATCAGCACAGAGTATGTCTGGTGACGTTAACAGCCTTGTAGCAAGAACTATGACGTCAGCTGTATTTAGTAGCAAGACGGCCAGTAAGGTGCTGGAAATTTCACAAACTGTTGACATGGCGATCACAAACACGAATGTTGTAAATACACTGCCATTTGTAACCAAGGTGATGGATACAAGTTTGCAATCTAGTTCAGTGTGGATAGGTTCTAGGACTGTACTAACAAATGTTGCAGCATCAGAAACTCAGACTCTGATTTCACCATCTCCAACCTTATCCCAGCAAGGTTTAACATCAATGTCAGATGGACTGTCAGTTCCGCACACAAGAGATCGTAGTGGTGCCATGTCAGATGCAGGTTTTCAAATACAGTCGAGTCAAACAATGGAACAGAGGTCTCTGACTGTTTCCACCAGCGAAAATGCACTACGGGCCTCATCCTCTGCTCATGCATCGACTGGGATACCCATTCCAGGTACCTTAATGCTTACAAGTGCCATTTACAGACAGGAGTCCAGTACTTACACTGCTGGTTATGATGATTCACGCAGCAATATATACATATCACCAACACCAAGTGCCACGTCTATCAAATCTCAGGTGCCAGACTCTGCATCATGGTCGTTGACAGCTAGTCCTGCTATAGGAAGGACAGTGGTGGACAGCATAGCTCAGTCACAACCAACAAATACACCTGGGAGCTTGGGAGTACAGACTTCACCCACTATGGTAGAGCATACTGATGCAGCCATGTCACTGTCAGATACACTGCCACCATCAACTGTTCCTCTGGTGTCTTTGTCCTATTTACCAAGATCTTCTACTGGATCCCCAGGTCTGTCCAGCTTGCCTGCACTGCTATCACCAACTCACTACACAGCAGACATGACTAGTGGAACAGAGACAGTCTCCATAAAGACCCTAGATTCTGTTGTCACGGTGCCATCTTTGTCATCATTGCCTGCAAGTGAAACTTCCCTTCCACACCAGTTATATTCCACAGCCGTGTTTTCATCGTCCAGTATGCCAGAGGTACTCCCACTGTCAGCATCTCCTACTGCATTTACTGCTCAGGGTTCATGGAGTACAAGTGCATTTTCAGATTGGAATATTCAAAGTGACTTCAGTCATGTGACCACAGATGTCAAATCAGCCACAGAATCCAAAGTTGTCATGACAACATCACACTCCATGCCTAGTGATAGTTACCAAGTTGACAGAAGTTCCATTGTTACTGGTGTGGCATTTAAGTCAGACTCCATATCAACTTCTAGTTTAATTTTGGATGTGTCTGAATCAGCCAGTTACTCTGCAGATTCATCTAGCTTAATTGTACATAGCATTGCAGAGGTTTCTACGGCAAGTACTTACAAATATTACAGCCAAATGATTGGATCTTCTGAGACAAGGACAGAAAACTCTGTTACCTACTCTGTGGAACACAGTTCATTGGTAAGCTCATCCCAGATAAAACCAAGCAACCAATCAGTTTACTTGTTACACACAAGTCCTACCATATATGCAGAGCCAAGCAGTCTATCATTTTCATCAGCAAATATGTATGAATCTTTGGTTTCCAGTAGGCAGTTGGATACTCTGTTACAAAGCAGTGAAACTGCATCATACTTACCAACAACTGGATTGGTAGCCTTGTTCACAACCAGCACCCCTGATGGTAGTGTTTCTACACTAGGTTTGACCAAATTTTCAGATACCGTGGAGAGTTCTGTGGCTTATATGGAGACTAGTGCACTGAACTCTAGTGCCATACAGCAGACATCTGTGGGACATATACACCTGCCATCTAGTGTTTCCATGGAACCTAGCCTCAATATGACTTCAAGCATGAATATTTACACTTCAACGGCTGGTTTCCTCATTGAAACCAGTCCATTAATCTCACCAAAATACACATGGGAAAGTTCTACTGTGATAACAGAGCTGTTTCCATCAACAAATACTAATGTATCTGCCTTTAGTATTAGGACATTGGATAATGCACCATCCACAACAATTTTTGACCAATCAGCAAGTGCCTCTTCAACAGCATCCATCCAATCAGAAGCATCAAACATATCAGAAATCGTACTCTCCACAAGACTTTCTAGCAGCCTTAAAGTTGTGACAACCACATTTTCAGAATTTCCATTTAATAATTCAAGTAGTGCTAATATTTTTCCAGAACCAACTGTCCAGAGTTCAATCTCATCATGGTTTTTATGGAGTTATCCTATGTCTGAATCAGTTTTTCAGCAAAGTGAAAGTGTTGTTTCCAGTGTACCAATCAGTGCGACTACATTGTTTCCAACAGCAGTGTCAGCCAGTGATGTGTATATGTACTCCAGCTTTACTCCAGATGATTTGACGACATCCACTGAAATTACATTGTCAACTTCTGCCGTAGATTTCTCAACCTTTCCAAATATCAGTAATCTCATGGTCTCCACTGCCCCTGAGCCACCGGTACAGAGTTCCACAGTTGAGATGATCCCATCACCGACTTCAAACTTTGAATTCAATGTGACCTCAAGCACAGAGTCAATGGCCATCACTCCATCGTCGGTGTCCTCTAGTGACACCATTATCCCAATGATGACATCAAGCACTGGTACTGTGATGACGTCCATTGCTGTCAATGCCAGTCAGTTACCAACAAGTGCGGTATTTTCTACAGATTTTTCGGTATTGGTTAGTGATAGTAGTGTGCGGAGTTCTGTGAATGCAACTAATGTTCTTTCAACTATCAGCATGGACTCCCTAGTGACAGATATTTTGACAACTGGCATGGAATTAACATCACCTTCCAGTTTTCTATTAACAGGCAGTATGGAACCCAACCGAACCCTCTTCTATCAAACAGAATCTTTTTCAGGTCCATTACTAACCAGCAGCATAGAATTGAACTTGACAGCTTTGCCAATGCCTAGCATGGAATCAACAGCAGTGCCATCTAGTGGTGTCACAGACAGTTTGACATATAATGAAACTGTCCTTCCTGTGATCAGCACAAAGGTCAGTGGACTACCATCTAGTGAACTGATAATGTCCAGCTTGACCTCTGAAATAAATGTATCAGTCTTCTTTTCTAGTAGCATGGGCATTGTCGAAAGTGATAGGAGTGGTATGATGAGCACAAGTCATATTACCCCTGCAGCAACAGGCAGCATAGAGGCATCATCTGATACCAGTAGTGGACTGTTTGCAAGCAGCATAGAGGCATCATCTGATGCCAGTAGTGGACTGTTTATAAGCAGCATTGAGGCATCATCTGATGCCAGTAGCGGACTGTTTGCAAGCAGCATAGAGGCATCGTTTGATGCCAGTAGTGGACTGTATATAAGCAGCATGGAAACATCATCTGATGCCAGTAGTGGACTGTTTGCAAGCAGCATAGAGGCATCATCTGATGCCAGTAGTGGACTGTACATAAGCAGCATGGAAACATCCAATAAGACCAGTAGTGGACTGTTTGTAAGTAGCATGGAGGCATCAGTGAATGTTAGCACTGAATTGGTTGAAAGTAGTCAGACTGTGCAACCTACTGGGACCATACATGTATTCTCCAGCATGGAGTATTCCCTGAATGCCAGCAATCTCTCAGCTCCTAGCGGGACAGTGCTGCCAACCCCGAGTAGCATGATGCTTACACCCACCCCTACCCACACCCTCATGACTACTGTGTCCAGTCAGCCCAATGCCAGCGTGGACAGTGCACTGGTCAGCAGCTCTGTACCTTATACCCAGGCTCCAACTGCTTTGTTTCCTAGCAGCATGTTTATGGAAACAAGTGTTACCATATTGCCTTCTACTGTGCAAATGAATGTTACCATATTGCCTTCTACTGTGCAAATGAATGTTACCATTTTGCCATCAAGTACTGAAGCATATGTAACCACATGGCCGTTTAGTACCAAAATGTTCACAGAGATGTCCATCAGTACCTCCACTATACAGCCTAATGTAACCTATGCAGGTAGTTCTATGTTCTCATTGAACTACAGTAGTGTAACCACTGTGGTCATACCTGAGCCCAGTACAGTGCTGCCATCAAGTGGTAGCAGCAGTATATTGGTACCCATGAATGGTACCTCCAGTACAGTAGATCTTCACAGTACTGTGAGTATGCTTCTACCAGAAACAACTAGCAGGACAGAATTTGTGGTTGTTTCTACAGAACTGGCAACGAGCAGTGAGATATTAGTGAACAGTACTTTCATCTTGGAAAGTGTTTCATCCAGTATAACACCAGAAACATCTAGTATGATAGTGCCAGAAATATCAAGTGTGATAGTACCAGAAACTTCAATTATATTCCCAGAAACGTCCAGTATGATAGTCCCCATAAATAGTACCAGCAGTTTGATAATGTCAACTAGTGACAGTATGGTTGAACCAGAAAGTACCAGCATGTTGATATCAATGAACAGTACCAGGACAACAGTTCCCAGTAGTACCAGTTTGATTTTCCCAGAGAGCACTAGCATATGGGTACCAGAGAACAGTACCAGCTCTATGGAATTACAGAGTGACAGTACCTACGTACTGGCAAACAGTACCAGCAGTTTCCTAGTCCCCAGTACCAGCATGGTATATCCAGTCTCTGGCTCTGCAGACTCCATGTTGGTAAATGCAACATCCAGCATGTGGGTGTATGAGTCTAGCAGCTTTGACCTTACGCCAGGGGCCAGCAGCATGTACCAGACCTCTGTCCTGCATCCCTCCATATCCAGCATGGTAGAAAATAGTTCTTTTAAAACGAGTGAATTGGTGCCGTCCATGACAGTACTAACATCAAGTGTTCCACAGCCAAGTAACACATCTGAATCACCTTGGCCAGTGGTGACCTCTCTCATACCAGACTTAACAACACTGGTAATTACCAGCTCATTTGAAACTGTGGTGTTATTAACTTCAAATCTGACATTTTTAACGACTTCAGTGGCTTCATCTTTGTCAGTTTTATCATCAAGTCACTCAATTTTTGAAACTTCCTCATTACAGTCACTGTCTTCTTTATATTCCTTGAATGAAAGTAGTTCAGGGCTACTTGTAACCAATTCATCCATGTTTGTGACCACTTTATCAAGTGTAGATGATTTATATAGCACAACAGCCTTAAGTTATAGCTCTAGTCTGCTTCCCACATCTATATGGCAGAGTTACAGTGCAGATGTCACCTCTAATCTGGTGCCCACATCCACTGTTGTGTACACTTCAAGTATAACTGTAAGCTTTAGTATGGTCCCCACTTTCAGTGTTAGAGAGAGTTCCAGTCTAAGTTCATTTGACAGCAGCATTTTGAGTAGCATTCTGCCTTCAACAACAGTTTTGCCTTTTACATCCTCTGTGAGTTTGCCATCCAGTTTAAGTGCTTCAGAATTTTCTCCATCAGTTCCGGAAACCTCAGATTTGTTTCAGAGCACTGCAATATTAAGTAGCACAGGTCTTACGGAAAGTTTTTCTTTGTCAACAAGCCTAGAGAGCTCTGCCACCAGTGTGATTGAGCCCAGTAGTAGTTTCAGTTCTTTGAGTCCTAGCACTTCTATGATCACAACTGTAACTGTGCCTGTCACCACAGCTGAGACCATGCCAACCACGGAAAACGTGACGCTGACCACACCCACAATTGGCAGCACTGTGGAGCCAGATCTCAACGTCAGTGCTGCGTACAAGCCATACTGGGTTTTGACAGGTATGTTGTCCTTGTGTTCTCTTGCACAGAGTCCAAAATGTGACTAAGCAAACCAAGTTTGTGTTGTCTCTGCATCATATGAATACATGGAACTTGGTCCCTCTGTCAGGCAGGCAGGACACTCAGTCTGACAGGGGACCTTGATCTGTCAAGCAGGCAGGGCACTCAGTCTGACAGGGGACCTTGGTATGTCTAGCAGGCAGGGCACTCAGTCTCTGCACCAGACAGGCTCAGTCTTTGCTGTAAAGGTGCAAGACCAGAGAAATACAGGTGCATCATAACACTTAATTGCTTCACAAACTTAAGCAAAGTTATATGTGAAAGACAAAGGATGCAAACAGATGAAGAATCATAAATAATATGAAACTCTCAACTGACACAATATTGCCTGTTAAGTGTGCAGAACAAACCCTCAGTGACAGGACTTCATCCAACATTTTAAGTGCAACTTAGTTTTACAAATCATATGGATAGAAATTACAAGGTATCATTTAGGGAGAATTTATAAGTTGTAACAACCACTCAACAGCACAATGAGCAGTTGTCAAAATATGGTAAGTGGTGAAGGCACTTAATTGATGCAAATCTGAGTTGCATTTTGTCAAACTAGTTACAGTGAAACCTGTTTATAATGATGCCACCTGTTCCCTGCAAAACATGTCAGATATTTGAATACATCAGATAAATGAGTTGAATAGCAAGGAAATTTAACTATCTCCCTCACAAGTTGTGTGGTTAAGTGAATGTGTCAGATATGTGCGTGTCATTGTATTGACAGTGTTTGTGAACACAGAGGAATGCCAGGTAATGGATTTATCTTGTCATTTGATGGTTTCAAGATATGACTAGTCAGGACCACACAGTGGTGGCTATTTGGTTATCGGGTAATACCATGTACTGTATTTACAGTACTTATGTATTGCAAGGTGCATCCAATGGTACCTTTACTGAATGAGAGCATGGTTGACAAGCTACACTAATGTAATCTCTTGTTTTCCCCTTTAATCTATTCCAACTTTTCAGGAAATATAAAATAAAATGACTGTGACATTATCCAAATTTATTTTTGTGTTTTAATCATTATTTTAATTTTATTTTTTTGTGTTACACTTGTTAAAGAATGACAATACTTTGATGCAGTGATAAAGGTTGACCCTTCGGAAGACGTGCAGACAATGGCATTCAGTCGCAAGATGGAAGCTCGACTGGCTGTACTGTATGACAGGGCCTTCCAGCTCCGCAGACAGATTGACAACTCTCAGGGCAGGAGGAAGAGGGCAGTTACATATGGCAATGTTACAATACAGGTACATGTGTACACATGGTTGCATGCATCACACAGACAAATTTTGTGGCCAAGTTGTTTTATCGTAGTCAAGAGCAGTGTTAGGCAGTAATCTGGCAGTAATCCCTTGACATGTGGCATATATCGGAGAAACTTGTAGTCGTTCAAGGTAATACGTGTATATTTTTTATAAAGTATATGGTAACATGGTTTGATTATAATAGTGCTCATGAAAGTAGGTAGAGGAGTGCCTTAAATAAAGTTTAATTATCAAGGATTTTGCTCTGTACTTTCACATCTCGCAAGGTTTTCTCCCATTTATTTATTTTTTTATTTTTTTATTTTTTTTCAGGTTAACTATTGTCAGTTTTCATTTCCTGGTATTTATTGCTTTGGATAAAAAAAGGATGTTTATCTTTGTGTGACAGGAAAATAAGAAAAAGTGACCAACACGTTTTGAAGAAATAATTGCAATTTGTAATTTATGGTCATTTGACAGTAGGAATGTTACATATGCTTTAAATTCTAAGTGTCACTATTGACAGTACTTGTTATTAGTGGGCAAGTGTTTATGCCAAAGTTGCAAAAAATGTTTTGATGAAAATCAAATTATGTCCGAGTCAGTTCAACAGTTCCATTATATTTAAGAGAGTAGAGAAAGTAATCGATTGCATGACCCCCTTTCTCTTCCCTCCCCCCAGAAAGAGTAATTCCCAGCAATTAAAAATGATTTTCTCCAAGTTCAGTTCACAATAAAAGAAGCAAAGTCATGAAAAGCCAGACTTACTCTTGATTCTTATTTGAAGTGAAAATATACCAGCAATGTTTATTGGGCTCTCAACATAAGTGTTCCAGTGACAAGTTGCTTGTGATTGCCCAATCGTCGTTTTTTCACATTGTTAAAAGTGTACATGGCAATATACCCCCTCCCCCTTGTGCACTGTTGATACTTCTTGTGAAGGAAAAAAACAAAAAACACCCAAAATGCAATCAGAAACACACATTGTTAAAAAAGCAAAAGCCCTGATTATGAAGAGGTAGGACTGTCCTTCTCTCTTGCTGTGTATTCACCAAGTGGCTCAATGTTAAATCTCACCAAGTATGATTCCTCTGTGAGAACGACTTGATGGTTTATGATGGGTACTTCCACAGATGACCAACCTGACCAGAGATGCTGCGGTCCAGGACAACACAAATCTGGTGTATTATGTGGTCAAGGATGGCAACATTACGACGGCTGCTGCTGCCGTGGGCGCCATATCCTTACTGCATGACCACGAGGTGGTGCTCGGACTGGGATATGTCTTGGTTAAGAAAGCTGAAAGTAAGAGACATTTTTGTAATAGAAATACACATGTATATAACATTTATTGAATTTTTAGCTCAGCTGACCTAGTCAGGATGAGCTTTTAGGAGGCTGAGTCGTCCGTCGTCCATCCATGCATCCGTGTGTGCAACTGTCATCCATCCATTCGAAATTCACATTTTCAACTTTTTCTCCAAAACTGTTGGTCAGATTCACTTCAAACTTGGTACCAATGTACCTTAGGTGGGTCTCTACCAATTTTGGTCAAATGGATATGCTCCAGTGATTTTTGGATTTTTTATGATTTTTTTTTTCTTTTTTGGACAATTCTTAAAAAGTCATCTCCTCAAAAATTGCTCATCCAATTGCTTTTATATAACAAAGGAAAACTCCAAGGGACTCCTAGTTCTTGGACCTTTCAGGACTTATCAAGTGTATGAAAATCAAGGTCGATATTGGCGGGAACACATGCAGTATTGTGTAATATATGGGTAAAAATGTGAAAATCTTGTGACCACTTTAGCATCCTTAATGTATGATAAATTTTCATGAAATTTAGTGGGATTGTGGAAGACGTCAAAGTCTCACTTGCTTATGATACTAGTGGCACCACCTATAATTTGCAGACATTAAGGGTGTAGCTTGGACATCAGTGGCAAAGAGAATTAAGCCTCCAGTATAAAATTGCACTTGATTACATTTTATGTAAAACTGTACTCGGTGACCTACTTTTTGGGTCACGGTGACCCAGTATTTTATGAATTTTGGCGCTTTTCCAAGTTAATTGTTTTTTGTCAATAACTTGAAAAGTTATTACCCAATATGGACAAACAGACCATGTATGGAAAGTCGGATGTGGGGCACACATTTTGAACAATAGAAACTTTTTAATCAGAGTTGAAGGTCAAGGTCAAATGACCAGTTTGAATGTAGGGGTCATCTTGTAAATGCTCTGCAGCGTGCAGTTTTTTAGGTAGGCCCATATAACTTTGAGGGCTTTTCAAGTGTATGAAAATCCATGTTGACATCAAAATTGGTGATACCAGCTGTAGTATTATGTAATATACGGGTCAAAATGGTGAAATCTTGTGACCAGTCCAGTATCCTTAATTTTTTGTGGAACTTTATGAAATCTAGTGAGGCTGTAGAGAAAGCAAAATCTCGTTTGCTTATGATACTAGTGATGCCACCTATAATTTTGTGGAAATTATGAGTTAAACTGTCTTGAAAGATACAAAATTTCGTATCTTGAAAAAAGGATTGAATTAGACATGCCAAGTTTATAGGATACATAAATCATGTGCAATGCTAATATATTATGTAATATCAGTGACCTTGACCTATTTTTGTGAGGTCACCAGACCTGTTAAGTTGGAAGAGGTGCATTGTAATGGTAGTGTGTAGTTTAGACATCAATGGCCTCCAAATCAAAATTGCAGTTGAGTACATCGTAGATAAAACTACTTGGTGACCCACTTTTTGGGTCACCATGACCCAATGACTTTGTGACCTTGACCTGCTTTCCAAGGTCATTAAGCACTTAAGAAAAGGACATTTAATTCAATATCTTGGTAAAGAATAAGGGGAGTGATACCAAATGTACCACAAATGTGTATTGTTGAATTTTGATATTGCGTAATATGGATGACCTTGATTAATTTTTCCAAGGTGTGTGTTTGTGGGGGGGGGGGGATGTATTTCAGGAAATGATTTTTTGGTGATGGTGGTCAGCAGAGCATTAGTTCCCATGGGCCTCTTGTTTTGTACAAGGAACAGAGATGCTCTCAAAATTAAACCTGGAAGATCATATAGATCAAGGCCTGGACCATATACAAGTCACATGGGAAGAAAAGATGTCAGTGCACAGTGCAGAAAAATGTAGCACCTTATACAGTCCAAAATTCATTGTATTTTATTCATTGGCTTTGCAGTAGAATGATTGCTCTTTGAGTTCCTATATTTATTTTCAAAAATTTTAGCACTGTATAAAGAGATGTGCATGCTCAAGTAAAGCCAAAGTTTGCCTGTGTATTTTGAACTTAGTAAATATAGGCATGTAAACATATCAATAAAAGTAACTTGCATGATACTTTTAATAGTAGTAGGCTACACAGTTCTGTTTGGTTTTGATTTGCAGTTTATGCACCGCCTGTGGTGCCCCCGCCTCACGACCCCAAGCTGTGGATCATTGCAGTGGTGCTAGGGAGTCTGCTCTTCCTGGTCCTTGTCATATGGTGCATCTTATTTGTCTACTTCAAGTGCACGCGTTCTGCTGACAAGACCCCTCGGGCACGCCGCAGCACACGGGCACACGCTGCCCGAAACCTGGAGGGAGGACTCCACCCCATAGACCATAAGAAAGAGATCAAGGTGAGGGAGGATGGTGCTGCCATCTGGTGAATACACTTTTGAGTCACTATTGCATTACTGCAAGGAGATCATCCAAGCCACAACATGGATTTTAGATTGTGTTGTTGACTGTTACTGTGAGACAATTGCCGTACAGGCAGGACATTCACTTTGTGTTTGCAGTATCTTGATTTAGTTCATGTATTCTATGCATGGGCAATATTTCATCCAAATGTCTCATAGTCAAAAATATTCATGTCACAGCATATTCATAACCCTCATTGTCACGCCCATTGCAGTTACACCGACTAATTAGTGTTCTTTATTTTTGTTGAAAACATATTGAAAGTTGCAAGGAAAATTATGTTTCCTTCCTGCCAGTTGTCATCTTCACAGTTGTGCGGAGTGAATCAAAAACTTGGTCCTTACATAGTGAAGTCGATCCAGTCTGGAAATTGTCTGTGTTTTAACTGAGCATGTGCTAAGACGATATACAGTTACGCCCGAGAAAAAGGTTACGAATGCATTCGCACAAAAATGGACACTGCACTGACTTGGAATGGACCGAGAATGTTTTTTGGATGCTCTTGAGTACATGCATAACCTTGTACCATTGCAGGGTTTTGATATTGCTCGCACAGAGTTGGGTATGGTGGATGAAGTCCACAAAGACAAGGCTCACGTGGAAGACAGGCCTCCACCCAGAAGGGAGAAAACCCAGAAAGCTCCCCCTCCAGAACCCATCTATGCCAAGGTCAACAGCAAACGCAAGGTTCCTCCTCCCAAGCCACCCAGGTCAAGACAGGAGTAAGTTTTTGTTGAAGTAATTCAACACAATATCTCATCATGTATGTTGTCACAAACACAGACATTTGCAGTTCACATTTTGTCTACCCCTGTCACAAATAGCATATTGTAATGGGCTGTATAATTGAGATACATGTACATGTATATACAAGTTGTCTCATATGGTTATTTCAGAGACTTGTTCTTTAGCATAGCTGACTTGTCAGTCAGCTAAGCTTATAAGATGATCCTCCATCCGTCGTTTGTCCATCCATAATTCATATTTTTGACTTCTCCAAAACTGTCAGGCAGATTTACTTCAAACTTGGTGGAGAAGTACCTTGGGTTAGTTTCTACCAAGTTTATTCAAATGGTCACGCTTCAGTGGTTTTTGGATTTTTTATGATTTTTTTGGGGGGGCAAATCTTAAAAATCTTCTCTGAAACTGCTCCCCCAATTGCTTTGATATTACACAGGGATTTTTTTTTGTTTGGTTTTGCTACTTTTGACTTCTTCTCCAGAAGCGTCACTCAGAGTAAGCTGAAACTTGTTTGATATGTTCCTTGTGGAAGGATCAAACAGAGTTGTTTACTTGGTGGCACTGCTGTGGATTCCTGATTTTTTTACAATTTTTTCAATTTGGGTACTTAACGGTAAATGCACCTTTCCGATTGATTATTATGTAAGTCAGTGGGCATTACTGACACTTAGAACTACTTAATTTACATCATGTCATTACAGTCTTGCTCCTTGCTTTCCCTCCTTTTTGTTGTATTCATAAATGCTGGAACAAAATGATGGTGAGCTTACTTGGCACCCAGAGTTTTGTTTATATTCAAATAATGATCATTTATCACTGTAATGTGCTTATGGACAAATGAAAAAATTTTACCTTACGGTAGGGATGTACCTTTTATTAATATCTACCTATTTTGTTGAAGTGGTCATGCTCCAGTGATTTTTTTACCTTGACCTCATTTCCAAGGTCACAGGACAACTGGCATGAAATGTACTACTGTTCACTTGATAACTTGAGTTCCATTTTGACTGAGGACCTTGATGTTGCACGTGTTAATGTTTTTGTGTATGAAGGTCATGCTAAGACAGTATATAAGTGACCTTGACCTCATTTCTGGGATCTCAGTGCAATTGAATTTTAACCTTCACTATAGCTTGAGAACTACCTGAACTTAGACCTTGATGTTGCACATGTTAGTGTGCATGTTCATCCAAAAAGGTCAGACTTCCTCAGTACATGGGTGACATTGATCGTATCCCAAGTTCACAGAGCTGCAAGTGTGATGAATGTCTAGGTCAGCTGAGCATGGGCTGGTCACACAGCCTTTTTGTTTGATATATGATACTTTCATTTCAAATATACATTCTATGCAGGTGTTTCTGTGATCTTAGTGTTGTAAGATTCACCGATGGGTGATGGTTAGTTGCAAAAATAAGCAGAACAAGCTAAATATCAAAGTGACCAATTTCAGGATGAAAATGATAGTTCATACACTGTACTCCATTTGAGCATTGTCTATGTCGCATTGATTTGATTTCAACTTACAGGGCCCTACAAAAGTATTAACATCAGATGTGATGTCAACAGTAGGCCAGATGGACAGTCCTTGATAAATTTTCATGATTATCTGGCATAATTTGATGTGCTAAAATAAGATATATATTTTTTCTTTTTCTTTCTTTTGTTGTTGTTGTTGTTGCTGATGAACAATTTTAAGAATTATTAAGTTGTATTTGTAGGGAGACTGAAGACTCTGAATCAGAAACAACTGAGCCAGAGGAAAAGAAACCATTGTCAGGACACAGTCAGCGAGGCCGTAAACCAAGCCGTACTGGCAAGTCACGCTCACAGGCAGGCAGGCGGGAAGGACAAAGCAAAAAGAAACGAAAGCCTCAACCCAGGGATGAGGGCAGCATGTCTGAACCAGGTCAGTCCTCTTACAGAGGTCTAAACTTCTGTTAAAATCATGCAACATTATTTTGAAGAAAAAAAATAAAATAAAAAAATAAAATAGTAAATGTATTGGTTGTGTTGGTGTAGAAAACTGAAGTTTTGAATAGTAAATTTAATGTGTTCTGTTTTAAAGTTTGTAATGAGTGATGAATTATGTATTTGAGCAATCCCTGAAGAGAAGCATCAGGGTGAGATGATGTCTACTTTGTGTTGAGTCTTTACCCTCAATGTCACCTACTTCCTTTGACAAAGAACTTTATTTTTTTCAACTGGAGTGGAAGTTAAGATTTTCAGTACTCGTGATAAAGACAGTGGCTCGGTATAAGTAAGGAAAGTATTTAGCAAGTAGACTCCTGTTTACCCCAGGTGCCTGGGTATGGCAAACTGTACAGTTTTCAATATCTTTCTTGAATTCAGTGTAGGTGGTGTCATAAACACATCAGGGTTGTTTGAACTATGAATGTGAAAACACGTTTGTCTGTAAGCTAGTTGGGTTCACTTACACTTTGTGAACATTCTGGAAATGTCTGTCTTGCACCTAAGTTTGTGCCACAAACAAAATGGCCTTTTTTTTTTTTTTTGTTAAAGGAGCTGCCAATAACATCAGTGATCAGAAAATAAAGTTGGTTTCATCAGATTACACACACACACACACACATACTATAGGCAGACTCGGCTCACAGACAGTGGAGGGCCAATGATAATAAATATTGATTTATGTGGCAGCAGTGATCAACCCTGAGGATAGAGTCACTGGCACATTCATGTCAATGGAAATATTGACATTCATTAAGTCATCGAAAACAAACGTGTTGAGGGAAATATTGCATAGCACCACTATGTGGGGATCTGAAAGGCTAACAGAACCTGCTGCATGCACTGTAAATTAATAAGTAACTGCCATGTATGATCCAGTTACAGACTTTTTGCAACATTTTCAACATTTTTCAATATACCATATTCATGTAAAGTATCCTATAAGAAGAGAAACATAAAATGAAAATAAGACCCAGGTGAACTAGATTTCAATGCACATTGTATTATTAACATGACTTGAGCAGTGAATAGCTTGAAGTACAAAAGTCTTTATGGTACCCATAGCTGAATTTGTACCAAGCATATGCCTATTTTGTTGGCTAAACAGGCCTGCTACAGGTTTTTGTTTTGTTTTTGTTTTCATTTACAGATGGGTCACTTGATAGCCAAGCTGGTTTGTTTGACCACGTTCCCAAGATGGCAAGGGTTGGGGATACTTCTCGCAGCAAGCCCCGATCGACTGTTCACCCCCTCAAGCTGCCTCCCATTTCCCAGCAACCTCTCACAGGAAGCCAGATGGAAGAGTCCATTAAGGAAGAACAGGAGGTACTAGCTCAGCCCTATGTTTTGGGAAGTTTGAAGGATTGAAAGTTTGATGTTGTCCCATACAGTGATGTTTTCAACTTTCTTATCTTGGCTAAACATTTCCATGGGACAGCTTTTCTTTGTCTGTTCTTTCAGAAAAAAAGTGCTTTTTGTCTCCCACTCATTAACACGTGCAATGTCTTGACTTGACAGATGCGAGACTCACTGCAGCAGAAGGCAGATATTGAGCGGAAGAGAAACAAGCAGCGGCAGCGTGACAAGAAGCGGGCACATCCACGACTCAAGAAACAATGTAAGGGTAGAAAACACCTGTGAAGCAATCCTTGTGACTTGAATCCTTGACTGAACGTAAACTTGAAACATAACCCTTTCCCCCTCAAATTAATACTGGCTCAAAAGCTTCTGTTATGGTGGATGTTTGACGCCCACCCTGCCCCCAAGATAAGCTACTGACGTGGTGCATGATATTCTAAAAGGGCTTACCTACATCAACACAATCAGAGTTTTTTTCATTAACACTCATATGAGTTATTTGAGAGAGAGAGAGAGAGAGAGAGAGAGAGAGAGAGAGAGAGAGAGAGAGAGAGAGAGAGGAGAGAGAGAGAGAGATGAGAGAGAGAGAGAGAGAGAGAGAGAGAGAGAGAGAGAGAGAGAGAGAGAGAGAGAGAGAGAGAGAGAGAGAGAGAGAGAGAGAGAGAGAGAGAGAGCATGTCCTGCTTTATATGTCATTAACATGTGCATCTGCTTTATATGTATCAAAGTAAACTAACTTTATTCTTAGAAGAAACAACATTATTGATAAGGTAGTTGTTGTAAGCAAACAAGCTTATGCCTAGAATAATAAGGACATTATTGATATCAAGAATTCTGGATTTGTAGCTCACTCCTGTCAATGGAAAATGAACATAATTACTTGGTGAGATGGATTGTGTACTTTTTCGGCCATTCAAGCCCCTCGCATTTTTGCCTCATTACAACTAATACAACAACATTCATTACAGCTGATGTGGACCAGGATGAGAGCCAGCGCGCCTATAAGCAGGCACAGGAAGAGATTGATGCCGTCCTTGAAGATGAGCCTGTATCTCGGCGCTCCGTGCCTGATGTATTCACAGTACCACAAAAGTAAGTCCTATTGTATACAGCCCTGCAAGTTGTTACTTCTGGGAAGGTTTTCTTGAAGCAGATGAATCTAAATGTGTCTCTCTTTTTGTCAGATTGACACGATCTGTGCAAGTTTGTGTACCTGTTCTCAATGTTTGGCTCGATCAGATGACAAACGAAATGATTAAGTATAGATATGTATGTTTTACATGGATTTCAAAGCAAGCCAAGCCTATATTTTAACTTTCCATGGCACAGGTGATGACATATAATTTCTACCTTATTGTGAAGAAGCACAAAGACTCGAAATAGTTAGAGTGGTGGGAACTCTTTGTACTTGCTTCTGGCCTGAGAATCAAATATGAGTTGTGAAAGTGAAAGACAAGTGTATATCTGTTCAGCCAGCCATGCATCCTTAAATCTCCAGGTTTCTTACTTTCCAGCATACTGAATCAGCTTTCAACAGAAATAATGGACTGTAAATTCACTTAATTTTGTTGTATTTTTATTTTTGCTTCTTTTGCTGATGGCATGTGACCATGAAAATAAAAACACAATGAAATAATATTTGTTAAAATTGGTTTAATGGGAACTAAAACAGTGAAATTAAAACTTCGGTTAATTGCTGAAGTGCAAAAATCATGAAAATGTATACACATGAAAATAAATGGTATTACATTTACTGTAAGTAAATGTCTTGAAGTAGATTACTGAAGCATAAAGTGAGACCTTAGAAGCATGTTAAAATAATTTACAAGGCTGCTTCTATTGTCCCCATGTCAGAAATGTAGACGTTTCTTCTTTTTTTTTTTGTGCCTTATTTGTATTTCATAAGCACTTCTCTGCTTCGATACTTCAGGAAACACAGAAGGAAACGGCCTCACAAGAGAACAGGGAGACATGATGTGGTTGGAAGCGATCCAGAGACTGTGGAAATGAAGCAAATGTTTGCGCCATCTGGTGGTCAATACTCCAAGCTCCCACCAGGTTACCAGGAACCCGTAAGTGTGGCATTACATTCAAATGACAAAGTTTTTCCATTTGAATTGGTGACAATTCTTTCTTTTCAGAGTTACAATTTCCGTGTGCAACATGGTTGACAGTGATTACAGGAAATTTACTGACACTAAGGGGTGCAAGGATGTTCTTTGTGATTACAGTAAAATTGACTGACTCTGAGGAGTGTAAGGATTTTCTGTGTGATAAACATACTTACTTTTTGAAAACATTGATGTTGTGACAAAAGTAGAAACAGTGGTGTTTGTGACTTGTCAGTCAGCTGAGGTTCATCTGTCTGCAATTTAAATTGTCCAGATCCTCATCAAATTTGTGTGGCCCTGAATTAAGTTTCAACTTGTCATGCGTCAGTAATTATGTATTATTATTTTTTGCGTGTGTTTGTGTGCCCATACAAATCACAGAGGACATTTCTGATTACTGTCGGACTTAAGTTTGTGTGAAAGGTGGCAATGCATTATGCCCAGGTGGCCTTATTATCATTTCTTGATTTTTAATGAATAGTTTTACTTTGCATAATGGTCAAAAAGAGTACATATACGCAATATTAGTGGCATTGCTTGTGTCTGCAGTTATCACAAAAAGCTTTTTGGTCCAACTGACATTGAACTTGGGGGATTGTGTGCCTTGATTTAGCCTCTACATAAGGCATACAATAGGACATGCCTCGGTGTTCATTTTTTTTTATTGTTTAATAATTTTTTTTTTTGGGGGGGAGGGGGGATTTAAAAAGTCTTGTTCAGAAATTATTACCTAATTAAAAATTACATATACAGATTGTGGTGTGATTATTGAAATATTTTTGTTTACTTTTACAATTTTTCACTTCTCTGAAACCACTATCTGGATTATCGTCAAACATGGTGGAAATGTACTTTGATCAACCATTCAACAACTGATTATGCTGTTCATTTTCTGGTTTGTAAGAAATTTGGGAAATTATGTCATGATGAGTAAGTGTACATATTAATTAGCATTGTTGGAATGTGGATGACAATGTAAATGTAGTTTTCTCCAAAACAGTTGGCCACATCCTCTTCAGACTTTTTTGAGGTGTAACTTAGATATTTTTACCATGATGCATCGCAAATAATGGCTGCATGCTTTAGAGTTTTTTGTGGGGTTTTTTTGTTTGTTTTTTTTGGGGGGGGTTGGTTTTTTTAATTATCTGTGAAAGTATTGAAAAGAACACCTATGAAATGGTTTGACCAATTGCTTTTTTATACACAAAGGGAAATATAATTATAATAGACCCTGAGTTTTTCATTTGTGCATGTTGATCTTGACCCAATTTCCAAGGTTATGGCGCTCCAGGTTGCTGGTCGTATTGTAGGAAGTAGAGTGTATATGTACATACAAACATACATGCAATCATCATCATTCATGGCAACATGGAGGAGTGAGGCCAGAGGTCATCTGGGCAGAGGACTGTCACAGTCCCTTTTTTACAACCTGTTTAAGCTGAAACATGGTGGATATGTTCCTTGTAGAACGGTCAAACAAAGTTGTTCACTATGTTGGAATGCTGCAGATTCCTGATTTTTAACTATTTTTTCAATTCTGGTACTTGTCGGTCAATGCAGCTTTCCTATTGATTACTATGGAAGTCAATGGGCATTCTAATGCTAATTCACATTTTTGACTTCTTCTCCAAAACCGTCATCCAGATTAACTTCAAATGCAAATGATGTCAGAACTTTATCATTCTTGTAAAATAATGATGACTTGGCCCTCAGTTACAATACTGTTTTCCTTGAATCAAAGATTAAGTAAATGTGACTCAAAAGTTAGAAGAAAATTGCTGATACTTGCAATGTAATTGATCAAAAAATTGTACCCAATTTTATACCAATAGCTCATTTTTATAACTTGAAGTAAATATGATTATTCATAATGACAGTTGATGAAGAAGGAATGGATACAGGTGCGGTATTAATGCTGGCACTGACGGTGGTAGTGTTGTACACTTCTAGGTGTCCCAGCCTGTCGCCAGCATACATAATGGCTATAGGCGAGGCAGCAGTGATGTCTTGTCGGCCACCACTGAGGACGAGTCCCATCCCCAGTCAGATGACCTGCTACGTGATGCGTTTCATCGCCTCCATCATCTTATTGAGGAGGCTTTCACTTTATTTTCTGTTCAGCGTCAGACGTTGACAGCTCAGAATCCTTTTAGGGCACATCCATGGTAAATGGAAACTCTTGCATAATGAGGCACTCTCCACCAATCAAATGGCATGTTTTCTGGTTTCAACCAATCAGGAATCATTGTGCACAGAGCAAAATGGCATGTTGGATGACTTCATGCACCAGTCAGTATGCATGGTACATGCATCAACCAATCAAATTGTGAGGTCTTGTATGATCATCTGAAGTATTTGAATGGTAAAGAGCATCCCTCTTGTGCATAGTTAAAGCCAAAATTTTCTTGCTTGTGCATATAAACATTTCTTGAGATAATTTCCAAAATTTTGCACTGTCACTGATTGGTTTGTGCATTAAAGGAGCAAACACGACAATGGAAGTAAACAGTATTGCCTTTAATTTGTGCCCATGGTATGGGTGCTTGGATAATTTATGTTCAAATAAGCAGCAAGCAGGGTGTGGGGCAGTGCATTGGGATAATCTGTATTTTACTTTTTTTTTTATGTGGACGTAGCTCAAGTCAATGCTCTATTGATGGTACAGATTTTGTGTTATTTCAGGAGTTGGAGTCTTACCGCTTCATCTTTGGTGGCAGTCCATGTGAACACATACATGGCTTTACTGTCAGTTGACAAGTTCCATAAATAATACTCTTTTCATAGACTTTGGGGAGAGGAGCTTAATGTATTAATTGATTAATCTTACTAAATTTCCTCTGTCCCTAGCTTAGCAAGGAGATGGGAGGTCCACATAATGTTTTTGTTACAACATTCATGGCAGAGCCTTTGTAAAATGTTGCATAAAATAATTATATGGCTTAGAATGGTGCTACGTATTGTACAGAGAGGTCACTGCCATGGCTTGTTGCAGTCTAAGAATTGGGCTGCATAAGGGGTAAATGTTACTCTGTTACTTAATCACAGGGGATAGGATACTGTTGTGTGGAATATCTTAAAAAGTTTGTATAAAATTTAAGTGGGGTAGGATATTTTATTTTTCGTTATATTTCTTTTTGTGCAATATTCTCTGTAGACAAACTAAGAAAGAGGCTATTGATATGTCAGTCATTGCATGTTTACACATACTTTGCACTTTCAGATACATTTATTTCACATGCAAGTATGCAGTTGGTGAAAGGTTCCCACATCTTTTTCACAGGGAATATTTTCTTGTCTTATGGATTGTTTTTTTTTTATTCTATGTTTTCTGTTTTGTATTTGTTTGCTTGACATTTTGTATGAAGCAGGATGAACTTTTCTTTTTCGCTTAAAATACAGGAATTGTCTCAAATATGATTATGCATCAATTATCAATATTTGCTCTGTATTTTATATCTGTTGCCCAAACGAAAATTATTTGTCACTTATTTTACAAGTATCACAATAAATGACGGCAAACATGTCAATTTGGTGTTTGTAAAAATGTTCAAATTTGAAAAGAGCGGAATTACACACACTTGTATGTAAACATACTAAGTACAACAGCATAATGTTTCTTTGTCATCTTAATACAAAGCAGAATGTGACTTGCTCAGAATTTATCAGCAGGATTTGGCTTGTGTTGTAAAATCTTCTTAAACTTAATAAATCAGTGTAAAAAAGGTTGATTTATTCATTTAAGAGGAACAACTGACCTGTCTGCAAAGCATACTTTTAGTTGTAGGATGCTGTCTCTCCTGACATCTGTTTGGCCTTGAAAATATTGCCATTCAGGTCTTAGATTAATCTCTGGACTTTTTTTTTCAATCAATAAACTTAATTATGAGTATGTAGCATACCACATTTAAAGATTTCATTTTTTGCATGCACAGTTCACATTATATTTTTTACCTTTGATTCGCATGTCCACAGAATGCAGGGTACATGGAGAGCGACACTGCAATGGAGGATGACCCGTACCCGGGCGAGTCATTGGACCAGGCACGGGAACGCATGCACGCACTCCTCGATGATGCATTTGCACTAATTGCACCAAAAGCTAGGTTTGTGTGCTCTGTATTTTTTGTGACATTTATGAAATAAAATTAAAAAAAAAAAAAAAAAACCACCCCAGTTTTCTTCTGTCATGCACAGAAAATGTGTGTGGCAAAATGCTTCCTGTGTCGTGATAAAAATGGAAGAGAGCATGCGCTGTATCTACATGGATGGAAGGGTACCAGGTAGCATGCATTCTGTCTGTCTGTGGACAGAAATAGTTTCTTTGAAATGCGTACTGTTTCTTTGTCTTCTGTCTCTTTTTTTTCTTGCTGCATTTCTTCTATTGCATGTATGCACATCTTGATATTACCAAAGAAAGTAATGTAAAAAAAATTCTAAAGTGTCACCCTAAAGCTCATAGAGTGCATTCTTATATTCAACTTTGACTTGAACACCAAGGCAAACTGTGATATTTTGGAAACAAAATGTGGACTTTGAGAATCAAAGAAAGTGAGTTGTGCTCAGTCATATTTCTTAAATCACAAAATGGCAGCTGGATATCAATGTACAACAATTTAGCATAATGTTAAACCAGCCTTTACACAATATGTGGCATTTATTATGTACATAGCATTAAAGATTCATGAAAGTGTTTTGAGTTCTGCAATCAATAATTTGCCAATGTGAAATGATTAACATAATAAAGAGAAATACCTAGATTTCAAAGTGTAATTGTAATTGTAATTGTAAGCCTAACTACTGCACCATCTCCATTCACATTTCCAGGAAGAATAGAGTTAGCCCAGCCTACTACCCTCAGACTAACTTACCCCCGCCCCAAACTGTCCCCCCACCCCCTGCCCGTGGGAGGGGAAGTAATCCTCTGGCCCGTAGCAGAAGGCGAGTGGGTCACATGGAAGGTCACATGACCACATTGAACAGGTATAGTGTTCTGTTATTGGGTGCACGTTGCACGTGGTGCTGTCTGCATGTTTCCCAGGTCTCTGGTTTGTCTCCCATTGCTTTTCAGCAGACCCCTGGTGTGCGTCTCAAGATACCTTACTACCCATGTGATGCTGAAAAAGTCATTTTCTTCCTTAACTTTTCATAACTTTCATGGAGTAAGTTTTGGCATGAGGTAATTTCATGAAGTGTGTTACAGTGGTCCCTGTCTTGATAGACCACTTACCAATGAGAGACCACCTGCCATGTAAAACCACCCTTTAAAGAGACTGTGATTAGTACTTTTCATGATATATTGATATATGAGAGATCACCTGTCTTGAGAGACCACCATTTGATCAGACTTTGGGGGTGGCCTTTGAAGACAGGTTTCAGAGTGCCAATTTCTTATATGCAGATTGCATATACATTGTGCCGTGTCACGTGTGTGTATGGGATCATAATATGCATCATATGGTATCATATTGTGTACATTATATAGTGTTCTATACATTCTATAGTAGCAGAGATGCAAGTTATTGGGATTTCTCTAAATTCAGGACTTTATGGAAAAAAAGTGGAATCAAAAGAAGTTTCTTTTGAGCCAAGATTGTCAAAATTGATAAAAGAGCAATGTTATAGGGAATGTGAGGATTTCATGATTGATTTCAGGATGTTTATACAAGTATCACTTGCATGTCTGGTTCAAGTGGAGAATTTGAAAATAAATTAATGGAAGCATGGTATCACATAACATGCATTAGCAGATCTGTGTTTGTATGCAAATTTGATTTGGAACATGTTTGCTGTGGGTTTTTCACTGGTCACATGTTGAAGTTGGACATCTTAATTTTAAGTTTGAGATGCAATTATTAATTAGTTTTCAGTTTAATTTCTAAGTTTGCATCAAAGCCCATATAGAGAAGCTTGACAAATTTAGTTTACCAGCTCACTTGGTGCCAATGTAGAGACATCGTGGTTTACCAGAGCGTGTGTGGAAGAGCTCTATTGACTTGTTGCTGTACAGTGTGTGGTAACCTAACCCACCACCCTTCATGTACCAGGAGTTACCCAGCTATATATTTTTGCAAAGCAAAAATGTGTCCATGTATTCAGTGGATTTCTACCAGTCTCCTGCTTGCTGCATCATAATTATTGTGTTCCTGTTGTACTGTAAAGTGTAAAGATCCGATTGAAGCTTACCGTGAAAGACCAACCAGAATAAACCAGTGAAAAACACAAAATGAAGGCAAGGCTCCGTGAAGTGCAGAGTGAAATGTTCGACTGGTTTTGTTCAAGTGGGGCTCTTCAGGAACTGAAAATATAATGGCTGCAGTGCCATACCTCTCGCGACATGACAACTGTTGTAATGCCTTGTACTGTACGGTTTGACGTTAGTAAAGTGTTTTAATACCAGGAGTCCTGCGCCAGCTTGGGTTGATACACTTTATTTGAAAAATTGGTCCACCTGTCCCCAATGACGAGGTGTGCCACAAGTTCAAGTTGCACCTGCAGCCTTAGGTACACCTGTCCCATGTTTGGGACTGTGTACCTGAAGGTCAAAATCACAGGAAGTCCTACTGATTTTATAGCCCTGTCCAAATGTTTGCTGAAATAAAGCTTGGGAATGGGTAGGGGGTCTGTGCAACTTTGAGTTGTACAGACCTTGTCCCTGTGTGTGCGCACGTTATTTAATAAAAGAATAAGTGTGTGAATGTGGTGAACTAGGATGAATTGGACAGAATAAACCAGCCCAAATATTTCTGTCAGTGAATTTAACATGGGCTGTGTGGCCTAATGACAATAATGTCTGGGCTCATTTACATGACAGTGCCTTCTGAACCAGTACTGCTTTAGATGTTATTTGTTATTTTTCACTTTTTCAGTGCTAATCAAAAAAAAAAAAAAAAAAAAAGAAAAGAAAAAAAAGAAAAAAATCATGCACATTTGGATTATAATGATTCATTAATGGTTCAGAATCTTTGTAAAGCAGCCTTTCATTCCAGTACCAGCATGCCTGTAGTTTCATTGGCAAAACAGGTTAACAGCCTTCCAGGCATGCCTGAGATGCATTGTGACCAAAGAGTGCTGAGGAAAGCTGTTGACCTCAGGTTTCCATCTCTCTTGGCAACTTGCCAAAGTTCTATTGTTACATACCAAAAGTCAGTATAGGGCAATGGGGGCCATAATAACCACAATCATTAGTGCCCATGGTAACCACAATGATCAGTGCCCATGGTAACCACAATGATCAGTGCCCATGGTAACCATAATCATTAGTGCCCATGGTAACCACAATGATCAGTGCCCATGGTAACCACAATCATCAGTGCCCATGGTAACCACAATGATCAGTGCCCATTGTACCCACCATAATCTGGGTAGTCACAATAATCAGTGCCCATGGTAACCACACTGATCAATGCCCATGGTAACCACAATAATCCGTGCCCATGGTAACCACAATGATCAGTGCCCATGGTAACCATGATGATCAGTGCCGATATAAATGGTAACCATAATAATCAGTACCCATGGAAACCAGAACGATCAGGTCTCATGGTAACCACAAGATCAGTGCCCATGATAACTACAGTAACACAAAAAAAGGGACCATTGTTGTTGTATGAATAGCTACAATCAACAGTCTTGAGGGAGCTCACTTTTGTTGGTAGGCGTTCTGTTTCCATTAACTGCATTTAGGAATTGCTCTTTTGTGTTATACAATTGCTCGTGTGAGTTTTCTGCATTACATGCAGTCTAGTTTTTTATTAGGTTGCCTGCAATGTTTTTTTTTTTTTTTTTTTTTTTTGTACAAGGTTTTAGCATGTATGATGAGGAATTTTGTTCATGTGGATAGGACTTTTTCCTGCGTGAAAATTGTATTGATGTTATTCTGCACAGAATGGAAGCATTTGTGCCATTGGAGCATGCAGGTTGTATTGGATTGCACTCTAGTTTAGGGCGATGAGTGAAGTGCTATTGGTGACAACAAGTACAGACACAGTTTGCTTTATATTTTACTGTATTTTATGTGTTTATCTGATGCCCAGATTTTTGTCGTATTCTGGTTCATTCTTTGCTTAGATTTTTACCTCTTACTGATTTGTCAAGCAGTTCCAACTCAAAAATATTCTCAGTTACACTTCTTCTTCTTCTTCGTCGTCGTCGTCGTCGTCGTCGTCGTCGTCGTCGTCGTCGTCGTCGTCGTCGTCGTCGTCTTCTTCTTCTTCTTCTTCTTCTTCTTCTTCTTCTTCTTCTTCTTCTTCTTCTTTTCAATATGTGTTCATTTTACTGACAAATACTTCTTCTTCTTCTTCTCCTTCTTCTTTTCAATGTGTGTTCATTTTACTGACAAATACAAATGGCCGATAATACTCAAATTGCCGATAGTTCCAAAACATGTTGGGATGTGTGCATAATTCTATTCATGTTAGATATTTTCACATCTACAGTAATGACCAAAAACATCATTGTAAAGAAGGTATTTATATGGGTTCCAGCTGGTTAAACTGAGCTTTTCCTGGAACCCACTCCATATGTGTGTATATATGTATTTATGGGAAACAAACTTGATTCATTCATAGTGACAGTACCTTGGTGCATATGGCATTCAAAGATTGGTGTGTTTACTTACAGTGCAGAGAATGGAGATGCTGGGCAGAAATTGTTCAAGCACACCAACCCTGTAGTAGTGTGGCAACCAGAGGAGTACCAGACTCCCCCAGGTAAGCACCAGCTTGTGGTGTGGTGGTGTGGGAAAGGCAGGTTCAAGCACACCAACCCTGTGGTAGTGTGGGAGGGGCAGGTTCAAGCACACCAAGCATGTGGTGGTGTGGGAGGGGCAGGTTCAAGCACACCAAGCCTGTGGTGGTGTGGGAGGGGTAGGTTCAAGCACACCAACCCTGTGGTAGTGTGGGAGGGGCAGGTTCAAGCACACCAAGCCTGTGGTGGTGTGGGAGGGGTAGGTTCAAGCACACCAACCCTGTGGTGGTGTGGGAGGGGAAGGGTCAAGCACACCAAGCCTGTGTTGGTGTGGGAGGGGCAGGTTCAAGCACACCAACCCTGTGGTGGTGTGGGAGGGGCAGATTCAAGGGCACCAACCTTGTGGGAAGGGTAGGTGCAAGCACACCAACCCTGTGATGGGTGGGAGGGGCAGGTTGAAGTACACCAACCCTGTGGTGGTGTGGGAGGGACCAGGTGCAAGCACACCAACCCTGTGGTGGTGTGGGAGAGGCAGGTTCAAGCACACCAACCTTGTGGGAAGGGTAGGTGCAAGCACACCAACCCTGTGGTGGTGTGAGAGGAGTAGGTTCAACACACCAACCCTCTGTTGGTATAGAAGGGGGCAGGTTCAGCATATCAATCATGTGGAAAGAAGTAAATTCATGGACATTATCCCTCTGGCAGTGGGGAGGAAGTGTGATTCAAGAATACTCAGGCATGTATGAGTGTGTATAATTTTTGTTGTTAAGCAAAACAATTACAATGCTTATGGAGTTCAACTACATGCTCAGATTATTCAAATTGTCCCTCTGTAACAGTTTCCTACATTGGTTTAAAAGCCATTCATCACCCTTAGTGTTGATGTCTAATAAATTTGTACTAATGTGGGTCTTACACCTCGAATTACAGATGTGGGGCCTAAGCATACCCCAATGTACGTGACTCCCATGGCCAACATGAAGGATGAGTATGGAGGTATCATCTGGAGCCCTTACACAGCAGCTGACGAGTCTGCCAAGATCGCACCATCAGTTGAGCCTGTAAGTCTAGACATACATGAGATACGGATACATGATTTGTGTGAATTAATGAACCTTAATACCCACAGTGTCAATAAGGTTCAAACCCAGGGGTTGAAACCGAGATATTCCTTCAGGGACTGCCAAGTGTGAGGTCATTGGTATGGAGAGTCAGGACACCGGGCTGTGGACAAAGTAGAAAGAATTGAATACCTAGTTTGTTAAGAAGGCAAACTTGTTCCTCATGTGTAAAGGTGACAAATATCTGTTTATAATGTATTTCTCCACTTGAAGTTAAAGAAGTGGAATTGAGACCATTTTGGATGCAAATTTGGTCTGAGCAAAAACTGGGCTGATATAACATATACAAGTGTAAAATTGGTACATGTATCTGTAAATTGAAGGATTTCTGAATTCAACGATTGTGATATTTGTACTTGTATCAGATAAAAAAAAAGTGACAAGTACATTGCTAGTTCATCTAGTTTGCAACAAGTATGGATTTTGTTTTATATTTGTGTGCATATTACACCCAAAAGGGATTGCATTACAGACTTTTTGGTTAGCCTTATTATGATCATACATGGCATTTGACACATGTACCCCGGAGACAACTGACCCTGGTTTTGATGAACTAAATGTATATTACAAAGATATCAGTATATCATACACAACTTTCAACATATTCTTATAAGAATGAAGAAGACTAATCCAGTAAAGCATCATAATTGTGCCTGAGCACTGACCGGTGCATTGTGTACCTTTCTCAGGGGAAGACTAAGTGTGTACATGTATGAGAGCCCCGCAGGAGGTATGGATAAATGGCAGGTGGCACATGCTGCTTGCCACTTCTTGGTTGTAGTGGGATTGTATATACATACACTGTACTCCTGGAACATTTTGTGTGAGCTAAATATGCAGTATTATTTTTCTTATTATTGTATTGAAAAAAATGAGAAATAAAATTGAAAAAATGATGCATGAAGGTATTAAAAAACAAAATTGAAAAGAAAATGATGCATTAAGTCTGTATCAAATCACGGTGGTGTCTCAAATACATATCTTTAGTCTGCAGCATTTTAGTGAGCAAAAATTTTCTGTAGAACTACAGTATTATACAGTGGTCCCTGTCTTGAGAGACCACCCCTAGGGCAGGTCAAAATGTGATCTCTCAAAACAGGTGGTCTTTCATTAGAGGTATAAAAACATGGAAAAGATAGCACAGTGTTCTGAGAGCGCAGTCTTAAAAAGACGTGTGGTCTCTCATTGGAGGGGTCTCCCAAGACAGGTACCACTGTAGAATAATACTGACTGAACTAACAGATTCCATCAGACAGGTAAATCCATGCTAAATACATGTGCTGTGTGTCAGGTTCAAACCATATTGGTAAGCTGCCACCCCATAACATGTCTTGAGAATTACATGCCATGTGCACCCTCCTGGCTCTGACTTATTTAGTTTGTGAAGATGTTTTATGTGTGACACAATTATTCATTTACCTCTTTCAGTGCCAATCACGTCCAAAGTCGATCTACTTAAGTCAGACAAGTTTGAATTGTCATTATGATTCCAGATTCATATTCCTCATAAAAAGACCTTCCATTCAAGTACTAGTATGACTATAGTTCCAAAGATATTACCCCAGGTCAACAGCTTTTCTTGGCGCGCATTGCGCCCAATGTGTGCCAAGAAAAGCTGTTGATTCAGTCCAAAATTTGGTACTGAAAGGGTTAACATCACTTGCACTGTACCAGCTTCTGAACAACCCACAAATGTATATAAGCAAAATGGTTGTATTTTGTACATATGTTCTTCCATGTATTATATTACCCTTGGTGAAAGATGTTACTGTTATTTTGATGCCTTTTCCTTGTTGTAACTTTTTGCCATTTATTCATTTTCATTAAGTCAAAATACCTGTATATGTCTCCAGTCAAGTAATTGTTTTATAAACTAGGTTTCCAACTTAGCATTGAAAGGGTCAATACTGACTGAAGGGAAGCTACAGTTGGGGCACTTGAAAACAGTGCAGACTTTTATTGGCTACTGTGTGCTCCAAAGTTCTGAATGGAATTTTTCTTGTGCAAAGGCAACGATTTGTTTTCGTATTGGAGATGGACTGTATTAAGATTCCCACTTTTTTAGACCCCACGTGCACAGTATTTTTGTCATAAAAACCAGGGTGTTTTCACTGATTCTCCTGTTTGCTTTCAGGCACATATGCCACCAGGGGGCGTGCACACCTCACCAATGGGTAAGCCCAGACAGCACTCAGCTCATCCTGCAAATGGTGTCCATAATTTACCCAATGGCCGAGTAGCTGCAGCGCCTGCCAGTGCTAAACAGACTTATGTCAATCCAGCCTTTGTTGTGGATTCCACTGACCCTATAACTTTGGGGTCAAGGTCAATACCAAAGACAGACTTAGATTCATATTATACAACCCAGCCTGCAGATCCCATACGCATAAACACAAAAAACATGCGTGGGATAGGTAATCCTGTGCACCCAGATGGCTATACTAGTATAGCCATGAGCTCTTCAATGTTCAGGCCACAGTCACAGCGGCTGGGCATTCACACTCCACCTGAGAAAGACATGAGTCCGTTCTCCTCAGGGGTACAGCCTGGACTACAATCCTATGGCTCAGGGTTGCTGTCTCAGCCCTCGGGTGGCTATATATCAAATACTGGTGCTGTAGAAAGAGCACCAATCACAAACAATTGGACCGGGTCCTCCCAGTTTGAACCTGGCCAATCAGGGGACAGCTACAGAGGTGCAAATCAATCAGGTTATGGAAGTTTACCAAATCACCAGCCAGAAGCAAGGGGCAGTGCCATGAAACCAGGCATGCAGTCAGGGACAACAGAGAAACCTGATGATGAAATGGATGTGGTTGCTAGGGTAATGCAGCCAGGGGAATCTGCCCAGCCTTTGGTTAACTCAATCAGGGAAGAGCTACAGAGACTGTCTTCACATGGCCCTGGTCACACACCAGTCACAAATTTCAGTGCAAGATCCTAGCAGTTGTCATTGTGACACAATAGTGTACTCGTGTTAGTTCAGGTATGACAAGACAACTGTGCTCACAAAAAAGTTGCAGCAAATGTAGGTCAAGAAATGAATTGCTTTAACACTTTCAAGTCTATACCTGATGCAGGGCATCCTGTGGCTGCTGAATTAAGTGAACATTGGGTCAAATTGTGAAAATTCAACTCCTGTCAATTTTTATAATTTTTACTGTACTTGACAAACTAGTGCTGTGTACAAGAAAATCATTGTGGCTTTGAGTATACATGTAGTGCACTTAATTTAAAATAGATTAACATGGTAGCATCTTCCCAAACAGATGGTTGCCATGACAACCACTTTTTTTTAGCCAAAAAAATCTTAATTTTATTGCAAATATTGGAAATTTACTGATTAAATCCTTTAAAAGTTTACATTTTCATTTTATAAACATCTGATCAACATTTTTCCCCACATTTTAACCACAATTAATCTTTCACATTTTTTATCAATTAAAACTTAATTTCTGTGGTGGCTATGACAACCAGAGTGCAAGTCTGTGTTTTAGGCATACCCTGACATTAAAGTGTTAAAAATGCTTGAAAAACTGACAGGGACACAACTGTAGCCTTACAAAGATTGGGATTGTGAAAAGTGCCGACCAATTGAGACTACTACTTGGTCATAATACCATAATCTGATTGTTTGTGGATGAATCACAACATTGTTCTAACATGTAATGAAAAGATGAAATGTAGAGTGGTCCATAAAAGAACAAAATATAATGTTTTCATATATATGTATGTATATATATATATATATATATGTATATATATATATATATATATATATATATATATATATATATATATATATATATATATATATATATATATATATATATATATATATATATATATATATATATATATATATATATATATATATATATATAAACAAACAAACAAAAATTATATGACATTTTAATCCCAGGTATAGATAATGGTAGGTCATTGGGAGGGTACAAGTTCTGCATGTATTCATGTAGTGCAACTTTGTGTGTGAAATTTATTGGTAAGTTGTGTTTTTTTTTTTTTTTTTGCAACTCCTGAAAATTTCATTATGTACATTTGTTGCATTGCTATGTGTACATGTGTATATATATATATGTGTGTGTACATAAATATATGTTACTGTATAACTGATACAGAAGTTCATAGTACATTGTATTTAAAAATATTTTGTACCTCAGATGAAAGAAAGCCTTTCCAACAAATATGTAAATGAAATTGTGACAGCACCAAAATTTTGCTGCAGTATACTACTTTAGCACGCTTTTGAAAGAGCTGAAGTTGAGGTAAAAATGAACCTGGATTTTGGTATAATTTCATTCAGGTTCGTCTTTCAGTTCACATTGAAAGAAACAAAGATGTGTATCCGGTGTAAAAAAAATACCATCAATGTTATTATAACTGATAACGACTGGAACTTTTTTTTTCCAGCAGTATTGATAGATGAATCCTACGATTATGCCAAGTACAATGTTCTGTGTCAATCATTGTTGACCTGCCTTCAGGGTAAATACTCAACGTAGGTCTACACACAAATATATTGACTATATCAAATGCCAGTATTGGGATAATGTACAACTATGCCATTACTTTACGTCATAATACTCCCAAAGAAACTTACAAATTATTTGTCATGCACTTAAATCCAGATGATCAAGCCATATCGCAGGTGAGATATTGCTAAGTATAAACAAATATGTTCTTATAAACTTACAACGTATGTTTTGCTGGGGCATGAAAGCCTGGATTATATCAGCCCCGTTCTTGTTGAGTGCCCTGAGGTTGATGTATTATTTATACTGTGTACTTAGATTCCCGTTCTTGAAGAGTGTGTCTGCATCAAGAGTCCCATTATATGAAGCTTACCACTCATTTATATACATATGTGGAAACACTTTTGGGTATATTTGGATAAGTATTGTGTCCAGTACATCATATGGGCATGGGGAACAGATTGAAAGGAGCATAATTCATATAATTCCAGCTTATGTCAACACAGCCTTGATGTTCCTTTATGGGTATGGGCAGGTCCACAAGGTGCTGACAAACTTTATTGCATATGAGAGGCTTCATTGCTGTAGAATCAACATTATCATTCGACCGTGTCCAGTCATGGATGGCATGTGCTGTGGTTCATAATACATATCTATTCTCCATGGTTAGGTTGTTTTTTCAGTGTGATCCATTTGGTTTTAGATTTGGGTGATTTAAAAAAAAAAGAATTATATATGGTTTTCATAACTATCTCACTTTGGGGTGCCAAGCAGATGTTCCCATTGAGCAATACTCATAATACACATAGGTTTTTGAACTACAACCACCACTGTGCTGTGGCTTGGGTCAAACTGTTGCTTAAAGTAACACTGTGAAGTCCTACTTTGGGCAAAGTGTATGTCTGCATTTGATGTACATGGTTAGTGTTTTAAATTCTTTTTGTTTACATTAACCTTGGAAATTTTACTACTTAGTTCTCATATGACAAGAAGTTTTTGGTCAGGAAAACAAGTCACAAAATCGCTAGTTTTTAAATTGACACATTTATATTGCTGGAAAACTTAATTTCAGGAGAAATAATGCTCTATCTTTTCTCAAGATGCGGTTGCCTTCAGTCTGACTGCAGGTGCATGTTAACCATGGACTGTACAGTGATGTGCTTAACCCTTTCCCCGGATAAGACCTATCAAGATCACATGCCCCAGGTCAACAGCTTTCCTTGGCATGGGTTGGGCACTTAGCCCAACCTTTGCCAAGGAAAGCTGTTGACTCAGTGTTAAATCAAGGTGGAAAGGGTTAAGGCACCGCCAATGGCTGGCAACTGGACCCCTTCATAATTCATATCTATTCACTAAATAGGACAACACCATGTGATTGTAAGTTTCTCTAGATACTGGTGCATATTAGAGGTGGTTTATGATGTCTGGCCATATCAGAAGTGTGCAAGAGCTGTGCAAGAACGTGTTTGCAAAGGAACAAATTGAAAAGCCAACCAAAGGTATTTTGTGACGTTTTTTATTACTGGTTTTGATTGACGTGTAAGAAATTGATGTCTATCATATGTGAATAATCCGGCAATTTGTTGTCTATGGTGCTAGACTACTCCATTTATGGAATAATATCATGACAAGACAGATTTCTAGTAATTATAGTGATCAGACTGGTATAGAATTGTGTGTCTGAACTCCTTTAATGTGTCATATCATCCATTTAACTTTGATCTTTAAGGTGGCCTTTTATATTATGCAACCTTAGAAGATCTTGTTCTGTATAATGTCAGCTTTATTTTATTTTTAATTTTTGGTCTTAATATTGGACAAGGCAAACAAGCAGCAATTAAAAGGACTTAATATTCTTGTAAATACTTTTGTACATATGATACTGGCAGCTGCCGGATTTGCTTATATATTTATTGCTGGTGTCGTGCAGCATGAGCAGTGCTGTGATATATTTATCTGACATCAGGAACCACATGATGAAAGGAAGTATACTTCCAAGCATGGTATCAATGGAGTGAAAGATTTTGGCATGCAGGTTAGAAAAAAAAACAAATAGGAAAGATGGATGATCACACAGGCAAACATTTTCTCCTGAACATCATAAGTTATGAACCTAGAGCTGTATGGGTATACTGAAGAGGTAGATCTGTAGCAGTGCATTGTGAGAACTACCTGACCACGCAGTATACATGTACATGTATTTAACATCTTGTATAGGATTCTATTTCAAATGTATGGTGCTTTCAATCTTGTTTTTCTTTGTGTGTAGTTTATAATGGGAATATTGCCAGATTTTTATTATGAAGAATATATCGGATTTAATTGTTGCAGAATGTTGAAGACACTGTTTTTAAAACACTTATACATTTGTAGCTGTGTTTAACAGTAGGGGTCACTACTGTGCTCTATCAAGTATAGACTGGTTTGTTTTCAGAGAACAGACTTGTATGGGTTTCTGTGGACTGGTTAATGTATGTCATGTGGTTTCCATGGACTGACACTGACCAGTGTGGTGTTCATTGGCCAAATAATATGATTCTATGGACTGATGTGTGGTTACAAGGATGTACATGTAGTTTCCATATGCCTACTGGTCTTGTGTGTTGTCTGTAGACTGACCCTTATGTTTCATATGGACTGCTCTACCCTGAACCCAGCAGTAATGCAACTTTCCTGCTGGTTAATATTTGGGAGCAAAAAAAAAAAGTGATTTGTATATTCTCCAAAAGATGTCAGTCTGTGCAGTTCAGAACTGCATATTTTGATCTGTAGCCATATGAATTGGAAACTGCTGCATTTGGAAACCCCAAAACCCAAATAATCAATCAAAGTGTACTGCTGAAGTGCCCATGAATTAAACAAGGTTAAATCTGTAGAGAGGTAACAAGCAGACCATAAACACGTACTGGTATATCCAGCAAAAATACACATCAAGTTGTGTCACCTGCAATATATGTTGAGTTGAATTCCTACATCATTGCTGATTTTGACTTCCCCATTGCATAATAAGAGTGTGGAGGTCTTTGACAGCTTCCTGGTGTAGTTGTGTTAGCTGTACTGGAATTCAGCCCTTTCCTGGTCAGACTTGGACTGAGGCAATAGTTCTTTCTTCCTCTGCACTGGTCGGGTGCACAGTGCTGCTGGCCCATGGCAGGGAAAACTAGTTGCCCAGGGCATGCCTGGATGGTGTGCCTTTTCCACAATTATCTGCAAAAAAAATTTCTGTTTACCTGAAATTTCAGTAAAAGCCTGAATGGAGACATAAATTGAAAGCTGGGTACATTAGGGCAGCATGAGCAGGAAAGTGTTAAACTAGAACTTTTCTCTCGTCCTTTATCACCAGGCAGAGTGTATGTCCTGAAAAAATCACTTTGTTGCAAAAACTTCATGTTTTACAGCAGTTGTGACATAGAATTACTGTCAATATTCTGTTGTTGCACACAAATTTTTGGATTCTATCTGAGAAGATTCTTCTGAAAAATGTGTGAAATACGTGTAATGTCTCTGAAATGCCAAAGATTTTGTACCTTTAATAGTTAAATTTATACATATAAAGAAGACATGTTTTTTGATGCGCAGTTTTTTAAACACAAGTATGAAATGCATTATCTGGCTGGTGAAACAAAGAATAAGTACTGTTTTAACATGTGTTTATGGAAGATTATCCTTCTTTAATGTATTTTGTCTTGAAGTTGCAAGGTTTTTGTGTGCTCCATACAAGAGTCTGTGGACAGCCTGCACTTGTGCAGTTTTATAACGTCGTACAGAATGTCAATAACAAAAATGGCAGCTACACTTTGTGTTACCTTTAACCTTCAGAAAACTGGGTCAACAGTTTCCTTTTTGATGGCACTGCACTCAAAGTGTGTCAAAGAAGACTGTTGACTAACTTCCTGTATTTTTCTTGAAGGAAAAAAAAAAGAATGGGAAAACATTTATGACCTTGGACTATTTTTCATCCTTTTAAATGGAAACATGTGCATGCTGATAATCAGCTTCAGGTCTCGTAGGGTTAAAGTGAAGTGTAGCACTACTGTACTATGAACAGATCTCCACAAAATGAACTTCATGCCAGATGTTTTCCTGACTGCCAGGAAAGACGAGAGAAGCTAATCTTTCAATAATATTTTGGCATGGAAACAGTTCCCGCAGAAACTTCTCAAATTTTGTTATATTGTTGCATGTCCTATTTGTGTATGTTTACAAAATGCTCTTGTAGATTAGCCTGGTTTCTTATCTATTTATACTCTTATTGAATAAAACATATCCAGTGTAGAAGAATGGTCTTCTTTATACTAGGTAGCTTGTCACGCTTCAAGGAGCCCATTTCCCGAGGGTGCACCATTCACTATTGGGTAATACATAGGCTGTCCGGCAGCAATTTCAAGAACCCATACTCCTTTAGAATGCGTTCACATGCCCTGGAACAGCTGAACTTCTCACCCGTAGAATTACTCAATGTGTGGAAAGCATGTACTTGTTCATTGTACAGATGAAGCACTACAAAAGACACTTGATCCATACAAATGCCCTGAATGTCATTATTGCCTGTCCGTTCAATGACTTTATACCACTCTGGGTTTGAGGGGTTTATCGAAATATTTTGTTTCATCTTCAAAAATATATAGGCAAGGTATCTGTAAGCTAGTTGTGTCAAGAAACATGAGAAATGACAAGTTCAGCTGTGCTGTGTATAAAAACAATAGAAAGGTTAAATAACTGAAGTTAGCGTCACCACTAGACAACAAAAAAAAAATTATCTCATTAAAAATGATGGACCACCTTTTATTTAATAAGTTGGTCTTATATTAAGAAAACAGGAGAAAAACTTGTGTCTTGCACAATTGAAAAGATCTGTTTGACAGAATACAGTTATTTGGTGCATATATATTACCATGAGCTGAATATAAACTTAGTTATGTCTCCCCATGCAATGCGGGCACATTGTTCTTCTTCTTCTTCTTCTTCTTCTTCTTCTTCTTCTTCTTCTTCTTCTTCTTCTTCTTCTTCTTCTTCTTCTTCTTCTTCTTCTTCTTCTTCTTCTTCTTCTTCTTCTTCTTCTTCTTCTTCTTCTTCTTCTTCTTCTTCTTCTTCTTCTTCTTCTTCTTCTTCTTCTTCTTCTTCTTCTTCTTCTTCTTCTTCTTCTTCTTCTTCTTCTTCTTCTTCTTCTTCTTCTTCTTCTTCTTCTTCTTCTTCTTTGATGTAGATGCGATAACTCAAGAAGAATTTTACCTAATTTAATCTAATTTGGTAGAATAATTTTTCACATGAAGGTCTCTGTCAAGTTTGAAGATGGCCCATGGGTGACTTTGACCCAATTCCCAAGGTCAGAGAGCCACAGTGAATATTGATGAGGATGCAAGAACTCCAGAATGGTTTCACCAAATTTTATCAGGCTTGGCAGGAATATGTTATCTACCAAGGTCTAGGTCAAGTTCAAAGATGGGTGACCTTTATCCAATGTCACTGAGCCCCATTAAAACTAATAGTTTCTGCATGATCATAAGTTTTTGAGCTAGGGCTTTCACATTGCACAGGATTCTAGTCCTGTATGAAGGCTAGTTTCAAATTTGAAGATGGGTGACCTTGACCCAATTCCCAGGGTCACAGAGTCACAGTAAATTTTGAAGACATGATACCTAGAGAAGGATTTCAGTAAATTTAATCAAACTTGGTAGAATAATGTTACTAAACATACTTAACAAGGTTTAGGTCAAGTTTAAAGATGGGTGACCTTGACCCAGTGTCCAAGGTCACAGAGCTACATTAAAACTAATAGTTTCTGCATTATTGCAAGTTTTTGAGCTAGAGCTTTCATATTCCACAGGATTCTAGTCATGTATGAGGGCTAGGTGAAGTTTGAAGATGGGTGACCATGACCCAGTTCCTAAGGTCACAGAGCCATAAACTAATGGTTTCCCAATGTTGCAAGTTTTTGAGTTTTGGCTTTTGTATTACTGAGGGCTAGTTCAAGTTAAAGATGGGCGACATTGACCCAGTTCCTTTGGTCACAAAGCCATATAAGTGAATTTTGACACAGACGCGGTAAGTCCAGAAGGATTTCAACAAATTAAATCAAATGTAATAGGATAATATTACTTTTCAAAGTCTGGGTCAAGTACGAAGGTTGGTGACTTTGACCCAGTTCCCAAAGTTAGATGCATATTAGTGAATTTTAATGTGGGCATGATAACTCGAGAAGGATTTCACCAAATTTAATTAAACTTGGTAGGATAATATAATACATGAAAGTCTGGGTCAAGTTCAAAGATTGGTGACCTTGACCTCATTCCCAAGGTCCCAGAGCCACATTAGTGAATTTCGACTGCAGATGCAATAACTTGAGAAGGATTTCACCAAATTTAATAAAACTTTGTTGGATACTGTTACCAAGATCTAGGTCAAGTTGAAAGGTGGGTGACCTTGATTCAATTCCGAAGGTTCTAGAATAACAGTGAAATTGATCTAGATGCAATAACTCAAGAAGGATTACAGCAAATTTAATCAAACTTGGCCAGATAATGTTACTAACCAATGTCCTGGTGGGAATTGCAGATGGGTGACCTAGACATTTTTAAAGGTCATACTTGCATTTCCTTAAAATCACTGTGGATGTAATAAGTCGTATACCTTTTAGTTGGGAGATTGACATTTTGTGGTATTATGTACCCTTATAACATCTCGCTTTGGATTGCAGATTTGTGTCCTCCACCTGTTCCTATTTGTAGGTCACTGGGATTAGTATGAGAAATTTGTAAGGGCAACAACTGGTCAGCATTCGCAGGAAGATAGTTGGTTTTCTCTTCGAAAATAAGACTTTTCTGGTTATGTAGACAAATGTCTAATATTAATTTGGTGCACTTATTTGACCACTCCTCAATATTTGTCCAAGGAATCCTAATTTAATGACATTCCCAAAATGTATGAGAAGTGTGTTTTTCAGGACAGCAAAAACACATGGGTGAAAGTTTTCAAGTTTTAATACAGATTTCTGTTTTGAGCAAAAATATTTCAATTAGGGTATGTTATAAAACTTTCAAGTTTGGCAAGCAATGACGGCTGAAAAGTTTAAAGGGATGTTTTCTGTTTTGCAAAAATTGTTGGCTTTCAGCCATGATCACATCCTGTCCTGACAGTCAACCAAAACCATTTTAAAAGCATTCTCTTGAAAACAACAATTGATCTAAAATGCAATATTGAAAAGCTTAAATTTTGCTTTCTTGTTCATATATTGCTATATCACCTGAGCTTATAGCATAGTCCGTCTGCACCTCATCTGTCCACATTTTCAACTTCTCTGAAACTGTCTGCGAGATTCACTTCAAACTTGTTACCAGTGTTCCTCTAGTGGTTTATTACCAAGTTTGTCCAAATGGTGATCCTCCAATGATTTTTGTATTTTGTAGCTCAGCTGACTCGTCAGTCAGCTGAGCTTATAGGATGGCCTGTTGCCCGTCAGTCGTCTCTCCGTCCATCCATGGTCATGTTTTTGTACATAAGTGTATCATACTAGAGACGTCTGTCTGTAGAACTTCAATTGTATAGTGAGGGTCTTGAAGAAGTCTGCTCCTTGCATTTGATACTCTATAACAGTGATTCAATCACTTAACTTACTAATTACATAGTGTTTCAGATTCATAGACATCACAAAAACGATATAGGCCTACTTTCTACTATTGCTGTAAACTCAGCTGATAAACTAGTCAGAAGAACCAAAAAAGTGATAGGCCTATCAATTCTCTTTTTATTTTTGGCAGAATTGATAAAATTTGGATTTTGAGTGGTTGGGCCTGTACATATTTGAAACTCTATAGTCTGTATTTAATGAAGAATATTTCAAAGGTTGAGAGGACTGGTTTAAAACCACCAGTTGCCTTTGGTGGGTGACTGCCTGTCTCAAGTTAGGAGTGAAATTTGTTTCTTCACATTGGTATTGGAAGATGAGCGTTGATGCTTTGGTAACTCTTGAATCCCTTTGTGGTCATTGTTGGGTTTGATATTTATGAATATGGGTCATGTTTTTCTACATCAGTGTATCATACTAGAGTCGTCTATCTGTCCAGAATTCACATTTTCGACTTCTCCATAACAGTCAGCCAGATTCACTTCAAACTTGGTGGGGATGTGCCTTGCATGGGTCTCTACCAAGTTTCTTCAAATGGTCACACTCCAGTGATTTGGGGATTTTTAATGAATTTTTTGTTTTTTTATTGGGCAAATCTTATAAAATCTTCTCCGAAACCGCTCACCCAATTGCTTTGATATTGCACAGGAACACTCCCAGGGATTCCTAGTTTTGAATTTGTTTGCCAGGTGGCGCTGTTATTTTTTCTAATCTTTTATGATTTTTTGTGCGTTTTTGCTATCTTTGAATTCTTCTCCAGAATGGTCAGTCAGATTAAGCTGAAACTTGGTGGAGATGTTCCTTGTTGTTGAAGGGTCAAAGTTGTTCACTACATGGCACTGCTGTGGATTCCAGATTGTTAACAATTTTTTTCAATTCGTTCACTTCCCGGTCAATGCAGCTTTCCTAATGATTACTATGTAAGTTAATGGGCATTCTAATGCTAATTCACATTTTCAGCTTCTCCAAAACCGTCATCCAGGTTGACTTCAAACTTGGTGGTAATGTACCTTGGGTGGGTTTCTACCTGGTTTGTTCAAATGGTCACGCTCCAGTGATTTCTGGATTTTTAATTAGTTTTTTGTTCTTTTATTGAGCAAATCTTACAAAATCTTCTCCGAAACCGCTCACCCAATTGCTTTGATATTGCACAGGAACACTCCCAGGGATTCCTAGTTTTGAATTTGTTTGCCAGGTGGCGCTGTTATTTTTTCTAATCTTTTATGATTTTTTGTGCGTTTTTGCTATCTTTGAATTCTTCTCCAGAATGGTCAGTCAGATTAAGCTGAAACTTGGCGGAGATGTTCCTTGTTGTTGAAGGATCAAAGTTGTTCACTACATGGCACTGCTGTGGATTCCAGATTGTTAACAATTTTTTTCAATTCGTTCACTTCCCGGTCAATGCAGCTTTCCTAATGATTACTATGTAAGTTAATGGGCATTCTAATGCTAATTCACATTTTCAGCTTCTCCAAAACCGTCATCCAGGTTGACTTCAAACTTGGTGGTAATGTACCTTGGGTGGGTTTCTACCTGGTTTGTTCAAATGGTCACGCTCCAGTGATTTCTGGATTTTTTATGATTTTTTTTTTCTTTTTTTTTTTTTTTGACAAATCTTTTAAATCTTCTCTACAACCACTCACCCAATTGCTTTGATATTACATGTACATAAAGAACACTCCTAGGAACTCCTAGTTCTTAATTTGTTCCCCAGATGGTGCTCCAATTTTTTTCAAATTTTTTATGAATTTTTATGTGTTCTCGTTACCTGTTACTTCTTCTCCAGAACCGTCTCTACGATTAAATTGAAACTTTGTGGATATGTTTCTTGTGAAAGGGTTAAGCAAAGATGTTCACTAGGTAGCACTGCTGTGGATTCCTGGTTTTAAAGGATTTTTTTCAAGTGTTTTTTCTTAATGTATTTCGAAACAAGTTGCCAAATGACTTGCTAAAGTTCTCAAACTTGTCAAAAATTCACATACAAACTACTGCAAAAAAGTGAAAATGTACATGGGAGTGAATAGAATGTGGATTACAGATAGCACAAGTGATATTCGACTAGACATTGACAAAATCAACAATAAGAATGGTGCCAAATCAATTCATACCTTTGATTTCTCAACATTGTATACAAAGATTAACTTGACAGACCTAACCAATGTGTTAAGGCTATTTTCGACTTCTCCAGAACGGCTAAACAGAATTGCTCAAAATTTTATCAGAATATAGTTGGCCTTTAGACATTAAAAATTTGTAAAAATGATGTGGATATGTTAATTTTTGACCAAGTTACGGGAAATTAAACTTTGCTACTAAGTGAGTGCTGCCACTGTATATGCATATTTGGCAATACAGTGCATATATTGCACTATTGTATTTACATTGTCGACTTCTTCTTAAAAACTGCTGCATGAAATGTTTTGAATTTTCACATGGATGTTGCCCAGGTGGACTTCTAGCAAGTTTGCGAAGGAGATAATGATGCAATAATTTGTCTATTTTTTATTAATTCTTTTACTAATTTTTTGAACAAATTTAAAATATCCTTGCCTCAAGAACTACCTGGCCAGTTGCTGTGATATTGCACATAGGGTCACCTGGGGTCAAGTAATTCTTATTTTAGCCACCAGGTGGTGCTGCAACTTTTTTTTTTCAATTTTTCATGGGTGGGTCTAGCAGGTTTGTTTAAAAGGTCATGTTCCAGCAATTTTTTAATTTTTTTTTTTTTTTTTTTTTTTTTTTTCGTTTCTTTTTTGGGGCAAATCTTAAAAAATCATCTTCTCCAAAACGGCTCTCCTGATTACTGTGATATCACACAGGGACAATCCTAGGGGCTCCTATTTCTTAATTTGTTCACCAGGTGGTGCTGCAAATTTTTTTCTATTTTTTCTAAATTTTTTTTTGTATGTTTTTGCTATTTTCAACTTCTCCAGAGCCGTCTTTCAGATTAAGCTGAAACTTGGTGGAGATAGATGTTCCTTGTGAAAGGGACAAACAAAGCTGGTCACCAGGTGACAATGTTGCAGATTCCTGATTTTTAGCATTTTTTTTTTAATTTGGGTACTTATCGGTAAATGCACCTTTTTTATTGATTACCATGTCAGTCAATGGACACTCTAATCCTAATTCACATTTTAGACATCTCTGAAAAAACTGCTTGTCAGATTGACTTCAAACTTGGTGGTAATGTACCTTGGATGGGTCTCTACAAATTTTGTTGGAGTGGTCATCCTCCAGCGATATGTGTTTTTTTATGATTTTTTAAAACGATCGTTAAAAAAGTTTTAACATGAAATTTTAATATGGGAATTACTTGTAATGGTTATAACTGAAATAATTTTGGCCATATTTGTGTCAAACTTGCTAGGGATATACCTTTTATAAGCATCTACCTATTTTGTGCAAGTGGTCATGTTCCAGTGATTTTGGGACCTTGACCTCATTCCCAAGGTCACAGGACAACTGTCAGACATTTGCTGGTCACTTGATAATTTGAGATCTGTTTTTTGAGACAGGATCTTGATGTTGCAGATGAATGTTTCTCTATGAAGGTCATGCTAAAACAGTACATGAGTGACTTTGACCTCATTTCTGGGATCAGAGTGCAATGTACATGAATTTTACTCTTCACTGTAACTTGACGAGGCTTCAGGTGTCTGCTCTGACTTGAATGTCTGGTGACTAGTCTTTGGACATTGGCACTGAGGAGAAGTTTTTGCTTTTACTGGCTAGCAGCCGGTGAACACACCAATGTGGCTCTGCTTGGCAGAGCCCTGTAGTGTCTGTGGCATGGGCGGAACCTGCTTCCTCTCCCATGGATACTACTCCAGCACCCACCCAGGGCTTTGAGCACATGAAAGCTCTCATTCGGAGCCTTGCAGGCGACCAAGTTCTGATTGCTCAGCCAAAGGACAGGAGAGAAGCCATTGCAATGTGCTGCGAAGACTTGTCCTTGGAAGACGTGCAACACTGGTCCCTGATCCCTTTTATATTCGGCAGGGTCGGTGGCAGTTGTGGTCCATGAAACAAGTCTCTGAGAATGGAGACCTACAGGTTTCCATCCAGGTATTCTGGAACCTTGGCCAGTCCAAGCGCTTGGGTCTGGGCACTTGGATCATAAGTCTGGGATGTCGGTAGAACCACAAATGCCTCTAAGAATTCCCAGGCTCCCAGCTTCAGGACCTCCAATTGTGAGGCAAGGTATGTGAGACACCAAGGGAAAGCACCTGGGCCTGTAGGGGCTTTTCTGCATTTGTGCGTTTTTGGCCCCACCTTCAGGCTTTCATCCAGGTATTCTGGAACCTCAGCCAGTCCAAGCGCTCGGGTTTGGGGACTTGCATCATAAGTCTAGGATGTCCGGAGAACCACCAGTGTCCTGGAAGACTTCCCAAGCTCCCAGCTTCAGGACCTCTGATTGTAAGCCAAGGTATGTGAGACACCAAGGGAAGACACCTGGGTCTATAGGGGGGCTTTCTGCATTAGTGGGTCTTTGGCCCCAGCTGTGTTGGGACCTGGAGTGGCCTGGCTGACACCTTTAGTCCCCCCACCAGAAGTGTTGGCCTTTGTGGTGGGAGATTTGTTTTACTCCACTCCTGCCATCACGGCAGCTGAGTCCTGGCAGCTGGCTGCTCCTTTCTTGAGTCAGTTCTCTCTCAGCACTGAGAGTCTCTTGGGCCCCCTCTTGCTAGTAGATTTCTGACTTGGGGCAGCTGCAGTCAATGAGACTAGTCTCCCGGGAGCCCAGCGGGATCAGTCCTGCCAGAAGACATCTTAGTCAGTGGCAGCTGAGACCACTGCACAAGGTCCACCAGAACCACCCCTCTCTGGCCCCATGTGGGTTGAGCAGGCAGAGGCGGTGTTTAGGGCTGTGGTAACTTCTGTGGAAGTCCTTGCTACCCCAGCGTGGGGTGTGGTGACGGAGATGCATCTGCCGCTGGGCCGGTTACACTCTGAAGGCTTAGCATATGGATGTTCCCCAGGTGGATCTCTATGAAGTTGTGAAGGAGATGATGCAATATTTTTTCTATTTTTTATGACCTTTTTACTTCTTTTTTTTAAAAAAATTTAAATTTTTTCATCTCAAGAACAGCTTGGCCAATAGGTTTGAATGGCTTACCATATCGGCGACCATGGGGGCCAGGAACCAACCTTCCACACACATGGACTCTACTCCTGCTCTGCTGACAGGCTTTGACCATGTCAAAGCACTCATTCAGAGCCTGGTTGCTGACCAAGTGTGGTCCTGCCAGAGGAGAACAGGTGTGGGGCTGTTGCACTACCCTGTCGGGGCTTGTCCCCTTTGGCATTCCTGACTCTTGTATGTCCGATCGTGCTGTCTCAGGATTGCCAACCACCACACAGTTAGACTCCACAAGGCATCCGGTTGACAGCTGCTTTGCCACATAACTGGCACACTGGGTGTCTGTCATGGATGATTTGATCATCCTCAACACCCTGAGACATGGCTTCATGCTGCCTTTCAGCGGTGACAGGCCTCCTTTAAGCCGAGAACCCAGCAGTTTAAACTGGGTGCCAAGGAACCCAAAGCATTGGCGTTCTTAGAGGCAGTTCACACTGTTTGGAGCAGGCATGCCATAGAGCCGGTAGAGGATCAAAGCACTCCCTGCTTTTACAGCTTTCTCTTCCCTGTTCCCAAGTGGGATGCAAGATGGCATCTGGTCATAGACCTGTCAAGGCTGCACACCTTCCTGGGTGGATGGAGTTCTTCCATGTGCCAATCATGGAGACTTAACAGAAGCATCTGCGGTTTGCACTTTGGGCCAAATTTACCAGTTCAAGGCTTTTCCTTTTGGCCTTGCTACGGCACTGCTGGTGTTGCTCAGGTTCACGCAGACAGGTGCTGCTTACCTTCACTGGTCAGTTATTTGCATTCATGTGTATCTGTGCAATTGGCTTATTAGAACCCTTTGGTTCCTGGATTTGCAGCATCACACACATACCGTTCTGCAACTTTGCCAATGTTTGGGCCTTATAGTGAACCTATTCAAGTCCAGTCTTCAGTCAGAGCAGACTTTGGTCCTTCTCAGCATCCAGTTTGTCCTGGTTGCCTACATCTCTTGCCCTTCCGATGACAGGTGGGAGAGATTTAAGTCACTGCTCAGAGCTTTTCATACTGGCAAGGTGTGCTTGGCACAAAAATGGCTCACCCTGCTGGGCTCCCTGTCCTTGACGGACTCCCAGGTCCCACTCAGGTGTCTCCACCATTGACTTTTGCAGCAAACTCTGCCCTCCATCAATACCTCTGTATATCGGCAAAAGATGATCGAGAGGTAACTAATGTGAGATATTTGGAGTAATATCAGTATTAGTAAGTATACTTACTTCTCGACCACCAGAGAAACCTACCTGACCAACCCTGCTTCTTATAGCCAACATCAACTGACCAATCTCCAAAAGAGGAAAGATGATATGGAGAGCATGAAGTTTCTTCAAAAGCTTTTTAAAAAGGCGGTCAGACCAACCACCTTAAATTATCTACTTGTCCTTCATGGTAAATTACAGGGCTCGCTGGGGTAACCTTCCCAGTTGGTGAAAGTTAAGGACTATTAAGCTATCGCCTCCAGTTGCAACCAACTGTTTGTGGCACAAAATGGTCTGGTCCCCCACATGGCTGCCCAACCAGACTGTGAGGAGTCCACCAATAGGGTTACATGGGCCTTAATGTGCACCAAAGTCTGTCCCTGCATGATGTTCTCTCATCTGGGCCACCTCATGAGGTGTTCTGGGGGAACAGGGGACTGAGGCTTGGATGCTTTGGTCCTTTGATCACCTGTTCTCCACAGCAAACTGCAGGATTTACCAGTGAACCTTCCCAGGGGATTTCAGGAGTTCACTGAGGTCGTATAAACTTTAAGGGCCTGCAACTGCCCAGTTGACCAAACCTGGTCAGTTAGGAATGTGGCAATGATTTGTTGAAGCCTATCTCTCTGATGGGCAACAGGTGAAGGCAGTCAAGTCAAACTGAATCTCCATAAACTTGAAGGCCTGTTCCAGTTTCCAGCTTGGCTTTAAAAGGTTCAAAAGTAGGCATAGGTGGTGACAGATATCCAAAATGGACTGTATGTGATACAGGCAAAAGAGATGCCAACATGCATGGGTCAGCCAATTACTTAGATACACATGAATACAGATGACTTCCTTGTGGCATTATGTAGTTACTACTGCTTTGAAACTGGGTGAAGACCAGAGGTGCTGGTATAAATTACTTTCAAAGGCAAAAGGCCGAAAGTTAGGTAAGTCTTCACAAATGCAACATGGAAGAAGGTGTCTTTCAAGTCAAGACACATTCCTGAAGTCTAAGGGTTGTTGCTACAGACTGGGATGTCACCATATGGAAAGCAGGGACCTCCAGATGGGGGATTGAATTGCAGTTAAGAGATTACCCTGATCCTGGCTACCTCAAGGAAACAAGCCAGTATGTCATTCACCCAAACATGTCTTGCTGAAGCTCCGCTTGTGAGCAGGAACGAATTTAAAAAAGACACCTGTTAAGCATGAAGAAAAGATTTATAACCATGGTGCATGCTTATTCCTTGCCTTTCTTCACCCAATGCAATTTTTCTTTTTGCATATATATATGTGTGTGTGTGTGTGTGTGTGTGTGTGTGTGTGTGTGTGTGTGTGTGTGTTTGCCTCATTTTGTTTTCAAAGTACTGATACAGAAACCTTATGACAGCAAAATCACAGGTGCACTTTGATGGCAAAATCCTGGTCATTGTCACAATAGGAGAATGTTTCAATTTTGATCCTGCTAGAAATTATATGCTGTAACTATACTGGTTGAGCATAACAGGTCTATTACTGGACATCTCCATCCGTCCCATTTGGAATGAGGAACAGAAGATCATAGAAGTCAGGAGCTGATGGATTTTCAACCAGCTCAGTGTGGAGTTTTTTACTCTGCAGCTATTGAAGTGCCTCCAGGAATGCTAAGTGAAGCCCTACCCAGGCCAAGTGTGTGAGATAGCCATGACTCCAGGTATTCAAAATGAATTAATCTTTTGTGATAGATTCCCACTGAGAGTGATTGCTAGAAAGTAATCTGCCAACCTGCTTTTTGGAAGTCTCTGTGGTGGTGGTATGTGCAGCCTTCAGATTTGGTCAGGATGCAGCAAAACAGGATAGTCCATAAGACTGAGGGCCATTCCCTAAAGATTTTGTATGTGAACCAGACTGATGCCTTAGGGGTCTGTTGTCTTTTCTGGGCACACCAGTTGACACTGAAGGTTTTGCCCTGCATCCTGATCAGGCTGAGGGGACCCCTTCTGACCGTACACCAGGGCCAAAGCTACAACACTGAGAGCATGCAATCTCATTGAATCATCTATAGCTATTGCTGGGGTTTGTTTGTTTGTTTGTGTGTTTGTTTGTTTGTTTGTTTGTTTGTTTGTTTGTTTGTTTTATTTTTTGTTTTGCAGATCTGGCTTGTTCCTGAGTGTAGCAAACAAGCTCCACCATCTCTCCTCAAAAAGGGTGATGGAAAAGATCAGCTGTGTGAATGCAGTCGTGCCTGTAGAGAGGGTCGGTGAGCTTGTGGCCACTGAAGTGAGTATCCTAAATTCCCAACAAACACAAGTTTGCCTCTAAGGTACAGACTGTGCAAACCCAGTAGCAATTGCCGTTGACAAGGTACTTGTAAGTGATGACACCTGGTTCAACCAGTCTCTTACCCCTCAGAAATTTGTGTCGAGCCTGAAGATTGTTCAGCATGGTCTTCTTACTCTCCTCACTGTAGTTTTCTGTGACTTCAATCCTCCTTGTGTTTTCTGACTCAACCCTGGACGCTCAGCTGAGCCAGTGTTACATTGATTTTACCATCTTAACTGGCGAGACAACATTGTAGATTTGATGTATGTGGAAGAGCTTCATTGTGCTTTAACTCTTTCTGTGGCAAGATGGAGACAGAGTTCACAAGTTCCCCTGGCACACTTTTGGTATGCCAAGAAAAGCTGTTCTCTTGAATCAGTCTTTTTTCATTGTAAATATAAGCGTGCTGATACTTGAATGAAAGGCCATTAGATATAGTACTCCAGTTGAGCATAGGTTTTTTTTTTTTGTGATCAGCACTGAAAGAATTAATCCACTTTTTCCTGAATTTCTTTCCATGTATATTATTTATGTGAGTGTGTGTGCATCTAATATACATTGGTCCATAATTTTTGACCACTCTTATGTAAGATCATCATTTTTTGGACCACATTGTATTATGTTCCCAGTGTTATATTTCTCACATTATTTGACCTCCTTTGAGAGACCACCTGCTTTATGTCACCACTTGGGGCATGCTCTTAGCTAGTCTCGCAAAGGAGAGACTACTCTACACATATATACAACAATCAAGCAATTTTGCACAAATGAACATAGTTTAATACAGTAAGAAAACTACAAAATGAATGCAACATGGTGTTTTCATGTCCACAGCAGTGAGAAAGTGCCGCATAGTTCTCTCTATCCTTCCCCAGGTCTTCATGTGCAGCAGCACCAGTGCAACAGAAATGGTTCAATGATGCATTCTCCATTGCTTCAAAACTGCAACACTTCATACATTAGAAAATTTAGTCATGAAGGAACAATTGACTGCTCATTTTCTAGACTTTGGCACTCGTATTTGATTTGTTAACCACAAATAAAAATTATCACTAATTTGGTACGCTGACATAGAAAGCTTCATTGCAATATTTGATATAGATCCTGAAGATTGTTGTACTGAAAATCAAATCATCCCATAGAGTTTTAACTATGGTCAATAAACAGCACAAAGCCATAGTTTAAGTCTAAAATGGGTAAGTAATGTACAAGTCTGCCACAGGATTGCCTGCTAAACAAACCTAGCTATTTTTCCCAGATAAGACTTCATGCAGCATTGTGTGACAAGAGAGAAGTAAGCCAACCGGCTATCTCAGGATAGTGGGCCACAGGTAGATTTACGTCAGAGGTTATTCAAAACAGCAACAGACCTGTTCATTGGACTCGGGTTTATTCGGTTCACGTCGGGAAGCGCACGGTACTTGGTTTACATTTTGTGCTCGACCACGCTGACCGGATTACACATGGAAGGATAAGAGAGTAAAACACAGGGTGTGTTTGGATTTAACGAAGAATCAAACCGTCAGCAAGCTATAAATGCACGTTTCGCCACTGATGTGAACTTTTTGGTAAAAGATTTGCACTGTTAAGCACAATCCATGCTGTAATCACTGGCGTTTGCCTGGCATCTGTTGTAAACATATGACGGCGTGGGCCTGACTTAGCTACTTGCTGATTGGACAATCACGCCAACAATGGAATGCATAATTAATTACGGTCCGGAAAAGTTCGGTAGAGCTCGGTATGAACAGGTCTATTAATTACCTTTCTTCTACTCAATTTATTGAGCTTCTCTGGTAGCCTGAATCAAACTTGTTACAGAATGTTACATAGTACACAATGTTTTACTGCTTTGCTAGGTCCAATGCAATTTGTCATAAATTTATGATAATACTGTTATTTTGACTCTTTTAAACACTTACTTGATACATGATTGTAGATAAGTGGGCCTAAGCATGCCTTTTTTTCCTTTGCTGTACATGTTAAAGGTTCTGTGCGGAGTTTTACAGATGAACCATGGCACATCCCGATGTACAAAATGGTAATCTTGGTTGAAACAGTAGTAGTCTTGACACAACATACATATTACTTAACAAAGCATACAAGTGTCACATTTTAACAGAAAGAAAAACTTGACTTAATCCTCATAAATTTGTCTACTTAAATGGAAAACAGCCAAGCCTATGCTGTTGGAGGACATTCATAAAATAAGGACAAGCATGGCAAGCTGATACAGAGTTGAGTCAACTGTTTGAGATGATAACGTGGTTTTCTCTTAACAGGAAGGTTATTCATGACCTTTCACACATCACAATACACGGACAAAACAGGACCAAACAAGGACAAAACACTTGACACCACAACACAAGCATTCATTTTAAAAAAAAGGTAAAGAAAAGTCCAAGTACCACCTTAATTCAAAAAGTACTCTTATGCATAAATTTGCATAGTCAGTGCCATTTGCACATTCCTATTTCAAAAGACATCTATGTGCCCCTAGCCATTTCACTTATATAATTACCTTGACTGATCGGCTGGTCCTTGGTCCTTAGTGAAATATCAGGCTTACATACCTCTGCACCAGAGCCTGTCATCACAACTACGGATCTTACCAGGTGTGAAGTCGCCAAACTCGCACACATAAGGGTGTAGTCGATTGCAGTCAGTTTCAATCCAAGCTCCATCCTTGTTGCGAAGGGCCACACAGTCTTTCATTGCTGAAGACTTCTTGTTCTTGGGAAATTTTGAGAAGCTATTCTTGTTCAGTGCTCTTTCATTATGCCAAACAAAGCGGCCTGTTTGTAAAATAAATGTAATGAAAACTTAACAAGTTGGCCAATAATGGTTTATATGTCATAAAGTTCATACATTTCTTTGTTACATGCAAACATAAAACAAAATGATGAAGTGCATTCATAATCTGGGGTAATGTCTGACATAGGCCTGCAATGTCAATGGTTTAGGGATTTTATTTGGATTCTGATAATTAAGACACAAGTGGAATCAACATTGTGTAACTTACAATTTGCAGGAAGATAAAACCCTAAAAAAAATTAGGTTCTTCATGAGCGTATGTAGGTCATTTTGAATACTGCTGTTTTGTTTTTTGTTTTTTGTTTTTGTTTTTTGTCTGTTGGTTTGCCTTCTTTTTCTTAAAATATTGACATCTTTCTCGGATATCTTCATTGTAAAATGTAACTGACATTTGCTTCAGCTGTCACAGTTAGTACACATTTCAACACAAACATTTAGTTCAAGCATAAGACTAGATTCTACCTTATCTTACCTTCTTGATTTTGATCATCAAGGCCAATGGAAGCACTGGGCACACCTTTACTTGCGAGCAGGTTTTGGAGGAAAGAGTTGTTATCTTCTGACGAAATGACTGGCAGCCGTCCATTTAGGCTCTGGCATTTTTTTCTGGCAACATTGAAAGCCTCTGCTTTTTTCACCACCAGGTAGCAGCTGGTACCAAAACGAGACATGCCACCTCCACACAGCACTGCATCTGCAAATACACATATAGCCTGTAAACTACTTTGCAATGCTATGCTCACACAGCCTTGATCAGATGCTATTAAAACATATGCATAATGCATATAAAATAAGGTTTGTCAATGAGAAGTAAAAGATAGCCCTGGTTATATATAAATGTAGACTGCATGCAATATAAAGTGCATGCCTTTTAGGTGCACCTGCACAATGAGAAATCGAAAAAAAAAAAAAAACAACAAAACATGCAGCTCTGTGATCTGGAAATGCATCTGATGTAACCAGCACACTTGACTCTATGGGACACCATACTAAGGTAGCAGAGCCAACTGAAGAGAATCATAAAATTTTTTCTGGTGACATTTTATGTCACTGCGACTTTTTAACCTCACAAATTGTGAACAAAATCCTTGAAGTTGTAGATTACGAATAGAATTACATTTGTAATTTTGTCTTTATAATTCCTGAATGTTATAAGGCATGCATGTTCCCTTTTGGAGGCCAAAAGTTCAACCATACAAAATGGCAACTTTTTCGTGCTTGGAGAACAAATTGGCAGATAAGCCAAAGCTGAAGCATAACAGCTATGTTACAGTGCTTGTGTCATAAATGAAAACAGTCATGATCCATTATGTCATACATTCTGGGAGGACAGAATCCTGTCACCCTGGCCTTGGGTCTCCATTATGTGCAGTCTTTCTTCTTTACCAGCAAATTTGTCCGACACTTTTCTCAGACACTATTATATGTAGAAACTCCAAACGTGGCATGATTGTACCTCCATACAAGAAGTTGGACGTTTTATGCAGAGGAATTAAGATGTTTAAAATTATGCAAATAAGGGGCATTTGAAATTTTTAATCTTGAATATCTTCAAAAGTATAATAGATAGAGATGTCATTCCAACTTCTACTAGGGGGTTATTGACCATTGCGCATCAAATGAATTTAATTCAAAAGATGTAGCAGTTTAAATTATGCTAATAAGCAGCATTCAAAATTTTCAATTTGGAATATCTTCAACACTATAATAGATGGAGATGTCATTTCAACTTCTACTAGGGGGTTATTGACCATTGCACATCGAATGAATTCAATACAAAAGATGTAGCGAATTAAATTATGCCAATTAGCAGCATTTGAAATTTTAATACTTAAATATCTTCAAAACTATTATAAATAGAGATGCCATTTTAACTTCTACTAGGTGGTTGTTGACCATTGCACTTGTAATGAATCCAAAACAAAAGTTGTAGCAATTTAAATTATGCTAATAAGCAATATTCAAAATTTTCAATTTTGAATATCTTCAACACTATAATAGATAGAGTTGTCATTCCAACTTCTACTAGGGGGTTGTTGCCCATTGTGCAACTAATGAATTTTTAAAAAAATTGTAGCATTTTAAATTATGATAAATAGCACCTTCAGAAATTTTAAATCTTGAATAACTTCATAGCTACAATGGATAGAGATGCCATTCCAACTTGAACTCTTGTGTTATGGAATAGTTGTACATTGCCATACCAATATGCTTTGAAGACACACACACTAATTTGCTATGCAGCAAATCATCTTTCCTAGTTTGTTAGCTTTCTTTCTTTCTTTCTTTCTTTCTTTCTCTCTCTCTCTCTCTCTCTCTCTCTCTCTCCCTTCCTTTCTTTCTTTCTTTCTTTCTTTCTTTCTTTCTTCTTTCTCCTTTACCAGCAAATTTGTCCAACACTTTTCTCGAACAATATTATACATAGAAACTCCTAACTTTGCATGATTGTACCTCCATACAAGGAGTTGTACCTTTTTATACAGAGGAATGAAGATGTTTAGAATTATGCAAATTAGGGGCATATGAAATTTTTAATATTGAATATCTTCAGTATTCGAAATTTTCAATTTCGACATCTTCAGCACTATAATAGATAGAGTTGTCATTCCAACTTCTGCTAGGGGGTTGTTGACCTTTGTGCACCTAATGAATTTTTTTTAAAAAATGTAGCATTTTAAATTATGATAAATAGCACCTTCAGAAATTTTAAATCTTGAATAACTTCATAGCTACAATGGATAGAGATGCCATTCCAACTTGAACTCTTGTGTTATGGAATAGTTGTACATTGCCATACCAATATGCACACTAATTTGCTATGCAGCAAATCATCTTTCCTAGTTTGTTAGCTTTCTTCTCTCTCTCTCTCTCTCTCTCTCTCTCTCTCTCTCTCTCTCTCTCTCTCTCTCTCCCTTTCTTTCTTTCTTTCTTTCTTTCTTTCTTTCTTTCTTTCTTTCTCCTTTACCAGCAAATTTGTCCAACACTTTTCTCGAACATTATTATACATAGAAACTCCTAACTTTGCATGATTGTACCTCCATACAAGGAGTTGTACCTTTTTATACAGAGGAATGAAGATGTTTAGAATTATGCAAATTAGGGGCATATGAAATCTTTAATATTGAATATCTTCAGTATTCGAAATTTTCAATTTCGACATCTTCAACACTATAATACAGAAAGATGTCATTCCAACTTCTGCTAGGGGGTTGTTGACCATTGTGCACCTAATGAATTAAAAAAATTGTAGCATTTTAAATTATGCTAATTAGCAATATTTGATTTTTATATCTTGAATATCTTTAACACTGTAATAGAGATGCCATTCCGACTTTTACTCCTGTGTTATGGACTAGTTGTACATTGTCATACCAATATGCTTTGAAGACACACACACTGATTTGCTATGGATATATTGCTTTTCTAGGAATTATGCCTGTGTGCCAACACAGACATATTGTTTTTCTAGGAATTTTTTCTTTTTTCTTTTTTTCTTTCTTTCTTTCTTTCTTTCTTTCTTTCTTTCTTTCTTTCTTTCTTTCTTTCTTTCTTTCTTTCTTTCTATCTTTCTTTCTTTCTTTCTTCCTTCCTTTCTTTTTTCTTTCTTTCTTTCTTTACAGGCAAATTTGTCCGACATTTTCAGTTGAAAAGTATTACACAAAGAAAATCCAAACTTGGCACAATCATACTTCTACACATGAAGTCTCGCCTTTTTATAATGAGATGTCATGTTTTTCAAAATTATGCAAATGAAGGCTAATTAAAATTTTAAATCTGCAATATCTACATACTATAGAAGATGTGGTTCCGAGTGTATAGGAGTTTGATCATAGCAATGTCAAGGTCATCGTAAATGTGAAGGTCATGTCAAGGACAAAGGTCAATTTTAGGCCAAAATGTCATTTTTGAGATCAAGGTTCACTTCAGGTAGAGGTCATCTCAAGGTCAAAGGTCATTTCAAGGTCAAAGGCCACTCTTGATGGTTGCTTTCTTCTAGCCATAACTTGATCAATTTTTATCCAATGTTGATCAAGTTGGGCTCAAATTGCAGCTATTGTAACACTGCATATTTTTAAACTTACATGTGACCTCTAAAGGTCAAAGGTCAACGTCATTTGGACCTTTGAAAGTTTCATCCAGTCATAACTTGGCCAATTTCCATCCAATTCTAATCATGTTTGACTCAAATTGTAGGTATTTCAACACTGCACACAAGGACGGGTAACATCAAAAGGGCAAAGGTCAAGGTCATTTGGCCCTTTCAAAGTTTCATCTTGTCTTAACTTATGTGGTTCCAAGTGTATAGGAGTTCGATCATAGCAAGGCAAAGGTCATCTTAAATGTCAAGGTCATGTCACGGTCAAAAGTCATCTCAAGGTCAAAGGTCAATTTTAGGTCAAAATGTCATTTAAAAGGTCATGGTTCACTTCAGGTAGAGGTCATCTCAAGGTCAAAGGCCCCTTTTGCTGGTGCATTTCTTCTAGCCATAAGTTGCCAATTTTTATTCAATTTTGATCATGTTGGGCTAAAATTGTAGCTATTGTAACACTGCACATTATTGAAACTTACATGTGACTTCTAAAGGTCAAAGCTCAACGTGATTTGGTCAATTTTCATCTGATTTCGTTCATGTTGGGTCATTTGGGCTTTAAAATCTTCATCCATCTATAAGCTTAATGTAATGTGAAGTACCAAAGGACAAAAGTTGCAATATTTAATATTTACAACTTTGGAAGGCACACAGACAGATTTGCTTTGAAGCAAATCTTCTTTTCTAGTTCTCTCTGTCTTTCTTTAGAGGCAAATTTATCCGACATTTCATTTGAAAAGTATTACACGTAGAAACTCCAAACTTGGCATGATTATACTTCCATACATGAAGTCTTGAGTTTGTGTAAAGAGGTTCAACGATTTTTAAAATTATTTAAATTAGGGCCATTTAAAAATTTAAATTTTCAATAGCTTTAAAACTATTATAGGTACAGGTAACTAATCCAACTTCAATTAATATGTTTATACCACTGCACATTTTTGTAATTTACATGTGACATCTTAAGGTCAAAGGTCAAGGTCATTTGAACCTTTGAAATTTCCTTCTAGCCATAACTCGGTCAATTTTTATCCAATTTTGATCATGTTGGGCTCAAATTAGAGCAGCTGTAACACAACAGACTTTTGCAATTTACATGTGACCTCTAAGGGTCAAAGGTCAATGTCAATTGGACCTGTGAAATTTTCTTCTAGCCATAGCTCGGTCAATTTTTATCTAATTCTGATAATGTTGGACTCCAATTGTAGCTTTTTTAACGCTGCACATTTATCATAATTTAATCGCGACCTCTTAAGTTCAAAGATCAAGGTCATTTGGACATTTGAAATTCTATGTAGCCAGAAATTGGTCAATTTTTATCCAATTTTGATCATGTTGGGCTCAAATTGTAGCTATTTTAACACTGCACATTATTTGTAATTTACCTCTGACCTCTTAAGATCAAAGGTAAAGGTCATTTGGGCATTTGAAATTTTTATCCTGCCATAACTCAGCCAATTTCTATCCAATTCTAATCATATTGGACTCAAATGGTAAATATTGAAACCCTGCACATTTGTTATGAACATGTAGCCTCTAGAGGTCAAAGGTCAAGGTCATTCAGCTCTTTGAAAGTTTCATCTAACTTGGTCAATTTTTAACTGATTTGGTTCATGTTGGGCTGTAAATTTTTGTAATTTACATGTGACCTCTAAAGGTCAAAAGTCAAGGTAATTTGGACTTCAAAATTTTCATCCAGCCATAAGCGTAATGGAATGTGAAGTACCAAAGGACAAAAGTTGTAGCATTTAATATTTACAACTTTGGAAGGCACACAGACATACATGTATTTGCTTTGAAGCAAATCTTCTTTTCTAGTTATACAGCTTTCTTTGTCTGCCAATTGATACAGCTTTGCTAAGTGCTACCACAACAACACTTAGATACACCTGGATTGAGTGGCTCAGTCCTATATATCATTCAAGCTCGAACTGTACCAGCTGGCAAATTTTGCCCTTTTTAGTGTCCTGTATCCATGTATTTGGTGATAAATACGTGGGACGAACATAGTTTGCTCTACATTCCTAATCGGAAAAGTGATGCCTATGAACTGCATATACCGACTGTTGTCCGAGCGATCAGTGTCCTTAAAGGCCAAGGGGATTACAGAGTATTTTTTCAAGCTTTAAAATGGGACGAATAGGAAATCAATTGATCTCAACATGTTTCAAAGTTATAATATTTGTAATTTCTTCTTTTTCTTGGCCCGTAGTTATGTGAAATGATTATATGTTTTTTGTATCTTCCCGACTCGGATGGGCAACCTTCAGTTTCTTGTGAGTGTCCAACATAACATAAGTTAGTCTAAGGTAGCGAACTCGAAATTCTTTCCAAAAAGGGATAATTCAGTGCTGTAACAAATCTTATCAAAACGTAATAAGACCAAATCTGGTCAGTTAATTAGGACATTATTCTGAGCATAACTTCTTTTCGGAGGTTGATAATGCGTGAGTCCATTTTTGTATTCACTGGTTAGAAGTTGTCGCAATCTGCAGACAATTTAGCTCTAACCGAACATTCTGGGTAAAACTCGAATGATTCTGAACATTTTATTTCTTCAGCCTCAACAGTGACGAGTTAATTTAAGGTATTTTAAAGTTAGGGTAATATACAATTCAATGGGAATACGCGACTCTAAACCGCAAGAATTTTATGAACTAGTTGTATATTCACCTCAAAACACACGGAACTGGTAGTTATGACCTTCCCAGTTGCCATTATTGAAAACTATGTTCCAGGACAGTCTGTTGACTCTGGCACTGTGCTCATTTATGGGACTGGTCAAGTTTCCATAATGCGCATTGGAAATTTCGTAATATTAAGTTCACATTCTTTATTTCAAACCACATGCATGGTCGCATGCAAAGATTTAGACCCAATCTAAAATTAAATTTGCTTCGAAACTAATTTTAGTGTTTGGTATGGTATTCAATGATCTATGTGCAAATAAATGGAAAACGCAAAATATGGACCAAGTTTGGAAACTGTTTGGATTAACCTTCCACTAGAGAGAGAGAGAGAGAGAGAGAGAGAGAGAAGGAGGGAGGGAGGGAGAGACAGACAGACAGACAGACACACAGACTGAGAGAGAGAGAGAGAGAGAGAGAGAGAGAGAGAGAGAGAGAGAGAGAGAGAGAGAGAGAGAGAGAGAGAGAGAGAGAGAGAGAATATGGACCTTCGCAGATTTGATATTGCAGATAATGACAAGTGATCTTGTTATTTTGGAGGCAACCCTCAGACAGTTTGGGATAATAAATGTAGTACACAGAAAGGTCCCAAGACATCCATAAAGTACACAATGGTTCACACAATTGCTAAAATGCGCAATGTATATTTTTAGGATATGTGTTTTGACTTTATGTAGGCTACATCGGTAATCAGGCATACCCCGTTCCCGCTAAAATCGCTCAAAAGCACAGAGAGGTGTTAATTGTGATCTGTCTTAACGTTTTTGCTTAAATTTCTCGATACCGGAAAACATTTTGCTGAGATTTGCATGAAAGACCATTCATGATGTCACGCCCTATAGGTCAATCACCCTATAGGTCAATAGCTTTCCTTATGCGCCCAACCCGCGCCAAGGAAAGCTATTGACTCAGTCGTACGCTGACCACGAATGCGATACATGGAGTCTACTTGGGATTGTCTGCTTGCACGTGGAAGACCTGTCTGAAAAGTCCTACATCCAAAACTTAAATCCACGGACCTAGTGTTTTTATCTGTGACACAAATTAATCCATTCAGACACGGGTAATTGTTTTGAATAGTTTAAAATTATCATCTGATTAATAAAACCAACTTACCTGATTTGACGGATGATGCAGACCTTACTGTGGTTCCTTTTCCCACAACTGTTAATTTGGCATGGGTTGGAAAGACGAGGAAACTGGTCACCATAACAGCAGCCACGCCCAACCAAGAGACTCCGTCCCTGGTCATCGTCCTGCAATCCCGCTGTATACCCTAATATAAAATATTGGAGTTCCGTATGTAAAATAAACAAATAACTGGGTTTAAAAATGAATTGAAAAGATCAAAGAAATTAATCCCTGTAACACGTAAAAAAAATTTAACCTCAACGTAACACTCCCGTCTCTTCTTCAACGTGTGCAGTTTTTGGAATGAATTCGCTGAGACAGTTTTCCTGCTTCTTCCAGCAACACCTCACTGAAAATGTGGAAACTCGTCGAACTGATCGTGAAACATGTTTTAAATCAATAGATTTCTACGTATCTTTGTAGCACCTTGAAGCGCCAATAGTCCGGGGACATCTCCGAAAATTACAACCAGGAATAACAAATCCACTTACATTAAAGATGTTTAAGCACCATCAAAAATGAGGTATGTGACCACGTAATGCGTCCTTTTCTTATATTATTTCTGATATATATTTTACTATTTTAGCCCTAAAACCCTTTTTGTTCAATATTAATTTAATGGAGCTGTAACGTGATATATATAGTTTATCAAATAAAAATTCATTTTGAGAATTTCCCTTTCAGATAATATTGAGTGGTGATTGAGATCAATACTTATGTCAACATGGAGACAATTCCTTCACTCTTGCATCGCCAGCTGGGACACGTAATCCCCTTCCTACTTTTACATATATCGATTGAAGATTCCTTCCAGTGTATTCTTGTGTTGTTCTTAGCGTCTTATTGGTTTAAGTTGTTCCTATAAATCAATGACAGCTGGCACCCTTACCAGGGGCGTTATACATCACACGGATACATTATGTGATTATGATTAGCTCAGGTGATCTATATCACCTGAGCTAATCATATAGTCTGTCGATCCGTCGTCCGTCCATAATTCACATTGTCGACTTCATCTCTGAAACCATCTGCCAGACTCACTCCAAACTTGGTGCTTATGTTCCTCTAGTGGGTGTCCACTAAGTTTGTCCAAGTGATCACGATCTAATGATTTTTGTGTTTTATGTGATTTTTTTTTTGGGGGGGGGGCTTTTTTGGTCAAATCGAACAAAAAAATCTCTTCGAAATGGCTCACCCAATATCACACAAGGACACTCCTAGGGACCCTACTTCTTAATTTGTTCACCAGGTCGTGCTGCAATTTTTTTCTTGCCTTTTTTTTTAATGAATTTAAGTATTTTTTTTAGCTGTTTGCGACTTCATCTTCTCCAAAACTTTCATTTTGATTTTGCTGATTGGGTGCATGAATGTTCCTTGTGGAAGGGCCAAATAGCTTTGTTCACTATGTGGTGTTATTATGGAATCCTGATTTTTAATGACTTTTGCATTTTTGGTATCTTATCGGTATATACGTGAAATGCTTTCATGGGGCCGTCAGGCTTTTGGAACTATCAACTGAGTGAACTCAACCAATTTCTTGGGTTTCTGATCCAGACACAGAGGTCTAGGCAATGGTGGTCGAGAGGTAACATTATGTAACTAATGCATATATATGTTAAATTTTTAGTAATTTCGGTATTAGTAAGTATACTTACCTCTCGACCACCATTTCTTAGACCTCTGTGTCTGGGCATAACGCCCAAGAAAGTCCAGTTGAGTTCACTCCCTAGACTTGCACAAGTCCCTGGTGCATGTCCCTATTTTCCCATCCCGCGGTCCCACCCAGAAGTGCGATACATTTCCCCCTCCACAAAGTTAACTGAATAATATTATGCCATCTACACGGTGTAATTAAGTAAGTCCTACTGTTATCATTATTTTTTTTATAACTGGTCGACACTGCCGCCGTGTCGGTTTCAACAGTAGCAGCTATTGAGTCCTGGTCAGTTCTAATCCCATTATCATTGCGAGTGGAAAGTGGTTTTCGATGAATGCATGGCTAGTCACTGGCCACTCAAGCGAGACAAAGCTGACCGTCTCCCTCCGGCTGCCGACACCAGGGACTTGTCAAACTTGCACAGGGACTTGTCAAACTTGCACAAGCCCACTCTGGACTACCATCAATTGGATGGGAGTGACGTCACAACACCCGGGGTTTCGCGGGATCTTAGAAGTCAAATCAGTGGCACAACTTTTTTATTTTTGCATTAATACAAAATGATCCACGTCATGATTTAAGTTTTGTTGAGTAAGACCTCTACATTTCTATGTGGCTCTTTTGTCAATTTAAACAAAAACTCTTGCCCTACACCCTAACAAAGGAAATATATCGATCTCAATCACGATTTGATCAAAGCGGTCAAACCTGTGTGAATACAATTGCATAGGTACCGGTCCGCGCATTTTTCTTGGTTAGCGTCACGAACGATGGTTCCTCTTTTATTTTTTTTCTAAAGATCGGTTGTGTTATAATTGCCACTCAATTATAGTGGTAGAGCTTGTTGCTGCAGTAAATAGTCCATAAACACACTTTATCCCAGTTACTGACAAATTCTCAGCATGATAAACACATGCGGTAGCGGTATTTTCACCCGAGCCATGTTTACCTGCGGCTGGCGTATTTTACTCTCTTTCCGTGAAAAGAAAATGGACCCTCTGCTCTATTGTACGCAAAGACTGGTACAATGGTAGTATATGTTATCATTCTGACCAATTTACAGCGTTAAATTTTGTTTCTTGCTTTAATAAATTGTCCGTAATCGTCACTTGTGTTCACACAAATGGCACCCATCTTTCAAGCCAGACTTCACAACACGAGGCAGCAAGTTCTACCGAACGAAACAGCGGTAGAAAAACTTTTTGATTAGACAGCGAACACCATGTGATCGATTCTGGGCCCTTGTAGTTTCCGACTAAAATAACGACGCATCTGTTTGAAATAGAAGCAGTTTTGAAGGGGTTCCCGCTAAAAAACTTTTGTTTCAGCCAATGGGAGAGCTTGTTGTTAAAATAGACAGGGTTCTGAGCATTCTAACCATATAAACAACATGGCGCGGAGACACTGGACGCCCTCCGTCTGACGCGGTGCACCGCAATTAATCCTTCATTACACAGTAGCTCAATTAACAGCTTCTGAAGAGGAGTGCGTTATGACTGCTCGCTTGTCTGTGTGATAAGAAACACAGTGCAGACCGCCCGGCGCTAATCATCTGGAGTCAATGTTATCTGGTGACATAGATGTTCCATGCCAATCAGCGAGGTAACTTGAAGGGCCTACCTGTATTGTAACAGAATAAGGCTACTACGTGTGTTTACTTAAAATTTAATTTGGCAATGAATTTGATTTTATATAAAATACGGAAGACAGTCCAGTGAGACTTGAGCAAGTCTATTCACTCCCTGAATTGTTACAAAACTCCGATGGTCCCGTGGCACCATCTCTTGGTTCCTATGGATGCAGTGGTGACTCCGGGTGCGCATCCTCCCCAATCGTCCTTACTGTTTTGGTGAGTAGTCAGTTGACGTCAGCTGTGAGAAAATAAGCGGGATAGTCGGATGCGCCTCTCTGGTGGTCGAGAGGTAGGTACACTTACCGAAATTACTTAAACTTTCACGTATTAGTTACGTAACGTTACCTCTCGAACACCATTGCCGATTTACAGACGCAAAGGTGGAGGGTGTAACGTTACTGGCATACTGACGGTCTGACCACAATATTAAGAGTGCTGGGACCGACGGGGGGGGGGGGCAATCAGTCGTGTGAGGAGGCAATGCTTGAAGGGAAAACCTCAGAGGTACGTGGCCACCAACAGCAAAATCCTGGCCGATGCCTGGAAACCCTCCTTACCAACCAGCATGGAACCCCAGGGAGGGGGGAGGGTACTCCGAGTCCAACTATAGTGGTTGGCATATAGGTTCTGCGGGAATGACTCCCTATTTTCCACCACATGTAGAGCTTTGACCCCCCATTTTATTAACTCAGGCTTGAGCATTGATCCTTTTTTTTTTTTTTTTTCAAAAGTGAGAAAAAATAATAGATTTTCTTCACGCAAAGGTTGAAAAGTGCCGATCCTGACGGATTTTTGCATTGTTGTTGTGGGAAATGACCAATGAAAATGTAGAATTTTGACCCCCTATCTTGGGATAAAAATTGCATGTAGAAGACAGGGTTTTACCCTTCCAGGGTGCCTACATACCCTTTTCGAGACCAGGTTCCCCCCACCCCACCCCCGATGTGACCGCACTGCACCCCCCCCCCCCCCCCGGGAACACGCCGGGCAAACATAATAGCTGGGTAGACGCAGTCTGTTTCTGCTCCTCCGGACCTAGAGATCTTACAGGGCCTAGTAGTGAAACTGGCGGGTGTCGGTGGGTTGGTATATGGTTCCCTGGGGCAGCAATCACCTGGGTCGACCGGCTCTCTTCAGGCCACGACAGCACGTACGACTGCCCGATTTAAGTCCGAGAATAGGTCAATTTAACCTGTAGAAGGCCCACTGAGAAGGGTGCCGACCCATAGACTGCATCAAGTCTAAACCACAAGGCCGCCATAAACTGGAACTCATGCAGATTCACATTTTCAACTTCTCTGAAAACGTCAGCCAGATTAACTTCATACTTGGTGGCAATGTTTTACTCTAGTGAGTTTCCACCAAGTTTGTTGAAATGGTCATGCTCCAGGGAGTTTTGTATTTTTGTGAAATTTTTGTTCTTTTCATACAGAAAATCTGAAAAAAATCTTCATCAAAACCGCTCTTCCAATTGCTTTGAAATCACACAGGAACACTCCTAGGGACCCAAGGTGTTAACTTGTTCACGAAGGTGGTGCTGCTTTTAAAAAAAAATTTTTTTTTAGTGTGTTTTCGCTGTTTGCGACTTCTTCTCCAAAACCGACTTTCAGATTTGGCTGAAAGGCTGCAGGAATGTTTCTTGTGGGAGGGACAAACAAGTTTGTTCACCATGTGGTGATATTATGGAATCCTGATTTTTAACGACTTTTGCATTTTGGGTACTTATATATCGGTAACTACATATAGTCCTGTTGTGTAGGCCTACTATGTAAATCAATAGGCATCTAATGCGAATTCACATTTTGGAGTTAACTGAAACCGTCCGCCAGATTCACTTCATACTTGGTGGCAATGTTGCTTTAGTGGGTATGTACCAATTTTGTTCAAGTGGTCACGCTCCCTTGATTTTTTGTTGTTGTTCTTTTTCATGATTTTTTTTCGCCAAATCTGAAAAATTTTCGAAACCGCCCAGACAATTGCTTCGGAATTTGTTTCAACACAACACACTGCGGTTTGTTTTGTTTTGTTTTGTTTTTTTTTTTTGTGGCTCCCGTCAGTCTCTCCAGATGAGAAAAAAAAGCAAACAAACAAACAAACAAACAAAACAAAACAAACAAAAAAAGTGTGCACAAATTGGACCTACCTGCTGAATTATTATCACTGGACAGTTTAATTTACGAATTCGAACCATGATCAGAGCTATATCTGTGATTAACAATGACTATGTATGTATTTATGTATGTATGTATGTATGTATGTATGTATGTATGTATGTATGTATGTATGTATGTATGTTTGTGTATGTATGCATGCATGCATGTATGTATGAATGTGTATAACGTGCGCGGAAGAGAGAGAGAAGGAGATTTCCATATATTATTGTTGTCAGAAATTTAGAAAACGATATATTAAGGTGTTTCTTTTCTCTTTTGTTCAGATTGAGATCAAATAAACGGCTCCACACCCCACTGTAGAATCATAGATTTGTACCATCCATTTATCATTTGAAAATGCATAAAAGTCGACCATTTTAAGGCAAGGTGAAAATCTTCAGAAAACCAACTGACGACTTTCGACCCATAAAGCTTACATGTAAATTATGATGATTATGTCAAGCTCAATGGGTATTTAGAGAATATTACTCTTTTCTGATGGAAAAAAATCAGTCATTTTACTTTCAAGAGAAACACATCTTGTCTTGTTTGATACAGGGATCTGCCCTCATTTGAGTACTTCTTGTCGAGCTTTATACGGGCTAAAACAGCCCCGCAGGTGATAAGAATGTCTCGTATTGTGAGAGAAGATTTTACAATGAAACATAAAGGCTACTCCATGCCAGAAAAAAGCAAAGAAAGAAGCCATGTCGATACTTTTCTTATGACATGCAACAAACGTTATTGCTGGAAAGACGAATTTCTGGCCACAATTTTCTGTAAGTTGCATTCGTTACGTAGCACTGTATGTTTTGCAGTTTAATCGATATATTTCCGTTAGTGTTAAAGTCTGTAAGAGTGCAACTTACCCATATATTTGGAATCAGAATCGGCTATATGTCCTGAAATGTGCCCAGCTGAAGAATGTTGACGAGATATGTGTACATTTTTTTCTTTTTATGTGCAGACTAAGAGTCTGTATAACATGTATGTGTTGTGTCTGCAAAAAGTAACAATTTTAATATTTCATCATAACAATTCAAATTATACAGTAACTCTTTCAGTGCCACATTTTGGACTGAGTCAACAGCTTTCCTCGGCACGCTTTCGGTGCATTGCGCCCAAGGCGCGCCCAGGAAAGCTGTTGACCTGGACTATTATATTCTACGTAACTACAAGCATGCTGGTACTTGAATGAAAGGTCTTTTTACAAGAAACATGAATCTAATACCCGCATTATAATTCAAAGCAGTTCATTTTAAGTAGTTTGACTTAAGTCGCTATTGCACTGAAAGGGTTAAGGAGGGAGTATTTCCCCGGTCTTACATGATAAAAGATGACATTATTAAGACTATCATCCTGATCGTTTTAATCTCGCCAAGAAGGGGGGGGGGGTTTGTTTGGAATCATTTTTCCAGGCTGACTTTGGATGTGCAGTTGCTATTAGTGATTTTTTCTTAAGATATCCATACATTTTTTTAAAAAATTACAAATCATACTCGCCTTTTAAAATACTTAGCATTTAATAATTCGTTTTGTCTGGAGTTTATCTTTAAAAGGGGAAAACTTACTAATCAGTACCAGACTTGCCTTTATAATGTTGAGACTTAAAATCAATGTGTACGGAAGTAACAAAACTTTTATACACCTTTAAATACATCGTGTGAATGCTCAAAAATAGAAAATGTACTGTCAGTCCCATATTTGGCTTCATAATAATGAGACTGAAAACCACTTTATACAGATGTGAGGCAAAGCTTATATACAGTTTCCGATACTTTGTATGAATGCATTGTTTATTTCCTTGGCATACATAATTTAATCGTATTTTGCCTCATTGTTTTATTTGTACGTGGCGCTATACTCAATACTGGTTATTCTATGGAACAAGAGCGATTAAAAAACAACAACAACAACAACAACTTTTTTGTCTCGAGTGATAACGAAAGAAACAAGTGATGTAAGTAAATGAGTGATGAGTGACAAGGATACAGCTCCATCCATGTGATGACCCATAAATTATTCACTTGAAATAGCCAATTTGATTGGACAAACAGCAACAGCTTTATTTGAAAAAAGGTGGACACTATCCGTTTATAAAGAACACAGGTACTCGACGGTTGCGCGTTGATATTATGACATAATTATCTTGGGTGAAAAGTGGTGAGGATAGTTGAATTCCTTGAAGTACGCAAGTATAAAACATATTTTAAAAAAGGCGAATTGCAAGTTTTTCTGTGTTTGTGTAATTGGCAATAATCTATGAGTTCGAAATTTCGCACTGCACATTTTCGACAAAATATTCTGCAACAAATGAAACTAGGGAGGATGATTTGCTGCATAGCAAATCAGTGGGTGTGTCTTCAAAGCATATTGGCATGGCAATGTACAACAGTTCCATAACACAGGAGTAGAAGTTGGAATGGCATCTCTATCTATTATAGCTTTGAAGTTATTCAAGATTCAAAATTTGTAATGGTGCTAATTAGTATAATTTAAATAGCTACAACTTTTATTTTTAACTCATTAGGTGCGCAATGGTCAACAACCCCCTAGTAGAAGTTGAAATGACATCTCTATCGATTATAGTGTTGAAGATATTCAACATTGAAAATTTTGAATACTGCTAATTAGCATAATTTAAATTGCTACAACTTTTGTTTTAGATTGATTACATGTGCAATAGTCAACAACCCCCCAGTAGAAGTTGAAAGGACATCTCTATCTATAATAGTGTTGAAGAAATTCAAGTTTTAAAATTTCAAATGCTGCTAATTAGCATAATTTAAATTGCTACAACTTTTGTTTTAGATTCATTACATGCGCACTGGTCAATAACCCCCTAGTAGAAGTTGGAATGACATCCATATCTGTTATACTTTTGAAGATATCCAAGATTTAAAATTTCAAATGCCCCTAAACAACTTCATTCCTCTGTATAAAACGGTCAAAGTCCTTGTATGGAGGTACAATCATGCCAAGTTTGGAGTTTCTATGTATGATAGTGTCCGAGAAGAGTGTCGGACAAATTTGCTGGTAAAGAAAGAAAGAAAGAAAGAAAGAAAGAAAGAAAGAAAGAAAGAAAGAAAGAAAGAAAGAAAGAAAGAAAGAAAGAAAGAAAGAACTCGAGGAAAAACAGAAAAGTGTGTGTTGACACACACACTTTAATTACAAAAACGGTTGAATGGAATGACTTTATCAAATTTGTTCTCACAAGTAATAGGTGATGTATAATTTCATTTATAGTATAATACATATTTTAAAAAAATAAAGCGAATTGCAAGTTTTTCTGTGTTTGTGTAATTGGCAATAATCTATGAATTGGAAATTTCGCACTGTACATTTTCGACAAAATTAATTGATGTAACATTTGGAACAATATTCTGCTTGTTATTCGTAATGATTCATCCGTACGTTTATTGAAAATAATGCAAAATAAAGTGAAGTGAAGTGAAGTGAAGTGAAGTTAAATAAATGTTGGTCAAATTAAACAACACACACACACACACACACACACACACACACACACACACACACACACTTGCATTATGTTGAATCTCTTGCAGGCTAGTGAATACTGTCATTTCCTCTGTTTCATGTGTGTAATTATGTGATTTCATTTGTTATTAAAAGTGTGTATGTCAACACTTACTTTTCTGTTTTTCCTCAAATTCTTTCTTTCTTTCTTTCTTCTTTCTTCTTTACCAGCAAATTTGTCCGACACTTTTCTCGGACACTATTATACATAGAAACTCCAAACTTGGCGTGATTGTACCTCCATACAAGGAGTTTGACCGTTTTACACAGAGGAATGAAGATGTTAAAAATTTTGCAAATTAGGGGCATTTAAAATTTTAAAAGCTCCATATCTTCCAAACTATTGCAGATAGACACAAAGTTCTAACTTACACATATAGGTTTGAGAAAACTGGCAAATCTAACAGCACACAAACAAAACTTGGGGAATTTTAATGTATGCTAAATTCACCAAATTTCTCCCCAATCCACATGCAGGCTTTCAACTGCCTCCTGTATGACCTATTGCTTGACCTCTATGGTGCCAGGCAACCATTTTACATTCATAATTGATTAGCTTGAACCTGTCTTCACAGCTTTCTGTCCATGCATGTCGAGTGTACGCTTTGGAAGGTTTGGGTCTTGTAGCAAATTGCGGCTGGGGGGGGGGGGGGACTGCCAACAACTGTGTAATGAGGCTCTCAATAAAATACAGAGGATCTCTTCCTGTTCATGCAAGAAACATATCTGCTGCATGTTCACACTAATGCTGTACAGAGCTGTAAGTACACCATGACTGAGACTGACCAGTCAGAGTGTCCTGGTAGCTGGTCTGTTTTACCCTGAGGCCAGGAGTGTGCTGGGCTTATCAGTTCCATCAGTCCCACGGGATGAGACGGACTGGACTTCTAGGCAAAACAAGCCTGACAGAGTGTACCCTCTGTTAAAAACAGACTACATACAGAGCTTACAGTCCCCAATGACTGTTTTCACATTTTGGTGAATTTTGAAAAAGTGTGTGGATTTGTGTCATCTCACTGGACACTTTCATGTCTTTGTTTTCTTGTAACCAGTGAGATGAAGCCTGTTCTTCATAGCCATTCACTGAGTCAGTATAGTGCATGTCTCAGTTCACAGGAACATGCACATGAAGTTAAAGTGTGTGTGTCAACACACACTTTTCTTTCTTTCTTTCTTTCTTTCTTTCTTTCTTTCTTTCTTTCTTTCTTTCTTTCTTTCTTTCTTTCTTTCTTTCTTTCTTTACCAGCAAATTTGTCCGACACTTTTCTCGAACATATTATACATATAAACTCCAAACTTGGCATGATTGTACCTCCATACAAGGAGTTCGACCGTTTTATACAAAGGAATGAAGATGTTTAAAATTATGCAAATTAGGGACATTTGAAATTTTAAATCTTGAATATCTTCAAAAGTATAATGGACAGAGATGTCATTCCAACTTCTACAAGGGGGTTATTGATCATTGCGCACCTAATGAATCTAAAACAAAAGTTGTAGCAATTTAAATGATGCTAAATAGCACCATTAGAAAATTTAAATCTTGAACAACTTCAAAGCTATAAAAGATAGAGATGCCATTCCAACTTCTACTCCTGTGTTATGGAATAGTTGTACATTGCCATATCTATATGTTTTGAAGACACACACACACTGATTTGCTATGCAGCAAATCATCTTTCCTAATTCCTCTGTTTCATGTGTGTAATTATGTAATTTCATTTGTTTCATGCTTATCGTTTCCGTTGGTAGTGTATCTCGAGTTTCTTTTCCTTGTGTGCCAAGTGTTAATTTATATAAACTGTCACTTTTATTAAACATTTAACTTCATGTATACACAGGGCATTATTCTTTGAACTAAGATACATGGGTAGAAATCTATTAAAGGAAATACATGTATACGATGTTGAAAATCGGGGAGACCGAAAAAGGGCGCAGATGGATATTTTGACGTGCATGTAAATGAAAAGCTTTACTTCTTTTCGGGCCATACCCTAACGGTCGTATGTTATCACGCGTGCGTGTGTCTGTGCGTCCATGCATAAGATTTTGCAATATGCTTGGTAACCCCGACACATTAAGAATCGCCTCGTATAATATATGACATTTTACTCTACTGTACCAAGACAGCGTTGCAACACCTGTATTATTTACATTATAACATATGTCATTTCAAAGGAAAAGGAATCGGAGATCAACACTTCTACATTCTTCCTCTCTATGTTACATACATTTCACAAATACAAAGATGACAGACGATAAAGATACACACAAAAGTTACACGAAATTACTTTTTAAATTGAAATTAGAGAAATTAGATATTTGTGTGTGTGTGTGTGTGTGTGTGTGTGTGTGTGTGTGTGTGTGTGTGTGTGTGTGTGTGTGTGTGTTCGTGTTCAGGATAGAATCTAATGGTGAGTCCTGAAATAACATAAATAAAAAGTTATAAAATTTTAAAGTTGGTACAGACAGGTTGTTCATTTTGTTTCCATAAATTGCTCCAAAAGTCACAGAAGGGGTTGTCAGAAAAAAAATCCTGGGAACCACCCCTGAATATGATATTTTTCTTTTGATGTCCGTTGATTTTAATGTGATAGGGCAATTCGTATGTTTGTGAGGCGAGATACAAATTGTATAGGTTGAGCAAAAACAGTTCCGAGGAAATCGCGTTGAAAGAAAATGTTTCCAATTCTTATGCATTTATGGCTGTAATATGACACATACTCACTTCTTCTGTCCTGTGTTTTTATTATTCTGTGAAATAAACTTATAGCTTTACTACTGTAATGTCGTCATTCAAAAAAGAAGAAGAAGAAGAAGAAGAAGAAGAAGAAGAAGAAGAAGAAGAAGAAGAAGAAGAAGAAGAAGAAGAAGAAGAAGAAGAAGAAGAAGAAGAAGAAGAAGAAGAAGAAGAAGAAGAAGAAGAAGAAGAAGAAGAAGAAGAAGAAGAAGAAGAAGAAGAAGAAGAAGATATTTTGTGGCTTAAAACTCGATTTTTTTTAAACTTGGGAACATCAAACATAACCACGCTTGGGTTGTTTGGGTTCACATGCGGCTTTCCATATTTGGGGCTCAGTAAGCGGATTTTGCTAATTTGTTTTTACATCAATCCAGGAGGGTATTGACCTTCCTTGCATCAATAGATAATTTAAAAGTTGTCAGAACAATGGCAGTGATTAGTCTTAACTGGTCCGTTCTTCTCTCCATGGTTAATGGTTTCCTGTTCCCTTGAGTGACCCTTGTCAGTGGCTCAATTGGTTTCCAGGGGTCATGGACTAATGACTGCGCAAACAATGACATGGTTCATTATCATGCTCATGCAGACAAACCCCAAGTGCTCAGCACTGCTGAAACTCTCCATGTAAACAAAAGTTTTAAGCTCAGTTTTCTCGTATAGATTTCATATTCACACATCTGAGTTTTGGGGAGCATGTAGTTTAGGTATCAAACTATCCCAAAATTTTTAAAAGTGTTCAGAGGTTATCCAAAGGTGCCGACTTCAGATCTTCCATTTGCACAGGATACAGTTCTTTATATATCCGTGGAGGACCCAGTCCTTGCAGCGAATTCATTAAATTCCGATCTACAAGTAGAGAATTGGCCACACAAATGGCTAGTGTCATTTAATCCAGCTAAAACTAGTACCATGATCGTATCCAGGAAACGTGTTTTAACAAGCCATCCAGGTTTGATTTTTATGAAAGAACCCTTACAGAACGAACAGCAATGTATAGGCATCTGGGATTTGTTTTATGCTCAGATTTAAGTTGGTCAAGTCAAATTAATAATTCGGTTACTACAGGTATAAAGATGGTCAGTATTATGAAGTATCTACAGTTTCGATTAACGAGACGATCTTTATATTGTACTTCTCATTTATCCGTCCAACTCTGGAATATGGTTCTGTTGTGTGGGATGGGTGTCAACAATTAGAAAAAGTAAATTTGGCCGCTGCAAGAGTAATTACAGAAGCCGCAGTTGGGACTAATCATGATCCAATTTTTTCATGAATCTGGAATTGAAAAACTGTCACAAAGAAGAAGGAACAATAAATTAATAATTTGCTACAAAATTTCAAATGCTGATGCATCTCGGTATTTGAGAGGTCTGGTACCAGGATCTGTTAGCGGAACCGGTGCAATGTTAGAACTGGCTATAACCAATTTTTAATTCGAGACTGGGCCAATTTGTTCAGTGCATCCTACTTACCATCAGTTGTTTGTCTTTGGAACGACTTATCGCCTCCCACTCGTGATGCTAAGTTTCTAGATGATTTTAAAACATAAATTAAACCGTAATAAATTAAGAGTAAATCCATTATTTTACGTAGGAACCAGGCGAGTAGCTGTTTTCCACACGCGTTTGATCATGAAATGTAGCATGCTTAAAGCAGACTTGTTGACCCCCCCCCCCCGCCCCCGTGTGCCTGTGGTAGTGAAAATGAGGACGCTTTTCATTATTATTATTATTATTATTATTATTATTATTATTATTATTATTATTATTATTATTATTATTATTTTCGAATGTGCAAATTTTAGGACAGACCGAGATAGACTGCAAAATATTATAATCCCTTTGTTGCCATTTACAGTCCAAACATTACTGTTTGGGTTTGGTTAAAAAACAACAACAACAACAACAACAACAACAACAACAACAACAACAACAACAACATTATTCTTTTAAAGATAACGAATAATTTTTAACGTTGTACGTTCATTTATCCAATCAACAGGTAAGCATGGGGCGGTCACATGATTTGTAAAAGTATCCATATGCGAATAACAAATTAAGTATTCACTATTGTATACCCCATTACTATTTTAGTCTTTCAGTGACGTCTTGTCTTGTCAACAATCCCCCTTGTGTGGCTATCTGTTTTCGTCCAGTGATGTCCACTCTGGGCACCAGCATCCTTTTGTTTTAGAGCCTATATAGTCTTCCTATCTCTCACTTTTCATGTGCGAAGGGATTTATATAGAGCTATGTCCTTTTCCCTAACGCCTTTTTCGAATAAAAATATGTTTGAATCAATTTGTGTTTTTGCGAGTCTGAAGCGTTTCCCATATTTTTTTTTTTTTTTTGTAAAGAAGTACGTTCGGGGCATGTTTACTCGCACCCAGCTATTATTCTTGCAACGACTAGCTGCTTCAGAGTGCACCTGTGTCATATGCTTTGTGGTGTTTTTCTGGTAAAATTAAATTTGAATTTTCTTGAACCGTACACATGTTTGACACCCGAAATGTAAACAAAATCCATATGACTGTGCGAGGAAACCCTGTCATTTAACATTACATGTATACCCATGATATTCCATTGCCTCTATTTTTGTGTGCATTCAAATACAGTAAACGAACAAATTGCTTCACTCTGTGTTCTGATACGCTTAAAAATAATATTAAATGGAACAGACCATTCAGTGGTCTCTGTTGTGATGAATTTCCAAGGAACATTTTAAAGTCATATTATCATCCTGTATACGTAACTAAGAATGGACAGACCTGTATCGTCAGCAAACAGTCGAATAGATTTGACCCCAGTCTACACTTTTGACATCCGAAATGTGAATAGAATTAATATGAATGTGCAAGAGACCCCTGTAATATCTGGTTTTCCCTTTCCTCTGTTCTTCGTCTAGTCAGATACAGTGAATGATTTAAAACTTGCTTCACTCTGCTTGTGTTAAGATATCCTCTAAACTACCGATGCAGTTCATTGATATAAATTATGAAAAGGAGTGGACCCAAGCATGGAGCCCTGTGACACACCTGCACCGAGATCAGCCCAACAGCAAGAGACAACAACAAAGACGGTGGCCTTTGGTAGCTAGGCTATGTTCTTCATTTCGCGATTAACCAATGGGGATTTTTTTCCCCTTGGATTCTTTAATCTGTTTGGGTCTGTACAGGAATCTACTATGTCATACCCGATCAGACGCACGACTAAGATCAATGAATACGAATTTGGAATCTTTTTCCTCTTCCAGTTCCTGAATAGTTCTGTTCTAAACGTTGACAGAGAATCGAATCTTCTGTGGCCATATTCACAAAGAATTTTGGTTCGATACCGAAATTAGGATCAAATTTACAATTACCTTGTTCGATCCTAAAGTATTTTTTACGATTGGGTCCAATAGCGTGTTGACAATTCTAGTGTCAAATTCAGAATTGGATAAAAGGAGGCCTACAATGGAGAGTAATCTCTCTCTCTCTCTCTCTCTCTCTCTCTCTCTCTCTCTCTCTCTCTCTCTCTCTCTCTCTCTCTCTCTCTCTCTCTCTCTCTCTCTCTCTCTCTCTCTCTCTCTCTCTCTCTCTCTCTCTCTCTCTCTCTCTCTCTCTCTCTCTCTCTCTCTCTCTCTCTTAGATTTATATTTTGCATATTCACCGGATTTGCATAAATTAAAATCCAATGTCTATCTGCAATAGTTTGGAACATATGGAGCTTTTAAAATTTGATTACCCCTTATTTTCATAATTTTCAGCATCATGATTATTCCAAACAATATGCACAGTTTTAGGTCCTTCAACATGGCAAGTTTGGTGGTGTTAGGAATAATAGTGTCTGAGAAAAACACAGGACAAATTTGGGTGCCATGGAAAGAAAGAAGGAAGTAAAGAATCCTAGGAAAAACATTATGTCTGGATTGGCAACCAGACATAGAGAAAGAATGAATGAATGAATTCTTCTAAAAACAAAATGTCTGGGTTCGCATGTAACCATACATAACCAGAAAAGAAGATTCGCTTCACAGCAAATCTGTCTGCGTGCACTTGAAATGAGAACTGCTTGAAATGCGACACTTTGCCATTGTTCAACACAATCTAAATTTTGTGTATTAGCCTAATTTACATAAATTAAAATGCTACAACTTTGTTTCTTGGATCATTGGATCATTGGATCAGTGGATGCGGGGGGGGGGGGTACTCCTATGGACGATTGTACTGGGTATGTGCCGCGCGGAAAGACCCTGTTTTCATTACTCCCAGGATAAGAAAAGCGCCCCAAAAATGTACAAGGCTGGATTAGGATAGGGGTAACAATTATTTGAGTGAACTGAATGCCTTATTAATTTTTTAAACAAATATATAGATCTTGGATATAGGGTATAATTATAAGTTCTTTGGGGAGGGGGATTTTTGTGGGAAGTAAGAATATGCTAAAATTTTGTTTAAAATTGGAATGTTGGTCTCCAAAATGCAACAGGATGCACCAATGCAGCACTCCTTTCAACACATTACAGGACTAAGAAAGGGTGCCTTTTTACATCTGGTGTAGGATTAAGATAAGGTATTGTATAAAAATGTCCGAGGCACATCCCCCTCCCCCGATGTTGAGTATGTGCCACCCCCACCCCCAATTGGATGTGGCCATGTCACAAACTTATAAACTGAAGTTTGAATGATACCACTATCTTTAATAATGTTTAAGTCATTAAAAATTTTAATTTTTTGAATGTGCCTAATTTGCAAAAAATTAAAATCTTACAACTTTGGTTTATGGCAGGCCCACAAAAAAAAAGCTACGTTGGGTGCGGTTATGTTACAAACCTACAAATTGAAATTGGAGTTGCATCTCCATGATGTTTTGTAGTTATTCAAGATTTAAATCTTGCGTATTCATCTTATTTGCATGAATTAAAATTGTACCACTTTGGCTCATGGTTCATTGGCTGCAACTATGTCACAAACCCATAAATTGAAGTTGGATCGAATGGCACCTCTATCTATAATAGTTTTGAAGCAATTCAAGTTTTAAATTTTTCACATTCACCTAATTTGCATAAATTAAAATCCCACAACTTTGGGTCATGGTTCATCGGATGCGGCTTTGTCACAAAACCAATAAATTAAAGTTGGAATGGCATTTCTGTATGGCCCTGTAATAGCTGTATGTATGATAGTTATAGAGATGTTCAACCTAAAAAAAATCGCTAATTTTAGTTTAATTTAAAATTCTACAGCTTTCTTTACTGTCCACCTGGATATGCACATCGAAATTTTGTGTCTATCTGCAATAGTTTGCAAGATATGGAGCTTTCAAAAATGTTAATTGCCCCGAATTTGCGTAATTTTAAACCTGATGACTATTCAAAACTACACGCACAGTTTCACTGGAAGCCAGCTGCAAGTTGGTACAATTGTACTTTGGTAGGTTAGTATCCATGGCAAGTTTGGTGGTTTTCTGACAAATAGTGTCCCAGAAAAACTCCAGACAAATTAGGTCGAAAAGAACGAAAGAAAGGATCCTCGAAAAAACAAAATGTCAGGGTTGGCACCCGGACATAATAATAATTATTATTGTCTTGAAAATTGCCCATAATCTGTGTGTATGCGGCACACAATGGGCACGTGATTGCAACCTTACATGCGCACTGGCACTTTTCGGCACAGTTGAAGTGATACATGACAAAAGCAACCAATGAAAAGCCACTGCATATGCAAGTGCGGGACAGATTTCTTCCTCTCCTTTGGCCAGAGCTGGGATCGAACCGTCGGAGCGAATGGTATAGTGGCAAAGTTGCTCGTGATACTTAACCAGCTTGACTGCCAGTCTCTTGGTCAAAAGGGGTAAGAATAAGTCTTTTTTGTTTTGAGAGCATATTTTTGCAGAAGAACTTGTTCTTAATCGAGAGAAAAGCCGGAAATGGTGGCCTAGAATTCTCCAAATTGGAACGTGTGCGTCTTGGGAGGGACGCCATTTTGTATATTGCAATGTAGGAACAACGAAAAAATATTGATCGACAAAATGTAATATCCCAGTCTCTTGTGTCAACGTTAAAAGAGAACATCGTGTATATTTGTACTTTTTTATAAATTGCAAGTAGCAAGGGTGTGTTTTAGGGCTGATTTTACCACATTTTAGTTTCTCAACTCCACCCTTGACGAAGAACGCATGCCGTGCGTTTTCCCTGGGAAAAATATGGCGGACGAGAACACAGCCCCAGGACAATCTTCCTGAACTGTTGAGTCCATTTGTTTTGTTTACTGGTAAAAAGAGTAATTAGATGGTTATGCATTAATTAGAATGCAGTGTTTCATTTGTTTATTTGTATATCTTTCTTTGATACATAAGTAGGAATTTGAATCTTTAAGGTGATCAAAGTGTATGCAGAACCGGGTCCGTTTGCGAGTTTTCCTGTTACTACAGGGATGAGTATTGGTTGCTAATTTGGGAACTTAAGCTCCTAGCACTCAGGGCAGTTTTGTGATCTGGCACAGCCAACCACGGGGCATTTTTTGTTTTGTCGCGCAACATGAGACATACTGGCGTAAAATTGACACAACTTTTTATTTTTGCAATTCATGCAAAATGATCCAGATGCCTTTTGTTGAGTAAGACCTCGGCATCTCTATGTGGTTTCTTTCTCAATGTAAACAAAAACTCGTGCCCTTCACCCTAACAAAGAGAATATATCAATCTCAATCACAAATTGATCAAAAGGGTCAAGCCTGTGTGAATGCAATTGCATGGCCATGGGTACCTGTCCGTACACTTTCCTTGGTTAGCGTCAAGAGTGATGGTTCCTCTCTAATCTTTTCTTAAGATCGGTTGTTTTTATCGCAGTCACTGATAAACTGTATGCATGATCAACACATGCGGCAGTTTTATTTTCACCCCAGCCATGTTTATCTGCGGCTGGCGTATTTAACTCTCTTTGTGAAAAAAAAAGGACCCTCTGCTCTATTGTATGCAAAGACTGGTAGTATGTCATTATGACCAATTTACGTATAAACAATGGCCCAATCATTGATTTAAGTCATCGTTGAAGGAAAATACTCATTTTTAACACAAAATCGAAATGGCCATTGGCAAGAAATGATGTTTCTCTACAAGAAAATGTGCGTGCCTGCATATAACTAAACAACACTGGGAATTTGAGAGGGCCTTGCCTTTGATCAGTCGCTTCAAAAGTGCGAGTTTACTCGCAACTGGTGACAATAAGCAATGGTGTGCTGTGCAAGCACACTCCCTACTGGCATGCTAGGGGTTAAGCCAAACTTGCACATCATTAAATGTGCTTAGTTTGGTCTTAAGTGGTTCAAATTTGTTACTCTCCTTTGGAAGGGGAGGGGTGGGTATGTAAAGTCACTTCATAGTTCCTGGGTCCTGGTGTATCCAAGATGCACTCATGTGACCAGGCATTCTCATCCCTGTGCAGCTACAGAACTGGGAGGCGTATGATTGGCAACCGTTGTGATGTCATTATCTTCTTGCGACACTCCATCTGCAGCATTTCAAAATTTAAATCTTTAAAGCGTCTACAGAACCAAGTCTGATTGCAGATAATTTGTCTGTTACAAAACTGGGAGGCCTGTGCTTGGCTGCAGTTGTGACGTCATTTTCATTTCGCGATAATAATACTCAGCTTATTTGCCGCAGTCCTGACTCGCTAGTCAGGTGGCCTAAAAAAAACTCCGCCCTGTCCCACTGTGGAGTAAGTGTGCTCTGCATGCCAACAGCCGCTGGTGATGTTGCCACCCAGCAGGGTGATTGGAGTCCTAATAATGGCTACCTTCTCCCTTTCCTTCTAAGTTTGTCCTCTATTCTCTTCATTGACTAATCCTGAAATATTATTCCTACTCTCCTAGCACTGCACTAAGAAGCCTTCCTTTCAATCCTAGTATCCATGCTAACCTATCATACTCTGCCGTGTCCTTTAACTTGCTCTAAGCTTTTACACAGCCCATCTCTTGCTTTTCACTGTACAAACAACCGGTCTCATAAGTGCTCTGTAACCTGTACACCATGTCATTATATGATCAATGGTCTCATCCACTTTTATTTCCTCTCTTCCAGATTGATCACTCCTGTTATGCTCTGAAACAACAGTCTAGAACCCTTGCAACCATTCCAACATTTAGTTGTGAGTAGTGTAGCGATACAAGCCCAAAACCCTGCCTTTTGTGTATGGAATAGAACGTTACTATTAGTAATGTTACATACCATCAACAAATCTGCACAATAGACGGATGGCGCCGTGTTGATATCAGATGTGTGCATGGTTGCACAAATGGTCGTTCTATGTGTTGAATAGTTCATGAACTATTAAGGTGATTAACTGATACTGAATTCTAAGTTTGTCATACTTTAATGACATGATTCTACTAATGATTTAAACTTTAAGAAAGTAAATCACAGAAACAAATTGTTCCAGAGCATGGCATACCAGAAGGAGCTGTGTGCAACATTGTCTACCCATATTGGCCAATCTCGCTCTGCATTGACGACCTCCCGACAGTGGGCACTTTTCTCTGGTCCCAATGATGCCCACTGGATAGAGGTTTTTCTGTAGGTAGCCTAGTCGAGACTGTTGATTACAACTGCTGGCCGAGTATTTCTTTAAACCTGGAATGCTTACTTAGGGTTTATTTTTAGGATAAGCTGAGGGTTAGGTACATCTACAGACTCTCGAATGGGTCATTCCACATCAGATCATCAAATTTCAGGAAAATTTTCCACCATCATATCTTAGATTTTCTCCATTTTTGGAATGGATGTTAGACTGGGTCATAAGCTTAAAATTTCAAATTTTCACTTCATTGGCATCATTAGTTTTTTTTTTTTTTTTATGAGGTTTCGAGGGGGAGGGGCCCTCACCTTAAAAACGACTGCTTTTTCTGTGCCATAATTCAAAAGGTCATATCTTGCTAAAGATGCAACCATAATTTTTTCAGGAATTATGTAACTTTTACTGGCGATTGAGCTGGGTAAAATTTTTCTTCAAATTTGCACATGACACAGACCCACATAAGAATAATGTTATGTGAAATTTTGGGCATTGTGTTTTTAGTGCTTCTGTGAAAACTTGTAGGTATAGCATATGGTATTTTACTGCACTCCTGAATAGCTTTTTGCACTGTTTTATACATGTAATAAGCATTATAGACATATACAAGTGCTGGCAGATGTGCACTTTTCAAAGTTTCTGTGAAGTCATTCTTGTTGGACTGCAAGCTGCCCATCTGAGACAGCTTAAAGAAACCTTGGACACAGATTCTGCAATTATTTGTTTGGATTGTGTTGAAAACTGTTCGAGTGCCAAGTTGCTGGGCAATGATTCCATTGGGACACCACACAAGCTTCACTGCATCCCTTTGTTATCTATCATAGGTCCTCTCAGGATGGAGACTTACACTGTGTCACTATATGTGTCATTAGTGATGACAGAACCCACTCAGCATTTGCTGTACACCTTGATAAAGGATGTAGTAGAGAAAGCTTTAAGCTTGAAGCCAGATCTCAAAACTATCCAATACATGTACTTAAGTGATGGGGCAGTCAGCCAGTGCAAAAACTTGAGAAATCTCTGGTTCTCATGGGATGGGCTTCCATGTAAAAGCCAAATGGAACCTCTTTGCCATTTCACATGGGAAAAGCCCATGCAGTGGTACTGTGAAAAGACTGGCTGCATGTGCCAGTTTGCTAGCCTCTGACACTGGCCATATCTTCACGCCAGAGGAACTTTAAGTTAGCACCATCGAGGTACATCACTTCCGAAAATGTTCAGACCTATATAGAGGAACTTGAATACAGAAGGTCCTCATCAATCAGAAATATTGTGGGGACAAGAAGCCATTATAAGTTTGTATCTAGAGGCAGGGCAGCTGTTATGATGTACAGCTTATCAGAGGATGAAGTGCAAAGAAGGATGTCTTGTGTCAATTGGTACTGAAGAGAGAATAGAGACAGTAGAAAAATGTCAGTGAGAATTATCAACCTGGAAAGTATGTTGCTGCAGTGGTTGAAAATAATAGGCACATGGCCATGATTAGTGAGCATTCAGATGATCATGATGTTTTTGTTAAATTCACGAAGACGGCCAAAAATAACCATAGCTTGGCTTGGCCAGCCTATAAAGATGAGTGTTCGGTACCCTATCTCAACATCTAAAGGGAAGTACCAGTACCAACACCATCAGCTGTTGGACATTCCGCCAGACAGTACAAACTTCAGAAGGACAAAGATGACTGCATAGCACAATCTGCTGAATTCAAAGTTTGAAAAAAAAAAAAAAAAAACTTCAAAGTTCATGCAGTTAATAAAACTGATTTCACAGTAACTTTGAATGGTGCACATCTGCCAGCACTTGTATGCCTCATATAACTCTATAATGCCTATTACATGTATTAAACAGTGCAAAAAGCTATTCACGAGTGCAGTAAGATACCATATTCTATACCTTCAAGTTTTCAAAGAAGCACTAAAACACAATGCCCAAAATTTTACATAATATTGTTCTTATGTGGGTCTGTATCATGTGCAAATTTGAAGTTAGTGGCACAATACCCAACATGAGTTAGAGGTGTTGAAGTTGTGCCTTTTATTGTCCATAGCTAACTTCAATAATGAGAGATATCTCCAATTTGGATATTCCCAGAGTCCTGATATTTTTAACAATGTGTGAACTTTAAGTATAGATTTTGTGTGCAAAATTTGCAGGTCCTAATTCACTTTGCTCTGGAGATATTGGTGGTTGAAATACCACTTGTGAATGGGAAAAAACCCAGGAAATTGCCATTTTCATACCTTGAAAAACGGAAAAAAAATTGTCACACGGTTATTTGTATTTACATTGCTCCAACAACAGTAAAAGTTACATAATGCTTGAAAAAATCTTGGGTATATCTTAAATAATAACTATTAAGATAGATATGTCTTTGAATTATGGCACAGAAACGGCATTCGTTTTTTTTTTTTTTTTTTTTTTAAAGGTAAGACCCCCCCCCCCCCTTCTGAGGCGCATAAAAAATGAACCAGTGATGAAAATGCATTGAAACTTTGAATTTTTACTGTTAAAAACCATGTTCAACACAATATTCAGATATGAAACAAATCTAAGATGGGGTGGTGGAATGCATTTGTTGAATTGACACGGAATGACCTGAATATACAAATTATATCTTGTGTATTTACCTGCATTTATAAAGAATACATTTCTGAAAAGAATGTCGCAGAATCAAATGACACTATTGTCAATAACGTACTTTTTTATGTGTTCATGCAGCAGTTATGTAAAAGATAGCATTTTTTTTTTTTGGATACTGTTGATTCAGTTATGGTACTACATAAAATTAATCTTTGAAAAAGTAATATTCTAACACCTTTCCTCAAAAACGTGTTTTGTTTTTCCCATGATTTTTGTCATTCATGAGCTGCAACGGTTAAATGGAAGTGATGACACTCCATTTATAGATCAAAGGATTTTAAAACTTCTAAGTACTGTGAAAGAACCAGGCCTCGTACATTAAAACATCTGAGACTCGCTTTTTTAATTCAACTCTTTTGGATGACATTGGCGAAAACTAGGTGTTTTTTCAAGCAAAACTGTGCAAGATGAAAACGAAATAGGTTGGGATGTTGTTGTGAACATGATCCTGTGAAAAGTGAGTTCAAAGGTCAAGTCTTCTTTAAAAAGATTACAGGCACTTGTAGTTTTTCCAGTTTGACAACTCTATAATCCATAAGCATTGTTTGTTTGTTGACTACTATGAGACCGTTGATTAATCATACTTAAAAAGAACGTAATGTATGAAGTTTTTGTTAAAATAATTCTGAGTTCTGTGTCAGACTCAGCATGTGTTGTAGCATGCATGGTTTCATGACTGGCCAGCTATTTGGTTACCCAGTATATGGCAGGCTCATTAGGATGATTGACAACTTCCTTTCAGAGTAACCACTAGCTGGCAAAGGAGAACAATATATTGAGGCCAGTATGGGAAATTCTTGTTTATATTGATCCAAAGATACCAAAGTCTGGCAAAAATCTGCGTAACACCTGTATATAACACTCAAGCAAAAAATGCATAAAAATTAAGGCGAAGCGCATGTAAAGCATCGTACATAGGCCCCAAACCCAGGCATTTGAAGAAATGGACGTTTAGTCAATAAAGTATTAACATATCCTTCCATATACCAACTTTATCACGGTTTACAACAAACTTGTGCAAATCTATTGACTGCTGTAAATTCATTAATTTATACAAAAACATACAAAAAAAAAACAAATTTGCGACTTGGATGTACCAAGCCAAACCTTAACATGCTGACAGGGATGGAAAAGTTACTTTTTGGAATTAAGCATTGAATTATAGATACCTGAAAGTTAGCATGATTACAAATGCAGCTGATATATGAATATGTCGAAATTTGATTTTTCCCCAAATTACCCTGAGCTTAACCTTAACACCTATTGGTGTCCCTTACGCACTTGCATGCATTGGTGTGCACACATGCTGCAGCAATCGCCAACATATAGTGATTTGCAAAAGCTCTGCCAAGACCCCCATAGTTCTTCAACTTCCAAGCAGACTGTCACAGCGCTCAGACTTCACACAAGGCCAGAAATCGGCGATAATTCATTCTGGTTAAGATTCTCCTAAACTTGTCTTCTTTAAAAAGAAAACTCATGGACAAAGATCCGAATAGATTTTTGCGAAATTCTGACCCTGAAACACTGTTAAATGACAACTGATTATATCTTTTTCGTGCCGCATTGTCAGTGTTGCAAACAACCACAACTTGTAACTGGGTCCTGAAAGCTTGAGGAATACAGTTCTCAGGAAAAAAAAATGTTGCCCAACCAGGCAAGTACTTGTCAATTTTTGCTTGCACGAAATTAAATCTTACTTGCCCGCTGCAGTCTGACACATGAATTGAGCCATGCACAAGTGTATCTCAAGAATGCCAAGAGTGAAACTAACAAATATTGAAAATAAACTATTTGTGTGAATTGCGATGAAAAAGTGAAGTGTTTGTTGATAAATATTTAGAGCCTTTGATGAATGTAACTTCAGTGGCAATGCATTAACTGCTGTTGGCTGTCTTGTTGCTTTTTACTTCTCTTCGTCCCTTCTGCATACAGCATCTGTTGGTTAAAACAACTTTTCCTGCAAGAACATTCACTTGCACCCGATGGACAGACAAGTGCTTCTTCAAATGCTGCCTTGTAAGAGGGAGGCTACTGTATTTATATAAGAGGGACTGTCGAAGGGCACTTTCTAATTGCCACATTTCTTAGCACTGTGATTTATAATACAGAAGTCCCTATCTTGAACAAACCCTCCTGTGAGCAAGGACCTGCTGGTTTGAATGACCTCATTTGGTCTCCAAAACTTTTCTCTTTAACAATTTACCTCATATCAACGACCACCTATTAAACTCAACCAGCTACCATACAAAGTGAACAGATTTTGTGACCACATGACACAAATTTAAGCCATATCGGTCCACTACGCCTCAAGTCGCACAATTCACCCGTTGTTATAACATTGGTGGGATTTTTGTCGTATTTATTGAATGGAAACAATAAGTGATTTCTTTCTACACTTAAATTACCTGAAACAAGTATTTAAATTTGATCAATCTGTATCGATTCCTCCTTATTCCAAATTCTTATGAGCATATGACCTGCCCATTTATGTACATTTTTATAATGGCGCTGAAAGAAGCATATACCGCATGTATCGGCCTCTCCATAGGGGATCTAAACGGATTTCAACCACCATGTTTCTTTCCCCTCTGTGCTGAGATATTGTGGGTTGTTTGCTGAATTGAAATTCATAATGATCGGCTCAAAATTACTTGTGATAGGAACTATATCTCTCCCGCTCATGATCGTCATATCATCCATCTTGAAATGCTTCAAATCCAAATGCACAATGAAAGTTGCCGAAGCTGTCCCATCCCAAAACATTCACAACCAACTTGGCCATTTCCAGGAGATCGTTTACCATGCGCATATCCCTTTATTGTATGCGGAACCTTATAGTGGCAGATTTAAGCGGAACACAACAGAAAAATATTAATATGATGTGCCTTTTTAATTGAACAATGGTTCATCTTAGTATGTATTCTATGAAATAAACGATTATTTGCTAGATCAAAATCACAATGGACCCCGATCAAACGTGCTTGAGTGTGCGACCTACACTGATGAGGTGGCCCGATCTCTTTTTGCCACTTTTCAGAACGAAGTTAACGAGGCACCCAAAACACAGGTGGTGGCAGTGGGAAATGTCGAGTCTTATTTTGATCCATAACACATGAATTGCAGTGAGTTAATCGATCAAAACAATTTTACAGTGTAAGCTGATTACGTTGCAAGCAAAGGTTCAGAACCATGCGATGCGTAATGGGAAAATGACAAAAGTCTAGAACGGCAAATATTTTCAGGTTGCGACACACATCTTTCAGAATCCAGACAAGAGTTCTTTATTGAAGTAAAGATTTTAAGGCTTGTATTTGTTAAATTTAATAAAAGATATTTGTTTTCAAAGCATAGGTAATTGAAAATGGTGAACTGGTGGTGGCAGAAATTTGCGAGCTTCGATACCCAGGAAAGTCTACCTTTCATTTAAAGGAGTAGGCCTGCGTAGCCACAACCACAAAAACGCTGGAAAAACTCCCATGCGGCAAATAAAGTTCAACTTTCGTCAATTTACAGCCATACCTGTATATAATAAGCTTTGTGAATTTTATCGAATTTCATGAACGGGAAATATCCCAAACTCATAATGTTATCCTGGCCCTCGTATGAAAGACTACCGATAGCTTTTCTGCACGTCCCCGTTTGAATAGAGCGTAGCTAAATTTAGCTCGGAAAACTCCTCCCACAATTCCTTGCGATTGTCGCGGTACCCGTATGTACACAACATCGAGCACGTTATCATCATCATGGCGGATGCGGACCGTACGCCCAAGACTACAAAGAGAAAAGGGACACTTTTGTCTGCCTCTGAGAAAAAGAGTGATCTCCATGCTGCTTTGTTGACAGTGTTGGCCCAATCTATGATCACGTGACATGACGTCATTTTATAGACTTGCAGGGTGGTCATGGATTTCCCTTCCAACGGTCGCTCAGACTTGGTCATGAAACTCGTCAACACAACGTGCATTTTTACCACTTTTTCAGTGTTTTTGTTCAATATACCACTCGGAATATGCTAAGAATATCAATACTGACTGATCGGAAAAAAATGACAGGTAAATTATATTTGATCAGACGACAATAGTTGCGTGGGAATACTCCTTGAAGCTGTTGAGGTTTTGCATGTGGGACTCCTCCAATGAGAGACCACCTGCATTATATGACCCCTCTGTGGTCTGCGTTAAAGATGGTCGCTCAAAATGGGGCTACTGTAAACAGAAAACGTAATGACAATTCATATTGCAGATGGGTGACAATAGGGTGGGTAAGGGGATTTTGACACAGTGTAAGACCAGCGAAGTTTGTCATTTTATATGAAAAAATATCTCTTGGTCAAAATTTCTGTCATGAAGGCCTATTTTTGAGTTACAATTTATACATTTTATTTTGCTCAGATTGTACACATAAATATAAATGACAATCATTAATTGAACAAGTGCAAAAATGGGTGGAACACATGCATGATGTAAACTGATCAGAAGGAAAATCATACCCAATTTGTTGGTGCTGACTTGATTTCACTACCATGAAAGCTGGTCTTTCAGGTTACAAAGATTAAAGCTGATGACTTAGTTTGATTTTCATAAAGATGTTGCTTCACTCTGTAATAAGTACATCATCTCGTCTTAGCAAGCGTGTAGTTTCAAGTTGGCAAATATACTGATCATATGCCTACAGTACTGAATCCTAACACATCCAGTGCATGGCCTTTGTCATAGCACTGGCTGGATGCAAACATCTGGTAGTAACTTAGTTAGGCCGCTGGTGGAGCTTAAACATTCTATAAAGCTGGGGGAAAAAAACATACGATATTACCCCTTTTAAGTGTCCAGGGTGCTCAGGAAAATTATCTTAATGGAGTTTTAACATATATACCTACAGTTGAATTTTAGGAACAGTGTTCACACATAAATGAGGTACAGTGAAATCAAATCTAGTAAAATTCCATAAATTTAGGGATGAGAAAGTGGAAGGGGTGCTTCCAAGATAATGCAGTAAGTATAAAACAAGAATTAATGTTACCTTAAACCTAAATGGTCAACCATTTCAAGTTTTAACTGTCTGGTACACTCTTGCCTCACCCGTTCATCTGTTGCCTTGGTTAGTTTTATGGTCTTGGTTGAAAGCAGCATTACGTCCATCTGAGATGTATGTGACAAACGCCCTAGTGGTGGTGGTTTTGATTGTTTGTTTTTTGTTTTTTTTTTTAAGAATTAATAATATATGTTTATATTTTGGAACCTATGAACCTATATCACATGAAATCTTTACTGGGAAGTCGGCTTGTTGTATAGGTACTATTTTGGCTGTGAGTGAAATGTATTTTAATAGGGTGATCAATCTCGAGGACTTTATTTATTCATTGATAATTTATTTTTGTCTACAACAGGGATCATCATCAACAGAGATAGTCGGGAACTTTTTCGCTGTGGGGTTCTGTGAGCAATAAAGGTGTAAGTACTTCCATATTTATATTTTAAATATACATGCATGTTTCTGAATGTTCTTGATACTTAAGTTGCCAGAGTTTCTCGGGCAATCAATCATCATTGTCTGGGAAGCAGGTCTTTGACCTGCAGTGAGTACATAATCATCAGAACAAAAAAAAAGTCTGCGTTTTAATGCTTGGAGGTAATTCTGGTTTGTTCATGTATGTTTTACCTGAAAAATTGATATGTGGAATGCTGTGAAATTGGTGTCACACTTGAACATAAGCCCTCCTTGCTGCTATGCCGTCAACTTCTTACATTGTTTGTGGTGTTATCGTTTTTAATTCATTACCTTAATTGTTCAACATGGTGTATTGGAAGATAAACGTTATCCATTCCATCTTTTTTAAAGAGTAAATTCTGTGCACTGGTGCTGTGGTTTGTATATACTTCTAATCTGAGAAAACTTAAAGTGTACAAGCTAAGGCCATGTTTGTGTACAAAGGAGAGTGAAGGTCGGGCATACATATTGCAGACAGGATATTGGCACACAAACAGTTTGTGACACCAAACATTCTGCTCCCCCCATTGAGTTTCTAAAGTGAACTCTTCCAAATAGATTCCATTACCAGTGGTTTATTAAAGGTGCTGAATCACTGGGTGGTTGTGCAGTGCCACACCAGAGCTGGTGGCATTAGTACAGTATATAGGATATTGATGGTATGGCCCCCCTCTGCTTGCAGGGAAAGAGGTTTCCTTTGTTGTATGTTCCATAAAGATTAAAAGCTGGATTGCAAGGTGTACGTAGGCGACCTGGGCCATGGGGCGGCCAAACAGGAACTTGAAGATGCCTTCTCAAGATACGGACCCCTGAGAAATGTATGGGTAGCCAGAAACCCTCCTGGTTTTGCCTTTGTGGAGTTTGACGACCCACGGGATGCAGAGGATGCTGTTCGGGGATTAGACGGCACGTGAGTACTGGTTATTAAATAATTAATTATAATAATAAATTATTGAAGATACAAGCAGTGGATGAGTCTTAATAGTTTGCTGTGTCACATTTTATCTTAAAGGTCTGTCCCCCTCTAAAATAGTAGCATGTTATGGACAGTTTCTTCTCTAATGCCATCAGCCATACCTGGCTCAGTAAGTTCTCAATCATTGCATGAGAGGCACACAGGTGTATACTGGACCCTGTTGCATTTAATATGTTGATCATGCACAAATTTGTTATTGTAGAACATGCTGTGTTGATGTATGGTCAAAGGTATGATGTTTGATAAAAATTTGTATCCTCTTGAGTAACCAACCGTACAGGCTGTGTTACCCATGTTTCCGTGGCTATGTGAAAGCTTTGTCAAAGTGATATATTTCAAATTAAAGTTACACAGCAGGGCAACCATCTGACTAAGCAGCACAGTTCTGTGTGTCCTGAGAGGGGTTTTTTGAAAGCATGTTTGGTGTCTGATTGAATGCCAGTATTGGTAGTGGATTCACGCTTGACAATCAGAATTTGTGCCCTCTCTGCCTGGCGTGTTGAGAACACTCATCATGGAAGTTCAAATATATTTTGAGCCCTGCTGACTTTAGGTGGCAGAACTTATATTTACATTTTGGAATATGAAAGGATGACTTTGACCTAGTATTTATAGGTCACCAGGCTTGTAAAGTTGGGAATATTTGGTGATGGTAGGGTGGAGCTTGGACATAAGTGGAACAAAGAATCTACCCTCCAGATCAATATTTCGCTTGAACTGCACCATCCCAATCAGACAATAAACACATTAGTTTACCCAACCTGGTCTTGGTTTTGTTTGCAGTCTTTATATTATTGTAATGCATTACAGAAGAAGGCTTTATTGACATGAATCTCAGATACAAGATTAGACTAGTGTAGAAAGAAAAGGAACTTTGAGGTATTTGTAAAAAATTTGACAGTTTACAGTTGCAAACGGAAAGATCAAAATAAATAAGACAAAATGTCATGTGAAGTTTGTATTTTGAAGTACAGTCAAACATGTTAAGTGGGCACCCTTGTGACTTGGCAAAAGTGCCCACTTAAGACAGGTGTCCACTAAGCGGAAGGCCAGCTTGCTGGGCCATGTGGCAAAGTACATGTATATGTATGTAATACTCTGTGGGGGGCTGTACAAGGCATTCATTTAGATTTCAGATTTAAAACAACATCCTTGACATATTTCTTTTTCTAGTAGCCAGTTATTTTCTTGCTAAATGTCTACGACTGATTGAAAAAAAAATTATGCATTGGAAACATTAATACGACTGTAAAATGTCATTTGAAAAAGTGTGACTGCATGTATGTCCTTGTTATAAAAAGTCTTCACACTGTATTTGTAGGCACTTGCAAAAGCATATCAGCCCTGCTGTCAACTCACCACGTCATATAATCAGTTATTTTGCTCTGTCTGTGTGGTTTTCCTTGTTTCAACCAGAATTTAGTTCATTGATGCCTCATATTTAAGTGATTCCTAATATATTTTAGTCATCTAGAGCCCTTTAAGCCATGTAAATATGTTTCAAAAGGATTAATAGAAAAACATAATACTAAGAAAACACCGTAGCACATGGTCTGTGCCTTTGTATCCTCCTGTTGGTAAGAAAAACTTCGCGGTTGGCCTATTATTGGGAGATATTTGAAGAAAAAGAAAAAAAGATTTATTATGGTGTCCACTTAAGCAAGTAAAGGTATACAAAATGCCCTTTAAGTAGGGATGCAAAGATAATAGCTTAGTTGTACCAGGGATGGGAATTCTCTTTTCAGGTGTTTACCTCCTGTTTGGTCAGAAAAGTTTGTTCTTAAAGGTGGTTGATTTGATATGAAAAGGATAAATCTAATGAAATAATGGAAAGGTGGACATAAATGGGGGTGGGGTGTTTTCCTCCTTTCTTGTTCCTAGATGTTCTCATCCCTGCATACTGATGTGCTGTGCACAAAATCTTGGACCTAGTTTAGCATTATCCCCAGGTGGTTGTCATGTGTTTTGTTGCTACAAAATTGAGTACTTCTGTTGATGCAAGAGATGTGTGTTGTTACTTTTGTAGTTTGCTCAAACGAACAAGGGCAGTTGTACAATAAAAAAAGCTCTGTATTTACATCTTGGATGTCATGTTGAAGTGGCATTGATGAATTGGCTTAGTCAACAGAATAAAATAACAGCTTGGGCTTCACATGATTGAATGTCAGAACAGCATGTTCTGTATTATTGATACACACAGAAAATGGATCTCCTATTGTACAATATAAAAACTGCTAATATAGTCTTTTGTTATTCGAAATTTGAGATGAATTTGCAAAATTGATCAAATGCAGAACATGTGCAAGCATAGTAAGCAATAGTCTCTGCTTATGATATAGAAAATGGTAGCATTCAAATTGTTAGTAGACTGGTTGCAGATAGTTTGTCATTGTGAAACCCTGTTCATGTGCAGATAAAAGATACCCTTGGGATTAAATTTTGATGATTTGAAAGATTTTTAGTCAATGCCATAACTTGAGAATGGAAAGACAACCAAATTTGGGATGCGACTTCCTTTTATAGAGTACTCGGATGGGTTGTAATTGAGTGGCCGTTATCTTTATCATGTTTCAAGGTCACTGTGAAATTTGTCAAGTTCAGTTTCACAATGGTAACTGAGGGCATTGCCTGGAGTTAACCAAATATTACTGTACCCCTGATGTTTATGCTCGGCCATTTAACTGCTTTTGTTTATTGTGACAACAGTAATTTAAAGTTCAAAATTGAACTCAAACTCTGTGCTTGCATCAAACTCCTGTAAAGGTTTATGTTGCTGTTAAACTACAGAAATGTGCCTTTTATGTCTGTACCCAATATTTTTATTCATAGGATATCATTCTGTGCCTAATTGTAGATTTTGAATTACGTTGCTTCGTTCTTTTTCAGTCGCATCAATGGACGTCGGGTTCGTGTAGAGATGTCAAATGGTAAATCCCGCCGTGGTCGTCGACCACCACCCCCGCCACCAAGATACGGAGGTGGCTATGGTGGTGGTGGTGGTTATGGTGGCGGCGGTGGAGGAGGAGGAGGAGGACGTTACCGTCGCAGATCTAGGTATGCATAGAATAAAGTTGCATGTAAGATAATCATGGCACATTAAATTTTGATAGGATCGTTGGCAAAAATTGTATATCACAAATTTGAAAAAAAAAAGTAATTATAATAAATGTTTTGTCTGAATTTACATCTAGGCAGCACATCAGTATGTATGCTCACATATACAGAATTTCATTGCGACTTTTTCCTGCCTGCTATGGAGATGGTTTAAATCATCTTTAGGAAGCTTTTAGATAATAAAATCTGGAAATGCTGCCATTATGACTTTTAAACAGAAGTGAATCTTGAATGACAAAATTTGCTTTTAACAGTTTTAGTGCGAGGGTTTCAGTGATAGAAGACAAATTTTTACTCCCAGCCAAGGATGTTGGCTAAATTAAGCAGTCTAGGTTCTCTGGCGAACTTGTTGGGTAAGGTTTAGCGATATCTACAACAGGGCCAGGTGCCTGTAGAGCTGCTGTCCCAGAGGAAGTTCCTTAGCTGTACATGGGCATGTCCCACTCACCTGTGTAGGTTGGGAATTATTTTGCCTGTGTAGCACCTTTGACTGACCAGATGATCTGCATGTGTAACCATCTTTGTTTAATGTGCTCTCTGTGTGATAGTTAAAGGTGGTTGCTTGGGTGTGGTTGGTTGAAAGATAAACAGTAATAATGAAAATCATTATGATTTAGATTTTGACATGTGTCAGTTGTCAATGAAATGAGCTCAAACATTGCAAAGTCCTTGTGAAATAAAAGGCATGAGAGCACCATCTTTCACTGCACAGATTTAAACTTGGGGTCTTGCTGTTGATGTTGCCCACAGCCTACAGCTCTGTAGCACATGACCTCAACTATGATGGTGCCAGATGCAAATTTTTCTATGTGATGGATGTGTGAAGAAAAAGTGAGGTACATAATGGTCTTTATCTTTGCATTCCTTTTAATTTTTTTTTCAAGAACAACCGTGCATTATGTTACTCAAAGAAGTTGATGTGGATGTGAGTGTAAGCAAATACCCATCTTTTGGCTTGAACTTTTTGTATGTGAAAATGGCAGTGATACATGTTCTATCAAATTTGTCTTTGCAAACAAGTGTATTGTTGGGTGATTTATAAGATCACATGCTGTGAACTGTTGAACTTTGTCCTTCAGTATATAACAGCTTTTTATTCCTTACCATTCTTGGCAAATAAACGGCATGTGGAAAGTGCCAATCTGGAGGCTAATTGTGAAAAGTAAGAGTTTTCCTGATGAAATAAAGTGAAAAGAGTTGCACCAGAACAAGATTATAATAAATATATTTATTCTGAAACAGTTAAGGGTTAACCCAGATGCATGCAAGTGTCTTTTTTGTTAAATGGTGAAGTTGGTTGCATTGGGGAGTAAAACAAGGAGCTGCATGTAGAAATTCAAACTTGAAGGTAGCACAAATGATGCAGTTCTCAGATTCAAAACTGGCATGTGGGAAATCAGGCACATACTGTTTAAAGGTTTATTAAAATGTGGATATATATGACTGCATTTGCTTGAAATGTGGAACAGCAAGACCCCATGGTTTCAAAATTCTGGTTGTCATGTACACAGTAATTGAATGACCTTTATTTGTGGATATGTGAGTATTTGTATATGATGAACAAAATATATGAGCGTTGAAAAGTCAAATCAAAGAGTAGGAAGGACAAACCTTTACCCTTGATGTAACAAAATTGTGAATTATGACAATATCACTTGGAAGAACTTCATATCATGAAGAGATATATGCCTAGGTTAAATTGTTGGGCTTATTGCTTGTAACATTATCTCAACTTTCAGCATGGTAAATGTTATAGATATCAATTGTATGAGAACATTCCAAGATCTCATGTAGAGGTGAGGCAAATGTCACTAAAAAAACCAGAATTTTAAACCATATAGATGTGGCTGTCTTGTGCTCTTCTTTACCTTGTCCACCCAATCCTAAAGAGAGCGAGTCCCAAGACCCAGTGTGCACGGCAGCACAGACTGAAGATTGACATGTTATTCTTGCTGACTGTGCACTCTGCCATCCAGCATAGTGTTGTCAAGTATAGCACTATGTTTGAAGCAGAGTCGAAATTCAGTCAAACTGACAGGCTAAATTTCCTACATATATATGTTCAACGTTGATGAATGGTATAATATCAGATTGTTCATGTCTCTGAAGAGTAAGGAGCTCCTTTACTTTAAGGGAGCCTACTGTAGGTAGGTATGTTTGGTCCGCTAGCTCAGAAGGACACAACTCCTGTGCAAGGACCATGCATTGATGGTTAAATAGAGGTATGGGGGTGAAAGGAATCATTGTGGATAATAATGACTCAGTTACTAAGGTAGAAGGATGTTTATGAAACTTCATTGACAGTGAAGAGTTGTTCCTCGCCACATGTAGATTGATTTGAGATTTAATATGGTTTAGGCTTACTGTCTAAAGGTTGCATGCAATTCATTTTGGGGGGGAATATTTATGTATTGTTACAACTTTAACACCCAGGAAAAAAAGAAAGGTTATTTAAACATGCTAGGTGAAAAAAGAGACCTGGTTCTTTCAGGATTCCCTTTCAGTACCGGAAATTGAATTCAGTAGAAGTGGTAATAATTCAGAAAACCTAGTTTCTATCTATGTTTGGTCACAGAAGTCCTTGATAACACAAAAAGTGTGTGCCTTTGTTGGTGAACTTGAAAAAAAATGAAGGAAAATATTTGAGTTGATTTTCTTTCAGACATATATATAGATTTAAATTGTGTGAGAGGGACAGATTTGAAATTCACACACATCAAAAGTATGGATTGCCATTATCCTGGCTTGATGTGGATTATCTTTGCAGCTGTCAATGGTACCTTTTGTGATGTTCAAGAGGTGTAACGTAGGCTGTGGTATAACCAAACAACAGCTGCACGTGATGCAAATATTTTTTTTATAACTCATTCGTCACAAAAAGAATTGTCAATACAGGCAGGAACTATGTTAAAAGACTTCTACAGATTGTACATACATTTTGCATTTGAGGGGGGGGGGGGGTGTTACCTAAGCTGTCAGTGGCTTAAGCCTCTTTTATTTTTATCAGAGTGGGTGGGGCATTAAACTGACGCATGTATAATTCAAAAGTTGGCATTCTGATTTGCCAGTAAAACTAAAGTACAACCATAGTAAACCTGTCTGTAATTTATCACGTTTATGGGCTCGTTGCAAGAGTTGCAGATTTTGAAATTTTCAGCTGTTTTCTGGAGGCATTTTGCTGTGATACCAGCCGTGCACACTGGGTTATGGTGCATCTCTTGTAGTGCTAGACCAATGGTTAGTCATGTTGGTGACTCTTGTTTCAGCCTTGCCAATGTTAATGCTCTGCTCCTCACACCCCAATATAGGCCAGTTCTCCTTGGCAACTGCGTACACACGCTCTGTGTATCTCCCCTGCGGGTCGCCATCTACAAGCACATCAACTACATCTGCAAACATTTCAAATCAACCTCCCCTCCACACTTGTGTACTTCATCAGCATGTACACCGCCAGCCAGCCAGGCAGCGTCTGGAAAAATCACCTGACACTGCTTGACCAATCAGCTAGCAGCATCATTCTTCAATGAAAGCAGTTCAGCTCAGCGAGGAGCCCTACATCATATTTGGCTCTAGCTCCACCTTCTAAGGCTCTGCAACCAATCAACAAAGCCCTCCATCAGTAGCACAACCCTACCAGGCAATCAGCACAGGGCATCATCTGCATTCTTCAGGGTCTCCTCCACACCTTCTCTAGCACTAATCCCAGCGGGCTTCTTGCCGGTATTTTCTTGAGTTTTCATTTTGTCTGGGCAGATGATCAGAGAAAAGTTTGTATACAACAATCTTATAATGGAATGCAAACTTTAATGGCTGTTTATTTTTAAACTCCCATTAAAATGATGGAAATTTGGGGCACATGTTAAATCATTAATAAGCAGTTTCAATATAATACACTTATTTTATTATGTGGCAAAATCTGAACATAAATTGCAGTTAATTTGAAAATGAAGCATAGAATTGCTGAGGGTATAAACATGGAAGAATGAGCCGAGCCTTTAGAGCAAGAGCAGGGAACTGCGCGCTAGTTAGACCTAGGTATTCCTTATGACCCAATCAGTATGGAGATATGGCTGTGCGGCCTACAACCTATCATCATAGGTCTTGCTTTACTAGCTTATAGAGGGGAATGTTTTATCCTGTCAACATTTGGGCTTTGAAAACTATAGTCCCTGAGTGTACTGTTTTTAGTCCTACACCAACAGAACCACTGCTGCAGTGAAAAGTGCTTGTGTCTTAATATCTCCTGTTTCACTGTCTATCATAATGAGTAGCAATGAAGTTGACCTGTTGAGATTCAGCAGGTAACAGACAAGTCTCACTGTGCACAACACTGTAGACTAGACCCAACTGCTCAAAATTGGAGCAGCTTGCAGGTATTTTGAGTTGGGGCTGTGTTGGGTAGTATGGGAAGTCCAGCTCATGGTGTGGTGGTCTTGCATTTTCTCACAATTTTATGCAGCTTCTGTATTCCAAGTCAGTTAAGTGCTTTCTCTTAAACACAACCCACACACAGACAAATAAGTAAATTCAGAATATATAGTACTCACTGCAAGTTAGACCAAAGAGTCTATACTTGTTCAGTTTTGAAGTGCACTTCTTAGTTTTGAATGTTTACTGGTGAGTATTCCATATTGTTATCTTTTAGTCATAGAAATGTAAAAATATATGGAGAGAGTGCTCCATAGTGGTAAGTAAACGATACAGAGACTGGAGAAAGGCACCCACTCTGCCAGGACAAACTTGGACAAGGTGACAAGTCATAAATACCATTTTGTTATGCCTAGTATACACTGTGTGGGCATTTGATTTTATGATGATGTATGGGTCTTAGGAGTTTGACCCAATGTTGTAGCAAGTAGATTTGTTCAATTAATACCTTTGGTAAAGTGACAATTGTCGAACAGGTTTGCCTATGTTGATGGGGGTGTATGTAATCCCAGTGTATGGATGGGGCCCTGGCTTTGGGCAGCTGGGTGTGGTCAGGCTCCTTGGGAACAGAGCCTGTGAAGCAATGTTTACAAGGCTTGTCTTATAGTACCACATATCCTATCCAATGTTAAATGGGATCAGAAAAATAAGTACACCACAATTTGGAATTGATAAAGATAGAACTGACACAAAGGCACAAATAGAAAATATCTAGGCAACAAAGGAAACAAAAAAAACTTTCCAAAGTACATATCAAACATGTCGCTAGATCCACTCACTAGCAGTGTTGAATTTTACTTGCCCACCCACACACTGGATCAGGAGCGTGTGGTTAGAACAATGTGTGATTCCCAGGGGAGCCTACAGTAAGCCTGGGCTGGCTGTCCAGGCTTGCCCAATTTTTCATAGTTACCCACCACACAGAAGGGTTTATGCTGCTCTGTTCTGCCTTTACAGGTCACCATCCCCGCGGCGGCGGTACAGTAGAAGTTACAGCCGTAGTCGAAGCAGGTAAGTCATAGTTCCAGATCTTTTGTGCAGAATATTTTTTGTTTTTCCGAGACACTTGAGTACTTTTGACCAGGGTGGGGCTTAGTTTCGGTAGAAAGTTCAGAGCTGACCTGAAGATGTCTTTTAAGCTCTGCCGACCACAGGCTGCAGAGCGTATAGCATCAGACCTATCTATCCTTCCTCGTGTTCATAAACATGTTTTTGCGAACATTTTACAGTCAATAGTTTTCAAGCTAACTTCAGGACTAATAAACATTACAAAAATCTTGGCCTCCTCAATATTGGTGGTGCCACCCATCATATTATGCAATTTATGGACCAAAATGGAGAATTATGAATTTTTTTTTTTTTTTTTTTTCATGAATCAAAATAAATGTGGGTAGAAACCAGGATCAAACAAAAAGAGGGAAATGAGCCAGAATCAATGATTTAACGTATAGGTGACGCCAATTTTATCCTGTGCAACGAAGATTTGACGTTCAGAATCCTATTTTATAAGTCCTCAAAGTAGTTTGTAAGTCTGGAAAATAATACGGGCCAAAAGGGTCCCAACTAAAGAAAAGTAGTGGTGCAAGATTCTCGCATAGCGACTCCAATATTCCAACTAACCATCTGACCTTGACCTTCAACTGGGATTAAAAAATTGTTACTGTTCAAAATGAGTGCCCCATATCAAGCTTTCCCTTCATGGACATATGCCAAACTTCTAAATTTTTTACCTGTTGGCCCATAAGGCTGGAGGGGTATTGTCACTTACGCGTCTGCCCGTCCGTCCATGCTTGTTAACATCATAGCTCCAAAAATACTCGCTTTACAGAGACTAAATTTTTATCACAGGCAATTGAGGTGCTTCAGGTTCCTATTGAAAAAGAGGTCACTAGGCCTCATTTTTACGTCACAGTACTAGGTTGAAAAAATGGCGTTAACACAACATCTAAAAAATATTGAATGTAGTTTCATCACTTATTTATGACAGTTGGTCCTAAGGATGCTTCAGACACCTTGTGAAAACGTCACTGAGTTACACATTTAGGTCACAGTGCTGCATTAAAGAAAGATGGCCTTGCCATGCCATGTCTCCAAAAATTCTCACTTTACAGAGACAAACTTTTTATTACAGAGGGACATTGAGGTGCTTCAGGTGCCTATCAAAAAGCAAGTCACATATTTAGGTCACAGCACTACACTGAAGAAAAAATGCAGCTAAAACAATATCTTAAACAATTTTGAGTGTAGCTTCATCACTTATTTATGACAGTTGGTACTAAGGATGCCTGAGGTGCCTGTTGAAAACTGGGTCACATATTTAGGTCATAGTACTGCATTGAAGAAAAATTGCCATACCATGATATCTTCAAATATTATATTACTGATTGTAGCCGCAAGAATTGTTTATGAAAGTTGGTCCTTAGGATGCCTCAGACACCTAATGAAAACTAGGTCACTGGGCCACATATTTAGGTCATGGTGCTTTGTTGAAGAAAAATGGTCTTGCCATGATATCTCTGCTCATTGCATTTACACCAAAGCTTTGTCATTAGGTCAAACAGAAGTAACCTTGACCTGCCGAAGGGGTATTGTTGTCACCTACACATCCGTCCATCTGATTGTCCGTTCCACCAGGCCAAGGGTTTTCGATGGCTTGTAGTTTCCCTTTAAACAAGAATATTGAGAATATCTATTGTCCTTTTATCATGACAAGAAAATCATCCTTAATGTGAGAAAAAGCAAATATCCCCAAGATAACGATTTTTCATTGTGATTAGTCCTATGAGTTGACCAAAGTACTGCTGAATTTTTTTCTTTTTTGTTAACCTGCATGTTGGACCATATAAAGCCCTGCAGCACTAGGGTTAAATGGGCCTATCTTGAAAACTGGACTGCATCATGCTCAGAAGCAAAATTTTGCGGCAAGGGGTGGACAGACATGAGTGATGCCATAAACTCTGCGACCTATGGTTAGCAGAACTAAAAAGTAACAGAAGCAAAGAGTATTCAGGAAATGAAAGATGAATGTAGCCCTTAGTTCTGTGCCAAGTGAAGATTGAGATATAACTGGGACAGATTTAATTTTATCTTGGCAGCTTTCAGTCAGTATTTAAAGCATTTGGATTGTTCAGGCAATTTGAATTGTTCAGCAGCATGCCTGGTTATTGATCAGAGTCAGAGGTTTTATCAGGTAATGGATCATGTAGAGACTGGATTATCTTTCTGCTTGACAGAAGTTATGTAGTGTCATAAATATGATAACATTGCTGATTGTGAATGTCATAATCTTGTAAACTGGGTTGTGAGGTGACCACCCTTGAGGATGGAACCTGACATGTTCTTTCAGTTTCGGGGTCAAGAAGGAAGCTCTTAGTATTATCTTCACCAACTTTTTTCAGAGATGCAGATTGTAGTGGATCACACTCCTATTGAAAACTTAACTTCCTCTTATTATTTTCAAACTTGTTATAAAAATTTTGAATTATTTATTTTATGACCATCAGAGTGACACACAGTACAGTGGTCTGTTACCAAAACTTTCCCCAAGAACACATCCAAAAGTGTTTTTCATTTCATAGACAGCAATATGCAAATTGTATGTAAAGTATTCTACTGCAAAGTCTCAAAAAATGCAGAATTGAGGAAAAAAGATTGTAAGTGCCGAGGGTGATCCGTCCTCTGAACCATATTTTATCTATAAAGATGTGAAGCTTGGTCATTGAGGTACAAGCTGACAAATTTAAAGTAATTTTTTTTTTATTGGAGTCTTGTATTTTCTGATGTCATCAACCGGAATTAATTATCAAATTGGTGTAAAAGTATTCAGAGCCCTCATGGAGAAATTTTTTCATGGAGTAGTGATTTCCCGATGTGGAGTCTTTGGTTGTTACCATTTCCACTGGTCAGCTGCAGCAGGCAGTGTCACACTATGCAGAAACCACTTGTCTGTGCCTTTATTGGTGCAATATCAAATGACTTAAGGTGGCACAAACAAAGCTAGGCACTTGGAGGAGTGCCGTCTTCAACCCGCTCTCCTGTTTTAGTTTTTATTTTTTAGACCCATAAAACTATATAAATTCTTGTTGCTTGGGATCTTTACATTATATATACTTCAAGAAAAATTTTTAAAATCCTTTTTTTTTTTGGGCGAAATATGGACATTTTACAAAAGGGTTTGATTTGGAGATTTTTCTCGGGATTCTTGGAAAATGTAGTACTTAAAAACTCGAAAACTTGCAAAATGAAACTTCGTAGTCATGTCCAGGTTCGGTTCCTTCACTTTTTCCATAAACGCAACAGATAAATTGTAATCGAATATTAATTATGATTCACGTGAAGATTAACACTTCTTCATGTTTGGGGGGGGGGGGGGGGGGGGGGGGGGCATAAAACTGCCAAAAAAAAAAAAACATATTCCAAAACGCAAGGAACCAGTCCTGGGCATGTGTACGAAGTTTCATTTTGCAAATTTTTTAGTTTTCAAGTACTATATTTTTCGAGAATCCCGAGAAAAATCTCCAAATCAGACCCTTTCGTTAAATGTCCGTTTTTCGCCCCAGAAATGATTTCAAAAATGTATTCTTGGTGAATATATAATCTACAGATCCCAAGCAACAAAAATATATACAGTTTTATTGGTCTAAAAACAAAAACCAAAACAGGAGAGCGGGTTGAAGAGAGCACTCCTCCAAGTGCCTAGCTTTGTTTGTGCCACCTTAAGGGGAAGAAATGTTTTAATCTTCAGGAATAATGTGTTGACTGTACAAGTAAAGGTGTGAATGAAGCTACATGTATATGTGTTTGATGGGGTAAAACCACTGGCCCATAACCAAGACCTCCCCTGGCCAGCGTAGATTATGTTTACTTAGTGGAGAATTGTAGTCACTGTGACTGACTGGGGAAACTGAGTTCAACAGAGGGTGCTATGATGTGCACCTTGGGAATAAATAGAAATGCCAGCTTGCAAATATCAATCAACATATATAATCATGGACTTGAGTTGTTCTGTAGTATATTTCAGGTTGTACTTCGTCACATGTTGTAAGCAAAACTGAACAATTGACTTAAATTTTTAGTGTGTGCTACTGCATATATACTCGACAGGAAAAAATTAACAAAGTTGACAGAGCATGCAAAGTTAAGAGAGCAGTGCAGCTGGGATTCCTGCTGGCACTTGGCATATACCATTATATCCACCAAATCAACCTGTCCCATGACCTGTGAAGGAGGCAGTGTTTGGCATTCGTGACCCTTTTGACCTGCTCAGGGTTTGGTATTTGTGCTGGGCTGCTTGCTTTATACATGTGTATGTATATCTACACTGGTCCATTTACAAGGGCTTGCTTGAAAATACTTCATGGGCTTTGAATTTCTCAAACCTGAGTGCAAAACTTGTTTTATAGGAAGTCATCAAGTGCCAAACTGGATCATGCTCATGTGGGGAGTAGAGGAGGGAGAGTACTGCTTTGGGTCCAGTACAGGATAACAATCTCCCATGGTGCTTCTCAAATGAGGACACTTTCCTAATTACCTTCATGTTATGAAGCACTAGGCTAATAATTTCATATACTTATGTTTTGTTTAAAACATAGTTTATTGTCAAGTTCAAGAGCAGGGTTGCCTTGCCCTTCTTGAATATTGAGATAAAGACAAAGTAGAGATACAGAACAACATGCCTGAGACAAAATGTGTACAGAACCAAATTAAGGTGTAAAAGTGATGGGAGATGGTGGTTCTTACTAACATCAATATATAATTTATGGCAGGTTATATACTTCATTTAGACTTTGCAAGTACAGTGGTACCTGCTCTAAAGACCACCTCCAATTTAAGACCGCATGTCTTTTTAAGACCGCTCTTCCAAGACCCTTTGCTGTATTTCCTTGTTAAATATACCTCCAATTTAAGACCACCTGCAGTATGAGACCACTTTTTGTTGACTGTAGGGGCGGTCTTAAATAGCAGGTACCACTGTAATAGTGTTAGGAGCAGGAGGTATTAATATACTTGAGGACCTGTGCTGTCCCCGAAGGCTATCCTGCTTAAAGGAACTTGACAGGAAGGAGGGTAGATTCATGTATTTAGCTGGGCAAAATGTGTTTGTTAATTGAAAGTAGCAAAATGCTTGAGATGTCATTCACTTGGTTTCAAAACATGAAAGCCTTGACCTATTTAGAAACTTTTTTTTGGGGGGGGGGAGTAGAGAAGGATACTTCTAGGTCTCTATGTAACTTAACCCTTAAAGTGCTAATCACTGCTATGGTTGTTTTCTCATTAAAATTAAACATAATGGTTAAAAGATTAAATTTCCTCATGGAGATACCTTTCATTCACATGCCAGCAAGTCTAGTCTAAAGCAAAAAGTCATCTTAGTCAACAGCTTTCCTGGCAACACTTAAGGTTAATGTGCGCAAAGTGTATGGTAAGTATACATAGGTCAGCTGAGCAAGGGGTGTTCACACTGCTCCCCGGTTTAACTAGACCAGCTTGGGACCTGCTGAAGGGATGGTCTCTCTTGTGTTATGAGATCGTGACATTCAGGATCATTTTATATCCTATACTGTGGACCAGTAGAAAGCCAAAGTGGCAATAATCTTTGAGGTTACTGCAAAAGTTGTCTTGTTGTATGTGAGGGGTTCCAATAAAGTGCTTAGTTTATAAACAGTGCACCTCTCATGATATTTTTAATTTTCTGCACTTTTTAGATCACGTTCCCGTGACAGAGGTCGTGATCGCAAGCAGAGGTCCGATTCTGTAGAAAGAAAGTAAGTATTTTGATCTGTTTGATGTCAATTAGGGTGGACAGTTATGGGATAGTGCTTGTATATATATATACACATATATCTCATTAATAAATGTAAACGTTTTAAAAGTAGTAAGTGAAGAAAAAAATTTTGGAAATGTATTCTGTATTTTATGGTTGTGAATTTCTGTATTTATCATCAATTTCTGTTTGCTTTATGTCACTATCCCATAATGATGCAACCCTATTTTTCCTTTCCTTTTCATCAATCAAGTACAAACGGAGAAGCGCAAGACTAGAAAAGTATGTATGGATCTTTGCTACATTGACTTATTTTATTCTTATTTTAGTTCAGCTTAACTGAGATATAAATAAAATACTGTTTAAAAATATGTTGCCAACCTGTTCTCCATTACATTTGCAGTTGAACCCCAAACCACTAGACTGCAGAATTGTACTTAACCTAGGCTGGCTTGTGCCTTGAACTAAGACTCCCAAGTGTCTTCCATTGCAGTCAACATCAGATTTAAGACTACCAACTGAGATTTAAGACAACCGAGACTTATGACTACCACCAACCAAAGAAGAGAGAAATTGCAGTGATCTTGCACAAATTCTTTCTGTTTACAGTCAGGTTGCTTCAGTGCACACTATAGAGTGGTGACATGAACACTAACATATATATATATATATATATATAGGCCGACTCCCTCCGTGTTCCTGTGCTACTGTCATCACCACTCTGTCACACTTTTTATTTTGCCAAACTGCCATATCGGAGGTAGAAAACTGCTAAATTTTATATAGCTGTTATAAACTTGTGAAAGTTGGTACATGTTTTGTGACAGTGTGGTGGACCAGGACTGGCCAGGAATACAGCATGTGCAGAACATAAATTCAGCCCATCTGGAAGGGACATATTGTAGGCTTGTATTCAATATTACTGCAACTGTCCAAATACAGCTGTGCAACTTTTGCATATTTTCTTTTATTTTTTTTTCTTTAATGCTTTGTCTCTGTGGGTGTTGGCATTCTCTTACTCAAACACACAAAACATCCCATACTACTAGCAGCGTAGCATAAAACCCCAAACAAATAAAACTAAGAAAAAGTCCTGTACAGTCTACATTTCATTGTGTCAACACAATTTCAAATCAGTTATAACGTTGAATATGTTTTTGGGTGTGGTGGTTGGTACACATTCTCGTCGTCTGAAATCATAAGCACGTTACATGTTCGGTCTACATGTGGGTTTATCACAAAGATGGTGTCAGCATGTTGCCAATGTGTTGTAAAAAGGAAGACCACTATCAGCAACAAACTTTGAAGGGGAAATGTCAAGGAATTTTACCATTTTGCTTATCCTTTCAATCTCACGGACTGTTTATTGAAGCCAAATGGGTTCATGGGGAGGGGCTGTACGGGTGATTAGTGTGGTATATGGGGGTTTTGCGTGTTTGTGTTTCCGTAACTTTCTATGTGCTTCACAGATACAGGTCACTCCAACCATTAGAGCACAAGTCTGAAGTTGATTTGGAATTGTTTATTTAGAATGCATATCAAAAGTCCATTGTCTTGATCAGAACCTCCCATAAAAATTAATAATTAAGTTTACCATGAAAAACAGATAATTTGCATGTTGGGGCTTAACAAATTTCAGACTTGTGTTCCTTTGTTTATAATTTGCACAGATTGAGAACGTCTCCGTAAAGCATTTATTGGGCATAGTTTTATTTTGACCTGAACACGTTAGTTACAAAATACTGCAGTTGGATTTGAGAATTCTTGTTAAGTCTTGTCACATGTTGCAGGCAGCTCGTCCACATGCTGTGTTCATGCCTGTTGGGCGAAGGGTGGAGATTATATGGTGTAATTTATGGAATTGTAAAGAGGAACTTGTATGGATTTTGTTTTACTGATGGTGAAACTATGGCATATGGACACATGTGTTTCGGGCTGCCTCTCTTGTATGTGCATTGACATATGCGTTTTCCTGATTTCTGTTTCTAAAGAGCACCTGAATAAAAAGAACCGAAAACTAGACTATACCTCCAACAGCCTTATAGTGTAAGTCAACCGCTTTTTCTTAAGACTCAACAAAATGTCTGTTGTACCATGCATGCCAGTACGTCATCTATAGTTCCCATCGAGAATCTCGGCTGCAGGAAGGTCCATAAATTCCCGAAAACCCAATCCCAAGGTTTATTGTGAAATGTGTGAATACCTTAAATGTGCATAGAGTAGATAATAAACATAAGCAGATTAATCTACATACTTGACACACACAATGCAAGTCACACCCGTGCAGGAGATCTGTGAGGGACAGCAGTCAAAAGATGAGTTAGGCATGTGTTCATCTTCAAGAAAGTCATGCACTGTAGAAAGGAGGCTTTTAGCAATTCAATGCAATTTCAGCATTTTGCACTCGTGGAATGTATGGAAAAGACTCAAGGAGTTGAACAGATGTAACATAAATATCCCGTAGAAGTAACCATTGCCTTTGAATGACTTCATTACGAAGGACTGGGGGATTGTGACTGGCATTGTTTGTGTTTGTAATTAATGTCTATACAGGGATCAAAGTTTTCAGCAGTGAGTTGATTTTTTTTTTTTTTTTTTTTTTTTTAAATTTTTGGTAGCTGGAGTATCTTTGTTTCATTCATTAAAACTTCACACAATATCAGGCAAATCAGAATTGTCGTCCGTTTTGTGAGCACTACTTTGATCCCTGTCTTGAGCAGTGGGGTCCAATGGTCTGACTGACTGTTGTACATATGTACAGCTTGCTAATTCTGCTTGCTCAGGATGTCCACCGATAGATAATTAAGGGAAAAGTTTTGAGAGTTCATTCAAGTAGAACTACTGAGAGAATGATCAACAAGTGCATGGACGGGAGGTCATCTTTTCTTACTTGCATGACTGTGATTCAACTTCCAAGGAGGAAATGTATAAATTTGGCACAGATTCAACTTGAAATTGAAAACGACTGATGATTAAGTTTAGATTATGTATTGGGTGTCCGATATAATTAGCAGGCACTTGGAAGTTCCTGTGATGTATCCCTGCCCTTCTTGAAGGATAGGATCAATAAGGAAACACTGCAGATGAACATCAGGTATCTGAAGTGAAAAAAAAAATCTTGTGGACATCCTGTCATAGCTGCAGTTGGTATTAGAAAAAAAAGAAAGAAACCATTTGAAATACCTTATGATTGGTCCTATGATGCATATGTAAGAGCTCCTTGCATCAATAAGTGCAGTGATGTGAACCTATCAATATAATGTCACTACCATTCTGCCTTTTATATTTAAATTCTGTGCAAGTGATGAGATGTGGTCTGCTGCTGGTGACTAATACAACATCACCAGCCATGTATATAACAACTTTTCACTGGAGCTGGTTAATTCTTGAAGAATAATGCTGCATGTGTGTAGTACACTGTTGTTTTGAACAAAATACATAGGCAACTTGTGCATTTGTAAATTTCTCCCTCCCTCTTTCACTCTTACCTGAGAATACTGGGACAGCTTATTATTTAAAAATGCAGAGGCATTTTTATATGAAATTAAAAGCAGTGTGTTTGTGTCCTTTATGGCCACAATCAAAGGTGAATCAGTGGCTGAAGTCATTCAGTCAACATTGCTGCAGAATTAGAACTGATCCATGGCCGTCCCTGCCGTCCATGAAATTTGTTGTTGAGATAATTGTTGCATGTGTAGTGACCTTCCTGCATCCAGCTTTGAATAATCACTTCAAAAATTAAATTTTTCAATAAAAGGTGTCCTGCTAGATTATGTGGGAAACCACAGGTAAATTGAGGGAAATGAAGTGCAGCTGTATTGGCCTAGTCTGTGAATATACAGATATTACAAGACATTTTCTTTTTTTTTACGATCACATATACCCAGCCAATGTCGATACAAACTTGCAGAAAGGAAGCTACATGGCAGTGCCATATCTAGGCCTGTCTGTGTGGAATAGTTAATACCCATATATTGACTGCACTAGTCATTAATACCAACTCGTAGGGCTAAGTTGTTTGTCTCATTGCTGATACTTGGCCCATGATGAGTCCTGAGGGAAAATGCAAAGGGGCTTGGGGAAGGTGCTTTGCTTCATGTAACAAAGGTTAAGGCAATGTCCAACTGATTTTGTTCATTTTGAGATTTGGGGAAAGTTTGGTAGACTTTTCCTATCTGTTATATGTCCAAGTTTAGTAGTTCTGGCCCCAATACACACTGAAGAATCTCAACAAATACTTGAAGTGTTAACATGGTGGTCTGTGGACCATATGAACATTTACATGTGGATAAGGGACAATATATATTTATCTGCTCAAAAATGCCAGTTTCACATGGATATTTCTCTAAAATCGAATCTAGTTTCAATCCGATAACTATTTTAGTCTAAAAATTTAAGATCAAAAATGTATTGGGGATTTTGTAAGAAAAGCTCATTTATCTCTTTAAATGAAGTGTCCTACATATTTTTTTAGTCTGACAAAAACATTAACAATTTTGTAACACCATTAGAAACAAACCAATACAGCTAAGAAAACTCCAATATGTTTTTGCAGATACATGTGTTGAGATTATTATAGCACAAATTTGACCATTTTATCTTCAATATTTTTTCAGAAAATCAAAATTTAACAAGCCCCCTCTCTCCACATTTTGTACCCAGAATGCTAGTTTTTGTACTACTTTGAACTCTTGAGTTCCATCTTTAGTGCAGACCAATTCTTCAAAATATTCCTGTTAGTTGAGTATGTAGGTTTATTGTGTCTGGGATTGGTGTCTCTGTGATATTTGATCTGAAAGTGAAGCGACTTTTCCAGGTTGGACATTACCTTAAATGCAAAGGAGGAAATTAAAAGAAAAGTAACTTGAGGTAAAACTCGTTAGAATGGGCAAGTGTTGTGATAGCATGCTTCCATACACCAATAAAAAAGAAGCCTATTGCAATATGCACATTGGATCACTGCCAGAAAGGAACATAATACTTTCAAGAAATGATCAATTCCAGCTGCAATCCTTTTTCTCTGATGAGCTGCACATGGTACACTGCAGCAACATGGAGTAGAGAGCGAACTGCCATGGCAGATTGTAGTGTCATAAATAACAGGAATGGTGTGTCCTTTTGCCTAGATAAATCCATGGAGAAATGCACAACTTTTTATTTACCCATGATTTTGGAAATTATTATAAACTCTTAGCTGTGCTGCATGACTAGAAAACTGCCACATGAACAACAGTGATAACAACCGTAATCCAAAAGGTGAAAAGAAATTTTACTGTATCAGGCGAGTAGAAATTGATATTTGATATATTTAATTGATTAAAAAAGCAAACGTGTGTGCATGTATGGGTGCCCTATATTTGTGATGTAGATTGTCAACATTAAGACATGTTTTTTATTGGGGATTGCAATTCTCTGGGATGGGGTGGGGATGGTGGCTGTGAATGTTTAGGTTCCAGTACATCCGTTTTCTTTGGTCTGGTTTCATAAGGGCATCTGTTTTTTCATGAAGAGTGACATGGATAAACAGTTTTTCTCTGCACACACTAAGCACACTGTTGGAAGGAAAGCCTTTGACCACTCTAAAGGGTTCAATCTGGCAATGTGAAGTCTCAATAGCTACACAGGTTCATCAGCGATGTTGTGGTTGTATAAAGATGCTTGGTATACAGGAATATGTGCATGCAATTTGGACTTCGGTTGTAAAATTGAAAATGTGGACAATTTGAAGAGGCTTTTAATGGTACAGTAGGCTTGGTTAATCTGAAAACCCAGATTGATCTCTCACAGTGATTACCTTGATTCAATCATTGCGAGAGACTAGTGTGGGAAACAGAAGTGCAGAACTCACATTGTACATACACGGCAACATACACTAGTTACAAGCGGCTCTTTAATTTTTAGTGTGCAATTGGGCTTGGTCTGTGTGTGCTACCCGCCTTTACCTTCCCCTGCCCCCCCCCACCCCCTCTTTTATTTTTTCACTCATAATACTGCAGAGTTGTGGTTGGTAATTCAAGGTATCACAAGCCATGCACTGAGCAGGAATACTGAGCCGCTATTTCAGAGTATACAAAGAAAGCTTTTACAAAAAGTATGCTGTGAAAGGAGCCAAGTGTCTGCGAAACAATCATACCTCCTCCAGTGTACCGGTTCTGGATTGGTCCATCAGCTGCCTTTCTTATTCCAATATCTCAAACTTGGGTTCATACTTACATCACAATTTATGGTTGGTCATTGTCAAGACATGACCATGTTTGCCTTGGAAGAATTGAGTGCATTAACACGCACTTGATTGTTTTGCACTTCTTATTCTTTGGGTTTTACTACTGTTGTTTCACATATTTGGATGAAGATGCACAAGTAGACAGGATTGAGGGTGGCTGCTTGGTAAGAGAATGGGAGGGGGGAGCAGGTTCATCTAAAGTACTGTAGTAAACCATTCATCTTTGTCACAGTTTTGAAGGCTATTTGAATAGCATTTCAGGATAATTATGAAGATTGTGCTAGTGATTCAGAGATCATCGAAGACAGTTATTGCTGATTTTACAGGAATTAAAAGTTCAGGTAGGAAACAAAATTTTCTAAAAGATAATCCAGTTTGCTGATCATTCATGGAAGGCATGCAAAACACTGCTGTCCAAATAATAATAATAATCCTTGTTGGGAGATACGGGCTGAATAATGCTGCAATATGAATTGTATAAAACACCTGTATTTATACCTTTTGTACTTGCCATTGCAGGAACAAGTCTTTTTCATGCTCAAGATCCAAATCCAGATCCCCATCTAGAGATCATCGAAAAAAGCCACGGGATCAATCAAGGGACAGGTCCACAGACCAATCTCCGAGGTCAAAAAGAGATCGCTCCAGATCCAGAGATAAAGATACCACACCCACGCGAGAGCAACAGGAAGGGTCTGCCAATGGAGTTGACGAGCTAAAAGAAGGTGAACAGCAAAGGGAGACCAGTGAATCATGTGACCAGTCCTTTGGTGGATCCCATTGTGAGAATACTGATGAAGTGGTGGATTCATCACACTCACAAATGGAGGAACAGCCTCTGGATGTGAAGGAGAGCAGTGAAAAATACATGAGTGCTAATGAGGAGGACATGAACAATAGTAGACAGGTGAATACAGATGAAACGGAGCAGCAGGAGTACTCCCCTGGCTCCTCAAATCCAGAGCCAGACATTGGAACAGACATACAATGAAAACACACGGCCCATTTTAGTACTGTAACCTGCACACATGTATTGGCTACACTGCCTCTGTCAAGACACAGACCTTGTCTTGTCAATTTTGACGGGAAGGGTTGTATTTTTATTTTGTAACCTTGTCATCATTTCTTAATTGGTGTGAGAGATGGTATGTGTGATGTCACTCAATATGGATAGACAATACTGTACTTCACTGGGGATCTTGAGTATTTGTGTGAGGTATAATAATCGTCTGGGAACTGTGTTGTCGTGTAAAATTCATTCATTTTCAAAAACAAATTGTCTCATTTGCAAAAGTATAAATACCGAATATTTCAACAGACACCACAAATTATCTGGTGGATCCAATGAACAAGTGTACATGGGATCTCTAAGTTGTGTCTGGTTGGTGTATGCTTGCAGATGTTAACCACCTGAATATGGTCTATGAAAACATCCAATTTAGAAGGTTATTTTATATATGTGTTCTAAGTTCTGTAAACATTGTGTATGGTAGAGAGAAGTATCCCCTGACTCTTAAGATTTTTTTATTGGAACACAAGGTAATTTTATAAAAAAAAAAAAATCAAACTGTGCTTTTGTAAATTTGGCATAAAATTGTTAGGCTTTGGGTGCAGGATTGCTTGAGGGATTGGTTGGCATGAGGCTGAAACAAGACTGCAAATAGTTAAACAGGGTTCTTAAACTTGCCAAGTACAGTATATTAGAATATATGGTCATTTGAGCTTCAGGGGAAAAATGAAATTGGTCAACTTGGAACATTATAATGGATTGTCTGGCGATTTCAGATTCGAGGGAAAAATTAGATCCAGTCAATGCTTCTATCTTGAACATGTTGTTTTCATGTAAAAAAAAAAAATAATAACAGGTGATAAAGCATAGGTTTAGATCCTGCCCCATACAATTTATAATGTGAAAGCAATTCAGGCTCTACTTTGCAGACAAAAAAGTGTGTATGGGGATCATTATCTTAACAAATGGTACAGCAGCTCTGCTTGATGACATAACTGAACTGTTCATTTTGTAACATTGCCATGGAACCAGAAATATCCCTACCCAAAGCCAGGGAAATGCAATCATGGTTTTGGTGCTTTATTTTTTTTTTGTATAGATAATATAGAAACTGTTCCACGTTTGTTAGCAGACCTTGTGATGCCCAAGATCAAGAGTGTTCAGTTCCTGGGATGTCTTGTAAAGATAAAAGGCAAAACAAAAAACAGAACCATTCCAAAAGTGATAAATCATGATGCATTTCTGTTGCAGTAGGTAAACGTGGTGTCAGTTTCCTCAATGACAAAAGCCCATGGGCTGCTCCAAGTAGCTGCATTGCCTATGTGTGTATTGACTTGTCATTTTTATTGTCCAGTGCAGAAGGGTGAGATATCGGGATACTGAAATAAACTTTTTCTTGTTTTCAAATAAAATTTATCAATAGTACAGTGTACATTTTGTCTGAGTTGTTTTTAGTTTTGTCTGATAAAGCTGATGTAATCATGCTGTATGCTGATAGTGATACATTTCTTCCTTTTTCATCAGGTTTCCAAAAAAATTTAAGTACACTTTTGAGGTGGGAAGGGGCTTTAGATGTTTGCCAATTTGCAATAGGTTACAGACCACAGTTGTGATTGGCTGGTTGCATATCCCAACGGAGATAGTCCGTAATTGTGAAAATACTGTGTTTTCAGCATGCTGTAGCTTTTTTTTAAATAAAGGTAGCTAAGTCAGGTTTGCTGCATGGCAAAGTTGCTTCATTGGTGGTCATATAGGTGCACTGTCTTCCAGGCCAGGTGGGAACTTTATGGTGGGGAAGGACGATGTGACCCTGGCAAGAGCACAGTTCATACACCTGTATAAAGCTGACATCCAGGTGGTGTTTCGTATTTCAATTATCACAAATTAGCGAGCTGAGAATTGTATGACAAAAATCCATCCATGTTTTCCTGACATTTTTATCTGTTAAATGCCGTTCACGGAATTTTAAAATACCAAAATGCTGATTTTTTAGACTGAAAAATAGAAGGATTGATAACTCTGGTCTGTGGCCATTAGCTGGGTAAAGATGCCAAGGCGATTTGTTAATTACCATGTTTTTTAGCTCTGTTAACCATTGGTGGCAAGGGCCTTGCAATCTTGTCTGTTTGCATCCATTAACCTTTGCTTGTTAGCAGGATACAATTCAATTTTCAAGACTGCCACATATAACTTTCAGGACTCAAAGTGTATGAAATTGTAGGTTGGATATAATACTGGTCGTGCCACCTATAATTTGACAAATAGAGTTTGTTACTTTTAAGATGAAAAATTGTGTATAAAAAATAAGTTAATTTGACATGCCAGGTTTATAGCATGTATAGAGATCATATCCAGTGCAAATGTCGCATAATATCGGTGACAACCTATTTTTCTTGGGTTGCCAGGCCTGTTAATTCAGGAGGCTATCTTGTAATGGCAGGGTGTAGCTTAGACATCAGTGGCAGAGAATAGAGCCTCAGATGCACTTGAGTATTTTACATAAAAGTGGACTTCATGACTAACCTTTTCGGTTTCCATGACTTATTTTTCAAGGTCATTAAGCACTTGGGGAATAAACTTTAATATCTTCAAGAACAAGATGGGAAAAATACCAAATGTACGTGTATTTTGGAAGTTGGATATTGCCTAATAAGCATGACTGATTTTCTTTTAAGTCCTTTAGGGAATGCATTTCAGGAAAGGATTTTTTAGTTCTGCTGACTTTGCATGTCTGACAACTTGTTTACATTTTGTGACTTCTCAAAAACTGCGTGCAATGCTTTGATTTTACACATGGATGTTTCCGTCAACCAAGTTTGGGAACGAGATGAGGGATAACAACTACAAGCATAGCATCTAACACAGTTATATCCAATATGTTTATCAAAGTTCTGGCACAATCTACCACTTCCAAGTGACAGTTGACTTAATTTTTCTATTCATGAATTTTTTAAAAGAAAATCCAAGTTTCCTTTACTCAAGAACTACTGGCTCAATTACTTGGATATTGCATATAGGGTCTCCAGGGGTCATTTAGTTCCAATTTTGGCAAGCAGGGGGCACTACATTTTTTTTATTGCTTTTGCATGAATATATGTGTGGTAAGGCTACACAGATTCCTGTAAAATGTTGTCCCTATTTAGCTTAAGTACGTAGAGTTTTGTGAAATTGATGAGGATTATATTAATTAGTACTTTAAAAACGATTTTAAAAATTATGGCAAAATTGCAGAAAACAGGCCAAAAATTGACCTTTATTTTCCATATTCTGTGAAAGTGCATAGACCCATTTATCCCCCTCCCCCCTTGCATACTGTAAGTACTAATTAAAAAAATGATGAAAATATTTGAACCATCCTTCATCTCGCGAACACCAGAGAAGCACACCTGACCTCCCGGCTTCATTCCCATAGGCGACCAATCACGAGAAATGAAGAATAAAGGCACATGCACACTGGAAGGCACCCCCAGTTCCACAGCAACCAAGTGGTGCTGCCACCAGGTTTTTTAAGAGCAATCAAGGCCCAACTCAGTTGTGGCCCAGACACGGTCTGGGCAGTAGTGGTTCAGAGGTATTTTTCCAAACTAATACCAAAATTATTAAAAATTTTTCTTATTACCACTGAAATCCCCATAAACGTGGTAATCAGTAGCAGTGCATGCATCAACCAACGATGCCCGTGGGCCAAATAATGTGCCTACCACCACCACCACCAAAAAATCATGTAAAACTTCATTATTCACATTTGTGCTACATTTGGCATCGTTTGCTTTGTTCTTTATCAAGATGCTGAATTTAATATCGTTTTTGATCTAGCAGCTCAATTTTCCTTTCCACTGATGTCCAAACTACACCCTACCATCACAAAATCACCTTTTCTAACTTAAATGGTCTGCTTACGTTACAAAAATAGGTCAAGGCTACTGATCTTGCATAATATATTGGCATTGGACATGATCTATTTATTCTACAAATTTGGTGTATCCAATTCAATTATTTTTCGATATGGAATTTTTTCCCTTTCAAGGCATTTTAACTTCTAATTTCCGTCAGATTATAGGTGGCACCACTAGTATCACAACAAACCAAGATTCTGACATCTTCTACAATCCCACTAAATTTCATGAACATCCATAAAAAATTAAAGATGCTAAACTGGTCACACAAGATTTTCATTTTTTGACCTGTATATTGCATACTATAGGTGGTGCCACCAACATTAATGTCAACAAAGATTTTCATATAGTTTATAACTTCCAAATGTTATAGGGGCCTAAAATTGTCGGGTGCAGAGCATTTGAGGAGAAGTCCCTAATAGTCAAACTTCTACTTTGACTGACCTTGACCTTCAACTCGGATTAAAAAACATGTTCAAAATATGCGTCCTGCATCCAGCTTTCCATACATGGTCTGTTTGTTCAAATCGGGTAAAAACTTTCAAGTTACTGGGGAGAAAAAAGGGACTTGCCATAAATCCATAATTACTGGGTTAAGGTGACCCCAAAATAGGTCACCAAGTACTGTTTTATGTCAAAGTGACAAGCGCAGTTTTGATCTTGAGGCTCAATTCAGTTTACTATTGATGGCCAAGCTGCACCCTGCCATTAGGAAATCGCCTCTTTCAACCTTACAGGCATGGTGGCCTCACAAAAAAGATCACAGATATACATAACTTCCAGCATTGGACATGGCCTATATATCCTATAAATATGGCAAGTCTGATCCAATACCTTTTCCAAATATGGAATTTTACATCTTAGAATACATTTTAGCTCACAATGTCCATCAAATTATAGGTGCTGCCACTAGTAACTTTGATATTGACCTCCTGCACAATCCCACCAAATTTGGTGAACATCCACCAAAAATTAAAGATGTTAAAAGTTTTCACATTTTGACACCTATTTTACATAATATTGTAGGTGATGCCACCAATATCAAAAGGGATCTAGATTTTTTATACACCCTATTAGTCCTGAAAATTATATTGGGCTAACCTCTGAACTTGTAAAGTTATTGCACTCACAACCCAAAAGTTTGCAGACAGGATGACGGACAGATGGACATGAGCAATGCTATAAGCTGTGTTACCTTAGGTCAGCAGATCTAAAAATTTTAAAAAAATGCAGAGCCATGTGGTGAACAAACAAAGAACTAGGAACTCTAGGTTGGTTCCTGTGTCATATCAAAGCAATTGGGTTAGTGGTTTTCGAAAAAGATTTGCCCCCCAAAAAGAACAAAATTAATTAAAAATCCAAAAATCACTGACCATTTGAAGAAACTTGATAGAGACCAACCCAGGGTACATCTCCACCAAGTTTGAAGTAAATCTGGCAGACAGTTTCACCTGAGCTACAAATGACACAAGCCACGCCATCAAGACTTCCACAAAGAGCCCAGCCAGTTGAATGCCTGGGGTTTGGCACATTCAGCACTTTTATTCAAATCTTATATACATTTCTGAAACTGGATCAGGAATCTAGTATCCTAACCCCTTGGATTCTTGCCTGCCTTCGTATCATCAGGCCTACATCATCAAAGTTCTAAACAAATGTTTAAGCATCAAACATGTCAAACTCTTGACCAACAGCAATCTCGTCAACTTGAAATGCTGGGGACAAGGCAGAGTCACTGATTCCTTCATACAGTTCAACTTCAGGAATTGTTTGCTGGATGTAATGAAACACTTGGCTTAATGTGGCATCATCAATATAGTCCAACAGGATTTTAAGCGATAATCCTCTTGGCAACTGCAGCCACAATAAAAAGGTCTCTCTCCCAGAGTGCTTTGTGGGAAAGAAGCGAAGAGCGGTTTTCCCAATTTTCTAAGGCTCAGCTGCTCTGAAAGTGGGCATGTCTCAGACTCCAGTATTGTGTGGGATTATAAACAAGTTACATGATTGACAGAGTCCGATGGTTCATTTATCTGGGCATGGTTCACGTCAATATCTCGCCTTTGGTATACATGTAGTTTGCTTAATTCTTTCTCAATAGACTGAATTTAGTGCCCTTTACAAAGTGCTCAATCACCTTGAAAAATAAGTCAAGGTCACCCAAAATCTCACACAATTTGACCATTGGTCTAATGCATATTTGGTGTAAATTTTAGATGTTTCAATTCTAATCACTATAATGAATTTCATGTGTTTTGATACCGAAGATGTTCGTTTCAGTAATTACTGCCAGTGGTGCCACCATGGCTCCACACCATACCATACCCTAGACTTTTGTCTGTAGAGGCCTGATATTCCTGTAATAGTATATGGATATGCATCCATGAATTCAGATGTAATGACCATCAAAAATTATTTCATCAAACGTATTCCCATTGACCGTCTGAAAGTAGTTCAAGGTCACCCATATGTAATATTCAACTTCCACAATACACATTTGATAAATTTAGCCCAATTTCTCAAGATAATGAATTTCACTAAAAACAATAACATGTATATATATCCCATTCACCTGTAGGTGGCATCACAATTATACATAATAGCCTCCAGAACATTTTTTTCTGAACATTGAAAATCAATGAGACCATAGCATTGTCAATTTCGCTTTTTGACCTCTGTATTACATAATCAACTAGGTGGCATGACCAATAATTAAAGGAACAAAGATATTCTTCCCTCCAAAAAATTTCAAGGGCCCAATTTTAAAATTGTAGATGCTATTATGATGAAGAGTAATTGCTTACAGGCAGATGGAATGAGAGATGGACAAGTCACCACATTACTGCAACCTATGGTCAACAGGGGTAAATAGGGAGGCATTCTTGAAGATTCTCATCCTTGTTGGATTCACATCCTTGCTGTGTCGTCACCCCTTCTTCCCAGCAAATACAGAAGTATTCAGTTCTGTGCAATATTTGAACCCGTGTGGCCACACAGTAGATCCAAAAACCTGGTACCACTTTTAACATAACAACTTTGCTTTTTCCCCACTTGCCCATTTTATGGTCCCTCTTATATTCTGCACACTCATGTGGAGCATCTTATTTTCATATGGAACATACTTGAAATCATTCTTAAAATACAGATTAGATTTTGTCTGCTTTCACTTTTGATGACTGCAAAAAATATGCATGCCCTGAAGCCATTGGTTTGAAAAGAAACAAAAACACTTTTCATAGAATATTTATATATACATTTTATTAAGACAAATACAGGAACAAGACTACTTGCAACTTGTGGATGGATTAGCAGAATTATGTATCAAACCCATTTGTGTGGGACTCTTAGAATGTTGATAAACCAGTAATACTTGCATGTTCTCTTTTTCAAGAGCAATATAATACTCCTGTACAGCAATAATAATAGCAAACTCTCCTGTTTGAGATGAATGTAACTTGTTCTGTTCATAACAATTTGTCACAACACAAGTGCTGAACTTTACAGAGAAACACTATGAATATCTGTGTATTCGTACTTATCAAACCCTTAAACTAATGCACAGTTATATGGCAGAATATTGAGTGACGTTGTGGCTCCAAGCAGCCTGTTGGAAAAAATAAAAACCAACCCTCAACTAATATCTGCAACATATACTGTACCAAGCCATGTGTCCACCCCACCCATTTCCTATTCATTGTATTGGCAGGCAGGGCACACTTTTCTTGGTACAATACAGATATTACTATGAACACTAGTTGCAAAAATTAAATTTTTGTTCCATCATTTTACCTATTAACTTCATCGCAATCCGGTGAACTTGGAATAATAACTGTCACTCGTATTTATATCAGAAGTTTGGACATAGAAAAGCATTGATCATAGCATTGTTGTATTCACTGCAAATAAATGACTAAGATTCATACATATATATATATATTTCGTGAAGTGAAACACTACTGCAAGTGCTTTTTGTTCTTGACTGACCATAGATTTAGTTTTTTTGTACAACGTCAGCAACATTAAGATATAAATATCAGCATAATTTGAAAGCTGCTGTTGCAAACAAGGGCACAGATGAAAAAAAGTAAAGTAAATTTATCTTGACTACAACATATCCACAAGAGCTCTGGTAACTGGCAAATCTAACTACTTCCCCCCGCTTCTTTTGAAATCTCGAAACAGAATGTACTTGATCAACTTGTACCACAGCACAACTTCTTCCCCTGTTTGTTGAGGATGTCACTTTGCCTGCAGGTACATGTACAGTGAAAACTCATTATAGTGACACCATTTGTTCTCATAGAAATGTGTCGACAACTGAATATGTCAACTAAATGTATCAAATGACAAAGAAAATGAACTTTTGCCATTCAAAACTTGTGTCGTATAATAAGTATGTCGGATATCTGAGGGTTGTTATAATGAGGTTTCACTGTGCTTGGATTACTGAACTCTTTTCCGCTTAGAACGACCATAACAGTGCATCAAGGTCAACAACTTTCTTTGGTGTGGGTGTGGTGTATTCCGACCCACACCAAAGAAAGCTGTTGACCCAGGCATGCTATCATGACAGGTCTTATCAACAGTTTTCATCACACATATTTTACATTAATGAGAAATTGAAGTAAAAACATTAAGACAAACACCAATTTATATACGAGCATTTGCTGGGGAAGGGTCAACTTGCTTGTGTCAACGTAATCCACTTGCACCATACAGCTAGTTATATTTACCAGCAGCAACTGTATATTTACACCAACGTAGCCCGTGTGGGTTTGTCAAAGCAAGAATTCTGAAGCACCACAGCACCTCCTGTTGGTCCCAAATAATCTTTGCACCAACAGTTGTGTGTTCCTCCTAAAGATCACAAATACATGCTACAGATCTGTTACCAACTTAACCAAACCAGCTACCAATGGCACGCTTAAAACTGCCTTTGAAGTTGCTTGCCGACATTTGTTTCAATAGTGTTGCCTCATTTCACTAACATGGAGGAGTGTTTGAAACACTGTTTAAAAAAATTTGTTCTGCACTTGAAGAATGCTCAACCCTCTGTTAAGCAAGACAACACTTGTTAATCAAATAATGGTCTTGCATATCAACACACATTTCACCACGGTTGTTATTCCTTCTGCTTGAAAAAGATTGAATTGGAAAAAAAAAGTACTTCTGAAGCAAAGAAATGTAATGTCACATGGACAATTCCACAGGACATCATTATAGCAAATGAGGCGGAAATCTGCCTTTTTGGTGGATAAATGCCATCCCTATTTCACAGCAATCCTCTACCAACCATTATGCCTATGAATAACATCTTAATCTGTCAGATCCATTGGCAGAAGACCAAATTTTCAGGGATACAGTCATCACTCCTTTGATGGACCACCTGCCTTTGAGACCACATTTTAGGTCCCCAGTCCCATCACAGGACTTCAATCCACTCAGTGACCAGCTGTTTTATGGCATGGGTTTGGTGTAGGGTACTTTCAAACCTGCTCAAGGCATGGTTTCTCAAAGGAGGGACTTGGGTAACAATCTTACAACGCTCAAAATTGGAAATTGTTCATTATCAATCAACTGTAACCTTTGAATCTTTAGATCTCACTGAATTTAAAAGACATTCAGAATTTAAGTTTATATGGCATATTTAATCCTTTGTTGACAGCATTTGTAATGTATGTATAGTCTGGAGCTTTGACCCTTTTCTTTGTTTAAATTGCATGGATCAAGGGGTTTAAAGAGATTATCTTTACTTTCTGTATTGGGTTCACAATGCATGAAGGTTTACTGTGGTTCATTCAATGGATTAGTTCTGGCTGGTACAATCTCGAGTTTCAAACATTCAGATTGCTTCACAAAAGCCATCTTCTCTACAAGAGAACATGGTGATTTGTCTTTCAGCAGGCAAATATTCCGATTCATCAGTCACAAACTTGTCTGAGTGTCTCCCCATAAGGGCCCTTGAATGGACCAATGATGTCCAGCAAAGACAAAGGCAAGGCTTGTCAATGCCACAGGTAAGACAAAAACCAGTCAACTGTTTAGTTACTGTTCCTACTTCATGTCATAACTACTGTAGGCTCTTGTGTGACAAAAAGCACCTTGTCAGTGTTGCCTTGGCTTCAATCAAATACATACATGGTTCTTCCATGCTAGGGGTCAATTGCAAGTGACCTTGTGAAAATACAGCAGATAAATACACCATTGCTGCCAGACAAAGAATAAATACAAAAGTTCCGTACTGTTAACCGAGCACAAAGTTTTTGGCAGAACTTAGGAGTTGCCTTATGGCGAGAGAGGAAGAAGGAACTGTAAATACATAATTCAAACAATCAGATGTTGCATCATGCTAATTTGTGATCAGCCTAGTCTCAAGCTGGAGCATTAATGCTCAACATTGTGGGTTACACAGTGAATTCCACCTTACGAGGTCAGCCATTAAGTGGTCTTAAAACAAGTCATTCACCACGTTTAGGGTTGACATATAGGTAAAAACCAAATGGTGCTTCAATGAAATGATCTCCCACCCACCCTCCCTGCACTGAAATTTTCAACATTCGCTTTACTTTATAAATAAAATCTGACATGGTCCTTTCAAGATATCCAAGTATGGCTCATCTTTCAGATTCCACCTCAAACTGTTGCATGTTTGTGCCATCCTTTGACAGGGAAACTAGACAAATTCCCAACTTCATGCTGGGTAAATGCTTCTATCTAGCAGTTGGCTTGACTTTTCTTGGGGTGGGCAGTATGAAGTCAACATGTATCTTTATAATGAGCAAATTATGAATCGATTACAAAAGTTCAGCAAGTTAAAAAATAATCAGATGACATATACTGCACTACAGTGATGAGTGAAAAACAATCATGAACAAATGAAATTCTTTCATAACTAGGATGAGTATTGGGCTTTAAAACACTATACTCATTGAAACACAACATTCACCAATATGTCCACATTCAAATGCAGAGGCAGGTGACCAAACTCACAAAAATGTTGCCCCTCTACAAAATGGTATAGTACGAGTGATAAAAGGCCTCAGTTCTGGATATCATCGATTTCCAGTTATACAGGTCTACATTTATATGTCTGCGTTGTGGTGCTACTTGTGTTGGCAAACTAGATTTGGCATGGATGATCCAAAGGTGATCATTACATGCACACAATAGATCATATATTTAATCCCCTTCCCCATTTCTTGCTGGGCTGACTGAACGGTCCCTGGACGCAGATCTGCAAATGTACATGAAACTTAGATCAAAATCAGGTGAATGGTGTTAGGGTCTACAACAAAACGGCAGAACGTGCATTAATTTGATTTATCATAGTTGAAACAAAAACCTTGCAACACCATTTAAGGTTGCACCCCTAAACTGGCCACAGAGGGCAGCACAAAGGTATAATGTCTAATGACCAGCACTGTAGGATTTGGCTTGACTAGAGTGGTGGAATTTGTGGCAGGCTCAAATCTGTTACATATAATTTTAATTCAGATTTTGCCATCACAAAATAGAGTGATTTGAAAAATTAATTTTGGGCATAATTTTTTCCGGGGTGGTTGGAAATTTAAAGCTGATATTGGGTGCGGACAGGTGAAAATCCAACATGACTGCATTCAGGTGGGGCAAAGTCAAAAGTTTGGTGTTCATCATATATGTTAATGCCTCTTATTTTGTGAGGCAGACTTGAACTAAATTGGTGAGCATAGTCTTCATTAAAGTTAAAGCTCTTACTCTCAGATACGCCAGGATGTGTTATAATGGCCGCCTATGGGAAATTCAATTTAGTGGTGCCACCTAAACGGAAACTGGTGCTCAGAGGTGAATTTTTAAATGAGGCCTTCAAGTTACAATTTATGCCCCCAAAGATCACCTTGTCACCTGACTTTGAAATTACAGAAATTCTAACATGGCTATCTTTGTATGTTAGGACACCAAAACAAAATAAATTTGCGTCTATGATGTACAATGGGCTATAATGACGGCATTTGGTGTATTCACTGAAATATGTGATGTTTCTTTATAATTTCAACCAGAGGATAGAATGAGTGACGTTTAATTGGTATGCAGGTACAATTGATGCAGCTGGAAGATGTTGCAATTACATTAAAATGATTTCCAAATAAAAATGTGCTCAACTCTAACTTCTCACCTCGCACCTTTCAAAACAACAGAAATGCGGCCTAAATGGTCAAGTTTGAAGATCAAAACTGAGGGAAGTAGCAAGCTCATCACAACGACCTTCATGTTATTTCATGAAGGCATTGAGTTAGTGAAATAGGGATAACAACAAGTACTTGTCATCAAAAATATTTGTTTTATGAGAGCAGCACAAGGACATGTATTTCCATCTAAGAAACTTCCAATTTTAGGGGTAGGGGGTACCATGGGGTTCAATAAAGCTACTCTCACCACAGTTTTTGTGTCAAAAAATAGTTCATTGCCACAAACAGACATCATTTGCATCATGCAAGTGAAAAAGAAAAGAAATGAAATGATATCTAAGCAAAAAATAATGTTTTTAGTGTTTTGGGAGGGTAAGCAGAAAATGTCAAAAATTGCCTGAAAATCCACTGTGGCATAACATTGTAAATGCTTGATAATTCAAGAACAGAAGCAGTCAGGAGATTATTTTTCCACAGACATACTTATATGTGATAGTACATTGTATATGAACAATTAGATAAGTCTTGCAAAAAATAGAGGTCTCCTTTAGGTTGCACCCCTAAATTGGCCACAGAGGACAGCACAAAGGTATAATGTCTAATGACCAGCACTGAAGGATTTGGTTTGACTAGAGTGGTGGAATTTGTGGCAGGCTCAAATCTGTTACATATAATTTTAATTCAGATTTTGCCATCACAAAATAGAGTGATTTGAAAAATTAATTTTGGGCATAATTTTTTTCCAGGGTGGTCGGAAATTTAAAGCTGATATTGGGTGCGGACAGGTGAAAATCCAACATGACTGCGTTCAGGTGGGGCAAAGTCAAAAGTTTGGTGTTCATCATATATGTTAATGCCTCTTATTTTGTGAGCAGGACTTGAACTTCATTGGTGAGCACAGTCTTCATTAAAGTTAAAGCTCTTACTCTCACATACGCCAGGATGTGTTATAATGGCCGCCTATGGGAAATTCAATTTAGTGGTGCCACCTAAAGGCCCCATGCTATATTGTTTATACTCATCATCTGGCTCCCTTTTGTGTTTATTAAGAGGACCACATTTCCATATTGTTATGTGTCCCACATCTAACGTTAATTCAGTAAACACAACCTAAGTGCCTATACTGTTTTTATTTACAGTAATCTTTATTACTTGCCAGTCACGTTAATTGGCTGATGTATTTTCCAGCCCTACTGTTTAATAAATTAAACTTATCCAATTATATTAATGGCTGTTCAGCCCCATTATCTACGGGCAGAACAATTGTAAGATAAGAAACATCACTTCATTTTTACATTTGCTGGCCCCATATTTCTTACAACCTAGGTTATTGGATTTTTAGTTAAAATTCAGAAAAATACTATGTGATAACTTAACTGACATCAGTATAATTTCAGTGCAATATACAACAAATTACTTTTCCTTGATCAAATTTTAAACTTATAAGTTATAGATGTTCCAACTGATGTACATACTGTAAATTGCTTTAATTTCGCTATATTCTTATTTTTGCTTATTTCACTGATGGCACAAAACCGTGAAAATAAAAACACAGTGAAATAGTATTTGAACATTTATTGAATGGGAAAAAAAACATGAAAATTTATACACGCAAAAATAAAGCAATTTACAGTAATTAATAAAAGAGTTTGAAACTAGAAGCTACTGATTTAACAAGACAAAATCAAATCCCTCTCATTGGAACTCTTTTGCCTCTGAAAGAGACGATCGCTGACATGCCATCCTATGTAAGCCCTTTAAGAGTTGCACCCATCTAATTAAGTTGCATTTGCTCTTTTCATTCTCAAGTTATCATGAGAATGAGTATGCCACACAATTCACAAAAGTGACCTTTGTAACCGATCAAGTTGATCCCTGTGACCTGGGAAACTGGGTCTGGGCTTGCACTAGGGATTTCTTCTTGTTAGCAAGCTTGGCTAAAATCACTTAAAGCAATAAGCCAAACTTAAATTTCGTAAGCCACAGTCAGCTCATGTTTTTAAACATTGTACATATAATAGGTGGCAGTTCAATGATAGAACAGTAAAACTGATTTTGGAGCTACAATGTATCAAAAATTTAATCTGGCCAATTTGGCTGAGAAGGTACATTCTTTTAGCCAAATTCTGCATTCATTAACCTATGGCTAGGGTCAAGGCCACTGGTATGCAATTCCACCCAAGCTTGCCATGAGAGGGTTCCACACACATTTTGTTGACATAGCTGAAGTTATTTTTCAGTTATAATGAGAATGAATATATTCCATAAACCTGACAAAGCTGACCACTGGAACCTTAAAAAAAATGAAGGAAGGTCAAGGTTCCTTGCATGCAATGCCATCCAAGTTTTTCATGAGAAAGAACAACATATATAATATGGTTGTAGTTCTTCACATTTTTGTTATTGCAAAAACAACCACTTTTCAGACATATACCAAAATTAGATCTCTGCCCTTGATTTGACCTTTCCATGTCACTCAAGGTTAAAATAAACACCAAATGAAACTCTATAGTTGCCTTCCTAGTAATGTTTAATAATAACCATGGGTCTAGGATCCATCATTGCCAAACCAAAAGGCTGATTACCATGGCAAAGTTGACATGTATGACACTGAAATGAGGTCAAGGTCACTCTTGTACAATATCATTCAAAGCACTATATAAGCAATTGACACAGCAATCATGCTGACCCTGGAATTTTCAAAGTTGATCCCCGTGACCTTGAAGCAAGGCCAAAGTCACTGATATGCAATCTCATACAAGCTCTTTATAGGAGGGTTCCACACACCAAATATGGTTGATGTAGACCTTTTTATTCTGAAAGCTATCATGATGAGAATGCAAATGCCATAAAACTAACAGATGAATCTTTTGACCAACAAAGTTGACCCCTGTGACCTTGACACAGAGTCAAAGTCCATGATATACTGTCCCATCCAAGCTCGCCATAAGAGGGTTGCACACCCAAAATTTGGTTGAGGTAGCTCATGTTATTCTAAAGCTATTGTGATGACAACCAAAATGCCATTAAAAAGACAAAGTTCACCCCTGTGGCCTTTAAACTGGGTCACGGCCACAGATAGGCAATCAATCCCATTAGAGCTCACCACAAGAGAGTTCTCCTTTCCAAATTTGGTGGTGGTCCCTCTTTGCATTCCTGAGTTATTGCACTGAGCAAGGTTATTGTGAGAAAGAGCAGGAGGAACGGGCACCTAAACAATGTCTCCCTAGTTCAACAATGACATGTTATTAGAATCATAGGATCGTACCTCTCACGGGACTGTCGATGTGGTGACCTGGATGCTGACCTTGAACGAGTCCTGTATCTCTCCCTGAAATTCAGATAAAACACTACCATCAGTTTTCTACAATTTGCTTATATGAATGAAACACACCTTAAATGTTTTGTTCTCCTGGTTCTTTTTTTTTTTTTTTTTTTTTTTTTAACATGAGGACTATAACAGTCCTGTGCTCTGCTGATCTTGTATACACAGATGAGTAATTCCTGGTATAGATGATCATCTTGGGCTTCAATATCAACAGAAAGCCAATCCAAGGTATGCACCTCCTTCTACATGGATACAGTCTGAGGAAAGGGGACTGATTCAATTAAAGTTCATCTAGATGATCCAAACGATCGATGTCCCCGCCACATCACGTTTGTAAACATACACCCGAGGTACATTTCCACCAAGTTCAAAGTGAATCTGGCTGATGGTTTTGAGCGTGAATTACCAAACTGCTTAGTTTTTGCTCCAGAAACAGTTTTTATGTGTAAATGTGACGATTTTATTCATACAGACTTTTAAAGAAGCTTCTAATCAATTGTTTTCTGTACATTTGCCGACAAAAATCTGTGAAACAGCATTAAAATTGTATATTTTGTGGCCTCAAACTTCACACGATTCTCTTGTCGGTCCCAGGCATATTTGGTATCAATGAAAATGTCAGAACCTCGTCAATATCATTATGCTGCTTTTGTATTGGCTTAATTTTTTATTTCCGCCCACCAAACGTTATTTTGCATAAATTTATTATCTCCCAGGTAAAAATCTAAGAACAGAAAGCAGCGAGATTCTTGCCCTGGTCTGGCGCTGATTGGCTCACAGATCATGCAAACATATTTGCATACGGTCAAGCATGCGTAGTGCGCACTTTCAAAAAACAAGCATGGTGGAGTCGATCATTCAAGTTAACAGTACTTTTATGTTTTCATGTCACTTAAGTACCGAAATTTAATGACATATCGACAGTAGATATTTTGAAAACATTCAGAATGTTCCTGGTTAACCACTGAAAGAAATAGAGTGAAAACTGCATGCAATTCATGTTAAAACAGAAAACTCATCCACCTGTGTGCACTGTCAATCAACTCTGCAATGGTCTATGAATAAAATCTTTTCTTGATTTCAACGGATGATGTTGTTTCTCTCTTCTTTAAATGTCTGTAATTTACTGTCACACTATAGTAATGGGAACTTGTAGGGGTGTATAAGGCACCACATATACTGATTAATCCTGCAAAGTTCAATGAATGTAGGTCAATTTTGGAGATGTCAAACAGTTTTGGAAATATGCATGACATAAGTTTCATGTCACAGGGTTCATACAGCAAAGCAAAGCCAAAATTCCATACTTTTTCAAGTACTTTCCAAACCATTTTTTCCAAAATTCCAAACTCAATTATCCGTGGTTTTATGGGTATGTATATATATATATATATATATATATATATATATATATATATATATATATACAGTGGTTCCCCTCTTATAAGGCCACCCCAAATGTTTCCTTATTACGAGAGGTGGTCTCTCTTCAGGGGGAAACTATAATGAAAATGCCATACTTGCTGTGCAGCAAAGTAGCCTTTGCAGAGGGAGTGGCATCTATTTGGGGTTGGCTTACGAGAGGGGGACCAATGTATACAATTTATATATTGAACAAAAAAACAACTTTTTGTTTGATACTAGCCAGCTCTGCTTCCCCCATATTTTTCAAGTGCACATTACTTGCACACACCTTGCATCTTGCGCTGTATTTGTCCTGTTTTACAGGCAAAACCCAGTCCTTTTATTTGGGGTTTCCAAGCCAAAGTTCATTATATGTACAGCCTACCATTGTTGTTGCGGCTTGGTGCACAATTTATGCATGCGGCAAACATTTACGGTCATTTATCCATAATTCAGGGCTCGACAATTTTTTAAAAAATCACGTGTCCGCTGGGCAAGTAGATTTCAAAATCCACTTGTCCTGATAAAACTTCTATAAACATCGTTTTTTTCTAACAATGCTAAGGCCTAGGCTCGACAAACCCTTTACCCTAAAATGTATTTGCCCCTTATTGTCGCTTGCAAAATCAAAAAAAAAAAAAAAAAAAAAAAAAAAAAGTCAAATTTTATGGTTCCAGCTGCAACTGTTTGACAGTGAAACTGGCAAAATATCAAAAATACAAATTGAAAGTAAGCTATTTGCTTGGGGTGACTAACGATGAAAAATACATTGTAATTTCTGGGACTATAGGAGACCGTATAAACTTAAATAACGATTAAATAGCTGCATTTGCTTCAGTTCAGAATCCTTTCTCTCTGCCTCGGATGGCGTGATGCACTGATGGGATGCATATCGTTTGCGTACCTACCATGAATGCTATCGGTACATCGTAGTAAATTTGCGTATACAGTATTGGCAAGTTCCTCGCAATAAACAGTATTCTTAAATCAAATTCAAACGAAAATTTTAATATTTCAAATCAGATATCGAGCGTGCGCACCGTCTACATCTTTCCTGCAACTGTACACAAACAGCTGCTTTGGCCATGTGGTCTGACGCACAACACATCACCCGATTGGTCAATTGAGTCACATGCAAAAATCAGCCAATCACGGCTCGTGCTACGGTGTTTTCATCATGGTTTCCGCCCAGTGAACATGTGTAAATTTACGGAGGGAACACACAAACGGGAAGCTTTGTTTTTGTTGCAGCATACGAAAATAAAGATTCCGGTGTTTATTGCAACAATTATTTGGAGTCACAGGAAAATACGCAAAGGTATGGGATAGCGGGAATTGCCGAATGTGTCCCAAATCAGTCCGTGAGACTGCATCAGTTCACCGCAGATCTAATCCAGTGTCCACGCTGTCACTTGCGTGTGACTGGCAGTTGTGTGCTGTTTTTGCCCGGGAAGTCATCTCACGGCACGTATTTTTTTCTAACACGGTTTGAACCCACCGATAAATAGCATTTGATGTTAATTTGCAGATGAGTTTGCCCTGCAAAATATTATTATTTTTTGACGGATTTTACTAGTAAAAAATTCCAACTAGCCCGCAGGGATAGCACTTTTTTTATTTCTAACAGCCCGAGCCCAATTCTGACAAGCCCGAGCTTTCGGACATGCGAATTGTCGAGCCCTGAATTCATGATGGACCATCACTCGTAATCAAAATGACGCATTCTTGTTTTTCAAAATCTTGCAAGGAATCCCGTTGCATTGAGAGTTGAAAAAGGTGCCTCCCATGATGTTGTGCAATGCAGAAAACCCCATAGATGCTATATTTAGCAATGAAAATAAACTACGACACTAGGTATTGCAACAAACATTAAAATAAAGTCACACAAATAGATTTTTTCATTCTGTTTGTTTTTGTTTAACCCGGAAAATCGATTTTCCATACTTTTCAAGACTTCTTTATGAAATTCCATACTTTTCAAGGCCTGGAACAGAGGGCATTCAAATTCCATACTTTTCAAGCCTTTTCAAGCTCTGTGCGAACCTTGTGTCAGACATGGACATGGTCATTTTCAATAAATCAAGGGTGTCATACAAACACATAGACATAAGCACAGACAAACACAACACCAGGCACACATCTTCAGACACGGATTAGTTATCTTATCAAGTTTCACAACTGCCCGTCAAGTAGCTTTGGAGGTATGCACGGTTCAAAAGTTTCATGTTGGACGCGGGACAGACGAATGCTAATCTGTGTCCCATCACCACCACAGTGGTGAGGACATAAAAACCTAAGAGAGGGCTTTTCTGCAGCCAAATCTGACTTTGCAGCTGATGTCTCATATTACAATGGCAATTCTGTGCAACAAGGGATCATCACAACTCTGACAGTTAATGTCATGGATACATTGTTGCCTTCATTTAACAACTCACCTGCTTTTGCTCCTGCTGCGACTATGACTGGAACTACGCTTGCGGTCATAGGAGCGAGATCTGGATCTTGACCTGGAGTGTGACCTGAAAGCATTTACCACAATGTTTTCACTTACAAAGTACACTCGTGTATGTATCTATGAAATGTGTCATCATCATCTAAGTATTACTTGATTATGTTGAACTCATTAGTGAGCACGTCATCCAGACTTTCCTAAATTATATTTTATGTTACAAACTACAATATTCTGTTTTCCTACATCTTTCCTTTCCCCAAAAACTGCATCTACCTCCAAAATTTTATGCAATTAACATGTTAAACTGTAGCAATGTTAAATTAAATTTAATTACACTGGTGGATCACTAACACAGCTATTTCACCCTTTGGACACTAGTGCACCAAACACTTTCACACCATCCATACCACTAAATGTGTTGAGTTACCTTGTTGCTTATTGCTTTATGAAACACTTAATTTTGTAGTTTAATTTAGTAAACACTTCCTGTGGGCACCCTTCTTGTGCATAACATTTTAGTCACTTTACATTCTTGCGCAATTACTTTTTTTTTTTTACTTTCACTGATGCTCCAATCTGTACAAATAGAAAAATATATCTGCTACACAAACCCTTCAAATTTAGCAACCAAGAAAAAATGTAGTGGCATTTTTTCTTTTTCCAGAACACATGTACAACATTTAAAGGTCAAATTTGTACCTTTTACAGAAATACAATGCTAGTTCTAATCAATTTGACAATTGGTCCTGCCTAGCCATCCATTTCTGTACTTATTGCTTCTGTCTATAATTTTGCAGCAAAATTGTGCAAGTGATGCCAAACAATATATCTGCATGCCAAAACTAAAACCCTCAACAAACCTTAAATTTTTCATTTGATCAGTATGTCTAATATCTAAAGTTAGTGTATTTGTTGCAGGGAAAATAAATCACAGTTGTCCTAGAATGAAAATTACATTTATAAATTCTCAACACTTCTATTTCATTCACATTGATCAGCTTGCATATACTAATGGTGTATACCACATACTTCAGTTAAAAGCTTACCCAAAGAAATAAAAATGGACACTGAGATAAAATATTTCTCCATATTGTAAATACATGTAATTGTTACTTCTATTCTGGTGAAGGGTTGGTCGAAACCAACAAGTTCTATCTTAAAATATTATGGTTTACACAAAAACACCCTATTACTATATTTTTAACATAATCACATTTAGCCATTTTCAAAACTGCAAAAGAAAACTTTTTATTTTAACTTAGCCAAGAATAAACTTGGCCATTCTGTAGTTAACTGAGGCGACACTTGTTGCTTATAACAAACACCTGAAACGCAGCTATCCTTGCCAATGCAATCAGAAACTTGGGGTTTTATAATCACTTACGCCTAGCAGTTGAGGCTCGAAACGAATCAGAATGGATGCTAGCTCTTGCTGAAGGAATCGAGTTGTCAAGAGTCGAATTGACGTCATTCATTCAATCAAGATGGCAGATGCAGTATGTTGCCAAGGAAGAAAAGTTGATTAGGTCTAAGATGTTCTGCTGAAGACTTGGACAGGATGGGATCAATGGACAAATCATTGTGCCCCTAGCAGGGAGCTCATGACTGTCAATCAACCCTTCTTTCATGCTGAACGTATGATGGAGGTCAGAGAAATGTGCAGACGGGATCAAAATGTCGCACATGGGAAAGCTGTTGTTGTCTAGTGTGGTCAACATGGCCATTTTCACCGCGTATGAATACAAAGGGTGGGGGAAGGTAAGGCGGCTGGTTGCTCAGCGTTGTGTAGCCTTGACGAAAGGGCACAATCATGGAAGGCCGAACTGACGACCACTAGTAGCAATCGAGTTGAATTTGTTGCACAAATGTAACTGCAATGCATGGGACATACAAAGTTCATTATTCAGAAACTACATCCCACTGTTCTCATATACCGCAGTGCAAACATCAAGTCTGCCAGCTCAAATTTCACAAACTGCATCCCAACCCACAAGGTTTACCCCTAGACAAATTTCACTGTTTTATACACGGAGTACCAGATTTTAGTTTTGAGGCACCAAAGTTTAACGCATGCAAATTTTCAAAATAATTTTCAAGTCTCCAGATAGTTTCTACTACAAAAATATGATAAATCTGAATAGAGGGTTACATGAACTGCAATGTACCTTTAGATCAAAATTTGCTGTTTTGTTTCTTTACAGATCTTTCATCCAGCGAAAACTCCAGTGTAGGTCTATGTCAGACACAAGAAGTTTTTGGAAAAATAAAACATGATACACTGTACGGTATTTTGCCATTCTGTAAGGCAGGCTCTTTTTTTATGGTGCATGTGTCCAGATACAATAGTCTATTTATCACCGAAATCTAAGCACGGGTGAACTATCTTGTTATTGTTACAAAGTGATTTCAAACAAAACTTATTTTGTGATGAGGTGGCTGTCAACATTACATAGAGCATCAATGATTTATTTTAAAGTCAACAAAGCATCAGGCATTACATGTACAGCTTGCAATACTATGTACATACTCCTGAAAAACAGTAATGATGAGAAACCAACAGTGTAGAAACCCACCCATATATGCTACACTTCTTCCAAATATCTATACTGTGTATGTAAAAGGCAGAGGTTCCAAGTAATGGGTGGTAGTATAGTTTTGTTTTTACATGAACAACCAAAGTCTGCAGACTTTTTGGCAAATGTGACAAGTAGCAGAAAGATAACTTTTTTTTTTGGCTTTTTTGCCTTTCTTGTGCGGCATCTTGGAGCAGCACACATCAGCTAGGCATTTTTTTTTTGTCTACGAAATGGTCAAAAGCCCCTGATGTTATTGCCTGCACAGACAAACCAGCCACAGTGAGCATCATGAGCTTATGACCTTATGAATAAAAGTAGCACTGGGTGTGTCTGCCGACTCAGGGGACGAATGATACAACAGTGTATCCTATTGACAGTCACCAGACTTGGAACCTCTTGTAAACATAAACAAAAGTGCGAGAAAATGAGACATGACAGGACAGCAATGACGTGTCTAAAGTGGAACATAAAACAACACAGGCATAACCAGTGAGGTCAATGGATATTTTTCAACATTTATATGGTTGAATAATATGTACAACAATCGATAGAACGCCTATAAACTTTAACAATTTTCAACACTCAGCAAAGCTGGAACGAAAATGGATGTTGTACTCAGAAGGACCGGCTTAGCAAGAACAAGTGGTTCAACAGGCACTGACGAAACAGAAAACTCTACATTCTATTAAATTTTAGCTTTAACAAATGCAAATTTTGTTTAACTTTGTCAAATATATGGTTTTATTCAGCACTTCATGTCTTAGTAAAATCTCGTCAAATCCAAATGCATTTAAGTTGTACCTTCTCTGAATGAACTGACCACCAACTGTGTGACATGTCTTGCCATTTTATAAATTGTCACAACAGTCCTTACTTTGCACTCAAAAATACCTTGAAATCACTCAAATGTGCTTAGCCACCAAACAGGATGACCCTGATGTGTTTCAATTTTGAACATGTTGCAGACATGCTTATAGCACAAAATTAAATCATGCGCTAAATATTCTCAAACTAAAATCTTTGAAAGGGGGAAAAAAAAACTAAAACAGATAGAAGCCCAAGGGCCAAGTGATCTGCTGACTCGTATTGCAATATGAATACAGGGAACAAAACAAGAGCAGACTGGGTAAATTAACGTCTTTTTGGTTTCAGTATTTCAAATTTATTGGCCTGGTGACATTACTCAAAATGCCAAGGTCACTGATATTACGTGTTGGACATTAACTATAAGTCCTATAAATCTGACTTGTCTAGCTCAATTATTTTTGGAGATATGGAAAGTATACCTTTAAAGACATTTTAGCTCATAATTTCTATCAAATTATACTTTTTGCTACTAATGTCATGACAGCCAAGATTTTGACCTCTTCCACACCCCCACACCCTTACTTTCGGAAAGATCCATGAAAAATAAAGGACACTGGATTGGACATAATATTTTCACATTTTGACCCATATATTACATAATACTAGAGATGGGGCCATCACTACCAAAATCAATGTAGATTTCCATATTCTTTTAAAGTCCTAAAAGTTATATGGGCGAGCTCAAAAATGGGGGTGCAGAGCAGTCAGAAGATTTTCACATTGTGGCCCATATACTCTAAATGGCCATATGACCTTCACCTTCAACACAAGATTACAGATTTATATAGCCTATTAATATGGCAGGTCTACCTCAATTATTTTTCAAGATATGGAAATCTATATCTTTCAACACATTTTGGCTCATAACTTCCGTCAAATTATTGGTGGCCAGCTATTAAAAATTAGATGAAATAGGATCAAATTTACATAGGTAAACATTACAACTACTGAAGTTTGAATTACCAGAAAATTGCCTGTAAGAATTTAGTGTATGTAATGTGGTTCCACTTTAGGGCACAACTTCAAGACTGCATACAAATAAACATACACACAGAGAACAACACAAGTAAAGCAATCAAGTTTCCTTTACCATGCTAAACTTTAAGTTGCATAATTACCTGGAACGATGTCTACGACTGGAACCTCTTCCTTTGTAGCGAGAACAATCATAAGCATAATGGCCTCGGTCTCCACATTCGTAGCATCGATCTTCTGGGTGGAATGGTCGACGCAGCCTTGGGGGGGCCCTGCTTCTCATCCATGGTTTGGGTCGAACTTTGCCAGCAGAATGCTCCACACGAACACGCACCCCACATAAATTACTGGAAAGAAATGCGATGCAACCAAATGCCCTGGCATTTCTGAACCAATGACCTTGTTTAGCACTTTTGCTGACAATGAATCCAAGTTTGCAGGATTGATCATATATGCAAAAGTTCAAGGTTCTATATGGAGTATTCAACTGACAAAATTTAATCCCAAACCACTAAACTCACGCTGATATGTTTGATGCACACTAAAGTGAGGTGAACACACCACATTATTTTTAGGATAGTCTAGAACCGTGCCATGGTCCTTGGCAACCCAAGTTTACAGCAAGTATAGCCTCAATGTCTGCTTTTTGATCATCCTCAGGTGGAAATCCTCAGTATAAAGGTGGGATGCTCTCCATAAGATGAACTGTATTAGTATCAAGGCAACTGACCTACACTTACTATTAACTTGACTTTTGTTTTTTTGTGATGGAACATCAATGATTTACAAATCTTTTAAACAAACATGTTATCATACATGTTTGAATGAAACAAAAATAACCACATTAATAAACATTGTTGTTCCATCTAATTACCTCCCACTATGATTCATGGCTGTAACATCTGCAGTTTTCGTGCCATCTACACAGAACCACTATAGTATGAGGGCAAAAACTTGGGATACCTGGGTTACCATATCTGATGGTGAATAGTATCAGCCTGTCATATCTATTCCTTTTGGCAAACTGATCAACAACGGTCAGTTTTCAAACATGTCTATCTGCAAGCACCATTACAACTGTTAAATGACTTCCCAATCTCTCAACTGTAGTTCTCTATTTTGTTATTCTAACTGCCCATCTTCTCTTTCCATTTTTGAATAAATATTATTTTGTTGGCACAGAATAAAATTTTAGACACAGGAAGTTTTTTCATATTAAAGATGTTGCACATGGGTAAAATACATGCATTTCCAGCTGAAAGACCATACATATATACCTTTTTTAACCATATACTAAATGCAATAAAGTTGTCACTTTTTTGGTCTACATTAAAATGTAACAGTTGGCATTAACCAGGTTGCAGGTTCTGGCTTCCTGTAAAAGATCGGTTTCAACATTAGATGAACATCACGTCTGGTTTCCAAAAATGAAATTGATGTGCAACAAATACACAATGTATGTGCAATATTTATAAAGTTAATCAACATATACATAACTTGTCTACCATTCATGAAGTTTTAATCAGGACTCAAATTAACAATTCTGGGCATTTGCTTACTGCAATAAAAGTATCCTGAAAGTCTGTATTTAGGAAGCTCAAACATATACACGTACAGAACTAGTGGAATGACTTGCTAACATAAACACGATGGCCAACTCTACACATTTCAATTTTCAAAAAGGATCATTAAAACAATACATGTATGACCAAAACAAACAATTTGATCTTCAATTTGCATTTTTTTATGTGAAACTTTAAATTTATTGAGCATCTCGTGCATTTTGTTCTCCTCATACTCACGTGCCATCCAGTCCCCTAACAGAATCATCAGCATCTCTTGGGTCATCAAACTCTATGAAGGCAAAACCTGGTGGATTTCTTGCCACCCAAACATTTCTTAATGGTCCATAGTAACTGAAGGCTCGTTCTAACTCTTTCTCAGATGCATCTCTTGGCAACCCCCCAACATATACTTTGCATTCAAGCTGGCTGTCTCTGTACCGTGACATTATCTGCAAGCATGATAAATGTACTGTATTTTTTACAAAGAATGCATGTGTATTTTTTAAAAGGAATTCTGCATTCATCTACAGGCATGCCATTATCTCCCATGCTGCAGTTGGCTTCCATTATAAATCTGAAACACACCTTATAAAATTCAGATTAAACAAATCTGCAGTAAGTACGGGTATGAGAAATGGAAACTTGTATCCAAACTGCTCTCCGATTTGCTCCATGATACAACAAAGTTCATCCCTATGAAATGATATCACTGCCAGTGTCGACGTAGTTACTAATTTAATTAATTAAATTTAAAGTGTCAAATGAATAAACTAATGTTAATGTTCATTGGTAAATGTCACTGAAATGGATAATGTGGGACATTTGTGACAATTTTAGGCATGTTGCCACAGATATAGGTAAATTTCAATTCGATGATCAGTTGGATCGACCTTCAAAAATAGTTTTGGAATAATCTTGTGAGTTGCAGTTTGCTGGTATGTGAAAAAAAAACACAAAAACACATAAATCAAGTCAAACATGGAGGTGGGATGGTGGCACAGATCTGAGCTTTGTTTCAAGCCTTAATGCAGGTGCTCCGTCTGACAACGTAGTAGTTCTAGGTCCCCCTCCCCCCTATCTGATTAGTACAAATGAATAACTGCACAGATAAGTACACGGATTCACAATACTTTATTGCATACGAGCATGGACCTCTCGTGGGTCCATGATACGCGGCCCTCTGCACGTACACATCGTTTTAACTTCTGGTTCACCCATTCCCATCTTACTGCCAGAAACGACTGCCTGCACATTACCAGCACCCTGGGGTTAACCCGCTTTGCTAATGGCGGGGCTCTCAACTTGTTCTTAAACAGCGCCAGCGACGAGGTTGTCGCTGTATCCTCAGGTGAATTTTTGGCATGGCCATGGGTGAACCACTGTCAGGATATCTGAATGGGAAAAAAAAAAAAAAAAAAAAAACTATTGAAAATCTGCGACTGCGTACTTATGTTCTGGCGGGATGGGCAAAAGAAGTTGAAGCTGAATCCAGCGCATTTGTTACGGGGCATAGGGAAACTGCTGTGCATCGCCCTCGAGATCGAGACGGCCACTGTACACAGCAGTTCGCCCTCGTGCTCTGATAATGGTGACGGCCACAGGTTCCGTGTTCCAAATTATCCGCCATTTTGTATTGCAGGGTGACGCGCGAAGTGCGACAAAAGAAACCATAGAAAATTGTTCTTCAAAATCACAAATCTGCAGCGCTTCTTTAAAATCAAACGCCTGACTGATAGTCTAGCGAACGATACACATTAAAATCAGTTGATAGTATTACACAGAGTTTGTATTTATAAATAACCAGACAATCCGCTACCCCCTGCACGATCTCACCTTCGCAAATTTTACCAAATCGCACTTGGATAACTTTGCTTCACGGAAATTAGGCACATCTTTAGCACCTTCTTTTGCACTGCCGCCTGTTGGCAGACTGTAACACTATTAATTGCTCTACAAAAAGAGTAAAGACCAGGCGGATGGTCAGATCAAATTTAATACAGAATAAAACCTGCCATAAATTTTATTTCAGACAACATTACCACTTACGCTTTTCAAATATTTTGGCATTTCCATTCATCCATGGAGAGGACACCATCATCCTACTGCATTTTTAAGTTTATATCATAGTCACACGAAATGAAACTTACCATTGATTGCATGAAATTGACCAAAAGTATTACTTAAACTGAAGCTGAAGTACAAACCTGCTGTACATTTGTAGTTCTTACGTGGTAATGGTTTTCATCAATGAATGAAATTCAACATAAAACTAAAATATTCACTTGGAAGCAAATCTGCCTGTGTCCATAAATAAATAAATAAATGAATCAATCAATCAATCAATCAATCAATCAATAAATAAATAAATAAATAAATAAATAAATAAATAAATAAATAAATAAATAAATAAATAAATAAATAAATAAATAAATAAATAAATAAATAAATAAATAAATCATTGGATAATTAAGATGAAGTAAAATTACCAGTAGCATATAAATGAAGATTAAAAGAACTTTTCATAAAAGTTGCAAGATTTGATTTGCTAGAAATTGTGAACAACGCTGTGGCGAATATTTGAAAAAATATATACATTGTACACCTACAGTCTATAGGGTTTATTATATTATACCAAATCCCATTCTATTTGTCATTATAAAGAAACACGCAGTATCTTGAAGCGCCCATTCATATGTTTGGCTCGCATCAGTGATGCCCATGAATACCGGACGAACAAAGAAGTATCAACTGAAAGGAAGGACGTAGATTTATTGTTTCAAGTAAAATTTTCATGGATATGGTGTCTCGTGACTGTTTTGTTAGTAGTAGTAGTATAAGTAGTAATAGTAGTAGTAGTAGTAGTAGTAGTAGTAGTAGTAGTAGTAGTAGTAGTAGTAGTAGTCTTTTACTTGAGTTACTGAACCACATATTGAAAATCATCATATACCGTTAAATGCGGCTTCAGAACAGATAACAGACTATCATAACACACGGTAGGCATTTTTTCTTCGCCTTTTTTCTTGAGAACCTATATACTTGCCAAGGCTTGTAGACTGAAAAGTATTGATCCAAACATTCCTAAAGTATATATTTATTTTAAAAAATCAAAACATTTCCAATATGATTACAATTTTTTGTCTTTGAATAAAAATCAAATTATAAATTTTATGCAATTTGGACCAATTCTGTAACTTTACACGCTCAGTGGATAAGCCTATATCTTGCTAGATCTATTTTTATTTGCTACATTCCTGATACTATGTGTCTTGTTATGGTTTGTAAGTTTCATATGTTTTATCCGTCATTTAAGCCTTGGAAATGGAAGTTACATGCAAAAATGTTCATTCCATAAAATGGTACGGGTGTACGCCTTTTAAGATAAGACAGGATTATTTTTTATTTCAGACTCGAAGTCCATACAAGTTTATTACACACAGATAAAAGTGGTTTCATGCACATTGTACAATAACCATAATAAAATTAAAGGAATGGCTTAAGCTTATTATTCTACCCTATTTTCATGCATATAAAAGTAATATTTTGATAGATAGCACAATCCACGCGGAGCTACATATGTTGACATGGTAAGCTTTCGGTAGCAGAGTCAACATAGGCTTGGTTAAAGGTGTAACAGAACGACTGGTTCTACTTCCAGCATGAATAAGTCGGAACGGGTATGCCTATGCCGGAACAGGGCGTAACCTTGTCCCTCATGTTTTCCTCGCCCTCCTAGACCTTCTTTACACTTTCACCTTTCTTACCGAGACTGACAAGGGAAGCCCAGTTGCAATTGAGACTTTAGATGATTTGCCAGAACCTGTCAGACTATGCTCAGGAGGAGAAGAGCAGAAATTTAAATCAATCGATTTTTCACCGGAGAAAGTATTCAAGAAATTATGTCAGCTTAAGGTAAACAAAGCTCCAGGTGCAGACAATATGATCTCAACTGTGCTGAAGGAGATAGCTAATGAAATCGCTGCTCCCTTATGTGATATATTTAAATCCAGTTTTTCAACAGGTGAAGTACCATTTGACTGGAGGTGTGCTGACGTCACACCAATTTATAAGAAGGGAAAGAAGAACTTGGCCAGTAACTACAGACCTGTTAGCTTAACATCTCACATTGGAAAAGTGATGGAGGCCATCATTAAGGATGATTTAATGGGACATTTGACACAGCATGATCTCATAAGAAATTCACAGCATGGTTTTTGGTCAGGGAGGTCATGCCTTACAAATTTGTTGAAATTCCTGGAAGATGTAGCAAAAGATGCAGACAATGGTTCCCCTGTGGACATTATCTACCTGGACTTCAGCAAAGGATTTGACAAGGTACCGCATGCTAGGCTGATAAAAAAAGCTCGAAGCTCATGGCATAGACAGCAAACTAAAAACTTTGATTTCAGAATGGCTAAACAACAGAAAACAAAGAGTTGTAATTAGTGGTACCTCTTCTGATTGGACACAGGTAAAGAGCGGGGTCCCCTGGGGGGGTCCCACAGGGATCTGTGTTGGGCCCAGTGCTCTTTACGATTTACATTAATGATATTGACCAAGACGCAGTGTGTAAAGTCCTTAAATTTGCTGACGACACCAAAGTGTATAGTAAGATTGCTTCCTACGAAGATGCAGAATTATTACAAGAACAGCTACAAAACATGCACCAATGGAGCGTAGACTGGCAGATACTCTTTAATGCGGACAAATGTGCATGTCTTCATGTAGGTCCAAAAAACATGCAATATGACTATTTCATTGGTAGTAATCTTATTTGCAGTTCGGAAGAGGAAAAGGACTTAGGTGTAATCATACACAAGTCTCTATCTTGCAGCAAACAGTGTGCAAAAGCGGCCAAGATGGCGAACAGTAAGCTGGGACAAATTAATAGGACTTTTACCTACAAATCAAAAGAGATGGTTTTAAAGCTGTACAAATCCCTAGTCAGACCACATCTGGAATACTGTGTGCAGGCATGGCGCCCTTGGCTCCAAAAGGATGTAGACATGTTAGAGGCCGTACAATGAAGGGTGACAAGAATGATTCCAGGATGGGCAGAGAAATATTCGTATGCAGAGAGACTCGAGCTGCTGAATTTGACTTCCCTTGAAACAAGAAGACTTCGTGGGGACCTGATTGAAGTGTACAAAATCTTCCATGGGTTGGATGACATCAAGCCTGATGATCTCTTTAGTCTAGAGACAGGCATTACAAGAAATCATGGATATAAGATCCGAAAGGTTTTTAATGACCATGAGTTCAGAAAATACTTCCTTTCACGATGCATAATCAATGAATGGAACCGTTTACCATCAGAGGCAGTCAATGCAAAGAGTGTCAACATTTTCAAAAATAAAGTGGACACACATCTCAGATACAGACAGTGGGCTTACAAGAGTCAACGCACAGTTGGCTCCCTGCTCTTTAGATCAGCCCCCTAAATGGGGGTGGTCATACTAACTCATACCAACTAACTCAATATATATATTCCCCGGAACGCCCGTTTCGTTCCACCTTTTACCATGAGCCCTTAGCATGCTCCAAGCGCCCTCTGTTGTGAGCAGACTGAAATTCAAAATGAACACATGTGAGTCTGTGCTTCTCCATATTTCTTTTCCGGGTCAGCATGTCAAATGCAACAGGTACAATCTCGAATTGTCCGCGATGTCCGTGATATCTTCAACACGGACATCGCGGACAATTACAACGCGGACATTTTCTGGATCTGTGTCGAGATTAAAGCTATGGAAGCCGGTATACACGACTAAGCTTTGGCATGATTAAATGTAAATTTGGACGTTGGCTATTGCTTTCGGGATGGATCTGAGCACTTTTCTTTCTCTTTATTCTTTTCTTTCTGAAGTTCGGTGTTTAGCTCTGCATTTGGGGTGGATATGAGCATTTTAAACTTGCTTTCTTTCTTTTTCTTTTTCTTTCTTCCTTTCTGTTATCTATTAATATTGAATATTATTTCTTTTATCAACAATTATAAAATGCCTGTAGCTGGAAATATAACTTATTATTTAAATGTTTCCCAATATTAATTGGAGCCTTGAAAAACCAAGCACCGTGAAATGGGATTCTTGAAAAAGTGGAAGATGACAACTTAACCCTGTGACAACTAGCTCCGTCTCCCGGCCCCTGCTTGTTTTTCAAAGCCTATATAAAGAGTTCAATGGTTTAATTATTTATTGACATTCTCAATGAAAAAAAAGAAAAGAAAGAAACTACTACCATGTTGCCATTAATTATTGGGAAATTATGAAAAATACACATTCATAACTTTCATAATTTTATTATCTGCTTGGACTCACAGCCTCACATCAATACATTATACACACATGCATGTGACCAGGGATCCAAATTATAATTGACCTTTATGCCAACACAATTCAATCACACAAACACACTTCTGATGAATGACATCATATGACCAACTGGTCATGGAGAATACAGTGATACCTACTATTTAAGACCACCCAATCTGCCAGCCACAAGTGGCTACAAATAGCACATACTCTTAAATTACTCATGATTTACAAAGAATATATATCAGCTGTTGCTCCATGATGAGTCCACTAAAACTCTGTTCCCACATACAATGCAATGGTACCTGCTCAAAAGACCACCTCTCATGAAAGACCCGTTAGTTTTTAAGACCGCTCTTTCAAGACACTGGCCTCTAATTTCTTTGCTATCTTACCTGCAGAACATGCACCTGTCATATGTGACCACTCTTGTCTGGCTTTAAGAGTGGTCTTAAATAGGAGGTACCACTGTAGTCCATGTCACGCGAGGTCATCCCGAAGGCAGGCCCTGAAATAGCCCCTCTAGACAGGTAACCTCTCACTAGAGGTACAATAACACAAAAAGATAGTAGTAGGGACCTGCCAAAAAAAAGTGACCTTTCAAGCCAGGTAGTCTCTCATTTGGAGCGACTTATCAAGACAGGGGGCCACTGTGCATAATCACTGATAACTGAAATATTCTCTATTGTAGGGTACTGCAGTGATAATTTACATTTTTTGAGTTGCCTTATATACTAAATGTGGACCCATACCTTAAAATTCAACCCTTTTTCCCCACTGCATATGCAGATATCAAATTTTCTTAAATATGTAAAAGAGGGATTATGATGTTTTGCAACACTTGTTTCTTGCTTAGCCAAAAATAAATATTGAATTTACGTTGGTTTTATTGTGTTAGTTTCATTTTGTTGATTCATTTACGAGGTATATATCAAGATCGGGAGTAATTTATTAAGGATTGGTAAGGTAAAAAAATGCAGGGATGAATACTAACAAGCTTACAGCTCCTGTGGTTGTGTATATTCAATTACTGAAGCAGGTGTCAACTAATATACAACACTGATAAGATCAAATAGGGTGATTAACAGAGTACACAAGTCATTATGACAGGGCTGCTGAAGTGGGGTATCTCACCGTGGTGCCCCCTCAAAGTTTGTGTATTTATATATGGAGGGTTGCCCAAGGGATATCACACATCAGAACACCTACTGTAAATATAAAAAATTACTCTAACTAAATACCAATTTGAAAACAAATGTTGAGAGTTGCCAAATGAACACAAAATCACCATTAAAGACAATAAAAAGGACATACTATCAGTGTTGGTCCCCTTCATTAATGCTTGTGAATTTCCAGTCTAATTTGCAGGTGTATTAAAGCCCCAGAGTCTGATCTCAGTATACATGTAACATGCTAACATGGGTCGAAATTAGGGAAATCAGGGGAGTCTGGTTGCAATGCAACAATGTAAAATTTGTAAGGGCTAGTTTACAATCCCTATTTGCCCAAATGACAACTTTTTATTTCTCAACTTAATCGTTGTGGTGTTTTATAATAAGAAATGAGACGGACCAGGTATCACAAGTGGTCTGGTGGCATTTATATACAGTTCACATACAAGTTACCCTGGTAAATGTAGAATACATTTTAGACAATTCAGGGTATTCCCCAAAGCCGCATAACCCTAGAATTCTAGGGCTTTACATCTAAATTTAGGGCTTTGAAATCATTATCCCCATTATAATGAATAGGAGTGTAGGGCTTTAATTTTTCTATTGTTGCTATTTTTAGCAATCCCACTACTCGTTGAGAAAATCATAGGGAAAACCCTGCACTTAAATGACTCTAATAGGAATCAGCTATTACATGTTTATTCAGCTGAATCTACAACACATAATACACATAATTCTTGAATGTTGTGTACCTTTGCAGATGGGGTAACATAATGTGACCTTGTGGGTTATACACATAGATGCTTTTATAATATATAATTATGAAATGAAATATAGCATATCAAGTATTTCTTTGTGAATTGAAAATGGAAATTTTGACATTTGTTTTGGGTCTACATGCAATGATTTAATACCATATTCCACATTAATTAGTCTGTAGCTTACGTACAATTTTACTTCTTAACCTGTTCTCATTTTTTCCCCTTAAATTTTGTTAAATTTTAACATGGATGCATACAATCGCGCATTATATCGATACTGACAATAGCACAGGCACACTGCTCGTTGTGAAATTACATGTGAATTCCGAGTGCTGTGTGACTCAGTATACAATTATTTGGTGAATTATTTACATCAAAGAAAATGGGTAACTTCATGATCGGCCATGATCTTGTATGATTATGAACATGATAAATCCCGGTTCCCAAAAAACAAAAGTCTAAATATCAGACTAATATATACAGAGTCTAGGCTCACCATAACCCTGGCCTTATATTTGGACCGAGACCATGTTGCCGCCTTATATTACATTTAAACGAAATCTGAAATTTGTCCACGTCCAAAGTCTAAAATAACTAATAGTTCCATGTTTAAGAAAGTTGCAGACGCCACAAGTTGAATCCGCGTCCATAATGCCATGTATGTACTCTCACACAAAACTTTCACGGACAAATGAAGATTGTACCTCACGGACATCGCGTACATTGCGAGATTGTACCTCACGGACATCGCGGACAATTCGAGATTGTACCTGATGCATGTCAAATAGAGCAGATGACTGAAAGTTCAAAGACGACCAGAGCCTGAAGAGGTTGAAGAAGGCTTTACTGTAAAGTCGACAAAAGGGACAACCACGATGAATTTTGTAAGAAACGATGTGCTTTAGATGGTGGGCATAAGCAATCGATGCCAATGTACCCAAGCTAATAAACCATTGGCATTGCCACATCTTACAAAGCTGAGTGATGAGAAGACGGTTGTTCCGACCCATGGCATGACCATGTTGTAATCTCAATTCTCACGCAGGTTGGAATATTCCAACAATGGCAACTAAAATGTCAAAGTATAGTATATTTATAGTCAGGTACCAAGTGAATAAATTAAATCCATTTTATATAAATATAGAGATGCATTGAATTGAAGTTTCGTTCTTCTGCCCAGACAGGCCAAGTCCCAAGGATATAATAGTAAAAACAGTGTTTTTGGAAGAGAAGAGAAGATAGTGATTATGAGCTAGTTCGTTGCTGCAGTAAATACCTAGATTTAAAAGAGGCCAAACTGGGAGCATCCCTGGGTGATTTTGGTAATTTATTCCATAATTGAGTACCTACAGTAGAAAAAGAGCGGTTTTTTGGTTTTGATTTATTAAAGTTACGGTGAAGCCTATCGGAAGATCGAGTGTTATGATTGTGAACTTGGTCTGTCTGGTCAAGAAGGTTGGTCAAATACTGTGGGACAATATCATTTAAGCACTTGTACACCATAGTTACAGTGTGGAACTTGAGCCTTTTGGATATTGTCATCCAATTTAGTTGTTTCAGTAGTTCTGTACTGCTTAGGTCTCGAGTTCCACACTGTAATATGATCCTGGCTCCTCTTTTCTGAAGTCTTTCTAGCCTCGTAATATGGTCTTTTTTACAGGTCTGCCAAACTATGTCTGCATAGTCAAAAAGAGGCTGAGTAAGAGCATTGAATAAGAGTATAAGTGGGGCATGGTAAACAAAATGGATACAGAAAAGCATAATATATTAATATATTATAAATAAAAGTTTGAATGTGTATATAACTTATTAATAAAGACATGGTGGCATGAGCAATTCCAAAGAGTGTGAATAACGCAAAAAGACATAAAAGAGAGTCAAAATGAAATGGTAAAGCCTAAAGGCAGAGACAAGGTCCAGGAGAGAGAATAATAAAAAATGAAAGTATGACTAAAAACTAAAATTTGTATATATTGATCTCTTATCACAGACTACAATCCAGCATTGCCCCCTCTGAAAGAGATTATTCAGAAAAACTGGGGTACCATCCAAGCCTCCAGGATTGCCTCTGTACTGGAGAACAAACAAGTAGTCATGGGGTTCAGGCAAGCAAAAAATCTCAAAGACGAACTAATGAAACCAAGGCTCAGGTATCCTCCCCAACAGAGAATGACACCAGGAGTTTCTGGTATCTCGGATAACAACCCCTGCAACACAGATGGTTGCAGATATTGCCTGAAAATGGATACTGGGGGCATACTCACCAGTACACAAATGGGGCATTCCTACTGAACATGTTCATGCAAACACAGCAATTTAGTATACCTCCTAACTTGCCAGGTGTGCAACAAACAGTATGTGGGCCAGACAGGTCAAACACTGACGAATAGGATGTGTGAGCATTTCTATTATATCACCAAAAAAAAGACAGAAATCAACCTCTGGGCAGACACTTTAGTGTCCCTAACCATGGGGGTCCAGAATTAAAATACAGATTCTGGAGTCTATTTGCACACCCCCAACACTACACAAGACTCTGAATCTCAGACTTGTCAAAGAATTGCACTGGATACATCAATTAGGCACCACAGAACCATGTGGCCTCAATGTTATGGGCAGGTGAACTCCTTGTCCAGTCATATGCTAAAAACTTTGCTCCAGTTCACCTGTCCAAATAACATAAAACAAGCCAAACCACTTTATGAAACCAGCTAACAGGCACAGATTCTCTCCCCCCTCCCCCCCCCCCCCCATGCTGCCGATTCACACTGTTTATCCCTTTTTTTTAAAATGAAAGTGCTGACATATTAGGTCTCACTGATGTTCAGGGCCAGCTGATGCATTAGGCCCCTGTCATTAACAAGCACACCCTGCTGCATGGGCCTGGTCATACACTTAAGTCGATCTTGAATACCCATAGCCGCCCACGTTTACGGTTGTGACGTTACATAACATTTGATGTTCACCACATACATGTTGACGCCCAGTATATAAAGGACGTGCGTGTGTCCGTTAGCTCAGTCCTGATGAGTAACATCAGTAATGAAACCAGTTGACTACATTTGGTAATTAATTGGAATAGTGGGTTACAGCATTCAGTCTTGCCCAGTTTTATTTGCATATTTTCCTATACTGATGAAGACATGAGACATATGATGTGGAAATTTATGAGATTTCCAGTATCCCAAAGGGATTTACTGATAAATTCATACATACAAAAAACACATACCTAAGATCCTGCCCAATCACACATGCGAGACTGTTAATTATTGGCAAATATGGCAATTGTAAGACTCTTCAAAATTCCAAACCTGAATTGATCTTTTAAATTCAGGTAGTGAAATTGCATTTTGGTTTCATTGGGTATTTTATTCCAAATTTTGACGGCAAAATCTTGAAGAAAAATTCTCCCAAAAGTTACTTTATTGAAAAATGTAAGGTTTGAATAATTTGGATGAGTAAAAATTCTTAGTAGATAAATGTTGTTTAAGGTGGAAGATCTGTAGCCAATGCACAGTGAGACTGGCAACTTTGGATCAATATTACCCATTTAATTTTTTCACAAATACAGTAAACCTATATATTTTCTGATTACTACACATCCATACATTTGTATTCATAGTTTTTTTTTGTTTTGTTTTTGTTTTCGTCTTTGTGTGTGATTGGAAGGTTTTTGAGATTTTATAGCATTTTTTGACTTAGTATGATTTTCACATTGTTTATGCAGAAGTCACACATTTTTTTCTTTTTTCAAATTGAAATCAGAGAAATTGAATAAATAAATATGTATATATATGTTCAGGATCGAATGCAATGGTGAGTCTTGAAATAACATAAATAAAAAGTTATAAAATTTTGATTTTTTTAATTTTTTTCCCTTGAGTGCAAGCAGGGCTGCAGTCTCGGGGACAACAGAGCAAAACTCCTGTGATACCAGAGCCTGCCGCTTCTGTCAGAGACTAGATACCTCAGGCAGAGTAACTAGTAAGACCACTGGTCATTCTTACACAACACCTACCATTGGTACCTGCAAGCACAACAACCTTGTGTACCTGCTCACTCGTCGATGCTGTGGGCTTCAATATGTGGGACAAACCAAACGCACATTGATGAGGAGAATGAGGGAACATTTCCTTTACATCATGCATAAAGATGTAAACCAACCACTGGGCAGACACTTTTGTCTCCCAAACCAGTCAGCAACAGATCTCCCGCTAGTCGCCCAGATTCAGGAACATATCTGCATCAACCCTGAGCTGTCATGTACGCTGTCTCTCAGACTCGAAAGAAAACGACATTGGATACACCAGTTAAACACTACAGTACAAGAGGCCTTCATAAAGGCTAGTGAGCCTGTTGGCCAATTGTTTGTTTGTTTTTTTTTGCAATAAAATATGTCTAAACCAAACACTACAGAACTGTTAGGCCTCAATGTTATGGGTAGATAGACTTACTTGCCAAGTATCGTGCTAAATTTTTAGTGCTGAGTATATCTACCACCACATAACGTCCTTGTCAACCTTTCCTCAAAGTTGACCTTAGGAACACTGTAAAACTCTAAGCGCTATCAGTCTGATACATCCTTTATTCTAACGTCAACTAGCAAAGTTACCCCTACCTATAAAAGCAGCGGGACACTGTGATCCTCACTGCCACTGATGAGTATCACTCGATTCGAAACCGGTCTTGCTTTCTCTCCTAGTTTTGGTTCCCCATCACTGGTCTTGCCAGGTTTTACATTTTTATAAAAAAATTTAAGTTGTTTCTAACAGGTTTTTCATTTTATTTCTAGAAATTGCTCCAAAAATCATGGAAAGGATTACCAGCAAAAAAATCCTTAAAACCCCTCCTGGATATGATATTTTTCTTTTGATGTCCATTGTTTTTAATGTTATAGGGCAATTCTTTTGTTTGTGAGGCGAGATACGAATTGCATAGATTTAGCAAGAAACAGTTCTGAGAAGACTGTGTTGAAAGAAAATGCTGCCAATTCTTATGGCTGTAATATGACACATACTCACTTCTTCTGTCCTGTGTTTTTATTATTGTGTGAAATAAACTTGTAGCTTTACCTCTGTGATGTCATTCAAAAAAGTATATTTTCTGGCTTAAAACTTGAGGGTTTTTTTAAATTTGGGAACATCAGATGTAACTACACTTGGCTTGTTTGGGTGTGGATTCACATGTGGCTGTCCATATTTGGGACCCAGTAAGTGGATTGTGCTAATTTGTTTTTACATCAATAGAGAATTTAAAAGTAGTCAGAACAATGGTAGTGATTAATCTGAACTGGCCCATTCTTCTCTCCATGACTAATGGTTGCCTGTTCCCTATGAGTGACCCTTGGCAGTGGCTCACCTGGTTTCCCAGGGGTCATGGACTAATGACTGTGCAAATAATGACATGGTTCATTATCATGCACATGCAAACAAGCCTCATGTAACCAGCACTGTTTTAAACTCTTCAGTGTAAACAAAAGTTTTGAGCTCAATTTTCTCATATAAATTTTATGTTCACAGCGCTAAGTTTTTGGGAACATGTAGTTTAAGTATCAAACTATCCATATATATATATATATATATATATATATATATATATATATATATATATATATATATATATATATATATATATATATAGATAGATAGATAGATAGATATATCTGTATTTAGATATACATGTTTATATATATAGAAAAGTGATTAGAGGTTATCCAAAGGTGCTGGCCTCAAATCTTCCACCTTAAAAACATTCTGCACATATGGTGGACTTAGGCCTCCTCGGTCTTTGTAGACTTCAATAGATAAGGATCTCAGTCTACCAATTGATAATGTAGGCAGATCTGCTTTTTTAGTAGTGAGCAGTAATCACTCTTATAATCATCAAAGACAAAGTGTAATCCACACTTCTGATTTTTTTTCCATTTTCTTGGTGAGGGCAGATCCACAAAATTGCCACACTAAGGGGCAATAATTAAAGTTGGAAAGTTTGAAGAACCTGAAAATCAGGAATTTACAATCAGTATCTGAATATGAACTGAGACATTTTAAGACATTGAGTTGTCTGGCAGCCTTCCTGCACAGTTGAGTGACATGAACATCAAATTTGAGCTTGTTGTCAATCTCAACCCCAAGCAGTTTGACATGATCTTCAGAACTAATGACCTCATTTTTTATTTCAAAATTTATAGTGCAATAGTCCCTCCTTGAGGGGCAGAGAACAACAGCCTGAAATTTGTCTGGATTGGGCAGCATTTCGTTCTCAGTGAGCCAATCTATGGAATTGTTAGATGTTTGTTCAAGATTGTACTGTAAAATTTTTAAGGTTGTGGTGACTAAAGGATAAAGTGTTGTCATCTGCCTAATTAAACAGATGACAACCCTTTATCCTATAGTACATGTCATTGATAAAAATATTAAATAACAACGGGCCAATAATAGATCACAGGGGGTTCACCTTTCATAATCTTGAGCCAATCACTGCACATCTCACCAATTTGAACTTTCTGGTATGTCACTGAGATAGCTACTCATGTTTGAGGGCTTTAGAGTGAAGACCATTGGCCTTCAGTTTGGAGAGAGCAAGAGCATGGGACAAACAGTCAAGTGCACCGACAAATCCATGACTAGGGTACCAACATTGTAATTTGTATTAAGTTCTTTTCTCCAGTCCTCCGTAAGTTATAACCTTTCGTGAAGGCTGAAAGGAAAGGGGAGAAAATAGGATTAAAAAAAACTTTCCAAGTTGATCTAAAGTAATGCTCTCAATTTTATTTTTGAAGCAGGGTAGCCCACTAATAGGCCTATAATTACCTTTATCTAAACAGGCTTTTTTTTTTGGAAAGCTGGTGTTAGCACTGCCTGCTTCATTTCACAGGGAAATGTGGAGGTGGCCAGACCCTCATTGATAATTTGGGTAAATAACGGAGCCAAAAAATTTGAAGCCAATGTAACTAATTTGGTCAAAAGCTGTGGATTTTTTTTTAGGGTTAATCTTTTGCATTTTTCTAAACAGGCTTTCTTTTTGAAAGCTGGTGTTAGCGCTGCCTGCTTCATTTCACAGGGAAATGTGGAGGTGGCCAGACCCTCATTGATAATTTGGGTAAATAACGAAGCCAAAAAATTTGAAGCCAATGTGACTAATTTGGTCAAAAGCTGTGGAATTTTTTTAGGGTTAATCTTTTGCATTTTATTAGCCACCTCCACACTTCACACTTCCTTGAAAATGAAGCTGTCGGGGGGGCAACATCAGTATGTTCATATATCACATGAACCCTGCGATTATCAGTGTAAGTTTCTAGGTCATCTAAAGGTTGACAGCTTTTTTGATAATTCACTAATATCCTGAGCAATATTCACATAGTAATCATTAAAAATATTGCAGATCTTTTGTTTTGAGTTCAAACACCATTTTACAATAATTTTTGTGCCAAAACAGTTGTTAATGACACTGGACCCTGCTTGGCAACTACCAAATGGTGCCAACCAACTGGATCCTTTCCTGACAAGAACTGGCCATAATTTTTTTATCGCATACCGTTACATCATTTCCAAATTAAGGTAGTAATATGTAATGGGTGTGGCCCCAAAACGATGCACAGGTTGTCTCCATTTACATATGCGGAAAGTCACTAGAAAGGGATTGGGAATGCCAAACGTCATGGGAACCACTTTAGATAAGTTGAAAGAGTTGAAAGCGAGGTGCACAATCATTCACTCGTGCGCCAAGTTCACGAAACTTCGCAGTGCAAGCAAATCAATTAAAACACAGATTTCAGTTGACGATTTATTTACCCCTGATTTTGTAAACATGTTTTATGCAGAATTTAGTTCAGCCAATTGAAGCTCATTTATGTCAAACAGTTGCCATGGGTCGTAGACATGGCACTATGTTTGTTCCTGGGCCAGGTCTGAGCAATGCAACCAGCCAATGACCTTACCGGAAGTTACGATCAGTTGTTTGTTCTCATAGGTTACTTGGTAAGTGGCCAATCAGAACCAACAACTGATCAGATTACATCCAATCAGCACATAGGCCATGGCAATGGCGATTACTGATGGCAGCCGCCATTACAAAGAAAATCCGTACCCAACCCCAGCAACTCACTACCGCTGGCTTTGCCAGCTCAATAATTTACATTTATACTTACATGTTTCCGTACAACTGAGCTTTGCTCGGTAACGCATGATCTGCAAATGCTGATATCACATGCAAGTGGTGTGTGTGTTTTATGTGTGTGTTTTAATATAATAGGTCAAGGATCATGCAAAAAAAACCCACCACGGATTGGTCCAAAATCCCTATTCATGACTACAGTATCTCTAGGTCTTAAGTAGCCAAGGCCTATTTGTTATAACAAGATTGATTCAAACTAATATATTTTTTTACAATTCTGTATGTTTAAAATATAATTTTCCAGTGTTAATATAAAAGTTTTTGAAAACTGCACAACAGATAATTCAGTTATTTGTAAATACATATATATAGCACTATCAGCCATCATGCATCATTCCAATATGGCCGCACCATGTTGGAATATTCCAACTTGGGCCAGATTCCAACATGGGTCAGGACAAGGTTGACTATTGGCATAAGTCTTGTCACCAATCTTAAAGCCATCTGGCCCTTTGTTCAACAAAGAAAGATTGAAAATGTGGGCATTCTGAGTCTCATTGATGGTGATAATATTATGCGCAATGGACCGATGACCAATTTCCAAAACTGTTGACGAATCTGCTTGACATACGGGGTGGGGTGGGAGGGTAAGAGGGGTCCCTGGTACGATGACACAAATAAAAATTTTGCCCTAGTACAAGGTACGGAAAATAAGAAAATGTACAAATAATTGTTGGTACTTAGTATGGAAATTAAAAGGGATTTCAGTATGTAAGTACAGCAAGTAAAAATGTGCAGCATGCTTGTACAGAAAACCCCTTACCCACCCACCCCTATATACTACTCTTGTCGATTCCTCATTCCCCTTTGACCATCTCTCTGCCCTCATGTCATTTAGTTTCTTCCTTACGTACATGTATTCCTCTCGAGCCACTGCTATCTTGCTCTCATCTCTTCTCTTTCTAGCTAACCTCCATGCTCTATACCTGCCTTTGCCCCAATTGCCCTTTTCAACTCAAAGTCAATGATATACCCATTCTTGTCACTTGGAACTCTCGTTCTGCCAACTGTTTCTTTGGCACTGTCAAAAATCTTTTTCCTCAAATTATCAGACATGCCTTGAACATCGACTGACTCCTAATCAACCCATGTTCTCTTTCCAATCATCTAAAACTTGTGAAAGTCTCTATATGCCTTCCAATCTGTATCCTTGCTTATGCACCACACCCAGTTTTATCCTCTTCCTATCCTAAACTGTTCCTTATATAATTCATGTGAAAATAAATTAGCCATTTGCAAGATTCTTCAGCCAAATGAACAAAAAGATTAGCTTTTGGCTAATGGCACCAGTGGTTCCTGCATTGAAATCGCCTACAAGTAGGACCTGATACCCTTGTTCCTGAACATCATTCCTTGCTATCTGTAGCTTCTCAAAAATCTGATCATTCCATTTTTCTTGAAGCCCCCCTCCCCCACCCCCCATTCCCTCCCTGCATATATATCTCCTATGGGTATCTCATTCTGAACCTTACTCATGTCGTCCTTCCCTATGTTGTTTTTTTTGCCACTCGACACATTTCTTTATCAGAAATCCAACCCCTCCTGCTTTTCTTTGCCCTATCACCCCTCCGCTGCCAACATTAGAAAATCCCTCTGGAACTTCTCATTGGTCCTGCTCCCCCTCTATCACATGCGTTTCTGTCAAAGCAATTATTTGCATGTGTTTTTTGACTGCTACATCTACAAGGTCAACCAATTTCCCTGCGACTCCACTACAATTCATGTACCGCACTCTAACATGGCCACTACCTGCTCTTCTGTCCTTTACCTCTTTCTGCTTCTTGTACTTCTTAGCTTCCTGATCTTGGTTTTCCTGGTCTGGTGCTGAGCTATCTAGTTTCTCAGACATTGCACCCACTGACAACATACCTGACTTAACCTATCTCCTTGTTAGCATCTTCGGGGGTGATAGGACCCTATGTATGTATCATATCAGACTTTTTGTGTATGACGTAAAGGGTAAAGACTATTTACATTGTGATGTGACAGGGATGGGGGGCGGGGGGGAGGGGAAGGTGTGCGATATGATTCCTCCTGCACATGGAGTATGCTGGGCAAGCAGGTTGTCAATTTTACTTTGCTTGGCAGAGAGAATCATCTGACATGAGAGTGAAATGAGATGTGTGTACATGTTATGTCTACATCATAGCCACCTGGAAAGAAAATAGTTGCCAGGTTAAACAACTTTACATATCTTGTGGAAACAGTTTTTCTGTACAGCAGGGAAATTTGGTTGAAATTATTTTGTAAGCTAAAGCTGTGGAACAAAAAAATAAGCACACTTTCTTGCACACACTGAACCTTTATTTAAAAATCTAAATATATTGAACATGTGGGACTTATTGCAATTGAAAGCTTTGAAATTTTATTAATGATACTGCAAGATGTAGCTACCTGTCCCTTTTGAAAATATGTTTTCGGTACCACCCACTACTCACCCATACAATACTACATATCAAAATACACCTCATACCACCCTTCCGCAAAGAAGTACTGCTGAAAGTGTGCAGTTTTATATCCCATATAACACCCTAGTACATACTAGAAAAATGCATACCCATTCTTACTTTGGTTTTTCTAGATATATCAAATTCCAGTTTATCAATCAATATTCTGAGGAGTGCACTAAAGCAAACTGCTATATATGTAATCAAAACTAGTCTTATGTAATAAGTTCATATGATTCTAAATTGTTCTGGACATCAGGAATAGGAATTTGGATTGGCAACACACTAAGACTTAATTTACTCACGTGTACATTTTTTTCCCTTTCTGTCATGACAATCTCTATCATATCAAAGTCGGACTAAAACCAGGTGCCTTCTTATGCCATCAAGATAGTTTCCCTCGAGGTCCCCCCCCCCCCCCCAACAACAACACTACAAGATACGATTCTTGGTTGAAGTTATCCTGACAGTTGATGGCAATACTGTCACATGCATGTGGGTTGATACATTACTTTTGTAATCTATGGATATGTGTATACACCCTTCACCATGTTATTGTTACTTTGTCAACTTGCCAAATAAATATGATTCGAGTCTTGATTACATACAAGTGACCTTGACCTCATTCTCAAGATCACAATTTAACTTTTGTGAATGTGAATCAACCAGAAACATTCTTACTACATTATCCTCTGGAGCAAGCTTAAGGGGCATTCATCTCAGATTACATTTGATGGTAGAAATATCTAAGCTCCAAATGCTGGATATTATCAGTCTGCACATGAAAGCAAGGCCAGCTGACCACAGGAAACTGTTCTCTTGTTTAGTTTAATGTATTTTTTTCTTCAGTTTTTGTTCAATTTTAACAACAAACCTAGTTTGGTCAGTTTTATTTGTATGTCTGTAATGGGAAAAACTGTTCTGATTGTATTTATTATATTTCTGATGGTCATTACATATGTGTATGCTCACGTAGAGCTATCATTTGTGCTAGCAACAATCAGTCAGCACATGCAAGGTTACATACATATACACCCACACACAGCGGTCATGTTCATTAGGAACAATCAGTATGCACATGCAAGGTTACACACTAACACTCATGACTGTCATTTATGCTAGCAACAATTAGTGTGCCTATGCAAGGTTACAATTATACACACTTGCACAGGGCTATCTTTTATATAATACTAGTAAGTTAGTCAGTATATGCAAGGTTACAAATATACGCACTCATAATTAAGGATTTTGTCATGGCCCTTTAATAATTCATTTCTTCATTGCAGTCCATGCAAGGCAACATGCATACACATGCGCTCACACAGAACCATCATTTATACTAGCAAGTCTGTCAGTGTATGTAAGGTTACGAATAAACACACTCACTTAGAACCACCTAGCAAACTAGCAAGTGAGTCACAGAACCATCTTTTTTATACTTGCAATTCAGTATATGCAAGGGTACACACATACACATGCACTCACACAGAGCTTTTATTTATGTCCATCAGCACATGTGCGGTTAGTTGAAGACAGTTGGCCTTTTGTTTTGCTTGTCATCCATTCATTCATTTTAGTTGCTCTTCCCTCTGAGTTAAATTTAATAGATTGCATTCGACTAAACAAAGAAAGGTGTGGCACTTTTCGATGAAGTACATTCCATGTTCGTTGATGATTCAGCAGACGTGGTAGAGCAGATGGCAGTTATGGTTCGAAGTGGCTACAGCTACTTAGCTACAAGAGCAGCCATTTTGGCCTGTGTTACAACACCACCTCTGGTGCTAGTACGAAACTTCTTCGTTACCAAAGCTGCAGAAACTCAACCAACCACTGGACGTCATGGGTAGGTATTTAAGTGTCGTTGCATTATATTGTACTACATGTACGAAATGATATTGCATTGCACTGTGAGTGTATGTACTAGGGATGCAACAGTAGTCTGGTTTACACTATGCTACCGTCTCTGGGGCATACTGGTTCTTTTATACCCAGGAGACAGGAGGTTACATTTGATTAGTAGAACAGTATTGTGTAGATATCCTTCCCTGGAACTCTCACATTGGGGATATAGTAGTCTTTCAATACTTTTGAAACTCAAAACAGGAAAAATGTTATTTATGCTGAGATGACCCCAACATGTGTGAAGTTACATTATGATCTCTGTAAACAGCTCATTCTGAGGATTTTTGTCATCCCTCCTGCCAGGACCATGTGTCATTTGATCACATATTGGGTTTGAGTTTACAGACAGACAGAGAGAGAGAGACCGACCGACAAAAAAACAAGATCCCTATAAGACCCTATTTTTCTCGAGAAGTCAAGCTTAATAGATTAACGTGCAAGAAGCGGACCCAATCCTTGAGATGCTGTCATTTTGATTTTCTATTTCCAATGATATAGAGTAGTCTGTCCTTCCTTTGAAACACCACTGCAATATTTGAGGCCACATGCCTCTTATGATAGCAGTTTCCTGAACCCAAGTGATATCTTTTCCATGTTACCATATTAATCCGTTTTGTGCCCCAGGCAGACAGAAAAGAACATTTGAACTAGCCTTGTTTCTTCATCTCTATTTGGTATATATTTGCATAACATCAGTAAAATTATAATAAATTACAAAGTAATTATGGGTATTTTCCTGGTGATGATGGGGAGGGGGTGCTTATGGGGTGACGGGTGCTTAACAGGGATAATACAGTATTTGACTTCCATTGAGAGAATGCATGCCATTTATGTCGACTTACAGGCCTGTCCGCTGGATGGTCTCTCAATGGAGGGACTACTGTATATGTCCACTTAAAGGCCTGTCCAAGGGATGGCCTGTCAATGGAGGGACCACTATGTGTGTCCATTTAAAGGCCTACCCAAGGGAGCGACTACTGTATGTGTCCACTCGTAGGCCTCTCCAAGGGATGGTCTGTCAAGGGAGGGACTCTTGTAGGTATCCACTTATAGGCCTGTCCAAGGGACAGTTCGTCTAGGGAGGGACTACTGTGTGTGTCCATTTATAGGCCTGTCAAAGGGATATGGTCTGTCAATCAAAAGACTACTGTATGTGTCCACTTACAGGCCTGTCAAAGGGATGGTCTGTCAATGGAGGGACTATTGAGTGTGTCCACTTAAAGGCCTATCCAATGGAGGGACTACTGTATATGTACACTTATAGCCTGTCTGAGAGATGGTCTGTCAATGGTGGGACTACTGTGTGTGTCAATTTATAGTCCTATCCAAGGAAGGGACTACTGTATGTCTCCACTTATAGACCTCTCCAAGGGATGGTCTGTCAATGGAGGGACTATTGTGTGTGTCCAGTTAAAGGCCTATCCAAGGGAGGGACTACTGTATGTGTCTACTTACAGGCCTGTCCAAGGGACAGTGTGTCAAGGGAGGAACAACTGTGTGTGTCCACTTACAGGCCTGTCTAAGAGATGGTCTGTCAAGGGATGGTGTGTCAAGGGAGGAACTACTGTGTGTGTCCACTCATAGGCCTGTCCAGGGGATGGTCTGTTAAGGGAGGGACTACTGTATGTCTCCACTTATAAGCTTGTCCAAGGGATGGTGTGTCAAGGGAGGAACTACTGTGTGTGTCAACTTATAGGCCTGTCCAGGGGACGGTTTGTTAAGGGAGGGACTACTGTATGCAAAACAGGGTTTCTTTTAATATTTTTAATGTCGTAGCAATTGAACTGATTCAAGGTAGAAAATGTTTATGCATATAAGGAATGCAAAGTATCATCAAAAACTGTTATCATAGTGCAATGAAAGGAAAAAAATCATTGCATGAAAACATATCATAGTGCAATGAATGGACATAAATTATTTAATGCTAAAATGTGCAGCAGCAGGACATGCACTTTGGATCTGCAATCATAGTTATCAATAACTGTGCCCTGTGAGAAGTGCTGTTGTCAACCATGTGTTTGTGATGTTGGACAATTCATTGCTGTGACAACCGCAGCCATTGATCACTGCAGTAGATAATTGCTTGCAGCTGAAACAGGCCTATTTCCCATGACATGGTTTGTTACACAATGCAACAGAATGTATATTCTGTGGATCGCACCTTTTCCAGAGAAAATATATTATCTCTCTAGGATGTGGAGGGCACAATTATACAGGTGAACTCCCCTATACACTTTCACAATTAATGATGATCTACACAGTCCATAACACATGTATGCAATATGGACAATATTCAGTAAGAACTCCGTCTTACCACTCCGGCCATGTGACATAACACCTGGCCAGACTCACGTGTATCTTGGTCTACTGTCCTACGTACAGAGCAGATAGTTATTGACTCAAATTTTTATTGAGCGCAACAACCCAAGTAACTAACGTTACTAGGGTCAATGTTTACCTATGGTATATAAAGAACGGAAGGCATCCGTTAATTCAGTCTCTGATGAGCCCGGCACTGGGTGAAACCGGTCAGACTATTCCAACATACAAACTGGCAAATTTGCCTCCGTGGCACTCACCCGGTTGAACATAGCTCAAACAGGGAGATGCATTGCTATTTATCACACAGAAAGACTTACATTTTAAACAGATTGAATTTATGGTTTTACATGTATAGCATTTTGATGTTGCGAATACCATCAATATATGTCACAGCCCAAATATATATGCCACAGTCACACCTCATCACCTCCGTACTCTGTCTGCTGCAATTTTTGAGGACAGACAAAGCAGTGTAATACTAAGGCAAGAATTGATCCTGTAAAGACAAATTTACACTTGTCAAGTCAAATGTAGACCTGAAAAGTCAATTATATTCCTGTAACATCAAATGTATGCCTGTTAAGTCAATTGTATACCTAGAAATTCAAATGTATACGTAATAAAGTTAGATGGATACCTGTAAAGTAAAGAATATACTTGTAAAGTCAAATGTATGCTATAAAGTCAAATGTATGCTATAAAGTCAAATGCATACCAATAAAGTCAAATATGAACACACAAATTCAAACGTATACTTATGAGGTCAAATGTACATGTAAATGTCAAATGTATCCCAGTAAAGTTAAGTGTATTCCAATAAAGTCAAGTGTATTCCTGTAAAGTTAAGTGTATTCCAGTAAAGTTAAGTGTATTCCAGTAAAGTTAAGTGTATTCCTTTAAAGTTAAGTGTATTCCAGTAAAGTCAAGTGTATGCCCACATAGTCAACTGTATTCTTGAAACCTCAAACGTGCACATAAATGAAATGCATGTGTACAAGTAAAGTCAAATGTAGAAATATTAAGTCAAATGTATACCTTTGAAGTCGAACGTATGCCTGTAAAGGCAAATGTATACAATCTTGTGACAGGTCTGTCAGTGACTGTGGCTTTCTCCTTGTTGCAGTTTTTTACGGCGACTGTTTAGTAGTACAGATACACGATGCAAGTCCATGGAAGATGTAGCAGCATACATCAAGAGTGGCAGAGTGAAGAAGATAGTAGTTATGGCTGGTGCAGGCATCAGTACTCCCAGTGGCATTCCAGACTTCAGGTACATGTCTGCTTAGGGCCCCCTCCCCCCCCCCCCGGGGGGGGGGGGGGGCGGGTAATTATATGATTCACAGAAAATTTAAATGTACTTTCACGGCTAAATCCAAATCCTAAAAATTACAATTATGTGAATAAATACTTATAATCACGAAGCACGTAAAATAATCTTTGATTTCAGAGTGATTGCACGAGAAATAAATATAGAATAACTTATCACATAAATACTTATAATCAAATAATCACGAAGCAGGCTAAAATAATCTTCGATTTCACAGTTTATGAGAAATAAATATAGATGATAACGTATCACACAAATACCCCTTGGAGCCCCTCTCTGCTTGTAAAGTGCAACCAGCAGCTGTTTTGTACTTTGTGTACTTTTAGCTTTGTTGATTTGTCAGTATGCAGAGCTTATAAAATCTGTTTGTGTCCATCATCCGTCTGTTGGTTAGACTGAAAGACTTCTTAAAAACCATTGCATGGAATGCTTTGATTGTACATGCAGATGTGCCCCAGATAGGTCTCTACTAAGTTAGGAAGGGAGATAGGGATGCAGTTTTTAAAATTTCTTTTGTTTTGTTTTTTGTTTTTTTTCAAAAAAATCTGAATTTTATCTTCTCAAAAACTACTTGGCCAGATTATTTGCTATTGCATAAATGATCACCGGTTTGGCTGCCAGGTGGGGGCAGCAGTTTTTATTTTGTTATGAATTCTTGTGTGTTAAGCTTTATTCTTTACTTTTTCTCCAGAACAGCAAAGTAGAATTGTTTGAAATTTTACCAGTATATTATCTGTGTACAGATGAAGTTTGTGAAATGATGTGGATATGGTAAGTTTTCATGAAGTTATGGGATGTCAAACTTTTGCACTATGTGATGGTGAGTGCTACTACTGCATCAGGAATACAGTGTATGTATAACAATACATGTATTGTGAAAACTGTTACATGCAATGATTTGCTCTCACATATAGATGTTCCCGTGGTGAACTTTCCCCAAATTTGTAAAGGAGATGATGTGTAATAATTATAAATCCTGTGACAGGGGATTTGCCTGCTACACAGACTTTGTGGAGGGCGATAGACTCTTGGCCCCCCGGGGACCAAAGAAAGTCTGCTAAGGAGGCAAACATGGGATGCATACTGTAAATTGCTTTATTTTTGCCTATATAAATTTTCATAGTTTTTGTATTTTTGACATTTCACTGCAGTTTTAATTTCACTGTTTTGGACATAATTCATATTCAAACAATGTTAAAATAGGATTTCACTGTGTTTTTATTTTCATGGTTTTGTGCCATCAGCAAAATAAGCAAAAATAAGAGTACAGTGAAATTAAAGTAATTTACAGTATATATAGGGTTTAGTAGAATTCAAGCTCTTTTTTTTTTTTTTCATTAATAGGAAAGTACATGTACCAATGGGGTCTCTTTTGAATTTTTAAATTTTGACCGTAAGTGACCTTGAAAGATCATACTGACATATCGACATAAGTCTTGGTAACATCAAACTTTTGGTAAACTATTGGTGTGCACTAATATAACACATGTATAGAGAAGTATGCAGAAACAGCAGAACACAGGATCATCATGATCCTAATGTTTTATCACATGTACATGTACAGTAATGTAGGGAAGTCTTGCTCCCATTTCCCAGTGGTTCCCTGATGGCTCACATGCATGATCTCCCAGAGGAACCTCTGCCTGAGGGACTCCCATTGGATAGACCTCCTGGGAAAATTTTATTGTATTTTAACTCTTTCAGTGCCAACTGTGCTAAAGTTGATCTAAATGCATTTAAAATAACCTGCTCTGAAGTATGATCAGGATCCTAGAAACAGGTTACTTGTGAAAGACCTTTTATTCAAGTGCCAGCAGGCCAGTAGTTGCATAGAATATAATAGTCCAGGTCAACAGTCCAAAATGTAACACTGGTAGAGTTATTAGCTCAGCTGACTTGCTAGTCAGGCTGAGCTTTTAGGAGGCTCAGTCATCCGTCCATTTTCCCTCCACTGTCCACCCACAATTGACATTTATGACTTCTTTTCCAAAACCGTCATCCAGAGTCACTTCAAACTTTGTGGCAATGTACCTTGGGTGGGTCTCTACCAAGTGTGTTCAAAAGGTCACGCTCTAGTGATTTTTTTTTTTAATGATTTTTCTTTGTTATTTTTTGAGGCAAATCTTGAAAAGTCTTCTTCACCAAAACCGCTCACAGGAAGACTCCTGAGGACTCCTAGCTCTTACTTTGTTCACCAGGTGGTGCTGCAGTTTTGTCTGTTTTTTAGCTCTGCTGACCAAAGGTCACAGAGCTTATGCGACCGCTCATGTCTGTCCATCCGTCCGTCGGTAAACTTTTGCTCGTTAGCCCGATACCGTCCACAGTTTTCAAGGTAGCCAAATATAACTTTCGGTACTTATAAGTCAGATCACATGACCAAAACATTGTTGGAAGTAAATTTTGATATGCCTGCATTAGTGATGTGATGCAATGACATTTAGACAAAATCAAATGTGCAAACAATGTTTGCTTGTACGTCACGTGTGCCATGGAATAATCATGACGAACGTAAACAAACTGGGCACACCAGAGTCTGGCGCTGAAAGCAGGCTTAGGGCATATTTTTTGCGATGAATACACAATTAAACACAGAATAAACATAAAATCTGACATGGCTGGAGAGTGAGTTACTATTTTTCTGTCACTCGGGATTGTTGTTAGTGTGGAAAATCACACGTGACCTATGGTGATTTCCCCCCACCAACAACGATCCCTCATGAGAGAAAAGTTTTAACTCACTCTCAGCCATGTAAGACTCTCAGTTTTTACTATGGGCTGCTGGTACCAGCTTGTAGCCTACATGTGGACATGGTTGAAGAATTTAACTTTTTTATTACAATATGGGCAGTGGCACTAATGTGTGGCCCCACCAGTGGCTATTGTGCAACACTTTGTGGCAGTTCTGTAACTTTTCCTTGGATATGTGGCTACAGGTTTTGCTAATCTTTGTGGAACTCGTATGATATGATAAATGGCATTGTTTTTTTAGGACTCCTGGGACAGGCTTGTATGATAACTTGCAGAAATACAATCTGCCATATGCAGAGGCCATTTTTGATATAGACTATTTCCATGTCAACCCAAAGCCATTCTTTGAACTGGCACGTGAACTGAATGCTGGAGACTTGTATCGGCCAAACTGTGCACACTACTTTGTGAAGTTGCTGGAAGAGAAGGGCTTGTTGCTCAGGATGTATACACAGAACATAGATGGGCTTGAGAGATGTGAGTCTCCTTTTACAATACAGCAAGCATGAGTCCTTTCTCACTGCAGCTGTTTTTTGTTGACATTCTAATCTACCCTGTCTCACTATTTTGCTCCACCTGTACATTCAATGCATAATTTCTCTTTTATCTTATTCAGGTACATGTACGATAATATTGTGGTAATGTTCACCTGGGTAAAGTGCCAGCCAAATTTCACATATATATATATATGCATTTCAAACACAATAAACCTACTTACTCAATTGACTGCAAGGTTTTGCAGAATGTGTCTGCACAAAAGGGGAACTCAGGGTTTAAAGTTGCTCAGTTGACTCATGTGTTTTAAGTAAAAGATGTGGTTTTGTGAATTTCTTTTGTTGATCTTGAAAAATATTCAATATAAAATGACCAATCATGTGCTGTTATAAATTCAATAAATGTATCAGCAAAAGCTTGTCAGGGATTTTTCTTTAAAATGTTATGTTTTTTAAGAAAGGTGGTAAAAATAGGAAAGTGACTCTAATTGTTATTCGTTAAGCTTGTGGAAGTCTTTATTTTTGATGTGCACTTAGAAAAAGGACTAATCATCACTGAGAAAATCTGCAAATGAGTAAATTATTTGATTAAAATCAGATAATAGTTTTAGAGATACATCTATGTAAAGTTGCCATTCTGTTGTAGGTACCTAATGTCTGTAATCAAGATCCAGTCCATTGACAACCATTTTAACAGAATAAACAACTAGTCCTTTCATCAGAAAAAGTTTTTAGCATGATATTTGTGTGTGTGCATTTGTATCACAATATATTTACTGGCTGTTATACACCAATAGCAATCAAAGTTTTGCAATTTCAGCACATTCTGTCAAAGGCTATGGAAGTGTGTCAGGACACCTGACATTTTGAGATAAGCAGTTAAAACATATTGCTTGGGTTTATTTCGATCCATTTCATTTTATGAGACAAAATTTGTGATTGCTGATTCCTCAGGACCATAGTAGCTGGAGTACCTTACAGTGAAGTTGGCAGCCCTTAATAATGAAGCCTGTGATTGCTGTGATATCTTTTTATTTACCTCCCAGATCACTGCATAAAGCATTAGTCAGTACTTGAAACAAAATCAGGGATTGTCTGTGATATGGGGCATGTATATTTATTTTGCCATAATCTCTACACTTGTCACTAGGCAACGGTGAAAATCAGCCACATGATATGGGCATACTGATGGCAAACCAAGGCTTTTACTAACATTTGTGGGACTAAAGAATTCTTGTTCCAAATGAGTGACAACTCATTTTTAATAAATTTATATTTGGCTTATTATGTGTTTTGAGAACATGATTTTGACTTTTTAAGGAGTTCATTATATCCAGGTTGCTTGTTTCTCAAGAACAACATGTTTTGCCATATTTAATTGATATAGGGACATGCCCAAATGTACAAGTACTTTGTTGTTGAATGATATGGGCCAAAGCGACACCGCAGCTATTATGAATTTGAATGCCCCATATTAGGGCATGTGCTACTACATGTAGTATGGATGATGTGCTACTCACTTGACTTACATTGATGATGGACTATAGTTGTGCTGAAGTGGAAGGGTTGGGGGGTTATAGGATCGCAGTGTTGTTAAATGTTTTTTTGCAGACTGGTGTTGTTAAGCAGTTATTGGTGAAAATGATGGAACTGATGTGTCAGTTTGGTTGCTACATGTTAAGCTATTGATTCAAATGATGCATGTTCTCAGATGTTGTTTGTCATTAGCTTTATGTGACTGGCTTGTAGCACTACAAGTACAGTGTAGATGCTAGCTATCGTCTAAGCTGATTTGACTGGTATGTTGCCTTAGCAGCTGTACAGGCTATATTCATGGCAGCTGTGGTGCTGCTTTGGCCAGTACCATTCAACAAGGAAGAACCCATTAGTATGGGCAGATCCTTGTATTGAACATGGCAAAATATATTGTTCTTGGCAAACAAGCAACTGCGGCAAAATTAACTGTTTAAAAAGTCGTATAGTTTGGTCGCTGTCTTGAGTAACCACCTGTACTGAAAGACTACCTTTGCTTTTACTTTTCTTAGCATTTTTCATTTTACTTATACCTCTCCTCTAATGAGAGAGCGAAATTGGGTTATGCCCATAGGTGATCTTTCAAGACAGGGTTCACTTGTATTTTCTTTTTCTCAACACTCACTAAGCTTGGTGTAAGGAGTGCTTAGAAAAAGTATTCTCTGTTAACACAGATGTTAAATAGTAACATCAGTGGTGTTCCATCAGTCTGCCCATATCATCACGGCTGATTGTCCCCATTGCCTAGCAACAGTGTCAGAGTTTTGAAATTAATCTGCATGACACTTATTGCTGAGGTACATGGTGAGACTGGTGTGCTGCATTGACTGCTGTTGTCATGACTGTGTTGTACTAGCTGGTACTGATGAGGGAATGGTGTGTTGCACGAGCTGGTACTGATGATGGCATGGTGTGTTGCACTAGCTGGTACAGATGTGGTACACTAGCTGGTACTGATGAGGGCATGGTGTGGTGCACTAGCTGGTACTGATGAGGACTTGGTGTGTTGCACCACATGTGGCTGGTACTGATGAAGGACTGGCATGTTGCACTAGCTGGTGCTGACGATGGCATGGCTGTGTTGCACTAATTGGTACTGATGAGGGCATGGTGTGTTGCACTGACTGGTTCTGATGAGGACATGGTGTGTTGGACCACATGTAGCTGGTACTGATGAGGTACCAGCATGTTGCACTAGCTGGTGCGGATGATGGTATGGCTGTGTTGCACTGACTGGTACTGATGTGGGATTGGTCGGTTGCATTAGCTGGTGCTCATGAGGGCATGGTGTGTGTTGAAATAGCTGGTACTGATGAGGGATTGGTGTGTTGTAATGACTAATACTGATGAGAGACGTGTGTTTCAGTGGCTGGCATTCCAGCAGACAAACTGGTGGAGGCTCATGGGACATTTGCTACAGCCACCTGCACTGTTTGCCTCAAGCATTATGATGGCAAAGACATAAAGGTTAGCATTTACCACATTGTCAAAAGAAAACAAACTTGTTACCTGCAGTAATTTTCATTATTAACTTTTTAGACTGAATACGTATTAAATATATGATCAAATGATGTCAAACTATTTTGGTGAGGAGGGGTTAAGCTCTGGTTATGAAAATTAGCTCAGTGGATGATGATGATGATGACAATGGCGATGGCAAGGACGGCGACGACGACGATGACGATGATCGAAATATTTCAGTTGTGACAAGGTTTACACTTCATGTGTCTATTTCACAAAAAAGGTGCAATGCAGGAATGACCCTCAAGTCCTTCTTAGAGGCTAGAATTTGTTTTGTTTTGTTTGTAAGAATGTACAGCAACATAATACCATGCTGGATTGCCAAAACTGACATATTGTGTAATGTACAAAAGTGCCATTTACCTAATCAGGTAAAAATGAGTTAAAATGTAAGAGCTCTCAGGAATGGTTATCATAAATTGAGTCCAGAGAATTTTGCATCCTCCAGTCATTTGTGGTTTGTTTGTTTGTTTGTTTGTTTGTTTTTATTGCTCAACTCGCTTATCAGTCAGCTGAGCTTGTAGGATAGGCAGTGATCCGCCATCTGTCTGTCCCTCTGTCTGTCCCTCTGTTAACATCTCACCTTTTACTTCTTCTCCAAAACCAGCTTCTAAATTAACTTTAAACTTGGTGGCAATGTTCCTTGAGTGAGTCTCTACCAAGTCTGTTCAAATGGTCACACTCCAGCAAATAGGATTTTCTATGATTTTTTAAAATTGTTCTTCTTTTACAAAATCTGTGAAAACTCGTTGATAATTGCTTCAAAATTGCATAGGGACACTTCTGCAGACCCTTAAACCTTCAATGTTGACCAGGTGGCACTCTGAATTTTTTCTCTTTTTTTTTTTTTTTTTCTTTTTTCAAATTTTTGTGTTTTTTATATTTTTGATTTGTCTAAAAACATCCCTTAGATTGTTCTCAAACTTGGCAGAAATGTAGCTTGTGGGAGGGTTAAACAAACTTGGTCACTAGGGAGTGATACTCTGGAGTCCTGATTTTTAGGGGTTTTTTTGTTTTTGTTTGTCTTCTTAATTTAGGTATCTGCTGGTTATTAATGCATACATTCCTATTGATTACCATGCAAATCAATGGGGATTGCAATGTTAATTTATATTTTATCTTCTCCAAAGCTGTCAACATTCCCATCAAACTTGGTGGGGATGTACCTTGGGTGGGTCTCCACCAATTTTGTTCAAAAGTTCATTCTCCAGTGACTTTAAGCTAAAAAAAATCTGAAGTTTTTAGTAGAATCTTTAAAAAAAAATCTTCAGTGAAGCTACTCAGTCAGTTGCTTTAATTGCCTCTTCATGGGGACACATTTGGGGAGCTCTGGACCCAAATTTGTTCAACAGGTAGCACTGCATTTGCTTTTTGCTTTTTGGTTCTGCTGGGGAAAGGTCACAGAGCTTGTGCAATCACTCATGTCTGTCCATCCATCCATGCATGGACTTTTTGCTTGTGAATGTGATACAGTGGGCAGTTTTTGAATTAGACCCATATAACATGTAGGACTTATAAAGTGTGTGAAAATTTAGATTGATTTTGATGTTCGTGGTGCCACCTGCAGCATTATGTAATATGTGGGTCAACATGTGAAAATCTTCTGACCACTCTGGCATTCATAATTTGTCATGGATTTTCATGAAATTTGTTGAGATTGTGAAGGAGGTCAAAATCTGGGTTGCATATGATACTGATTGTGCCATCTTTACCTTGACAGAGATTATGAGTTATAATGCCATGAAAGATGTTAAATTCTATATGTCAAAAAAATCATTGAATTAACATGCCAAATTTATAGTGTATATATATCATGTCCAATGTTGATATGTTATGTAATAGTGGTGACCTTGACCTATTTTTGTTACATCACCAGGCCTGTAAAGTAGAAACAGGTGATTTTGGAATGGCAGTGTGTAACCTGGACATCAATGATAAAGAGAATTGAGCCTGCAGATCAAAAGTGCACTTGAGTACATTGTATATAAAACTCTACTTGATGACCTACTTCTTATAGCTTAGGTCATTATAACCCAATGATTGTATGACCTTGACCTATTTTCCAAGGTCATAGAACACTTAAGAAAAAAACACTTTATTCGATACCTTATCTAGAATAAGGCAAATGATGCCAAATGTACTACAAATGTGTACCATGTGGAAGTTTGATTCTGCATAATATGAATTACCTTGATTAATTTCTCCAAGTCATGGAGGAAATGCTTTTCAGGACACTTTTTTTATTTGGAGATGGTCATCAGATTATATGTTGGCAGAACATTAGGCCCACAGGCCTCTTGTTTAAGAATTTTTGTGCTTTTTTACTTTTCTTGACTTTATCTCACAAACTGAGATGGATCCTTTTGAAGCTTTTTGGGAATGTACATCGACTTGGATCCCCATCAGATTTGTTCACTACATGATGGTAGTGTCATTTTGATTTTTAACAAGTTGTCAAAATTGGGAAAAATAAGTAGGGGTATATGCACATGTTATCAACAGTGATGATGGATATCATTCAAAGTGCACAGGAGCACTGCAGTCTTTACATGCAAGGTCAGATGAGCACAGGACTCATCATCCTCTTGTTTTTGTTTACACAATTTGTGGGTAGTGACTTGCGTGATATACAAAAGTACACAACAATGTGTATGATAAAAATTTAATTAGATTCATGACAAATAGAAAATTCTCTAAGGTGGCAGAGTAACATCATCCATGGGCTCCACTCACTTTCCCAAATGAAAAGTTGTAAAAATTCATAAACAGTGAAAACAAATACATGAGGGGAACATTGTTGTGAACAGATGAAAAAATGGTGAAGCAGTTGTCAATTATTGAGATATGATAACATCACCCCTTGGGCACCACGCTACTGACCTCCAAATGAGTACAGTTTAAAAAATTCATAACATGTCAAACATGATAAAAAAAATTGTAGTTTTTAATAGGTATCTGGTCCATCATGAGGTTCATCACCGAAAAAAAAAATTGGTAAAGTTGTGGTCAATATTTTAGATTTCTCGGTAATTTCATTAGGGTGGATAAACAGACAGACAGACAGACAGCTGGACAAGACAGGGAGCAGCAAATACTCTCCTGCACTTTATGTGTTGAAGGTAGAAAGTGTGCACTTTATGGTTGTGATATTTCTGTTTTTTTTTCTAGGATGCTATTTTAAGGCAAGAAGTCCCAAGATGCACACGAAAAATATGCTCTGTAAGTTCAATAACAAATTTATCATTTGCAATAGACATTCACACGGGTCTTGTCTGCTTCCCAAAAGCTTTGGGAGCAAAACTTGTTTGAAACAATTCTGGTTAGTTTCTCTAAAAATATCTATTTATTAATTTAATGCTGAACCAGAATTGTAAGTATATTTTAGAAGGCTGGCTGACACTGATGAGGAACCAGTCACAATAAATCACAAGAAATCAAAATATATTAATATTTTATTGTATTTTATCATAATGTATGTATAATGTTCATTACAATATACATCTTTATTGTATAAGTCAACATAGAGTTCATAGAGTTGTCTCAGTCAGTATACTCTGAAAGTGCATTCTTTTAATTTAAGTTTATATTCTGTGTACAAGTGGATGGAGTTGCAGATTTGATGATGTGGTGGAACAAGCAGCATATACTGGATAAAGGCTGTTAAACTTGACCTTGCAGTCTGACACTATTCTCACATTTCTTGGCAGTTCCTTTCATTAGTTTTATGTGGTGCACATAGGTGGCAGCTCCACCAGTGGAGCCTGCAGGTCAGGGGTTTGAGTTATTACTACTACACTGTGCTTCACTGTTATGCTGCATGTAATGTAGCAACTTAAGCTGCTTGATATGATGTGATTTGTCTCCAGTTTTCAGGAATAGCTCAGTGTGACATTCAACATACCATTTTAACTAATTCCATACTATGGTCACAGGCCTTGGTCAGTGGTTCTGGCACTGCCTTATGAGTCATGCTGCAGCTGCCGCAAGGGCAGTTGCAGCATGACTTGCCAGGCAGTGCCAGAACCACTGACTTCAGACTATAGGCGTGTTGGTACTTGAACAAATGCTCTTTTCATAAAGAATTTAGATATGCAATTGTCGTCCTAAATCTAGGTAAATATACGGAAATATCAGGGACTGGTATGGAATGAGTGAACTTGTACAGTCTACAGTAGGTCTGATTGTGTGTATATAGTCTCATGACTTATTGTTATTGTCATGACTAAGAATGGGGAACTACTAGCAGATCACTCATCGTAAGACTGGGTGTGTTAGTAGGCTACATATGTGACATATGAAAGTAATGTTAATAAGAAGATGTTAAAATAAGCCATTTGTTCTGTATTTTGTAAAAAATGGAATTAGTATCTGTGTACAACTTCAGTCTTTTAATTTGGAATCATTTGTGTTTAGATTTGCCTATTTGCAGAGTGTGGCATTTTGGATATATTTTTCTCAGTTCATTTGATGGTACATAGACCACAAAACTCCCCAAAATTCATTCAATTTCAAGGGGGGGGGGGGGGTAAACAGGAATTCTGTTCAAAAGGCAAGTGCTCAATTGAGATGTACATACAGTGCAATATTATAACCTAGTAAATACAGGGACTGTGCCTTGTATAAATTTCAGGGAGTGGTGAAGCCTGATATTGTGTTCTTTGGAGAGCAGTTGCCACTGAGGTTTTTCACCTTCACATTAGACATGCCACAGGCAGACCTGCTCATCGTGATGGGAACCTCACTAGAGGTATGCTGCAACTTATCCATTCTGTTGATTGAATATTAGATCTGTGTGCATTATCCTGATTATGTGGAGGCCTAAGATACAAAGATGTGCTGGAACAGCAAACAAATCTTTTGATAATAGTCAAAAGTAGGATGTCAGATGAAATTTCACATGAATTCAGTGGAATCATGTCAAGCAAGGTTGTTGATGTAGGGGAGGATCTGCAGTGCAGGCAACTGGGTTTACATGAGGCTGGTGAAAATTTGGTTGCAATACAAACCCTGGGCACATAAAGGTTCACACACACACACACACACACACACACACACACACACACACACACACACACACACACACACACACACACACACACACACACACACACACACACACACACACACACACACACACACACACACACACACACACACACACACACACACACACACACACACACACACACACACACACACACACACACACACACACACACACACACACACACACACTTTAAAATTAAATAATAAAAACAACACAATGGTAAGTCGGCACTCAAAAAAACAAACAAAAAAAAACTGAAATTAAAGCAGTGTATGAAGTATCACTTTTTGTCACTTGTCAGAATGATTACTAGTCCTTCGATTACTCTGATAGTCCTTATATGGTCTTGCTTTTTGTGTCACAAATTGATAGTAAATCATGGGAAACTGCCATAAACAATGTACATGTACTGTAAAATACTGCACCCATCAAAGTGAAATTAAATCTATGAACAGAGTGACACTTTCTCTGTTGTATTTGTTAAAAGTAACCACCCCACTAATAAGGGTGATTGTTCATATTTGGCTTTGTCATATTGTGGCACCAAATTATGATCAAGTTAGTTCATCTACTGTAAATGTACTTAATTTCATGTGTATATATTTTCATGGTTTTTGCATTTCACACATTTCATGGAAGTTTTAATTTCACTATTTTTTCGACTTTGTTCCTATTAAATCAATGATAAACTGCTATTTCACTGTATTTTTATTCTCAAGGGTTTGTGCCATTAGCCAGATAAGTGAAAATAAAAATACAGCAAAATAAAAGCCATTTACTGTGTGAGCAAAAATTACAATGAATTGGGTATCTCCAATCACACAGCAATCAAGCCTTTCCCACAACCCATTCCTGATGTTCATACATGTATGCATATTTTGTGTATGGACATGCATCTGTATATCTGATAATCAGTGTCAGGAGGTTGCCTGATGGCAGAGTAAGGTGGAACTAATTGCATAAACCCTTTCCCCCTTAAACCGGCCAAAACCGGTTGGTGGTCAAATGTCGTCTGCTTCAGTGTTTTCAACTAATTTCAACAGTTATGAAAAACAATTTGACTGAGAAATGTACATGAGACTTATCAAGATCACATGCCCCAGGTCAACAGCTTTCCTTGGCATGGGTTGGGCACTAAGTACCCAACCCATGGCAAGGAAAGCTGTTGAATAAGTCTTAATTCAAGGGGGAAAGGGTTAATGTCTTAGAACAGCAATTGTTACTTTCACAATTAATATTTCACACTTTGGTATTAGAATGACATAACCAGAAAATGTGTACAAATATGGCAGATTAGATGAGCAAAACAGATATAAATTTGAGGATGAAGAACCATGTGATCATGTTGTAGGTACAGCCATTTGCTGGAATATCTGAGTGTGTATTACCCGGTGTGCCACGCATACTGTTCAACAGAGAGGCAGCGGGTCCATTTGAGTCCAACCCTCGTGCCAATGATGTAGTGGTTGCAGGTAAGGCTCGGATGAAAATGTAGTTGTAGCAGGTTAGGGATTTATATGGTTGTAGCAGGTCAGACATGGATGTGGCTGTAGCAGGGAAGACATGGATGTAGTTGTAGCAGGTCAGACATGGAAGTAGCTGTAGCAGAGAAGACATGGATGTAGCTGTAGCAGGGAAGACATGGATGTACCTGTAGCAGGTCAGACATAGATGTAGCTGTAGCAGGGAAGACATGACTGAAGTCGCAGCAGGTAAGATACATGGGTGTAGTGGTAGAAGATAGGACTTGACTACTTGAAGCAGGTAAAAATATGTAGTTACAACAGGTAAGACGTGACTTGTGGCAAGTAAGACATGAATGAAGTTTTAACAGGTAAGTTGATGCAGGCAAGACATGACTAGTTGTTGCAGGTAAGACATGGGTGTAGTTGCGGCAGATAAGACACACCATTTAGTCATGACAGGTGAGACAGCTATCTACAAGGATGTAGTGTTCAAAGGTAAGACACAGGTGCAGTTGTATCAGGGAAGATGTAGTGTTGGCACTGGCATAAATGTACATGTAGTTGTATCATTTTGTTTTGATTTGATTATGTTTATCAGTGGAACCAGGGAGACATATTGTGCCTCCTTGTGTAACCTGCATGCTAATTCCAAAAGGATGATAATACTGGCCTATGCCTGAATCATCAAACACATAATATTACAGATGAGAAGATCTCGAACTAAGGCAAAATTACATGTTTAAGATATACTTATTTAACATCTTCAGGAACAGTTGAGACTTTGTGACTGCAGGTAAAACATGAGTGTGGCATTTACCACTAATTACACATGGTAGACATGACTTGAGTGAAGCACAGGCAGGTGTCTAGATGCATTGCTTGCTAGTGAGACTTGGGTGTATATGCAAGGAATTTTAACAAGTTTACAGTTTGGAATCTCCCCAGACATTATTATGCATTGCTTTGTGCTATCATAAGTGGAGACTTTCTGTTACAGGCGTGAAATCATAACATGTTGTATCACTTAAATAATTATTGTAGATCTTATTGCAATACTGTACTGATTATTTGCATAATTTTCTTTAATTGTATGATTTTATGATATAAATAGTTGGATAGCTTTTTATATTGGGATTAATAATTTACACCTGTGTTAAAAAAATTAATTTTTTTAATACTACTATTCTCCAGTAATATTCGTGCTTATTTATGTTGAAAATGTTTGTATACATAAGTTAACAATATATACCTGTGTTGTTTTTACCACTTGGCTATCATGAAAACCAGCTTAGTTGATTGATACTGTGCAGGAGAGATAGAGAATTTCATTACTTGCAGCAGCCCAGTCATGTATATTCCTGTATGTTAACTTTGTCTTTATTCAGGTGACTTAGTAGAAAAGATCAAAGATTTTTGCTGTGAGCTTGGATGGCAGGAGAAGTTGTTTGAGCTGACAACAGCAGGAGAAGAGACACATAAGCAGGTGAGTTAGGTGGATACTACACGTAGATGTCACAGATAAAGCTGTCTGTTCTTATTAACTACATGACATAATTTGTAGGTTTATATGTCAACACCATAAACCAACCCTCTTTTGATATGCTTTAAATTGCTTTATTTTCATGTGCACAAATTGTTATATTTTATATGTTGAAACATTTGCAAGGTCTTAGTACATGTATTTGCAATTTAACACATAGAAATACAGGGTTCTCAAACACAATCCAGATAAAAGTGTGGGTTGAAATGTACAAAGTCATAAACAGTAGCTGATTTTAGGAGGGAAATAAAAACAAAGTCATAGTCCCAGAATTTTGCTGTACATGTACATAGTATTTTGAAATTAACAGATCTTTTGCTATGAAACACATGAGAATAAAAATTACAGTGAAAATAAACCATTGCTGGTACATTTAATTGAAAGACCATAATTCATCAGGTCCCTGTTACTGTCTTGTATATAGTGTACCCTTCTCAGAATCATTTTAGGAGTGACTTTAAGGGTTATCTCTTAAAATGGAATCACTCTGTCAAGTCAGGTTGTATTTTGATCATTTGTTCACCATGGAAAAAAGTATGTGCCTGTTCTTATTCTGATTTCCTTTATGGGACTGATTCTTTTGCCATCACATGTAATGCTTAGTTTGTTCAACAGGTGGCACTGTGATATTCTTGTCAACTTTGTGATAGTCTTTGTATGCAGGGATTTTTTCCCCAATACCAATGAGAAAAGAGATATTAAACACTACTGCTTGTTGTCAGGGATTCCTAGCTGATCACTCTGCACCGAGATGTAGTGCTTTGTGTATGAAAGTTGTGGACAGCTTCAAAAAAAAAAAAAAAAAGAAAAAAGAAAAAAGAGAGATTTTTGAAGTGCCTGTCTGATTACTTGCTTGTTGTTTGAGTTATCCAAAACTGTTTGTTAAAGAAGGAAGTATTCTATGAATCATGTATTATGGTTTGTCTTTTTACAGGATGGGCCACCAAAGGATGAAGAGTGACTTCTCCTGAATGAACGATTATAACTTTACAGTGGCACACACTTAAACTGCAATAGATTCTCTCATGGACTCATGATGTGATAGATTAAAGTATATTGTACAGTACATATGATGTGATAGATGAAAATATATTGTAATATTGTACATATTTGATAAAATATATTTATGTAGTAATACTTGCCCAATGGGAGCACAATGATCATGCTTGATGTGTAGGCCATGTGACCCGTAAAGAGAATGATGTTTTTTTTTCATCTTCTATACAACAATAGGTTGACTACTGTTGTTAAATATCATCATGGTTACTATGACTGCACAAAATCAATACTAGAGCATGTTGTGCAACTAGAAAAGCTGAACTCCTGTTTCACATGTATCAATTTTACCAACCACATTTTCAGCTGACCTGAACTTATCTTTTGGTCATCTGTTGTCAATCTGTCCATTACACATTGTGTCAACAAATGAACGTTTTCAATTTTGTTCTCAAAAACTGCTTGCCTGATTTTCTTTTAAGCAATGTGAATGTATCTGGGGTGGTTCTCTACCAAATTTGACTCAATCTGTTTCAAAGTTATTCACTTGGTATGAGTACTGTCATTTGCTGATTTTTTTAACAAATTTGTGACATTATGTGATGATTAGTGAGGGTACATACTAGTTTGGTTTCTGTAGGAATACCAGTGTAAATTCATCAATAGTTTTCTCCAAAGCCATTGACCAGATCCACTAGAACCTTAGTAGGGATATACTTTGAATGAGTTTCCATGAAGTTTCTTCAAATGGTCACCTTCCAATTATTAGTTCGGTTTCTGTAGGAATACCAGTGTAAATGCATCAATAGTTTTCTCCAAAGCCATTGACCAGATCCACTAGAACCTTAGTAGGGATATACTTTGAGTGAGTTTCCATGAAGTTTCTTCAAATAGTCACCTTTCAATTATTAGATTTTTTGTGATCTTTTGGGGAGAATTTTTAAAAATGTTCTCTGAAGACACTTGACCAGCTGTTTCAGAATTCCACAGGAACACTTCTGTGGCATACCACTTATTTTACACCGTCCTGTAGAAAACAGGAAGCCATAAAAAAAAGAAAAAAATGCCCCACTGTCAATCTCACACTCCACATACCCACAGCCTCTGCCTGTGCTGCCACAGCCAGAGTCGTGGGAGCCCTGACAAGGGCTACTTTCTCCCTTTCCTTCCTTCAGTTGCCCACTCTGGCTTCCATCTCTCTAAAACCCAGCACACTACAGTATATCTCTTTTCCATGAGCTTCACCAGGAAGCTCTTCACTAAGCCTACCTCTACTCCACTTCCTGGCATTTCACCCTTCAACCCCATCATCCTTTCTAATCTATCACTTTCAGCCATATGTTTTGAACTTGTTCTAGGCTACATGCCTCATCTTTTTGTGTGCAACCCTCAAACAGTCTCTCTCTGAAGTCCTGGTATTCTGAACACCACAAAAACAAATGATCCATGGTCTTGTCCACACCTTCCATACATACTTGGCCCTTCCCATGACTACCCTCTGTCCACTTCTACTTCCACTTCTTGAGATTAATTCACCCCACTCTTCCTTGGAATAATTATCTTGAACCCTTACTTCCATCCCAACACCTTCCTTTTACTGGCTTCTCTAGTGCTTTGTAAGTTTTCAATGAGCTCTTCTCTTCAACCCTTCTTTTCCATTCCTTGTGGTTTCCTGCCACAACCTTACCAGCATGTCTTCCATGAAGTGTCAACCTAATCTGGCTCCTTGGAGTCCTACTTCCCTGCTAACTTGTCTATGTGTAGCACCCACAGTATCCATTCTTTAACTGCCCCAATTTACACCTTCCTGCACCACCTTTCTTCTCCTGTCCCATGAAAGTAGCGCCAATAGCTCAACTTTGCCTTTGCTAATCTTTCCTGAACATTGAACCATGGAGCCAAGTTCCCCTAACACTGCTTCCGCTGCCACACATGGTGGGGCTCCTAGTGTTCATTGCACATCTCTCTGTGTGCCCTGTCTAACCATTCCAGATCTGTCTCACTCATTGATATTACATCCAACCTATATAGCATGCCTGGTACTGCTACCCTCGCCCAACGTACCCACCCTGTGAATGCTCTAGTAAAACAATTTGCAGCTGTCAGTTTCATCATACTTTTTGTTCTATTAACCTTCTGCCTGATTTTGTTGACATGGTATGGAAACACTCCTTGACCTGTAGTTTCAATGCTAAAACCCAAATAGTCTTAATCATCTACCTTTTGTATATTTATGACATCTTGTGCCCTTCTGGAACCTCAAATTTTCAAACCATCCACTTCTGTCAGTGCCTCTGCTTCTGACCCACAATCATGACCTAATGCTTTCTCCTATTGTACTCCAGTCTCCAGTTCTCTGCATAGTTCCCTGCTATTTTGAGTAAATTTTGTAATTCCTCCTTCATGTTACCCCATAGAACAATGCCATCTGCAAAAAGCAAACCTGGTAGCCTCTCATTTCCCATCATAACACTTCTTCTTCCACTCTCAAGCAGCTGTTCACCCAACTCGCGTACGTTCAAAGCAAGGAATATAGTGGATAAAACACAGCCTTGCTTTAACCCAATGCATAGTTCTACTCCTTCCACTTCAATCTCCACCAAACTCATCCTGCACTTGACATCTGTATACAGAGCTTTCAACACTTCCACGAATCTGTCCCCCAAAGCCGAACCCTTCCATTTTTGTCCACAATGCATCTGTCCACACCCTATCATATGCTTTTCATGTGTCCAAAAATTCTGTGTACATGTACACCTTTCTTCTCTTCTTTCTTGCCATTTCTAATATCTGAGAGAGGTTAAGTGTGTATTTCTAGATCTTAATTTTTACATAATTTCTACTCATCTACAAGCTGTATTCTCATCACTGGTACAAATGTAGCTTGATTCCATTGCCACCAAACTTAATTAGTGGTGCTAATGTAATTTCCTGATATGTAACAAGCATAAAAATGCATGTCAGCATAATGACTTTCTTAGCTAGTTTTCAATAATATATGTAATTTGAATGCTATAAAATTAAACAGAAAGAATCAGTGTGAGGGTGATTATAGCTTTGAGCCACAAGAAGCCCAACCATGACCCAGGCTAGTTTTTGGAGAAAGGAACTTTACACAACGGTGATCTGCAGAATACAGCCTGCAGGTAGTGCATTTTGCAATGTCAAGTCATTTAATGGATCTTGGGGTCAAAGACTGTGTCTGCCTATGTGATGCCATGTTGTCCATCCCCATGAATGATTTATAAATCTTGTAAAAAGTGGTCAGAGAAGTGCAGACCTCTGCAGGCTACACTATGAGAATTGCTATTGCGAAAAGTCCCATTCTTCAGGTTGCGACTTCTGTTGGGGTTAATGTATGAAGGTCAGCTGAGCATGGGCTGGTCACATTGCCAAGGTGTTGCATACAGCATGTGTTAGTGAACAAATTTTAATACCTTTCTTGCCTGAAAATTGCTCAGTCTACCTATTGATTTAAAATGAACCTGCCTCATTTTCACTTCTTTCAACTGGCACAAATGGAGCACATTATCTATCATACTGTGCAGATGTCAGTTTTGTGATGATTGCCTATTTCTTTCTTCTTTCCTTTTTTTCTTCTTGACTGACTGAAGTACATCAATGTGTCATATTGAGAAAAAATAAAAAATAAAAAATAAAATAAGCATTAGTCTGAAAAAGGGTCCATATGTATTTTACTTCATAGATGAAATTGAGTCTGTGGGGACCTACAAGCCCAGTAATATTTTTTCGGTTATCGGACAATTCGTCAAAATCAACTTTGCCGTATATCACTTCGTCGGAGGTTAAAATTGTCAACTGTCTGAATGGCCATGATGACAATATGTCGAAATCAATTTGGCCGTCTGGTCAAACTGGTCGCGATCAACTTTGATGCAAGTTCATTCGGTTTGACTGAAAAGACAATTGGTTGCGTGTGCGACCATGGGGGCTACAATTTTGATGGGTTGATATCAAACTGTGAATAAAGTTTGCCTCCATATACATTAGCTGTTGTCCATCTCTTTTTTTTTTTTTTTTTTACAGGTTTTTCAGTCTGCTCTCTACCGTCGACCAGTCAGCATGGCTGAATTTGGTGGCAGTTGAGATATTTTTTTAACCGAACAAGAGTGTAAAAAGTTGGCAGGTTGTGTTTAGCCACATGATCATTGTACGGCCAACATCAACATTCACCGGACCCATTCACCTGGCACCCGTTTCACTACCAATTTTAGAGCGAAATGGCCTCACAATGAAGTTACTTTTTGACCAAACAACACTTTGATCATTCAGATTTTCGACCGAGTTGATTTCACCGATGTTACATTGCGATGAAGATGACTATCGACGAAGTTGTGAAGTGACGAGATTACTTTTAAACCATATTTAACCTTCAGCAAAGTTGGCCTCCGACGATTTTGATTTCGACGAAAAGTCCTAGATTCTATTTTTTCATCCTTTTCACAGACGCTTGTTATACTGTGCAGCCATTAGTTTTTGTATCAACACATTTTCTGATCTCTATTTGTACATGAAAGATTACATATATTGTGGCAATAAAGAACCTGAAAGGTGAATCTGGGTTGTATTTAATCTGTTTTATATACAAAATGTAGTTCATTCTATGTACATGTAATGAAAAAATTTAAAAAGTGGCTTAGGTTTGGAGAAACCATAGATTAGGAAAAATTGATAAAAAGCTTGTAGGGTCAGAAATCTGATTGTATTAAAAATGTCAGATCGAACCTGCCATTTATATATTGTCAAGTAAAACCTAAATCTAGTTTATTGAACTCAGATGAATTAAATAGGCTTCAGATACTTGCCTGCTTACTCAGACCTTCAAGATTATATACCTGCACTTTTTTTCTTTAACTGAAGATATGGACATTCCCACCATAGGCCAACAAATTTAACAGTCCACAGAGTCAGCAAAGCAGGCAACTTTAGTACAGCAATTGAAAGGAAATTTGTTCAGTTGCTCTCTCTGATTACATATTCTTGTAATGTAAAATCTCACAAAAATGTTAATATTTGTATTACATCAATTTTCCTTCTGAGGTCCTGTCCCTCTGAACAGTTTCTCTTTTTTATGAACTAGAAAATGCTTAATTCATGGTTATGGTCCATTTTTTTTAGCATTAAATGTGCATAAATAGTGTTACAATATTCAAAACGTAGGTTTGAACTTCAGTCTCGTACTCGGGAAAATTACCTTTGCACACTGGCTGCTAAATGGGAATAATGTGGTTTTGAAACACAAGCAAAGCAGTTCAGTATATGAAACCAGAAGGTTTGACAAAATGTACAGCAGGAAGTCCGAGCTGTATTCATTCAACAAAGCATTGTTTGGAAAAGGTGAGATGGGATGGGAGGGTAATCCAGCAGTGTAGGGGCTGTTGGGACATTTGTGCTCAATTTTCCTTCCAAAATTTACCTTATCCTTTCTTTATCTATATGCCAAGACCATCAGAAAAAGTTGGTGTAACACCTCAGGTCTGGTACATTTTCTCTCTCTGTAAGCCTTAAAAGAAAAGAGTAACACATTCATGTCATAACCACTTATTGGAAGATATTTTGCCATAGAACTTCAATATCACCGTTTAGCACTTGGAGGCTACAACCAAAAATCTTTTAGGCTTACACAGAGAAAATGGGCCACATCTGGAAGTGTTACCCAAGCTTTTTCTAAAGACTTTTTTGGTATATAAAACAACAAAATATAAGGTAATTCTCTGTGAGAGAAGTGGAAACGACCAAGCCCCCAAGCCCCAGGACTGCAACTGCTTTTATAACAAGTAAGCAGATCTCATGTGTTTTTAGAAGATTTGGAGCCTTTACAGAAAATGCAGAAGAATATTTTGAACAATTTTCTTAGTCTTACTTCAAAAAAGTTACAAAACATCAACAGGCTTGGCTCAATCGCCACACCACACTGACTGACATAACAATAACATGGACAGCTGAAAACAGTTACCAACTTTCAGGAAACATGGTCATTGACATTGGTTTAAGCTGCTGCGCAAAGAAAAAACAACATTTTAATACTGCAAGGGAGACATCAGTAGTCACCAGCAATATATGTTATAAGCAAAATTATTCTAAAATGTATGTATTGCCCAGCTGTTGGAATTCTTCACGCCTGCACACCATCGTCTGACACCTGCTGTCTGATAGCGTCACGTTGCCTGGTTGCGAGTAGCTCTTCTGTGGGGGAGAGTAGGAAAAGGGAGTCTCCAAGCGCAAAATGGCGTCGCACTTGATTGTTTTGGCTTCGTTTATCCACGGTGAACGCACATTTTATTTGTTTACTTGTTGTATATTCAAGCCAATTTCGTGAAAAATATTTTCCAGTTTTGTCATAGTACGCTTCCGTGAAAGACTTACAATCATTTGCTTTCAAACTATGACCGTAGACACAATGGACGGGGTGAAAAAGAACGGTGAGTAATTGGATGCAGTTTTTAAATTAATTGAGAATTTATCCTGTGTAACTAAACTAAAGTACTAAAGATATTTATCTTATTTATGACATTCAAAACCTGATACTGACACTTGCATGCTTACAGTGCCAACGTGTGTATATACTTATTCTCTGATAATTGTTTATCGTGCTGAACCAAACTTTCACAAGTTAGTAACAGCTGTCAGCTGTCTATAGTACCAGTAACCGGACCTAAAAACCATAAAAACTTTGAGTTTGACAAGTTAGCCGTCACATCTGTACATGTACATAGAATTTCTCATACTCACCTAAAATAATTATGAGCAACAATATTATACCAACATTTTTGAAAAGGAAATACCATGTGTCCGCAAAACATGGTTTATAATACATCGTGTGAAAGGCAAAAGACAACACATGACATGGAGGTGCCAGGATATGGATGTTGCAGCATCAAGGAACATTACATTATTGTCTTGCCATGCTGAGTATCACCTAAATATGTCCTAGATATGTGCTAATAATCTTTTATCCATACAGAACTAACAGCATACACACAATCCACATTTGCTTTTAGTGGGACTTGCTAAGAAAAAAATTAGCTTAACCTGAAACTGAACTATCACCACCAACCATGACCAACTGCAATCAGCCACAAAGTGATATTTATTTCAACAGCATTTCTTTCTTTCCACTGAGAAATGGTGATTGATCTTTGCATCTTTTAATCTTTTTCATGAAGGTAACAATAATCATAACTCAGTGGTCCATCTCTTATAAGGACCTCCTGTATGTAAGGAGCGTTGTAATGTCAAGGCAGAGCTTGACCCAGTAGCTTTATGACATGAGCCCCTGAAATTTCAGTTCAAGGAGCCCATCTGCAAACGACACAGTATGGCCTCAATCTTTGTGTACCTTTTCAGTACAAACAAATGTACCTGAAGGGTCAATACACTGATCGTCACATGCACCAAATGCTTTATAAATGGATGAATGAACATAACAGGTATACATACACTTTGGTATAGGGCAGTCTGCATATTTTCTCAAGATGTGTGCTGAATGTCTCCAGATATCAAACTCCGTGTCTGCATATATCTGAACAAAAGAAGTATATTACCCGAAGTTTTAATCAAATTTCAAAATGGACACACGGTCTAACATTGTATAATGTATTACCTGATTTTTAGCTCAGTTGACTTGTCAGTCAGCTGAGCTTTTGTGAGGGTCTGTCGTCTGTCCATAATTCACATTTTCGACTTCTTCTCCAAAACTGTCCGTTAGATTCACTTTAAGCATGGTGGGGATGGGCCTTGGGTGGGTCGCTACCAAGTTTGTTCAAATGGTCATGCTCCAGTGATTTTTTATATTTTTTTATGTTTTTTTTTTGTGTTTTTTTTTTTTTGTTTGTTCCTTTTTTGGGGCAAATCTTAAAAAAATCATCTTCTCCGAAACCGCTCACCCAATTGCTTTGATATCCCACAGGAACACTCCTGGGGACTCCTAGTTCTAAATTTGTTCACCAGGTGGGGCCGTGATTTTTTTCTTTTTTATTTTCTTTTCTTTTTTTTTTTTTGTATGTTTTTGGTATTTTTGACTTCTCCAGAACTGTCACTCAGATTAAGCTGAAACTTGGTGGATATGTTCCTTGAAGGGTCAAACAAAGTTGTTCACCAGGTGGCAATGCTATGGATTCCTGATTTTTTTAACAAATTTTTCAATTCGGGTACTTATCGGTTAATGCAGCTTTCCTATTGATTACTATATGTAAGTCAATGGGCATTCTAATGCTAATTCACATTTTCGACTTCTACTCCAAAACCGTCGTCAAGATTGACTTCAAACTTGGTGGCAATGTACCTTGGGTGGGTTTCTACCAGGTTTGTCCAAGTGGTCACACTCGAGTGATTTTTGGATTTTTAATGAATTTTTTGTTCTCTTTTTGGACAAATATTAAAAAATCTTATTCTCCACAACCGCTCACCTAATTGCTTTGATATAACATAAAAATATTCTTATTTCTTAATTTGTTCACCAGGTGGTGCTGCAATTTTTTTTCAAATTTTTCTTTGAGTTTTTGTGTGTTTTTTCTTACTTATGACATCTTGTCCTGAACGGTTTGTACTCAGATTAAGTTGAAACTGTTTGGATATGTTCCTTGTGAAAGGGCCAAGCAAATGTTCACTAGGTAGCACTGCTGTAGATTTCTGATTTTTAACGATTTTTTTCAATTCTGGTACTTATCGGTAAATTCACCTTCGCTATTGCTTACAATGCAAGTCGATGGGCATTCTAATGGTAATTCACATTTTGGACTTTTTCCGGAGAAACTGTCAGACAGATTCACTTAAAACTTTGGGGCAATGTACCTTGGGTGGATCTTTACCAAGTTTGTTCAAATGGTCATGCTCCAGGGATTTTTTTTTTTTTTTTGTATGAGGGAAGTTTAACATGGGAATTTCTTGTGATGGTTATTACTTAAATAATTTTAACATATTTGTGCCAAACTTGGTAGGGATGTACCTTTTATAAGTGTCTACCTATTTTGTGCATATGGTCATGCTCCAGTGATGTTTGGACCGTGACCTTATTCCCAAGGTCACAAGCCAAACTGACACAAAATTTACTGTTCACTTGATAACTTGAGGTCTGTTCTGATTTAGGACCTTGATAATGCACATGTTAATGTTTCTCTATGAAGGTCATGCACAGACAGTACATGAGTGACCTTGACCTCGTTTCTGGGATCACCGCGCAACATACATGAATTTTACTCTTCACTATAACTTGAGAACTACTTGAACTGGGACTTTGATGTTGCACATATTAGTGTTCTTCTATAAAGGTCAGACTTATTCAGTACATGGGTGACCTTGATCCTGTTCCAAGTTCACAGAGCTGCAAGTGTGATGAATGTCTAAGTCAGCTGAGCATGGGCTGTTCACACAGCCCTCTTGTTATGTATAGGCAGACTTTGAATACATATGAAACTCACATTGCATGGTTTTCAACTGAGGTACCTGAACTTTGTGAACTTTAAAAACTATGTTACCAGGTAGCATGGATTGATACTTGTACAAACTGTCATTAGCAGTGTTTCTGTTTTGGGAAGAAATGATTCTGGGCAGGAAACCACGAGCCGCAAAGAGGCCTGTGGTTTCCTTGCACAGGATTATTTAGTCTCAAACAGAAACACATGCAAATGATGGTTTGTATTTATCTCATAATGTTTCTATGGACAACAAACAATAGTTTTTAAGCAAAAAAGAGGCCAGAAATGCATTGAATAGCATAACCACCCAACACTGCCATGCATGTATGAATCCGTATTTTTCAAGAAATGTAATGCGGTCCAAGTTCGAATGGCACAGCAAGTTGACAACCGGCCGAACAGGCATGGCAAGGAAAAAGAAACAGTGGCAAATACAAATGCATAGAGCCAGTGTTGATTCTAGGGCGGGGGAGTGGGGGATTTTGCCACCTTTTGACAACTTTGGCCCAGATTATTACACATGAAGGGCCAGGTCCCCCACTTTTAATGCTTATATCTTAGTGCATTTCTATTGGGTTGGCCCATTCTGGAAAATCAGGTGGGCCCCTTTCACACAAATCCTAGAATCAACTCTGTAGAGCGATGACTTTATTTGCAGCAGAAAAAGTGGCATTTTACTGCAAAGTACATGAAACAGCAACATGTCACACCGGTGTCAACGAATATTTGGGCCCCCGGGCCCTTCCATTCGCCGAACAGATGGGCCCCGGGCCCAAATATTCGGGCCCCCGGGGGCCCAAACGTTCTAGAATATTTGGGCCCCTTCCGAATATTTGGGCCCCCTTTCATATTTGATTTTTGTTACATGTATACTTCATGAGACATCTTAACCATTGTTGTAACATTGATGACGCTAATACATGTAGTGCAAAATAGCAAAATTGGTCATGTTACAATAGACTAAAGGTAAAAGGTGCTGGTCACAGTGTTTTGTCAGCTGAGCATGAGAGTAGATTCAGTGCAAAATGTTTACTTTAAATTCTCATAGAAAATGGGAAATCTAACTTTGATGCAAGTATGTTCGGATCTGAGCATAACAGTTATAATTGGACCAGTAATTTACACGAATAGCTGAGCTAACCCAAACTACATTTACATGTACTTCTGTAAAATAACTATAAATGACTTTTAATTTCCAGTTATGTAGATAGCTGCTGGGGGGGGGGGGGAGGGCACGTGCAGGCTTTTGATTCCAAAATGTTTGGGCCACTTGACCCCTGAACAGTATCTAAGTGCCTTGAGGTGGCTATAAATGGGAAAGGGGCCCTTTGAGTCCAGACTATTGGGCCCCCTTTTGTTATCTAAATGCATTGAAGTGGATCTTGAATATTTTGGCCTCCTATTTGTATGTAAGTGCCTTGCAGTGGATATATATATGGGAAGGGGGCCCTTTGGTTCCAGATTATTTGGGCCCCCTATTTGTAAGTAAATGCCTTGCAGTGGATATAAATGGGGATCCAATTCATTAGGCGGGGGCCCAAATGTTCGTCGGGGGGCCCAAACGTTCGGCGAATGAATGGGCCCCCGGGGGCCCCTCCATTCGGGGGGCCCAAATATTCTCTGACACCGGCGCTCCTTACCAAATATGATACTGTACTATGTAATGTGGAACAGCAGACATGATAGCCATAACACATGCCTTTACTATCCTCCAAAGTGCCCCATTATGGGATAAATGTATGTATACATATTTATCTTCATATTTAGTATTAACGCAAATAAGTCTTATTCGATTGCAGTTTCTATTGAAAATAAAGCAGCAGTTTTTTTTAGCTTCAAAAGCATTCAGTCAATGATAAATGATATGTTTTGAATAATTCACACCTTTTTAGATTATAGCAGGCCCATAAGGGCCAGTAACACAAGAACATCAGTACCTGCAATGGGCTTTGAGCCAGTGTTTACATGTTTTCTTTTGATTTTTAATGATTCAATGGCACTATAGCCATGTTCATACCAGCCATGTGTTGCGGGACCAATGGCCATGGGTATGCCTTATGGACAAATAACTTCATATTTATTGATGTGTGCCACTTGTTCTATTATGGGCACAAGATATCCTGTTTTCCTGGGTTAAGAAGAAAGAAATTCTGCCATTTTTAAGGGTCCGCCCCACAGGGGAACCCTTTCTGTTTTTAGGATGTCCGTCTCGATGTGCACGTTCTCGTCGCCATGATATCTACAGAATGCCTCCATGTATTTTGCTCAAATTTGACATATGCTTAGCTTATGTAGCAAGATGAACTGATTAGACTTTGGTGTCACCATGACCTAATTTGAGCAAATGGCAGCCCAATTACATGCTCATTAGGGATCGCTACTGCAATATCTCCAGAATGCCCCAATGTATTTTGCTCAAATTTGGCAGTTTGCTTATCTGGCATGCCAAGGTGAACTGGTTAGATTTTGGTGTCACCATGACGTAATTTGAGCAAATGGCGGACCCTTCAGTCAATGCTTGCATTGAAGGTACATGTATGTCCGGTTTCAATTAAGGACAGGAGATTCTTCAAAAGGATTTTGGGATAATTTAATCCTAATGCTATCAAAGGTTACAGATAGAAAAGTATTCACCCAGCCATTCAAAACTCTATAAAATAGCATGCTCCAAAAATGTAAAAATCTAAACTTGTTGGACCAATTGTTGAGTAAATATGTAGATTTGCGACATGAGCATAAAATATAATCAACACTTAAAAAATTAAAGCAAATTGTGAAATGTTTGCACAATGTTAATGGCTGAGTTTGAAATGCCATATTTGGAAATCAAACTAGATACTGGGCCTAGATTACACTATTTTAACATAAATTTCCTGATGGGGCAGGGTCCGCACCCCACAGTAAACCCTACCTCAGCTGAATCAAACTGCTATTTCATATTTCCTGCTTAAAACCAAAATAGATTGGAGAATCTCACTGTCAGGATCAATGTCATATATGTATTGGAGTGTCTGTTAAGGTATAGTGACTGCAACATTACAAGATATTAAAGGAATGTTTTTCTTCAATTGAATTAGTGAGAAAAAATTGCAAATATGAAAACATTAACATTACCACATGTTCCTTTACAGGTGATATGCAGTCAGTAACTGTAAAAGTTTTGATGTAAATTTGACAATGCATATACCATCTTAACCTTGTCCAAGCTTTTGATGTGATGAGTGGATTTCCTTGTTGAATGAAGAAAAAGTCATCAATATAGGTCTTGGTCATCTTATTTGTATTTAAGATGTCTGTGTTTCCTATTTGTAAAAAGATTATTAAAATTTGCAAAAATTATCTTCACTGATGGCTTCTAAATCTGTTGGTTAAAGCACATGTTTCTATGACTGATGAATGGTAATTCAATTCTTTATCAGACTCTAAAGACTAACATTGAGTGTCCAACATGCATAAAGATGGCCTAAAGTATTAACCCATATATTTCACGAGGCTGGTGAAGTAAGCCAAACCTACATTAATCCTTTTGCACAGATGTTGGCGTGTATTTTCCAACCAAAATTGTGTGGTTTAAGAAACCAAAGAGCTCTGAGAAAACTTCTGTGCACAGTCACAGTGGTAAGAACTTTTTCCACTTTCTTCCCTGGCAGAGAATCAATCCTGGGTCACCGAGGTGAAGCTTGTTACTGGCCAGTCAATTGCGCAGCCATGCTTGAAATATTCAGTCATGTCAACTTATTATTACTAAATTATGATGTGGTTAACCAAAGCATGTGGAATAAACTTGACCAAGATGTCCACCAAAGCAATCAGAAGAATGGCATGATTACGTACGTAGGCTATATATATCTCAGTGCACACTGGACCAATCAAAATGGGTGTTTTTACCCCCTAATTGGCTCCATAAGTGGATGGCCATGCATGTCTGTGCTTCCATATGTGGAAGCACCTTATAAATTATCCCAGTAGTTCCTCACCAAATCAATATACATGTACAACCACCAGTCTTGTATATCTGAAGCTTATTCCAAACTTTGGATTATGAACTTAACCATATTTTCAAGGTCACGAGGGTCCTCATATCAAATTATAAATGCTGTATCAGGAGAAGGATGAAACAAATTAAGCTGCATCCTTCAAACTTTGACAGCTGAAGCATCTTATGAAGACCTCGGATGAGTGTGCTTCTTGGTGTCTTTAACCTAATTTTCAAGGTCACAGAGGGGCAACATTTCATTTTTGTTTATTATATGACTCAACTCCCTGTGAATTCTGTAAACTAGCCCTTCATGAGACATTAATATTTGTTATCCAATGCATTGATAACTGTGTGTGTATATATGTGATGTTGGTGGAGGGGGTCTTGATTTGACTTATTTTAATTCATTTGCAGCCATGTCTGTAAATACAGGGTTAGTGCTGAGCTATACAGTTTACAGGAGCATAATGTTTGAGCTTGCCATAAAAATCTGTCTTCAGGCCTGAGTATGTAGCTAAGCCGGCAAATAACTGCCATGTACATGATAAAAGTGCTGTGCAAAACATTTTTGAAAAATGAATCCAAGATCTGAACATTTGAGCCATTGCAAATTTATTTTATAAATGCAACATTTATTTACACATTCATTTATTTATTTTTTTATTTTTATTTTTTTTAAATTTCCTCCTCCTATTATTATTTGCATGTGGTGATCAATGAAACATTATACACTGAACCACTGAACATTGAGTCCAAACTCAATGGCACCGCAAGATCATCAAGTTTATTTTATGTTATTCTGTTTTATTTTATGACCACTTTTATGCATCAGAAAGAGCAAACTGACCAGCTTGTTTCTCTGTTCCATTTGCATCTATTTTGCTGTTCAAACAAGTTGTATAATGTACGTAACTGTCTGGTACTGGCCTACATGGGTCTGTGAGGATGTTCAGTATTTGCATGCGATATATTATGGAAAAGACACAAGTGATTGGACTGCAGTCTGACAATTCTCTTTGACTGAAAATTGCTCCAACCATGTTGTATTTTATAAATGAAAATGCAAACTTACAAGTGCATGTACATTCAAATTAAGATAACTGCTTTTAACTTTTAAATAGAAAATTGAAGATTATACCTCTTCAAATTGTAATTTTTTTTTTTAAGCTTGTGCATTATTACCCAACAGCATGTGAAACAAACATGAAAGAAATAGCACAATTCTACATAAGTAGACTGCTGTGTCTTACTTTCTGATGTAGTCTGTCCGTGAAGTTGCAGAGGTAAGTTATGTATACATGTACATCTTATTGTGTGTTGCCTGTCCCAAAAGACACACATATATCTTTGCTGATAATTTCTGGGATGTTGGTGCATTTGCTATGTCCTACGTAGTGTTGTGTGGCAGCTTTCAGTAGCTGAGCAGTGGGGGCCTACGTGTGGCAGTTCTACTGTGTAGATGGATAACAGACTACTTGGTAGTGTGAACCCTTCATTGATCTCAGGCTTATTGCCAATGAGGAAAACAGAGATTAATTATTCATCAGATGATTTGTAGTCTTCGGCGCTAAGACCCACTTGTATTTCCTGATGTGTAGCTGTGCTTAATGAGATGCACCTTGTTCCATACATGAGCATGTTTCAGTTAACCAGCCAACTTCCATTAATTAAACATGTTCATAATAGATTTTGGCTCTGTACGTATTTCTGTTTAAAAAAAAACAAACAAAAAGAACAGCAAGATTGCTCTTACCAGGACATTGGAAGTTTTGATATTATTTAAGAGAGACCTGTCATGACCTTGTGTGGCACTGTGTAGTCACAGCTTAAAGCCCTGCCGTGTCTTGACACTTTTTGCCAAGCTTTGGAATTGCTGCCAACATTTATCATTACAGATATTGCACAATCTGCAGTGGAGCAGTACAGCATGTGTTGCTGGTTGTTAAACCAGACAGATTAGTTTTTAAGGCTGTTTAATTTTCATGCAAAATGCTATAAGCTGTTGGCACCCAAAGTCCTACATAAGTTTGAAACAGTTATATGGATGATTAGTTCTACAATAAGTTGGATTTAAAAGGGTAAAATCATAAACTGTAGTAAAGATGTTGATGTTAAACAATTAATACGAGTACCTGTATGTAACTTAAATAATGACCATGCATACATGGTAACTTGTCTGTCTGGCAGACCACTAATATAAACATGATAAATATTATTTGTTTTTCATCTATGGACTAGTATTCTCTGTATCTGAAAATAAAACGGTACATGTATGTATGTTGTGTACCTGTATAAAATTTAAAGGTAATTTTTCTCAGAAAAGAGATAATTCGTCTTGCACACAAATATATATGTCTGTATATTTTTACCTATTACAGTTCATATGGTTGACTCACATTCTAGACTTAACCAATAGTTCTAGATCTATGTTGTAGCTAGCTTGCATTGAACCATTTATATCTGACAGCCATGCTAATGATTCTCATATTTCAGATTCAGTGAGCACCCGTAAAATGCAGATTGATATTCATGAGTTCAGATCTCATAATTGTAGGGTCTCATGTTTTCTTCCTTGCCTTGCACATTTAGTCTCACTGTAAAGGATTTGGTCAAAGGTTGTTATGCTTGCATACCATGGTTGAGTAATACCTTTTAGTTACCAGCCTTGTCAATGGCACAGCTATAAGTTGAACCAACATTTGAGTCCAAGCATTTCACATGCTGTTTCTGCATTGTACACAGTTAGTTTGCTTGAGCACAGAAATGCACAGTTCCTTTTTTCAGCCTAATTTGGATATTAAAGTAGTGTATAAAGGGGAATAGAATAACTGCATTACATGTAGATCTTGAAAAGAAAGTTGATCAAGAGGAAGGATCAACCAATTTCAACTTTATAGTGTAGAGCTTGAGGTCTTATTGTCAAGTGGAGTAAGTAATAGTAATATTACTTGGTAAAGCTATCGAAATGAATGCGTACTAAGTCCAGCAAAGAGGGATTGAGCAACAGCAAAACATTGTATTTTATTTTGTGTCAATGTACTTAAATCTTTTCTTACACAAAACTTTTAACTTCATCTGCTCTAAATACATCTTAAATTGATTATTCTCTGCACAAACAAATCCAAATTGGGGGTTAAAACTGTGCCCAAAATGGTGTCAGTCTATTTAATTTGAACATGCACTTCATGGGTATCTCAGGATGTGTGTGTTAATGGCATTTAAACTGTTGGATATTCTATGTTAATATACATTGTATTTATGAGTACAGTGTACTTCAGTATCTATACGCTCATCACCATCGTGGAATGCCACAGTTACCGTGTCTCTGATATTCCTTTGTCTAATTTCAATTAAGGTTCAGTTGGTCAACCACCGCGGGCAAAGTCAACCAACTCCAAGCCCAGCATGCCCCAGACTCGTACCTTCCAGCCCAAAGTGAAGACAAAAAGCAACAACAATGGCATGATTAAGACACAGTCTGACACATCTATCGTCAATGGCCTCAAAAACTTGTCCCTCAACAGTGCTGGCTCTCGCACTTCATCAGCAAGTTCAAGGTAATTAATTCAATGTGGAATAAAGGTGCACGGGGAGGGAGGCATTGGAATAAGTCAGTTGGACCAGTCCATTGTATTTAAATAAAATGTCAAATGCATGAATACTGTAAGTGTTAGTGGTGTGTTGGGTGAAATGTATGAAACTCACTAAGAAAGTTACCATTTTATTTGATCAGACACTGATGTAATGATCAGTGATTATATATTGGGACAAATGTACAGGTAGCAAGGAGCCTACACCAGGTGGACTGAGCTTCACATGGCAATGCTACAATGTGCCAAACTCTATTTAATTTCTTTGTCCTGTTTCTTGCTAACAGATCAATCTCCTTGTTTTGACCACTCCTCAGAGATGATACAGAACTTAGTCTGCTTTGGAGGCCATTTGTGCTCGTACTTCCAATTCGATTATCTATTTTTTGTTTTGTTTTATTTTTAGTTAAGTGTAGTTGAGTTCAGTTTAAGGTTTGATTTAGGTAAGTTTAAGTTTTAGATTAGTTCCTTTTCTTTTTTAGTTTAGTTTAGTTTAACTTAGTTTAGTTTACGTTTAGTTTTAATTTAGTTGAGCTTAGCTTAGTTTACTTTACTTCAACTTTTAATTTAGTGTAGCGTAACTTAGTTTAGTTCACTGTAAGGTTTAGTTTATTTTATTGCAGTTTAATTTAAGTTTTGTTTAGTTTAGTTTAGTTTAAATCCTGTCATATCCTGTGCTGTCCTGAACAAGTTTCTTTAAACCTAATAACTAGTAATTGGCTTCGAAAATACTACAAATGAATAATAATAGTTATATTATTAATGTATGTTTTTGTGCCATTAGGATCATTGTATGGCCTTTTTCTTGAGCTTGTATTCCTTGCTCGGGAAAAAAAAAGAAAAGGAAAAGGAAAGAAATCAAAAGTGTGTTGCTCAGGGTCTTAAATTGCATGCTCATAAGTTAAGAAATTATAGTGTATGTTTTTCATATATGCCTATTAGAAAATCAAATGGTAGTCGAGGGTGTCAGACAGTGGAAGACATTGCACGGCACATCCTGACAAAGAGAGCTCGCAATGTTGTGGTGATGGCAGGAGCAGGCATCAGTACACCCAGCGGCATTCCTGACTTCAGGTATGATGTAGTACATCTTGGCACCAGTATTTCCTGACAACAGTTATGATGTACATGAACATCTCAATATTTTTTTAATATTTCATGTCTTTTGGTATTACTTACTTACATTGTAATGCCATTGGTAATTCATGTATACATGACTTGCACCATAATGCCCTCAGTATTGCCCGACTTCATGTATGACTTGCACTATAATGCCCTCAGTATTGCCTCACTTCATGTATGATGTACACTGTATCATGCCCTCAGTATTTCTTTACTTCGTTTTCTTTTGAGTAAATTACATCATAATGCCTCTGACATAGTGCCCTCAGTATTGCCGGACTTCATGGTATGTTTTATGACCACGGAACGGGCAGGTCTTCAATCAGAAACCTTCGGCACCAACTACATGGTCAAAAATGGGAAACGCACATACCAACTGCACCAAATCTCCATTCATAAAAAAGAATGGTTCAATGGAGGCCAGTATTGCACGGATGCCATAATCAACACCGCCCAGTATGATGTATACTGTATCGTGCCCTTGGTATTTCCCTACTTCATGAAAGGCTCATATCATAATGAGCTGACAACTGGGCAAGCAGCCGTAGAATCTTGGAGGCTTATATCATGATGCCCTATGACTTAAACTGTAATGCCCTGTGTATTTTCTGACTTCATACAGTGTAATGCATGTGGTATTTTCTAACTTATGTATGACTTACACTTTAATGCACTTGGTATTTCCTTACTTCATGTACTTACACAGTAATGTCACTCTGAGTATTTTATGACTTCATATTTGATGTACACTGTTATGCACTGGTATTTCATGACCTCATGCATGAACTAGACTGTAATATCCTGGGTATTTCATGACTTAATGTTTTGATTTATACCCTATGTATGATGTGCACCTCATCTGTTAATCCTTACTTTAGGTGTGTTCTACATACAGACTCCATCATTTTCTGTTTCAGGACTCCTGGAACAGGCCTGTATGACAATTTGAAGCAGTACAAGATTCCATATCCACAGGCTATCTTTGACATAGATTACTTTGAACGCAACCCAAAGGCATTTTTCACGCTCGCCAAAGAACTCTACCCAGCAGAAAATTATCGACCCAACTATGTTCATTACTTCCTACGGCTGCTGTATGAGAAAGGACTTCTTTTACGAATATACACACAGAATATAGACGGACTGGAGAGGAGTGAGTAATTTTTGGGAGCCAGTATACTGTTTAGAATGTTTTTAAAAGAATCAGTTTTATTGAACAGTGGTTTCTCTCTCTTTTAAGGCCAATGCTGGTGCACCAGAATTGTGGTCTGAACAGGGAATACCTCACTTGAGGGGGGAAAGGAAATGAAATACAGTACACTTGTTTCATGCAGAAGTGCATGGCCTTGATCTGTAGATCAAGGCGGTGGCCTCTCATTGGCCCAGTCTTAGAAGATGGGGAACGCTGTGCTGCTTTTCCCATAATCATTCATACAGTCCATATGGTTTGCACTTAAAGTTTACCAGTTTGTCACTATTGATGATACATAATGCATCATATATGGAAATGGATAGTTTTTTTTCTTCTTTTCTTTTTTTTTTTTAAATTGGACAGTCGATGTTTATGATATAAGTGTTGATTGTATTGACTGGTTATTAGTCCCCCGCCCACTTGGTGGGGGACTATAGGTTTGCACCTCGTCCGTCCGTCTGTCCTTCCATCCGTCCCTCCGAAGCTTCTCCGGGCCATATTTCCAACACCATAACACCCACAGCTACCAAATTTAATGTGTTTGTACTTCCTAGGATAGAGGTGTATCGTGTGCCAAAAGTAGGTCACTAGGTCAAATATCTGGGTCACAGAATGCATATGTATGAAAAATCTTGTCCGGGCCATAACTTTTTTGTCCTTTTACTTAGAGTCATGAAATGTTACACAAATGTGAAGCTTAGTCTAAGAAAGTACCATAAAGCAAAACTAGGTCACTAGGTCAAATATTTGGGTCACCATGATATGTAAATATACAGAATTTTCATGTCCTGACTGTAATTTTTTTAACTTTTAGACCTCTTTTTATGAAATTTTACATGATAATGTACCTTGACCCAAAAGTGTGTCATGAGGGGAAATTAGGTCACTAGGTAAAATATATAGGTCACGGTATAAAATTCTGTGTAAGACCTTGTCAGCACCAAATTTCTTATACCATAATACCTACAGCTACTAACTTTGTTATGTGCATACTTCTTGGGGTGCTGGAGTGTAGCATGGCAAAAGTAGGTCACTAGGTTCAAAATCTAGGTCACAATGTGAAATCCATGTAAAAACTTGTTGGGGCCATAACATTTTTGTCCTTTTACTTAGATTGATGAAATTTTAAACAAATGTGAAACGTAACATGGAAATGTGTCGTAAAGTAAAATTTGGTTACTAGGTCAAATATTTGGGTCACAGTAATGCATAAATGTACAGTATTTTCATGTCCTTACTGTAATTCTTAAAAAATTTTGACTTCTTGTTATAAAATTTTACTGATAATGTATTGTGACCTAAAAGTGTGTCACGACGCAAAACTAAGGTCACTAGGTCAAATATCTAGGTCACAGTGTAAACTCCATGTAAAACCTTGTCCATGCCATATTTCCCTTACTATAATACCTACAGCTACCAAATTTATTATTTTAATACTACCTGGGGAGTTGTTGTGTCACATGGCAAAAGTAGGTCACTAGGTCAAATATCTAGGTCACTGTGAAATCCATTAAAAATCTTGTCGGGGCCATAACTTTTTTGTCCTTTTACTTAGATTAATGAAATTTTACACAAATATGAAGCTTAATCTAAGAATGTGCCATAAAGCAAAACTAGGTCACCAGGTCAAATATGTTGGTCACAGTGATTTGTAAATGTTCAGTATTTTCACGTCCTGACTATAATTTTGTGTGACTTTTGACTTCTTGTAATGAAATTTTACCTGTTAATTCATTGTGACTTGAAAATGTGTTATGAGCAAAAATAGGTCACTAGGTCAGATATGTTGGTCACAGTATATAGTAGTCCATTCAACCTCGTGGGCTACGAGCGGGGAACTATGTATTGCTCTGCAATACTCATTAACTTGTTTGTGTATTGTTTGTATATACATTGCCTGGTATCCCTTGCAGTGCATTCTCTCTCTCTCTCTCTCTCTCTCTCTCTCTCTCTCTCTCTCTCTCTCTCTCTCTCCCTCTCTCTCTCTCTCTCTCTCTCTCTCTCTCTCTCTCTCTCTCTCTCTCTCTCTCTGTACGTATATTATATATACAGCTCACTGCATTTCATTTACTTCATAATCGGTATTGAATTCTGATGCTATGGTAAAGTGGAATTAAGTCTAAATGTATAGTTATTGCACAGATAATATATGATTTACTGACTTTTTTGTTAAGTCTCTGGGCCATAGTATATTTTTACAATGTTCTCTTGCAATAATTAGTGACAGATGCAGCTTTATACATACTCACAGCAATATTAAAACAGCTTTCAGCTTCAAAACTGTATAAAAATGAAATAAATAAAAATCAATGTACTATCATTGTTTCTTACACGTTACACTTCTGTATCAGTTAATGACTAACGATTCTGATAATTTCCGTCGACTTTCATATCTCAGCATGATTTTGTTGATGCAGGTTGCCAGATTTTGTAAACATAATAGGATTTTCAGTTTTCATGAGAGAGACAACCTTTGTGTGTTTATTGTTAGTTCTGTGATATATCGGTATGAATTTTGTTTCAAAAAGATCTTTAAAATGTTTACAACCTAGTAACACATGATATTCATCCTCAATAACTCAAATCCCATTGTTCCCATAAAACTCAGATATCCTTCATTTCTTGGAATATTTTAATGTCTGAACCTCTCTAAATTGAGAATTTATGATTTAAACATCTAAATTTTCCTAATGCTGATATCAATTTTCTATTAGATAAAGTTCAGGTTCTAATAAAGATTTACATGCGCTGTGCAAATCTAGTTTCCTTAATTCTTTTATATTTGCATGCCACCGCAGTTTATATTAATCGTTTAATCTCTGAATAAACTCACTCAGAGGCAGATGTTCATCTGCAACTCCTTGCATTAACTATAGGTGACCAAATCCAAATTTACTTACTAGAGCCTTAACATTTGTGGCTCACGTCCTGCTGTCATTTTCATCAAGATTTTTCAACATCAAATAACTTCTTCTATGTGGTGTATCATCCGACATTTTAAGGAGTTTCAACCAATATTTGAGTATAGTTATTGGCCCTTTGTTATTACATAATCCACCATGTCTTTATCTCAATCATGAACCTATGTTATAACAGTATGAACTCAACATGTTGGGCATTATGTTTAATATTCATAAAGCTTGTGTATCACGTCAACAAATATAGACAAACTGAGGAGTTACTATGGACTTGAGACTCTTGGCCTGTCATACCCAGGTCTCAATTCTGGTGTGAAGACCTGTCAGTAGAAAACTGTATTGGTGTACAAACTTTTGGCCTGGACTCCATATATATATCCAGGAAGAATATATTATGGCTGGAATCCATTCAGAGGACAACACTTCCTTGGTATCAGGAAACTTTCCCATCATCCCTCTCTCCAGAGAGCTTTGATGCTTCACATATTAGTGATATCATAATGTGTAAAACTAATTTTTTTTCTAAGCCCAGCTTCAGAGGTGATTCATCTGTACTTAAATTATATGCTGGTATGCTTGCTGAATATATTGCACAGGGCAGTACGTTTAATGGGTCCATCATAGGGAGAATACTGAATTATGGCTTTTTCTGCCGTCAATGTTTTTTGTAATCCAATCCACCTTAAAAAGGTCTTTGCTAGCACCACCTATCATGGTGATGACAGCGTCATTATTGACAGCTTTCATGGTGAAGTTGTGTTTAAGAACACAACTTCACTATTGCTGTTGTTATGATGGTGACTGCCATTACCTCAAGGTGCAATGACTAGGTTTTATATATTTGTTGTTTATACAGTGGCTGGCATTCCTTCAGAGAAGCTGGTGGAAGCCCATGGATCCTTCTTCACAGCATCATGTATACGCTGCAAACAGTCGCATGCTCCTGCAGATGTCAAGGTGAGTAGTTTCTCACAGTTAGTCTTGCCTCCTTGCACATGGAGGAATCAATTAAAACTGCCCTATAATAAATATAGTAGACCAGCAATATTTTATTCTTGCCTCCTTGCACATGGAGTGATTGCTTAAAACTATCCTATCATAAATATAGTAGACCAGCAGTATGTTATTCTTGCCTCCTTGCACATGGAGAGATCACTTAAGATTGACCTATGATAAACATATGTGGTAGGCCTTTGGTATGTTATTCTTGCTTGCTGGTACATGGAGGGATCACTTAAGACTGTCATGTGATCAATATAATAGTCCAGCTGTACGTTATTCTTGCCTCATTGTACATGGAGGGATCATTTAGGACTGTCATATGATAAATATAGTAGACCTGCTGTATGTCATTCTTGTCTGCTTGCACATCGACGGTTCACTTAGGACTCTCCTACAATAAATATAGTAGACCAGCTGTATGTTTTGGGTGCGTTCACATGGAGGGATCACTTAGGTTTGTCCTATGATAAATATAGTAGACCTGTTGTATGCGGGTCAATCAGGATTTTAGAATTTTGAGAATTTGAGAAACTAATCTTTCAAATTTTTATCATGTGGTACATAATAAGGTATAAGTTGCGTAACATTACCTCTCGACCGCCATTGCCAAGACCTCCATGTCTGACCAAAATCACCTGACACAATTGAGTTGGGTCACTTGATTGTTCCTACAGTGCCAGTGGTGCTATCTCATGGTTCCAATGGATACAGTGGTGACTCCTGGGGTGCATGCTCCCATGTTTATCCCTCCATGTTGAGCACCATTTTTGGGGTATTCTGGCGAGTTGGGAAGATCCGTGAACTATTGTTCACTGCCACTGTTCTAGTGCTATTACCCTTCTGTGGCAATTCCTTCTTAAGAGGCCCTGGACTCTTCGCAGACATGTATAGCTTATATTTGATCGGAGGATACATGTGGAAAGGTGGAAGTAGAGTTGGTACTGTTGGCTTGAAACTGAGTTTTACAAGATGCCATCTGGCTGATCAGATCGCAGACAGAGGCAGGACAGAGGCCATCAGACAGCGGCTGCTTGGCAGCGAGCCGTTAAGTGTTGATCCAGTGACCACTTCTCCTGCTCCCTTGTTGAGAAAAGGCCAGAAGATGGATTCACAGAACCACGTTATGGCAGCCTAGGATGACCACGACCACTGTTTTGGTTGTCACCAGCAGCGTGGTCTGGCCGATTCCCTTTGTGCCTTCGTGAGCGAACATGTCAGTTTTTTGTTGGTTGAGGAGAGGACAAGTGCTGCTGTATGAGCAGGCCCAGAGAAAAGAGTCAGGCATAGGCAGCAAGCTGTTGCAGCCAAGTGCTGGGCCTTGGTTTCTGACTCTGTCAAGTCTTCTCCCACAATTCCACTAGAGAGATGTGGAAGATCCCATGTGGCTCCCTCACAGGCTCAGATGGCCACCGTCTCTACAGAGGAGGTGACATTGTCACAAGCAGGGCAGCAAGAGATCACCTCCTAGGACTCTTTGAGTGCCCAGCTCAACAGAAGGTGACAACCAGTGCTCCATTGGCCACTGACCCGAGGCTCTCGGCAGCCTTGGAGTCTATGGTTAGGAGTCCACAGACGCAAGTGGATCTGTTAGGGCACTAATCACTCCCTCTCAGCTCCTCACTTTGAAGTCCCCTCCAAAGAGGTAGGCTAAGCATCAGTGTTATCTCTCAAGACCCCGGACCTCTGGGTCTGAACGCTGAGAGTCCAGACAGTGGGAGTTGGTGAAGCTAGGATGGAAACCTACGTGTTCTTGTCCCGGTGTAGGCAGGGTCACTTCCAGGCTACTACACCGGCATTCCAGAAGCCCGGCCGATTCCCAGGGTGCTTGTGTTTGAGCACTCAGATCTTTAGTCTGGACTTCCCTGAGCTCTGAAGCCCTGGACTACTCCCCAAGCTCCCGAATTTGAGAGCTTGGGTCGAAAGCCTGGGCGTGTCGGAGCACAGAAGAGTGTACCCAAGTCTGTAGTGATGTCTTCTAGCTGTAGTGAGCCTTGGGCTCCTGGAGTGGCGGCCCCCTCCATAGCTCGAGTGCCTTCTAAGGTGCCTTGGACTGTTGTGCCGGCTCCACCTGCTGCTCTTCCTCCCTAGATAGAGCAGCCGACAATCCCACTAACCCCCACCTTCGTGCTGGGTACCCTGCTTCCCTCCTTGGAGAGGTGAGCGGAACTTGAGCTCCACAAGAAGCAGCAGTTGTGGACAGCGACTGCGTCTTCATTCGCCTTTGCCAGTGCTTTTGCCATGTATGAGCAGACTAACCTGGATGAGGACCTTGCTGCCTCCGTTTGGAGCCAGCTCTCAGGTTTGCAGGCTCAGGAGCTCTCGCAGCTCCAGCCAGCAGACCTCCAGGTCGGCGGCAGCTGTTGCCCCTGCTCTGAGCCTCCTCGAGACTTGGGAGTTTTCACAACTCCATCAGACGCCCTCCGGCCAGAAGACTTCTGAATCAGTGGCAGTTGTGGCTCCCAAGCTGAGTCCCCGAGAAGTCCTGCTTACTTGCCCCATGTGGGAGGAGCAGGTGCAGGCCGTCACCATGTCCTGCCGGGACTTATTCCTGGAACATATGGGTCATGAGATCCCCATCTCCTTCGGGCCCTTCATAGCTGAGTTGGACAACTAGTTGATGGCCAGGATTCATGGCACCCTTGGAGCCACTGACTTCTGGCCATCTCAGGCAAGAGTGTCTCCTTCCCCAGCCAGACGTTCAGGGGAAGTACTTCTCTGCACCTGAGCAAATTTTTGCCTCACATGCCCTTCCAGTAGATTTGGATTGGGAGGAATTTGATGCTCGGAAGCCAAAGTCCCACTCTGCATCTGCTGTTGCCTTCCGGAGACTTGAGGAGGATGCCAGGGGTGCTGTCCTGTTTAGGTCATGGCAGGAGTCTGGGACTCACTTGACCAGGCCACATTGCTCATGGCTTTGTTGTTGAAAGCAATTGATCACTAGGTTACTTGTAGTACAGCCTGTACGCTCGAGGCAAACCTGCATTTGTTACGCAGGGACGCCTACCTCCAGGGTCAGAAGTTGCCTGATCCAATCTTTGCTGAGTGTGAACAGGGCCCCTCTTCTTCAGCACCCTGTTCGGAGGAGATATGGCAGATGTCGTTCGACGAATGCAGGACCTTTGGGCCCGCTCCTCCATGCGATCCTGGACCAAGGCTTTGACCAACTCTGTTCCGTCACTCTCTTGTTTGCCCACCACTGCCCTAAAGTTTGGCTCTCAGACCGCGCCCACTTGCCCTCTGACCCCCGCCACCTCTCCAGTGTCCCGAGGTGAAAGGAAGAACAGGAAGGAATAAGAGAAGGGCAAGCAGTTGGTAAAGCAAAGAAGTCGGGCAAGCCTCAGGGCTCCTGACTTTTACTTGCCAGACCCCCAAGTCTCAGGGACGCCTTTCCCAACAGTAACAGATGTCACAGAGCTCCCTTGTGGTGGTTGTCTCTCGCAGTCAATGGGAGTCTATTACAGATGATTTGTTCGTCTTGAATACTCTGAGACACAGCTGTTCACAACCCCTCAGCGAAGACAGGCCTCTGTTGTCCGGCAAACCCAAGTGGTTGACACCCACCATGCAGGCACCCAAAGCTTCGGCCTTCCTAGAGGCAGCGAAGAAGCTACACAGCAAAATCGCGATAGAGCAGGTGGGAGATCCCTGTTTGCGCAGGTTCTACCATCTATACTTCCTTGTGCCCAAGTGGTACGGAAGCTGGCGTCTGGTCATTGATCTGTCAGTGCTGAACACGTACTTGGAGGCCCCATTCTTCCGGATGGAGACCACACAGTCAGTGGCTGCAGCCCCAGGGATAGGCAATGCCCTTGGATCTCAAGGACGCATTCTTCCATTTGCCAATCGCAGAGACTTCACGGGAGTATCTGTGGTTTGCATTTGCAGGCTAGGTCTGCCAGTTCAAGGCGCTCCCATTTGGCCTTGCCACAGCACCTCTGGTTTTCACCACTGTGACGCAAGCAGTTGTCGCGCACCATCACCAGAATGCTATGTGCATTCATCTGTACCTGAAAGAGTGGCTTACCCAGCCACTACAGTGCCTAGATGCACAGCATCAGACACAGGCCATTCTGGAACTTTGCCGATACTTAGGCCTGATTGTGACTCTCTCCAAGTCCAGCCTAATAGCAGAGCAAATTTTTGTCTTTCTTGGAATCCAGTTGGACCTGGTCGCCTACATCTGTCGCCCTTCAGAAGATGGGTTAGAATGACTCCAGTTGATGCTCAAGGCGTTCTTAACTCATGAGGTTCATTTGGCCTGGCAGTAGCAAGCCCGGCTAAGCTCCCTGTTCTCGATGGACTCCCAGGTTTCCTTGGGTCAACTTCACCTTCGTCCGTTGCAGCATGCTCTGTGGGACAGATGGTTGAGGGACCAAGGCCACCAAGCCCAGGACCTAATGGAGCAGAAATGCGTCCTTGTTATGTGTGACAACAGGACCATGATCTCCTACCTCAACTGCAGATTGCACTTACACAGTCTGACCGAGCTGGCTGGACGCATCATACGATGGTGCTCCAGACACAACATCCGCATGCATGCAAGGCAAGTCTTGGGACTACAGTATGTCTTCACAGACCAACTGTCAAGAAGAGGTGAGCCGGTAGGGACAGAGTGGCCGCTACACCCACTGGTCTTTCAGGCCATGTGGGCCAGGTAGGGTCCCCACAGGTGGATCTGTTTGTGAGAAATGGAAACTCAAAACTTACGGTTTATGTGTCGTCTGTCCCGGATCCCCAGGCTCTAGCAGTGGATGCTCTGGAGCAACATTTGGGCATACGCCTTTCCGCCTTCGCAGATCTTCCTGAGAGTCCTGCAGAAGGTTTGGTCCCAGGACTGCAGCCTGATCTTTGTCGCCCCCTGGCGACCAAGGACAGATTGGTCCCCTGACCTCCTGGAATTAAGCATCAAGCCACCACTACATTTACTGGCATGGCTGAAACTTCTGGTGCAACTGTGGACAAGCCTGTTCCACAGGAACCCTCAAGTGCTCAACCTCCAAACTTGGTCGTCACAAAGCACATTGGTGTGCTACTCGTAGAATACAAGCTTGGTCTTAGCACATCGCAGACATTGCAGACTTTCTGCTGTCCCATTGGGCGGTTCTTGGGAAGAGCTCGAGAACCGTGGAATGGATCTGATTAACCATCTCCTCAACCCTGGTGAATGTACGAGACATTAGCATTGGGAGTGATCCTTATCTGTCAGCGCTCATCCCGACCTTTTATACTGACAGACAGTCTGATAGACCGCTGGTCTTACGTATGTTGAAGAAGTGGCCCTTTGTGTGCCTTGAGGACCCCCGATGGGTGAACCTCATGTACTGGGCAAAAACTTGTTTTCTGTTAACACTCGCTTTGAGGGCTAAAAGTGAGATCCATGCTGTACCAGACGACCAAATATAATTGTCACCTGACCACTCCTAGGTGACCCTGAGGCCTCACTTGGGCTTCCTTGCAAAGAACCAAGTGGCTTGAGATCCATCTATGGCCTTTAAGGCTTTCACCCTTCATGCTAAGGAAAGAGCTCTGTGCCCAATGAGAGTGCCGCTGTGATATTTCTCACACATGGATGGTGCCAGGGGTCAGAGGTCCGACCTCTTTTTGCCTTGGGTAACCTCTGGAAGGAGCAGGTCTGCCATAACATGATCTCATCATGGATCAAGCAGACCATCCTGAAGGCCTATGAGAATGCTTTGAATAGGCCTTTGGCCTTAAAGCAGGTCTACAGGTCACGAGGTGCGAGCTTTTAATGCCTCCTGATGCACCCTAAGGAATGTTGCTGCTGTTGATATCATCCGGGCCTGCCGCTGGCAATTGTCTACAACTTTCACTGAGCACTACTTGCACGACATGATAGTGCTTAAGAAGGGCATGTTTGCCTTTGCTGGTATAGCAAGCTCCTTTGCGTAGGTTCCTGATAGTTCTCCAAGAGACTTCCCTTGTCCCCTCAGGACAGCCATCGTTTTCCAGTTTATGGCACCCTGGGGGTTTAGACTTGTATGCAGTCTATAGGTCGGCCTAGACATTCTTTCAAACTCATATTGGACAGATGTCCCCAGCCCCAGAGCTGGCGGACCTATTTTCGGACACTGCCTCATGGAACCATATAACCAGTCCCCCGGTGCCTGCCATGTTTTCCACGACACACCGATCTTGTTAGATCACTGGGACCAGAAGAATGGAAATAGACACCGTCTACCCATGAGGTGGACAGATATCAGGTTGGTGGGTGGTTTCCCAGGGGGCCCAGTGTGGTCCCATGCTGGTCAGTAAGGAGGGTTTCCTAGCTTCAGCCAGGATTCTGCTGTTTACATCCTTAAGTCCACATACCTCTGAGATTTTCCCTTCAGACATGGCCTCCTCACCCCCGTGGATGTCGGTCTTGCTGGTCCTTACTTGGTCAGCATGTGTGTAATGTTGCACCCTCTTCCAATGTGTTTGTATATCAAGAATGGTGGTTGAGAAGTAACATTACGTAACTAATCCATGAAATTTGTAGTAATTTCAGTATTAGTAAGTATACTCACCTCTCGACCACCATAGAAGCCCACCCAACCATCCCGCATCCTTCATGTAGGTGACGTCAACTGACCAATCATCAAGGAGGAAGGAAGAGCACGGGAGCATGCACACCAGGAGTTACCAGCGGATCAATAGGAACTGAGAGATGGCACCACTGGGACCGTCAGGTTTTTGGAAACAGTCGAGTGAGTAACCCAACTCAATTGTGTCAGGCCATTTTGGCCAGACATGGAGGTCTTGGCAATGGCAGTCGAGAGGTAAGTATACTTACTAATACTGAAATTGCTAAAAATTTCACAGGTTAACTGTTTGTGTTGACATTTCAACCATTAGTTCTGTCTGCACCATGAGCAACTGGCAAGACTATACAGTAAAACCTGTCCTTGTGGACACCTGTCTACTGTGGACACCTGCTTAATGCGGACAGTTTTGGCCAGAACAGAATATTTTTAAGTCATTTTCATATTGATCAATATATGTACTGACTATGCTCAGACTTGGAGATTCAATTTTGGAATAAAAAAATCAAAATGTATGGTAGTAGGTAAATCTCTGTTTGACACAGTGTCGGTCAAAATGGGATCATGTGTAATTGCTTTTGAGGAGAGCCTGGACATACTGGGTGTAAATTATACAAAGGATCATAAATTTGACGTACATGTGGATAACAGGATTAATGCCGCAAGGAGAGCCATATATAATCTTAGCTCTGCAGGCATGGCTTACCCTGGTCTCTGTACAGAGGTCAAAACACATCTATGGAAGACTATCGGCGTACCTTGCCTATCTTACGGTCTAGATACTATGTGTTTATCACAAAGTCAGTTGAAACGTCTTGACTCTTTTCAGGGTACTGTATTAAAGCAAGTCCTAGGATTTAGTAAGCGAGCACACCATTCATCTATTCTTACTGCTTTAGGAGTACCGACCATAGCCGACAATATCCAACGTAGTACAGTGTCTTTACTGCGTCGAGTGGCTTCAGTCAGCTCACCTTACAGATATTTTATATGTCACTTGTTAGCAAAGTATTGGGCATTTGGTGTGAACGGCCTTGTGCCGGGGACTGTTGTCTCAAGAGTTCATAATTATGGTATGTCGCCTGTTGCCGTTTTTCTCGGCAGGCATGATCAAACGTCACGAAAACAGCAAACCAGTGCTCTTTCTGATGGGATGGTGGATTCACTAAAGTACTTGCTGTTCCATGAGAATTTCCAGAAGCCATGGGGCTATGAACATACACTGGCAACATTGTTGACCAAGGCGTTTTAGTCACCTTCTGGGCCAGGGCTAACGGTCTGGGGGAACATCTGGCACGGAACATGGCTCTGCTCGTTAGGGCTGTGTGCATCTCTGGTGGGAAGGGCCTATCTCTATTTCCATGGTCGAGAGCGCGACCAGGTCGTGTCGCGGGTCATGGAGCCATGCCATGGCAAAGTATGCCATCTCATGACTCCATGCCCCCAAGTGTGACCTAGGCCGCACTCATTTTCATGATATCATTTCAATTTTGGTTTATCAAACTTGGTTTTTGTATGTAGATGTGTTCATATGCGCTGTGCTCTGTGATGTGCTCTGTAAATACGTGTTGGTGCTGTGTAAACATTTCGATGTATTTTATCTCGATGTACTTGACATTTTTATTTCTCCAGTAATGGAGGTTTAATAAATTATTATTATTATTATTGGTGATACCTGTCTACAGTGGACACCTGTCTATTGTGTATTGCAGACAGTTTTTGGGGTACCAAATGCAAGAACAACCTGTCTATTGTGGACACAATATATCAATACATTTTTTTGCAACTTGTTATGTTCCAAGCTGTAGTGCCTGAACAATGCCGTGCATGTTAAGCTGGAATCAAAGACTAATTAATCCATTGTTCAGTGGCCTGTAACACATAATAAGCTCACTCAGTCAAGCAGTTAGGCTGCAATGCCACAACAAACATGCCAGGTGTCTCTGAGCACTGGTGCTCCTGTTGAGTGAGGTTGCTCACACTCATTCTGTCTATCAAACAATTAAGCTCCATAAATCAATCATTAAGCCTAAAACAAGGGACCCACTGAGACCCATGTGAAGTTGTTCACAATTTGTAACAATGGCAACTGTACTCAAAGGATAGGATATCCCTGTGGTATGTTTGTTGTTTGTTTCTTTTCTGTTGGTAAAAGAAATTACACAAACTTTCTTTAGCCTGGTAAGCCCATACATACACAATTTTTAACTTTAGAGATACAAACTGTAAAATCCCAAGTTAAGATGAGTTTGAAGTGTCAGGGGCATAATGTACAAAAACTGAGAGCAAATACTGTATGATCACTTGTGTGAAAAGGCTTGCATTGTACCTGTGACAAAATTTAATATTATGCCATGCAGACTGCTATACATTCAATGGAAGTCTGTGTACAATCTGGTATGTGTACATTGTGCTCATGAGGATATGCAGAATACAATGTGAGAGCCAGGACACATAACAAATGTGAACTTAACATTATGTTCATACATGAACATGTATTGGTTAAATATATTGCAGTATTTATATTGGTTAAAATTTGTGTTGTTGCAATGTAATAAAGTTATCTAACTTTGAGTTTTCATATTTTTTCATTATAATGATTAAGTGGAATAAGATGGGTACACATGTGCATATTTTATGACAGTCTATACAAGTTTATCTCCTTTGATACAAATGTACTCTGAATTCCCAAAAGTTCAGCCCCTGCCTATTGTGGACACCTGTCTATTGCGGACACTTTTGCCAGAACCACAGGTGTCCACAATAAACAGGTTTTACTGTATAGCCTATGTCTTTCCTCCTCTGGTATAGGTGGAAGCCAGTTGATCTAGATATCATAGTGCACACAGAGATGAATGTTGACCCATTGCCAGGAATTGTCAGAAAAAGAAAACGAAAAATGCAGGAAGCAGGTCAACTGTATTTGAACTAAAATATCATGCTACTCATTGTTTTGGCACAAGATCATTGTATAATATGCTGGTCACGGATCTATTACAGTACAAATTCCATTCTGTAGAGTGAAGGTTCGCTGTCACAATGGTCACGTGTCATTAGGGCAAGTGATCATATGACTTGGAGAGTTTTTTTGCATTCACGTGCATCTGACTTAGATAGAATTTATTGTCTACATGGCCTCATTTCTTTTGAACTGTGCAGTTGAACAAACTGCTTGTCACTACTGGAACTTTTGTCTTGTGGAGCTCCTATACATGTAAAGCACAGCCCACCAGATCCTCCCCCCCCCCCACCCACATCTAGTGGATTGGTCTATTGCCAATGATAGGGAAAAATGAAAGTGCATTGTATAAGGTATGCTGTCCTATCTATGTGCATATCTGACTTGGCAAAATTAAAAGGTAATGACCTACAGTTAAGGCATATTAGTAAACCTCATACTTCTTCAGGACGTTTCAAAATACGACAGTTTCTTTGTAAGTCAGGATGGGAAGATATTTGTACTCAGCATAAAGTAATGTTAGTACAGCTTGAAATGCTGGCCTTGACCTAACCTTAGAGGACCCTGGAGCAAACGATTTCAACTAACTCTGATAAAGTGAATCCATAGCCAATATTGGAAAACTGTACTAAACATAAGCCAACTTTCTGCTTACAGAGAGCCATACTAAGTGATAAACTGCCACATTGTAAAAAGCCAGGATGTATGGTAAGATATCTGTGGAATATTTCTTGACACACTTTACTGGTATTTAATCATAATAGCTGCTACAAATGTTTAAGTTGTCAGAAAATTTCCTGTTTAAATCCTTCAGTGCCAACTGGGACTCAAATCGACCTACCAAAGATGAACTGCTCTGAATTACAATAAGTGTGCTAGCTTCATGTTCTCTATAAAAAGACCTTTTATTCAAGTGCCAGCATGCCTGAAGTTACACACCATATCAACAGCTTTTCCTCAGCTTGCTGAGGAAACCTGTTGACTCTGTCCACAATGTGGCACTGAAATTGTTAATTCAAACCATGGTAATTACTACAGATTTAAAGTGTCAGAAAATTAAAATATCATTTCAGTTATTAATAGTATAACAAGTTGCTTTGCATAACTCAGGGTCAGTGTTTCAATACAGGAAACCATTATTTAGCCCATGTAAATATGGCAATGTAAACTTAAAGGAACAATAAGTGGGGCAAAACAAAACAAATAAATAATAATAGAGATAATTAAAAAGTTATAGATTAGTTTAGACTTTTTTATCTCAGCTGACTTGTCAGTCAGTTGAGCTTATGTTATGACTAGGTATCCGTAATTAAACAAAGCAAAAATTTCAAAAAGTGAAACCAGGTTTTTGTATTCCCTTCTTATATTTTATTTTGCCACAAGAATTTCAAAGTTTGAATGAAAAAATTTGAAAAAAGGTTTAATCCATGTCAAACTGAAAAATTAGGAAAATTGTAAGTTCACTTCGTGCAAGTGCTGTATTAGCACAAGACAAGTGACACAAATGACAAAAGCACAATTTTCCACTTTATGCACATTAAAAAAATATATACTTTGTTAGACTTATTTTTAGTTTATTGTGTTTCATGGCCAATTTTGTGGACACCTGTGCTAAGCAGAAGTATATCCTTAAGATTCATTGCCTGTTTCTGAACATCATGTGAGTCACCACTGGCACATTGGTGCTTGTTTGAATCAATTACCGTAAGATATGAGGATGTAAAACACTCTGGCTGATGATTTGAATTGAATTGAGTTGCTTTATTCATAGGTCATCAGTTACAATATATAAATAAATGCAGTAAAATAGTATCACAGACATTGCAATTATATCTAAATAAATGTTACCATAAGATACGTCTTGAAATTCCTTTTTTACCTGATTAGGTAAAGTGTGTTTTGTATGTACATTAACAACGTTTCGGTTTTGCCAACACAACATTGCATTGTACTGGTATGTTCCTCATACAAGTAAGATGTCCCTGCCCCCAAAAATTAAATAAAATTAAAAAAAATATATAATAGAATGCATGCTGCGCAGGGCATGGATGCATTGTTTTTTATTTTTTGTGTAACTTTTTTCCTAACTGGTGATTATTTTTGAAGGGTCTGGTCAAGCCAGATATTGTGTTCTTTGGAGAGGACCTACCAAAGCGTTTCTACTATTACCTGCGAGACTTCCCCCAGGCCGACCTCCTCATTGTCATGGGAACTTCACTTGAGGTCAGTTAGCTTAACCAAAGGAAAATACTTCTATAGTTTCTCACTTTAAAGTAGTTGATATACATGTATCCTGTACTCATAAATTCTTTTCACAAAGGAAAATGTTTGAAGTGAAAGTAACAGGTGTTTTTGAAATTTAAATGCAATGATTTGTTGTCTTCATTTTCAAAAAAGTACAAAAATGGAAAAGGTCAAACTGAATCAAGAGTGTTGACTGGGTTTAAACATATTTAATTTTCAAACCAATTTGGGAACAGGCCGAGCCTATACAAATCCCTCTTGCATGTTGACTTAATAAATGTGTTGAGTTAAGATATGATAATACTAGGATGCTGCCTGTTTGGAAAAACTACACAAAATGTATTCGCACAGGCATTCTGTACATTCTGTGTCATATTCTATGTTTTTTGCCACTAGGTGGAGCCATTTGCAGGGATTGTAGATTCAACTCGCCTCTATGTTCCCAGGATTCTGTTTAACAGGGAAGCAGTTGGACCCTTTGACAGGAAGAGGAGGATGAATGATGTTGTGGCAGAAGGTTAAAGTCTTTTCATTGAATGTTTTGATTGGTTTGTGCAAAACCTTGTCACCAGTATAAAGTGTTGTTTTACTGCCTGTTATGATCCTTTGTGTTTGGTGGTACATTTTCTAGCCGCAAAGTGTAACAACTTTTGTACCTTTTACCATTATAAAAAAATGTCTACGTAAAAATAGGAAAATATTCGAGGGCAAAACTTGGCACATGGGAACAGGAGGAAAGAATAACTGGCAAATGAAGTCCTTTCAGTGCTTCAAAGGTATTACAAAATTTCCTTACAATAGTGTATTATTTGTAATGTCCAAGAGACTCTCATTTGAGGCCATGTTGATGCATTGGAATGAATTGTCAAAATAGGTCACGTCTTTTATGGCCATCACATTATGGGACATCTTCTAGTTCCATGATCTGTTTCATGATTTCATAGCATCACATAACAACTACCTCTCATTTAACAACTTAACCCTGTATGGGTTGGTTGCCAAGTCTGCAACATTTAAGGACTGTTGAATCATTTTATTCCAAAGGACGTGGTTACAAGACATAATATTATAAACCTGCAGGGTCAGTAATTTTGTGCCAAATACCATATTGTTAGCTTAGCTGACTTTTCACCCAGCATAACTTCTCTGATGGACCATCATCAGCAGTGTCACCTTCTGTCCATACAATAGGCATTTTCGACTGGCCAAAAATCCATGAGGCGGGGATCAAGTTTGTTCACATGGTTGTGCTCCAGTGATTCTTATTTTCTTCTTTTGAGAAAAGCTTCAGAAGCCTGCTTTGAAGATGATGAACTGATTGCTTCAAAATTGCACAGGAAAACTTCCAGGCACCCCAAGACCTTAATTTGGTCCACAGGTTGCACTGCAATTTTGTTAAAAAATTTTATGAATTTGTGTGTGTTTTTGTACTTTTCAACTTAGTCTTCCAAAGCTATGGTGCTCCCAAAAGAAACTGAGAAAGTTCATATATGCCATTGAACTATTATTCAGTTCCATAAACACATGCATCGGAACTCATGGCTGTGTCATGTAACAAAATTAGGTGACCAGTTCAAATTGAAACCAGGTTAAATATATGGGTCACAGTGAGATACCCATGTATTCTTCATCTCTGAGAGGCTATACTCACTAATACAACCACCATAATTCACACTGTGGTCCTTCCTTGATAAGGACCAGTTGAAGACTGTACATGCATGAACTTGACCTAATGTGGAGGGTCATGGGGCCATTTTATTTTTCATCTGATAAACTGGTTGAGCTTTGACTTGGATATTGCACATTAGGATGATCCTCTTTAACAGCTTATTTTGACACACTGCTAGATCTCATTCCAAAGGTTTCAAGGCCATTTAAACCTGTGCATGAAAAATCAGCTGGGCATAGGACTCTTGCAACTCTTTTGTTAGCTCAGCTGGCTTATCAGCCAGCAGAGCTTATGCCATCGCTCTTCGTCCTTCGTCCATTCACAATTCACACTTTCCACTTCTTCTCAAAAACCATCTGTCAGATTCACTTCAAACTTGCTGGCAATGTACCTTGGGTGGGTCTCTAATAATTTAGTCCAAATGGTCGTGCTCCAGTGATTTATGGATTTTTTATGAATTTTTTTGTTCTTTTGGGGGGCAAATCTTAAAAATCTTAATCTCCAAAACTGCTTACCCAATGGCTTTGATATCAGACAGGAACACTCCTAGAGACTCCTAGTTCTTAATGTGTTCACCAGGTGGCATTGCATTGTGTGTGTGTGTCTGTCTGTCTGTCTGTCTGTTTTTGACTTCTTTTCCAGAACTGTCACTCAGATTAAGCTGAAACTTGGTGGATATGTTCCTTGTGGAAAAGGTCAAACAAGTTGTTCACTACATGGCACTGCTGACTGCAGATTCCTGATTTTTAATGATTTTTTCAATTTGGGTACTTCTTGGTAAATTGGTAAATGCACCTTTCCTATGTGAATACTGTGTAAGTCAATGGGCACTCTAATGTTAATTCACATTTTCGACTTCTCTGAAACTATAAACCAGATTGCCTTCAAACTTGGTAGCAATGTACCTTGGGTGAGTCTCCACCAAGTTTGTACAAATGGTCCAGTGAATTTTTTTTTGTGTGCATTTTTTTGTTCTTTTATTGGGCAAATCTGAAACAGTCTTCTTCTCCGTAACCACTCACCCAAATGCTTTGATATCACACAGGAACACCTCTTGGAAATGCAAAGGGTTTATCTCAATTTGTTCACCAGGTGGTGCTGCAATTTTTTTTTATCTTTTATGATGTTTTGTGTGTTTTCGCTATTTTCGACATCTTCTCCATAACTGTCACTCGGATAAAGCTGAAACTTTGTGGTGTGTACCTTGTGAAAGGGTCAAACAAAGTTATTCGCTAGGTGGCACTGCCATGGATTCCTGATCCTGATTTTTAACAATTTTTCCAATTTGGGTACTTAGTGGCAAATACACCTTTCCCATTGATTACTGTGTAAGTCAATGGGCATTTAACGCTCAATATCATGTATTTTCTCCACCAAGTAACAATGTTCTTTTTAAAATTCTCTTTAAATATTCTTCAATTTCTCATGCACCAGTATAATTAGTATTTTTAGTCAATGTATCTTTAGGCAAATCTTTGAAATACTTCTAAATTCCATATGCACTAAGCTAAAGGTCAACACAGGTCTGTTCAGTTGCAACTTTGATTTTGTGAAGAAGCTTAGAGCACAGGCTTCACATAGCCCTCTAGTTTAAAATTTGTGTGGTACATCTGACACAGCTATAGTTGAGTGTCCACTGATAAACATAACACTTGGTTGCAGGAGATATTGTGAAGAGTGTACAGAAGATGGTGAGAGTACTTGGTTGGAAGAAACAATTAGATGACCTCATCAACACATGTGAGGAATCATCCTCAGAGGTAAGTCATTTATCTACACAAATAGTTTGTATTCAAGATAGGGGTATAAAATGTAAAAGCAGTCAGTAAACTGAAAGAAACATTTTTTTGGGGTAAAGACCATTGTCTTTTATTGCATGTCTCTCGTGCTGTGATGTGTGGGGGGTGTGTGTGTATGGGGGGGGGGGGGGGGGGGGGGACAGGGCTCAACCCATGATGTTTGTAACCAAAGATTGTTAAGATATGCATTCTCCAGTTTAACATACAGGTGCATTTTAAGTGTGAGATAAACCCTTTACATTTCCAGACGAGAATGACTTAACATAGGGCAACCTGCTGTTTGCATAACAAAGACTTCCTCATTACATGTACATGTACCACATGTTTAAGACCACTCTATCCACACACTGGTACATAATGCTATGTGAAATGCACATGTAGCTGATGACCACCTTGCATGTGGGACCAGGTTGTCTTTTCCCTCCTGAGAATGAGTCAATATCTTTCCTGATTGGCACATGGACATGCTCAGAGTGTGGCCTGTAAAGTTGAGCAATGATGACATATGTTATTCTTAATGACAAAATAAAAATAAAAAAAAAGAAATGGAAAAAAAAAGCAGATGACATAGACAACACTGGATGTTACCTACTACAGTGAAACTTCATTATATATTTACTTGATGACAGCAGTTTTGAGGAGTTGAAGGACTTAATGTCAAGATTCTTGCTATTTGACTCATTTATCTGACACATTCAGATATCTGGCACATTTTCTAGGGAGCAATTGGTGTCATTATAACCAGGTTTCACTGTCATTTGTTATAAGAAAAACTTACATGTCAGTACACTGACATCGTGTCCCTCAGTGTTGAATAGCATGTGCCGCTGTATGTCAGTTGTTGTGACCTATTCACACTCTGTACAACTATTAACCAGACACTTATTGCATTGATATTAACTGCTAAACAACATTGTCTTGACATGTTAAAAGTTTATAGCTTATAAGTGAAATTTTATTGCACCGAGATTTTAATTTGTGATCCTCACAAATTTTAAATATTGTAATTTGCAGTCTGAAGATAAAGAAGGGGAGGAGGAGGAAACCAAAAATAGCCAGAATGGAGAAAAGGATTCAACAGAGAGTGGTTCGCACTCCATCCCAGAATCAAACCAATCTGTCAGTGGTGGTGCTTCGGTTTCAGAGACAGAGCTGATCAAAAGTGAGACTGTCACAACGGAACAGATCCGATCAAAAGTGAAGGATGCTGCAGACGCTGTTGAGGCTTGGAGGAAGAGCATACGGACAACTAAGTCTCCCAGCACAGGGAGTCTTGCAGGCACCACTGGTAAAACTGCGGTGAAACCACCACAAGCGGGTACAAATACACAGACAGTTAAACCTGGCAAGGAGAAAAAGTCATCACCAGAGGGCACCACCAGGACTCATGGAAAGACTTCACCTAAAACATCAACCAGCAACCCACCTAAGGGTGGTGCCCCCAGAAACATGCCAAAAGTGCCTTCAAGACTGCTCCCTGTGGGAATACATAGACCAACAAGACGCTTTCAGAGTGTCAGTGCTAAAGCCACTGTAGACACTACAATGACTTCTGTGAGGAAGCTGGACCCCAAGAGTGGGTCATCCAGCAGTAGTGACAACAGTTCCACTCTGCCCAAGATAGCATACCGCCATAGAATTGAGCCTCTACAGCCACTGAGGCGGGTACAGGCCACGACAGGACAGTCCAGCAGCAGTGAGGACAGTGGCAGTGAAGGTAGCAGTTCTGAAGACGATTGATTACACACTGCTTTTAGGAAATATGTGAATACTTCAAAGGTGCAGGGTATATCTCTGGCAGGCTGCGTGTTCAATGATGAGAGGTCTGGCATAGTATTTAGCTGGATATTTCTCATTTGTAGACCTTGCTGTGAGAAAACACACATACACACACAACAACAACAACAAAAAAAAAAGACAAATCCCAACAAGACCATCTAAATCTTCTTTGAGATTTAGTATGTTTTAGAACAGAATGGTTCCGGAGGTAAGGGACCGCCTTGTCAAGTGCCAATCTGATTGTGTGTAATATGTACACTTGCATGTATGTAAGACCTACCTCCTTTTATTGTGCTTCCAATGGCTGGTGTTTTAGGGCAAGGGACTGTACTTTGAAGTAAGATCATCTGGTGTGAAGCAGGTGTAGACTGATGGTATATTCGGAATGTTAATAAAGAAGTCTTCCAAGATATTTTACATACAAAATAAAATGGTTCTTGACTTTGACTTCAAACCATCTATTCGATATTGTCTACCAACACATAAGTCTGCATTGGCAGTACCCAGACTGAGATATTTACAAAGCTGTCAGCGGGGTAGCAGTTCTAAACAGCTGACCAGCTTTGCCCACTAGATACCACATTAATGAGTGTGTTTTTCTTTCTGTGCTATGTCTTGGATGTGAATGCATGCGCAGAACTTATTAAAATTGTGCAGCTGTATGTTTTGTTTTCAATAAGAGTCTCGGTCAGAGTTGTTCAATTGTTGGTTCCAGGATGACCAACAGATCACAGGACACTTACCTGTGTGGCAGACCCATGGCTTACAATTTTTTACCTGTGACCTCCGTCACCAGCCGAGACCAACAAGTTCTGCAAGCATGCAGGCAAGAAAACTGATTTCTATGTTGGTATAGCCATAATTAAATTAAATGTTGCAAACTCATTTTAGTATTAAATGTACCCAAAACAATTACTGGATTTATGAACTGACAAAATGTTGATCATATTTTGATCCATTGTAACTTTTGATGATTTTTCTTCAGTCATTACATGTCAACTTATGTTCACTGAACTTGGGATTTATCTATTTATTTATGCCAAAGTGCTTATATTTTACATCTTAACCCTTTCCCCCTTAAACTGACCAAAACTAGCTGGTGGTCAAATGTTGCCTGCTTGAGTGTTTTCAACTCATGCCAACAGTAATGAAAAACAGTTGACTGAGAATTGCAGAGAGACCTGTTTAGATCATGTGTCCCAACCCATGCCAAGGAAAGATGTTGACACAGTCCTAATTCAAGGGGGAAAGGGTTAAGACAAACCCTGCTTATATGCAACAAATGTGCCCATAAAACCTGTTCTGAGAGACCACCCTTAAGACAAGTGTAGGAGTGGGCTCTTGAGATAGGTGATCTTATGAAACAGCTGTCACTGTCCTTGTATTCAATATGAGAATGCCTGTAATACTGTATGAATTCTTTGAAGCTTGCTAACATTCCATTCTTGGCATTAATCTTTCAGTACTTTCATGGTAGTCTTTTCACCAACATCGTTGAACTTCTGATAACTTTATTCACAATTTCTTTTCACTGGCACCTTTCCTACTGATTGCTTCAAAATTATGAAGCGAGTTCTGTTATGTTTGAAGCAAATTAGTATAATATACTATGTTAATTGTTATGTATAGTAATAGAAAAATTATTTTATTTAAACTCTGATATCAGGGAAATGCATGGGTAAGTACGTGTACTTTGAAATGGGATGATTTCACAGTAAAAAAAAATAATAAAGCACAAACAAAAGCAAAACCACAAGTGGCTGATTTATCTACATTGCATATTTAGAAGGCCATGCATGTTGGCTCTGATGCATGTAGCCATGTACACTGGGCTGGGTGCACAGAAGATGGTGGGTCAACGCATAAAGAGCTCTTTGTCTTGCTGCATACGGTCAGCCTTTAACTATTGGCAGAAGCTTCGCACTGAAACCAGCAAACATGTCCCCCTTGGCATGGACATTTTGAAGTGAAGTCGCAATTAATTTTGTAACAATCTGTTGACAGCAAGCAAGTGTCAAACTTCAAGAGTGGTGATTGATGGTGTAATTGTAATGCAGACCTCTCTGTGTACACACAGACGCCAGGAGGACTGTGTGGTGTGGCAGTTCTATGTATTGTATTTTATTGTCTCATCAATCCTGGTAGCATGATCTCCACATGGATGTACATTGTATCTAAAATTTTAAAACATTCAACATGTCATGGCAGAAATGTTGATATATACTGGTATGTATCTTGCATGTTTTCATCATCCACACCATACATGTAAATTTTAAAGCCATTTTTCACAGCTTTTCAATACGGGTAATACTTTGTATAATAAGAACGGTTTAAAGCAAAGTGCTTAATACAAAGTAAATCTGGTAGAGCTCAGCTCTGAGAATTGTTACTCTCAGCATTCAGAACTTTCAAACTTTTCTCTTTTTTTTTTGGGGGGGGGGGGTGTCCCAAATAGAATGTTATTCCAGGAAATCTTAAAGTATGGGCAAAATATTATTCATTGAGTAAATTAAACTGATAAGCCTGGTCAATTTTCAAAAGTAAATGTAGTTACTTTGATAATGCATGACCTTGCAAGGTTACACTCAGTAATGCCAGTGTTTAATATTACATGGTTTGTTATTGCTTTGTTGATTATTAAAGTAATGAGCTTCATTCTTTTCTGTGTTTTCTGTATTCAATTGTTATAGATTAAGAGATAAGGAGGATTTTAGATATAAAGAGTAAACACGTGCTTACATGCTCTCTTACACTCAGGCTGGTAACATACTGAATATTTACATTGTGTTTCACCCATCAGTATTACATATAAAAAGAATTTGACAAATTTCACATTTTATAGGGGTGGGAATAAATCTATCTCACACAAGGTAATTCAGGAGATACCAAATCATCACTTTCATTATTGTACGTATGTCTAAATTCACCCACACTTTGTCGTGCCTGGTTGTAGATTTCATGGCACTGGTGACACAGTTCCAGCACTCATGGCATGGTGATTACCTTCACGGCACTCGCCTGGTTTTGCATGTCCGGTGATTGGCTGTAATACAGCAGGTCTGTCAGTACCTTCTGTCATAGCTGGTGATTGGTTGTGTTGTACCTTCACTCATGACTGTTGATTGTCTGTAATATCACTGATCTCACTGTTCCAGCACTCATTGCTGGTCATTGGCTGTAATGCTAGAGATATTACAGTTCCAAAACCCACTGCTGGTGATTGGCTGTAATACCACTGCATGACCTTACAGTTTCGTCACTCATGGCTGGTATTTAGCTGTTATACCACTGGTCTTACTGTAGCATCACTCATGGCTGCTAATGCATCAACACTCATCTGACACGATTCTCACAGCTGACACATCTTGTGTTTACTACTTGTGTGTAAGACTGCCATGATAGGATGCTTTCATGACATAGTGATTGGTTCGGCTGTTTCGCTGCTCATTTGACAGACTATCAACGTTCATGAACTCATGCTTGGTGGTGATTAGTTCAGGAGTGTTTCCATTCAAATGACGAGCAGTCTCAGCTCATCTATTGCCTTAAACCACTCATACAACAGGCTGTTACAGAGTCATGTAGCTCATGTTATATACATGTATATTGATTGGTTCAGCTGTTTGAGTACTTATGCGAGAAACCTGCCACAGATCAATTACTAATAATTGGAGATTGGGTTATCAATTTTGGTATCTATCGCATTGTGCGCAATCACACCATAACTGGTTCAACCATTCTAACATTCCTGTGATATGACAGCTTATACATGGTAACTGAGTGGTTCAACTATTCTGAAATTTCTGTAATATGAATCTCACAGCTCCTGCATGGTGACTGGTTAAACTATTCTGCATTCCTGTGATATCACGCTCACAACTCTCACATGCTGACTGCTTGAAGCTGTTCTAACATTTGTTTGATATAGCACTTGCAGCTCATTCAAGTTGATTGGTTCAGCTGTTCTAACATTCCTGTGATATAGCACTCACAGCTCACTCACGAAGATTGGTTCAGCTGTTCCGACATTCCTGTGATATAGTACTCACACCTCATTCACGGTGATTGGTTCAGCTGTTCTAACATTCCTGTGATGTGGCACTCACAGTTTGTTCATGGTGATTGGTTCAGCTATTCTAACATCATGTGACATACTTCATGGCTCACCCACTCCTGTCACAGGTTGTCCACAGTTTCAGTTGTAAACTCGATGCAGCAGACTGTCATAGTTCATACATGGTGATTGGTTCGGTTGTTCTAGCACTCATTCAACAAACTGCTGTCACTGATTTTTAATTCAGATGTGGTTAGTAGACTAACATCGCCGTAACTTGTGATTGTCAAAATGTAACTGTTTCTGTATCCCCAGCCAGCAATGGCTGGGGTGGTTTTGTTGTTAATCATGATGTGAGGGGTGGTGGGTGGTGCTACATTTCTTGTGTCTGGAGTAGCGGAATTTATTATAACTGTGCAAGATGGCATACTGAACACAGTATTCAACACAAAATGCACACATTTGTCTTTCAGATGTCTTCAGCATATTGAAAGAAATGGAATCCTTGAATATGGGAGACAAAAATAACTGGGAGTCTTCAGGTGACCTGTCAACCTGTAGTTGCAGGCTGCAGGCTGCAAAATAAGGGTATAACTTTGTAGCCTGGTCATAAATTGTGTGAAGTGCCAACAAGCAACCTGGCAGGTTACCAGCAGCATTTCTAACTCTTTCAGTGCCAAATTTTGGACTGAGTCAACAGCTTTTCTTGGCAAGCATTGGGCGCAATGTGCCCAATGTACGCTGAGAAAAGCTGTTGACCTGGGGCATTTTCTCTGGAACTATAGGCATACTGGTACTTGAATGAAAGGTCTTTTTACGAGGAATACAAATCTGGGATTCTAATGATAATTCAGACTTGCCTGACATATTAGTAGATCAACTTTCGAAATGATGGGCACTGAAAGAGTTAAATCATGTAGAAGCACTACATGTGTCTAAAATATGATTTTGTGTAGAGCAGAGATCTATTTCGCTTGAAGTTCATAGTACGTAACCACCTGGTCACATGAGCGATTATTGTTCTTTTGTTCTGGGTCCTGTAACTGATATCTCTGGTGGACGATTCATCCTCTGATCCCTGTCTCCAGTCGCTGGTAGCTGCTGTCTCCCACACATATGTACAGTTCAGCCTTGGCTTGACATTTTAGTGTTTAAAAAAAAATGAAAAGGTAATCTTTCTTAGCTTAATTTCACATGACAATCATTTTTCAGTAACATTATACAAGATATCTAAAACCAAGGATAGAATATGACTTCAGCAAGGCATTTATCATCAGCCTTAAGTGCAGCCTGTATGTGCATGTGAACTGCATTTTAAATGTTCAAGAATTAAAATATCAACTCCTTGTGTGGAAATCAAAGTTTTACTGAAGATATCCACCCATATAATATTCATAAATATTTCAAAATCACAACTGTATATATGATTGTTATCAAATTGATGTAATGAGTGAACTTGCCCAAGAACATGTGCAGAACATTTTGAAAGCTAAAGAATTCAAATCTCAATTCCTTGCATGAAGGACCAAATTTTACTGATGATACCTACTGGTGTTATATTCATAAGTGTTTTAAAATTACAATTGTACCTTTGGTTGTTATCAGAGTATCATCCAATGAGTGAACAGCTTTGTCTGTTTGAATGTTACAGTTGTACAAATGATTGTTATCAAAATATCATCCAATGGGTGACCAGCTTTGTCTGAATACTCTATTCAGCCTAAGGCAACCTGATCCTGGTCAGTTGAATAAGAGGTCCGGTACCTGTGTACGGTGATATAGACTACATGTGGTTTCACAGTGGACCACATGGAATCAGTAGGAGAGCAATATTCAGGTAATGCGGCATACCTTTATAACAGAAAGACATTCGTTTGTTATTTGATTTTACAAGCATGTAAACAATGTAAAAAATAAATGCAACATAAAATTACAAATTCTTTAATGGTCCACATACACAGTAGCATACTTGCAAAATAAAACGCCCACAAGAAAGCGAAATGGCAAATTCACAAAATTAAGTACCTGTATAATATAAGGTTTTTACATGGTAAATAGTGGGAGTTAAAAGGCGGTGTTCATTGTCAAAGAACTGTATCAAATTGATGTGCAGCATTGATACACACATAATGGAAACTCTGTGATTGTGGTGAATTGAAATACATGTACATGTAGCAGTAAGCATTGGGTTCCACTGTCAACATTGTGATGACAAATGGAAGATCAATCTGAAAAGTACAAACGTCAAAAAAAAAAAAAAAAAGAAAAAAAGGTGAACAATTCAGGACAAGTCAAAGAGTTATACATTTTAATGGATATACTCTGTGCTTCTAGTCCAGAGCAACTGTTTCAGCAGTACGTCAGACTATGGGCATATAAATTGCTTCAAAGAATATGTTTTCAAAAGGAGAATGTTAAACTTCCTTTACAGGGTATTTTTGTATCAGATTGCACTGGGGAGATGCATGTATACATACGGAATAAACTACCCAGCTGTATATAGATAAGGTCTTGTGTTCTCCTTTGATGTAGTCTTATATCGTGGTTAACCCTTTCCCCCTTAAACCGGCCTAAACCGGCTAAAACCGGCTGGTGGTCAAATGTCGTCTGCTTCAGTGTTTTCAGCTAATTTCAACAGAAATGAAAAACAATTTGACTGAGAATTGAAGATGAGACCTGTCAAGACAACATGACCCAGGTCAACAGCTTTCCTAGGTATGGGTTGGGCAAGTGCCCAACCCATGCCGAGGAAAGCTGTTGACTCAGTCTCAATTCAAGGGGGAAAGGGTTAAAACTGTTATATTGTTTTATAAGTGTCCATGCTCCATTCATTTGGCACTCTTCCAGCACTCACTTTGAATTTGAAATTAAAATGTTCATAAATTTCTAGATTAAGAATTTGTAAGCTTAGAACTCTTCATTGTGGATAAAATTGGCCCTCTCTTAATGTTGCCACAGTGGCAATTTGATTTCTTTGGCATGGAAGGAGTGGGCTGCTACATTGTAACATGCTTTTGTGTATTTATGTGTTTGTGTACACAACGGGGGTCCCTGTATATGTGAACATTTCTTGAGCTTTAGTAACGTGTGGGTTAGCTCAATATGGCCACTATATGTACTGCTAGCTTGCTATATAGACACTTGTTCTACACTTGTTAGCACTGAAAATATAGTATTGTACAGTTTGCCCAGCTTTGAGCTCTATCATGCTGTGGGTTTGTTTCAAATATTGCCAGTTAACACAGCTGACTTTCCATTGAACCAGGCTCATTTATTAACTCTTTAAGTACCAAATTTTTGACCGAGTCAACAGCTTTTCTTGGCACGTATTGGGCGCAATGTGCGCTGAGAAAAGCTGTTGACCTGGGATAGTTTCTCTGGAACTAGAGGCATGCTGGTACTTGAATGAAAGGTCTTTTTAAGAGGAAGATGGATCTGAGACCCTAATGATAATTCAGACTAGTTTCACTTTAGTAAATCGACTTTAGACATGATTGGCACTGAAAGAGTTAATGTTCATATGGCATCTATCACTAATTCATATATTCAACTTCTCTTTAAAACCAGTGGCCAGATCCTCAACTGAGTCAGTAGCTTTCCTTAGCATGCCAAGGAAAGCTGTTGACCTACAGTTACAATCATGATAGGTCTAACCGTCTTATCTACAATTCTGAGCAATAGATGTTTTCTGATAACAGGTAATTTAATTAAAAAGAGTTAGGCAGACAATGTTCATTGGGACACTTTTGGCCAATTTGAGCAGAAAATGGTAAACTGATTTTGCTTCAAAATTTTAAGCTCAGTTGAGCTTATCAGAGGATCTGTTGTTAATAAAATTCTCAGTAACAATACTGTAGTGTCCGCGCCTATACGGCTGCAGTCACCACTGGTGTATGCGGTAACGCATGCAAGAAAGTGTCTTTTTACCTTTGGGTTGGGTAGAAATCCACTGTTTATACTTTCGCTGGGCGGTGTGTTGACCGTTCCGGAAGATCCAGGCGCCTGGGACCGGAGAACCGGGAGCGATGGCTTCTACCCTTTCTCAGTGGTCTGATGGCGTCCCTTGTTCCGATGAAAGTGTGTGTCCTTGTCTCTTGTCAGCCCTGGTAGTTGACCACGGGGGGGGGTTAGCTGTCACTCATGACAGTATCACTTTAAGGGTCCCTCCCCCTATTACCCTCACCACAATACCACTTTGGAATAAGTTGTTTGGGATTTGATATTCAAACTTGTAAATATAACATCCCTTTAAGTAAATATATGGGTGAGACTTACAAAGTACTTGTATAACTGGAGATTTAAACATAGTTCAAAATGAGAAATTGTGAAACTTGTTTAAAAAGATCTCAACCACAGAGAATGACACATCAACTTTACTAAGACGTGAAAGGCCATATAAGCTGGATAATACAACTTTATAAATAAACAAAGTGGAGAGACAGGAGTGTGTAGTGTAGCATTGAATGAATGGAAAGGTAAAACCAGGGAAAAGTTGATGAGAGGTCTTATTCTTCAAGAAAAGGAACATCAGAGAAATGGAGAGGAAATAATATATTTCAGGATTCAAAATGTAATCGAGTATCACAGGAACTGAAGAAGGAGGAGGAGGAGGAGGAGGAGGAGGAGGAGGAGGAGGAGGAGAAATTGTCATAACAGCAATTGACAAAGCAAGCTACAACATTGTGCTCACTGTAGACAATATTACATTATGAACATATTAAACACGTATAAGGGAGTTAAGTCCAAGGATACAATCACCACAGAGAGGTTAAAAAGAACAATTGAGCAAAATGCATGACCGCGGGAAAAAACAAAAAGGTACCCATTATTATACCATTATTAAAAGGCAGAAAAATAGTTAAATTCAGGTTATGTTCAAATGATCACACTCCAGATATTAGTCTCCTACTGGCCTGTAGGTTTGTCCTTTGTACTCCCGTCCTTCCAACAAAGCTTGTATGGGTTGTGTTTCCTGTATCTTAACATCTACACCTACCAAATTTGGTGAATAAGGTGTGTGGACATGTCATAGGATAGAAGTGTGTCATGCCCCAGAATTGGGTCACTGTGACCTTGGCTTTTGACCCTTATAAAGTTTGAGCTTGTTCAAGCCATATTTTGTAAACTGAAACATCTTCAGCTTCCAAGTTTGGTGTGTTGGCACTTCAGCCAGGATGGTCAACTTTGCTATTTACATACAATATTTGTCTCAGCTGACTTGTCAGTCAGCTGAGCTTTTAGGATGGTCTGTCGTCCATCAACCGTCCCTACAAACTACATATTGGAAACACTATAGTCTGTGTTTAATGAAGAATATTTCAAAGGTTGAGAGGACCAGTTTAAAACCACCAGTTGCCTTTTGTGGGTGACTGCTTGTCTCAAGTCAGGAGTGAAATTTGTTTCTTCACATTGGTATTGGAAGATGAATGTTGATGCTTAGGTAACTCTGGAATCTCTTTTGCTGTCATGGTTGGGTTTGACATTTATGAATAGGGGTCATGTTTTTCTACATAAGTGTATCATACTAGAGACGTCCGTCCCTGCGTGTGTGCATGCGTGCTTCTACAATTACATTTTCAACTTCTCTGAAACCGTCATTCAGATTCACTTCAAACTAAATGGCAATGTACCTGGTGTGGGTTTCCACCAAGTTACTTCAAATTGTCACAATCTAGTGATTTTTGGATTGTTTATGATTTTTTATTTTTATGTGTCAAATCTCAAAAAATCTTCTGCTCAAAAACAACTGGGCCAATTGCTTCAAAATTGCATAGGAACACTTCTGGGGTCTCCTAGACCTTAATTTGTTCAACAGTGGCACTGCAATCTCTTTTTCTTTTTTTTAATGATTTTTTGTGTGTTTTCACTATTTTCTCCAGAACCATCACTTAGATTAAGCTGAATCTTTGTGGATATGTTCTTTGTGAAAGGGTCAAACAAACATGTACACCAGGTGGCACTGCTATGGATTCATGATTTTTAACGGTTTGTTCAATTTGGGTACTTTTTGGTAAATGCACCTTTCGTATTGATTACCATGTAAGTCATTGGACATTCTAATGATAATTCACTGTTTTGACTTGGTTTAAACCTTTTCTATTGATTACTATGTAAGTCAATGGACATTCTAATGCTAATTCACATTTTTTAGTTCTTTTCTGAAACTGCCATCCAGATTCACTTTAAATCTGATGAGGATGTACCTTGGGTAGGTCTCCACCAAGTTTGTTCAAATGATCACGGTCCAGCAATTTTTTGATATGTTATGAATTTTTGGGTTCATTTTTGGGGCAAATCTAAAAAAATCTTCTTTTCTGAAACTGATCACCCAATTGCTTTGATATCACACAGAAACACACTTATGGACTCCTAGTTCTTAATTTGTTTCCCAGGTGGTGCTATGTTATGTTTTTCTAATTTTAGCTCAGCTGACTTGATAGTCAGGCTGAGCTTTTAGGATGCTCAGTCGTCCCTCCGTCATCCATCCATCCGCCGTCTGTTTGTCGTCCGTCCGTCACATTTTGGACTTCTCTGAAAAAACTGTCAATCAGATTGACTTCAAACTTAGTGGCAATGTACCTTGGGTGGGTGTCTACCTGGTTTGTTCAAATGGTCATGCTCCAGTCATTTTTGGATTTTTGGATTTTTTTATGATTTTCTTTTGGAAAATCTTTAAAAAAGTTTTAATAGGAAAGGAAATGGGAATTTCTTGTTATGGTTATAACTTCAATAATTTTATTCAGATTTGGCAGGGATATACCTTTGACAACTGTCTACGTATTTTGTCCTATCCCAAGTTCACAGAACATCAACTGTAATGAATCTCCAGGTCAGCTGAGCATGGGCTGTTCAGACAGCCCTTTTGTTCTAATTATGCCAAAATTTTCTTTATAATCAAGTATCGAAAAGTTTGTACTGTGCCTCACTGTTTTGTATGTAACGACCAATGAAACACTGCCTTCTACCCTTTTGTTGCTCATATATCATGTTTATATTATCCTATACAGTGTAAATATTCAAGCTAATCCGACAAGGCTCAAATTGCCCAAAAAGAATTAAAAAGACTCTGTTTCCATATACTTTATTAAACCAGAGTCGCTTTTTAGTATTTTAAGGCTTTGCTCCCCCCCCCCCCCCTCCAGCACGATGGCACATCTGTACAAACTGAAATAAAGTTTGTATCTGTAAATTATCTTCGCTTATATAATATTTTTTGCCAATGATATCTCTCTCAAAATGGATGGTGTTTTGTTGATTTGTGCTGGATTTAATTACAAAGATAATGAAGTAAGGTTTTATAATCAGTTTTATTTGTTGATCTGTTATTCTGGTGATAATGGCCGGGTGCCAACCCAGACATTCTATTTTCCTGGGAGTTCTTTCTTTCTTTCTTTCTTTCTTTCTTTCTTTCTTTCTTTCTTTCTTTCTTTCTTTCTTTCTTTCTTTCTTTCTTTCTTTCTTTCTTTCCTTCTTTCTTTCCTTTCTTTCTTTCCTTTCTTCCATCTTTCTTTTCCTCTGTATGGAGTTTTTCTCTGACACTGCAAAAATGACATCTGTGAAAATTTGTGAAAACATTGGATCTGTGATGAACTTGTGCCCCCTATCTTGAAGAATCAGATGTTCAAATTTATACAAATTAGGGGCAATTAAAATTTTAAAAGTTCCATTGCTTCCAAACTAAAGCAGAGACACAACATTCCAATTGAAAATTATGGGGAGTATTTTTGTATCTTATGTGTAAAAAACTTAATTTTGCAATTATCATGAGAGTGCTTTCTGCTATTTTAAGTAAAGAAGGGATGTTTGTGAAATTACATAGAATAATAGCAGTTGCAGCTTCTTTTATCAGCAATGTGTGGGAAGCCTCCTGCTCCAAGACCATTCACGAAAAGGTTTCTGGAGCAACAAATATACTAGGAACTGAAGATAACCGTCTATTCAGAGGTTCCAAATAAATTATTTTCTCCCCATTCTGGAGATTTCACGGTAGAGTGGAGAGGGTTGGGGGGAAGGGGGAGGGAGCCGCCAAGGTGGGACATTGTTGTATATTTGCAGCTAAAATGGTGGATGCATTCTGGTGGTTCAAATTTTAAATATACATGTATCTTCGAAAAAATTTGCAGTTTTGGAACCTCGCTCTATATGTGAGAGTTTTTACATGATTTCAAATCAAATGTACAAATAAATCAATAATTGTTTCCTCCCCTGTACGTATTTTTCCAAGGTTGGGAAGATCAGGAGACTTGTAAGAAATGTCTTAATTTTCGGTATGCATGCAACTCTAAAAAATTCGGGAGTTTTAGAACTTCTGTCTAGCCTATAATTTTTAGCTCTACTGACCAAAGGTCAGAGCCCATGCGATCACTTGTCTGTCCATCTTTCTATCTCTCCGTCCGTCCATCCATAAGCTGTTGCTTGTGAACGCGATGCAGTCCACAGTTTTGAAGATAGTCCCATGTAACTTTCAGGACTCATCAAATGTATAAAAAATCTAGGTCGATTTGGATATTGGTTGGACCACCTGCAGTTTTATTTAAGTGATATATGGAACAAAATATTAAAATCTTGTTACCACTCTGACGTACTTAATATTTGATAGGCCTAGACGTTCATGAAATATAGTCGCATTGTGGAGGAGGTCAAAATAAGATATGTTTTGTAATTTCGGTATAAGTAATGCCAGTAACTGGTTGTCCGTTCAGTGGTCATACCAGGCTATCAATATCATGACCTTTGACATCGGAACTTGGAGGATATGGACAACTTTTATCCACCAGTGTGTGTTCTCCACTTTTTCCGGGTGAGGCTGCTACAGTTGCAGGATAAAGCTACAGTTACTGTATGCCGTAAGCCCCTTGCCTTGGGCTGGTCTTCTCTGTAACATTATATGTATTCTACGTTGCCGTCTTTCCCTGTGGCACTTTTTCCGTCTCATTAGCATACAACCATAACGGCAATACTGACTAAAATGAGAGTGTAGGCCTACACATGTGCGGTTGGTGCTGATCTGCATCCATTTTTGTTGATTAATAAAACAATGGAGGTTTTATTGATTAATACTATAACGGAGGTGAGACATTCGAAATAAATTTCATCCAATTGTTTAATTTCAATAGCAATAATGAGTGTGCGACAAGCGACATCGCAAAGAATTTTGAACAGGTGTAGGCTATACACAGGTTCGACAAGACGCAACCGCGTTACAAAAAAAATAATAAACGTGCAACATCATCGCTTGCGACATAACTTCTACCAGCGACAAGCAATTTGCAAGGAAGGTCGACGTCTATCTATCTATCTATCTATCTATCTATCTATCTATCTATCTATCTATCTATCTATCTATCTGTCTATCTGTCTGTCTGTCTGTCTGTCTGTCTGTCTGTCTGTCTGTCTGTCTGTCTGACAGGTTTATCGGCTCAGTGCCGAAGCACTGGACTCCCACCTGGCCCTGGATGACACGCAGAACACGCCAATGAAGGCGATAGTTTAAAAGATGTTGTATAGGCTAGAGATAATTAACATAACAAATAAAACAAGTTAGGGGAGGTGGGGTAAAACGGGCCGGTGAGGTAAAACGGGATAGGTGCTCGTTTGGGCTTTTCTTGGTGTTTTTGGTGGTAAAAGAAGTAATATTTTGTGTTCCATTATACATTATGATCAGTTAAGTTATATCTATTCTTCTATCCTTCGAAAAAATTACTGTCACGTGAAAACCTTCGAAAATAGGTGGAAACCTTAGACTGAGAGCATTGAATACATGTGATAAGATATACCTCCTCTATACTTTTTCCAGAGAGGAAAGGTGCTTAGATTTATAAAGTGGATCTGTGATAGTATTCTGGTTACAACAGGTGTGTTATGAATATATTTGTATCTCATGTGGTTTTTGAGTTGAAAAAAAAATGTTTATTGTAAGTGGGGTAAAACGCGCTCCCTCTAGCCCATTTTGCCCCGCAACAAAGCCTGTTTTACCCGAGCATTAATGCAAATATGGTCATAAACGTAAGCCCACAGTTGGCAAATCCAGCTTTAATACAATAAAGATCAAAGTCTTACATTCATCACAGTAATTGGGAGAAAGCAGGAATAAAATTTTATTGTTTTTTCATAAATTATGGTAAGCTTGTTCCTACCAAAGAATAGGGTGTTGGGCAAAACGAGCTACCTTTTGCTTATAGCCCATTATGACTACACCCAACAAAATTATCATGGACCCACAGAAAGATCTATGGGTATCATGAAAGAAAACATGTCCTAAACTTTTAAACATACTTTCCCGGTAAAGTAAATATTTACTATAGATAAATAAACATCAAGATTCAGTAATAGCCCATTTTACTCTACCCATCAGGGACATCTTGTCATTTTGACATTTTTTTTAAACACACCTAGAAGATTCATTTTGTGATAAATAACACCCAGCACGATGTCTTGCTAGAGTCTGATGGTCAAGAATATTAAATTAAGTATATGTGTTGCTCGCGTTAAGGATTATAGACCCTTTTAAGGGCGTTTTCTTAAGTAGTCCATTTTACCCCACTGTCCCCTACATGAATGATACAGGCCTAACTAATGTTAAATTAAAGATTAAAACAATATGAAATCACAGTTAACATAGAAAAATATATACACAAATGTAGTTAAAAGCAGAAAAATGTTTACAGGTAAATTCATTTGGGCTTAACGTGACAGGTTAAATTAACACATATGTCCATTATTGGCTGGAATTTGGATCGGCGGCTTCGTCATCTCACAGTACTCCGTGTTGACCCATCGTTGGCAACGAACTTTGTCCCAATTATTATAAAATGTCCATTAAGTGAACAGTAATTATGAATGTTAATTAACTTATTTGACGTCAAATGTTCTAGACGTATTCGATGGATGTGAACTGCTCGAAAGTAGAGTAAGGGACAAGTCCTTCAGACACAGTTTTTAATTGTTGTAGACAATTGTTGCGTTATCTTGGTTGTCCTAAGTTTTCCCTGGCGTATCATTGCTGACACCTGGTACAGTCGAATCTCCATGGGTCATCTGCCATGGTTGGAACTAGACTGTAAACCTTTTTTTGACACAATATTAAAATACAGAAATATTAAAAAGTGTCAGCTTATCTGCGATAATATGCTAACTTTCTTTTGCACATAATTTTAAAGTATCGACAGAGAAAGCTCATCAAATATACAAATAGGCCTACCTTGGTTTGAGGTAGAAGTGTAGCTTTATGACGTCACTCAAATACTAATATTCGAAGCCACAAAAAAATGGCACCACCTTTGCCTTTAGTTTGGCATGTTGATGAATGTTGCCTTGTTTGCAGTTACAAAAAAATCATAATTCCCGTCACGTTTTCGGAATTTAACCCAAGATATATGTCTGTTTTTCAAAGATGGCAAAAACAATTGGCAGGGTTAAGAACAAAAGAAAAAAGTGTGTGTGTGTGTGTGTGTGTGGGGGGGGGGAGAGAGAGAGAGAGAGAGAGAGAGAGAGAGAGAGAAGAAATGCATGTATTCTGCTCTATTCAGTTGTTTTTTTTATACATGCATGTAAAGCGTAATTGTTTCTGCTGTACTTAACAATTGTTCTGATATTTGAAATATATATTTTTTCGATTCAGGCATGTTATTCATTCACGTATCAGTAAGAATTCGCTTTTTTTCTGAAAATGTATGAAAACAAAGAGTTCTGATCTCAGTCAAAGGATTAGCCTAAGAATTTGCTATCATCTTGAAAAATTTTAGTTGTTGGAAGTCAGCCCTCGTGCAAAAATTACTTCTTTTTTTAAAAATTTGCCTGTTAATTGTGTATGAAGGAAATACAACCATGTGACTCAGGAACATAATAGTAAGCATAAATCTATTTTTCTTTTCTTTCTTTCTTTCTTTCTTTCTTTTTTCTTTTTCTTTTTTCTTTTTCTTTTTTCTTTTTTCTTTTTTTTACTGGAGGGTTACAAATTATACTTCAAGGCCACTTTTCTCCATGCATGCTTTGCTTTCTTTGTTTGCTCATCATTTTTATTTGTATTGGAGGAGTCCACCAGTACAACTACACTGATGAGACCACACACACGCAGCATTTATAACGTAACTTTTTCAATGAAAATCCCTGTATTTTCCCTATGATCTAGATATTTCTCTGCTTGATATCCCCGAATTTCAATTGTTTACCGTATTTTTTCATTGAAATTAAGACACTCAAATGAAAGTCATCGTATTTTTCCTGGATCGGACTCAAAATTCAAAGTCCCGGTATTTTCCCCGCAGGGAATCTTTCTTAACCATTTCCCCTGTTTCAAATTTTGACCGGTACCCAGTACACAAAACAAGAGGGCCAGTATGCTAAAGAAAAGAGCCCAGTACGCCGGTACGTAAACCCTTTTATCAAGGAGGCTTCTTGTTGGTATCACACACACACACACACACACACACACACACACACACACATAGTAGTTCGCTGTAGGCTAACTTGTCTTTCAGGATTTGCATAAAGTGAGCCATAAAGGCCGGAAACGGCTGTTATGACAATACTAGAGTACCAACTTGTCATTTCTTCTTTCTAAATATGAATAACTAGTAACTTAGGTTAAATCAGAAGTATTTTCAGTGAAATATGTTATATCATTGGAAATGAATACTTTTTGTTGCTACAGGTCTTCGTTATCATGTGCCAAAAAATACTCTATCATAAAGTTTGAACAATTCAGCTCATAATTTTATCATGTTTCTTTCAAAACGATCTATTCTATGCCAAACTAGTTATCAATTTGAAAACTACGAATAAAAAATATGCAACAAATCAAAACACATCCTCATTCCGGGTAAAGAATTATAATTTAAACGAAATATCAAAAATGGATTCACTTTAGGAAAAACTTGTAGTTGAGTTTAGGCAAATGTAACTTATAGCGAACCAGCACCATGAGAGTGTAGTTTGGCCCTATAGTATTTATAATTTCATTTAACAAACGTAAATTTATCTTTGGTGCAGTGTATTTTAAAGATAGTGAGAAGTACTTTACAATCCATGGTGAATGACAAACATAAAAATGTAACTGTGAACTATGTGTGCAATCAAATGCTTTGATATATATATATATATATATATTTATATACAGTATGTAGGCACTTTTCAACCTATTTCAACCGTGCAAGGTATTACCGATCAGCTACTCTTCCTTATTACATTTATATTGTATTTTAGCACATTGAGCGACGCATATTTTATTTTCAGGTTTGAAGTTATAAATCAGGATATATATATATATATATATATATATATATATATATATATATATATATATATATATATAATTATTGAAGATCAATTAAAAGTCATAATTAAAAAAGTTCAAATTTTTGCATTACATTACTTATGACTTTCTCTCTTGAACAGATTGGTTATGTGAGTCAAATTTACATTATCATTAAAAGTAAGAAACTTGACAAAGAATATTTGCACTTCATTAATAATGTATCTGAACAGTGCTGTAGCATCATAAGGGACAAAATATTACCTTTACACATTCAATTAATTATAATTACTAAATTATATGGCATCTAATTTTCATTTACCGTCACTGAATGTCAGGAGACTAAGAGACACATTTAAACGAGGGTCCGTGTTTCATTGGTTGCGCAAATTTCATGCAGGTACATATTTGCTCCAGGAAACTCACAGTTGATTTTGATAACAAATATGGAGAGGCTAGTTGGGAGCAAAGCATTATTTTTCACATGGAACAAGTAATAGTCGTGGTGTCGCTAGTTTATTCCAAATAATTTAGATTATGAAATACAACAAGAGATACTAAAATAGAAAATACTTAATCTTTGATATTTTAATAAACAATACAAGGTTTATTTTAGTAAATATGTTCCCACAAAAAAAATCAAGAAAAAGAGTATAGCTGAGCTTGACTTAATAGATACTTGGCGATCAAGAAATCCGTATGCCTTTGTGTTTGCATGACTGCAGCGAAAGCCTTTGGTGAATATGCTCCGACAAAGCTGTCATGAAAAAGAATAGATGGGCTTGATAAAATATATATTTGGTGATCAAGAAATCAGGATGTCTTTGCGTCTACATGACAACAGCGAAACCCTTGGCACAATATGAACCGGATTACTGGTTAATACAGTCCTTTTTTAATCTGCATATATGTTACCGATGACAGAATCCGTCTATCCATCAAAACGGGTCGTAGCCTGATATCTTGACAAATTTAAGGTAACCAATTTGAAGAAAAAGAGGACCTGATATTTAACTCCAGTTTGTTAAAGGATGAAGGATATGTAACAAAGGGGAAAAATTTGATACACACGTGCACTGAAAAATACAAAGACACAGAGAACAAAGGTCTCGTTTGTGATGCGATTAAATGCGAAATTCGAGGCATGTCAATAAAATTTCAAAATTAAAGGGAGATTATATAGATCACATGAGCAAAATTGACGCCAAGAGTTTGAAAGTTTAAGTACTCAGCAATTTTGAAATGAGACCCTCCCCCCAGCAAAATAGGTGAAATAGAAAAAGAGTTTAATTGTATTTATGATAAACAAACTAGAGGTGTTATGCTACGATCTCGTGCAAGATGGATGGAACTAGGTGAAAAAAAAAGTGAAAAATATTTTCTCGGTTTAGAAAATCAAAATGTTAAAAATAAATGTGTCATTGAATTGTATACAAATGGTTCAGAAATTATCCCAAATGGAAGAAAAAAACAGTTTATGAAAAAATATATACCTCATGCAATTTAGATTGGGAAATATTAAGCACTGATGAAAAAGTTAAACACTTTTGAGAAAATATCAGTTTGCCAACATTGACTGAAGAGCAGAAAACAAGTTGGGAACATTTACTGACAAAGGTGAATGTGGCTGACAATTATTCCACAATGGGAAAAGTCCAGGTACACATGGGTACACTGCCGAATTCTATAGGTTTTGTTTGGACAGACTTTAAGAAATATTTTTTCGATGATTAAAATTATTCATTTTAATTTGGTAAGTTGTCAGTTGACCAATGCAGAGGCATAATTTTATTGACATCAAAGAAAGATAAGCCTATCGTTTTGTTTTTTTTTATTGGAGTTCCCTATCATTGTTAAGTATTGATTATAAAATTCTCGCGAAAGTTTTTGCCATGAGAATATAGAGGTTTCTGCCAGTCTTGATTAATGAAGACCAGACTGGATATGTGAAAGGACATTATATGGAAGAAAATATAATTCAGTATTACAAAAATTGAAATTTAAGTGGATTATTAATTTCAATTGGTTTTGATTGTTTATATGCATATATATATATATATAGATATATATATATATACATATATATGTATATATATACATATATATATGTATATATATACACACACACACACACACACACACACACATATATATATATATATATATATATATATCAAATTATTACAGCTCAATCGAAGTTTCAATCCATCTTAAATTTGTGTGCATTCAATGAAATGAAAGCAAGTGTAAAATTTGATCTCATGCCAATTAGATATACTGCTGAACTTTAAATGTTGAATATCTTCAAATGTGTTGTAGATAGAGGTGTCAATAGCAACAGAAATTGATTGGCTAGTGGTATAGGTACATCCAATGAAATGGAAATGAAAGTTGTAAAATTTGAAATTGTGCTGAGTAGGCACACTCAGAAGATTTTAATATTCACCACTTTAAACCTATTAAAGATTTAACTGTGATCAAGATACATTTGATTATCATTGAAACAAAAAAATTAAAATATTTTACATTTTATTATTTTTCAAGGCACAAACATAATTGCTGTAAAGCAAATCTTATTTTCTTTTCTAATATATCCTACTTCCTTGGTATTTATTAATGACAACATTATTAAAGATGTTCAATCTATATGTGATTTAATATGGAGTCAGTCAACTCCAAAGGTGAAGAATTCAGTAACGTATCAGAACCTAGACAAAGGGGGTTTAAAATGGATGCATTTTGCCACGTGCATGTGTTTCAAAGTTCAGTTGGATTACGGTTGTACAGGGGCGGTAAAGCGAAATGGAAATCAGGATTTCAAGAATTTATACCATTCATTCAAGCTGAAGATATTTTCCTGTGGAGCTGTGATTATGATACCATATGCATTTTGGTTTACCATCATTTAATGTAAAGAGCTGATAAATACTTGAAAATTATTTGAAAATTATTTTCAATCTAAGAGCTTAAACCAAATTCATAATGAATTTGTATGGTTAACTCCTTACATTAGGAAAACATTTTTGTTTGTTTGTTTGTTTGTTTGTTTGTTTGTTTGAAATTAGACATTGGTACATGAAAGCTATTAGATTAATAAATGATTTTGTAATTGGGAATGGAGTATCTTTAAGTCAAGAAATTTTAGAAAGAAAATTTAACTTGAAGATTGATTTGTTGGAATACCTATTATTACTCTTATCCGTTCCTGGCCATCAGAAACAGTTGTTATGCAGTAAATCAGTTCACTCATTTGAACCTGCATCACCGCCAAGATTTATGTTGAATGGTCATTTGAAATTTATAAATCATATTACTTGCAAGGAATGTTTTTGGAGCATTAATATCTTTGAAATGGCTGAATTTCCTACCTGCTTTAAAAAACGAACTTCAAGATAGCCATGTTTAATATATCTGGAAATGATTGGTTTAAAATATATGTTCTATATGTCTTTCAAATGGAAAATAAAATCCAAACTTTCCACTTTACACTTTTGCATAGATTTCTGGTTCATAAAGCAAGATTATTTAAAATGCATTTAGTTGACTAAGAATTATGTGATACCTGGTTTAAGATGCAATTTTACTTAGGTTCTTGAAATGTCCTATTGTTAGTTTATTTTGGAACAAATTGGAGGAGAGGTGGAATGCATTGTTTTGTGGTAGTCCTATACAGTTATCTGCGAAACAATCAAGTTTGAATGTTATTCAAGAAATTATAACTATGCATGCAATGATTGTATTCTTCAAATCACATACTTTATTCAGAAAACAATTATGTAATAATAGTCAAGTGACATTCAAATATTTCTTTCATGTTTAAAGTTTCAGGTTTCTACTGAGCAATGTATTTTTGTATACCCACGGAAAATGTGATTCGCTTAATAAACGATGGTTTGTTGTTTTCAATAATATAATTAATTTTCACAAGTAAATCAATTTAGAAAGTTCCTGACTCAGAGTATACTGTAATACGTAGGCAGCTCTTTGTAAAACTGCATTGTATGTATCACTCAGTGATAGATTATTTATATTTTGTGCTTTATTTAAAAAAATACAATAGAGAAACATATAAAAAATGTATTATTCTGTGCTTGACAAAATTAGAAAAGATGAAATCAGCTTCAAAAGCAGATTAACCGCCTGATTTAGAACTTATCTGTACCAGAAATTCGTAACAAGAATTACTTTGTATAATACCCAGAAACAAAGCCTCTGGCAATAAAAATCATCAGTCATAAGCACAGGATATATGCAAAAACAGATATCATACTACGATTTTGATCTGTCCAAAAGATGGGATCGGTTAAAATGTACAGAAGGTAACAGATGTAAATTATATTGAATTAGGAACAGATAAATATCGTTAAAGTATAGTGCGAAAAAAATGTCGTTCATATACTTTTATTTAGACAGCAATGAGTGTCTAATAAAATGAAGAATAATGCGAAACATTTGAAAAAGAATATTTTCAAGAGTTAGACATGGGAAAACACTCATGATTAAAATGATAAAACCTATTTTAACTACACGGAGATTGGTTGGATAATAATAATAATAATAATAATAATAATAATAATAATAATAATAATAATAATAATAATAATAATAATAATAATAATAATAATAATAATAATAATAATAATAATAACAAAACAAAAAATCATAGAACATGTATGATACAACGATTCTGATCTGGCCAAAGGATGAGACTGGCTAAAATATGCTGAGGATAACAAATGTAAATAATATTGATTTTGGAACATATCATTATCGTTAAAGTTATCATGAATAAATAAAAGTAATTGGTCTTTTATATACTTTTACTTATACAGCACTACGTCTTTCAACAAACGAAGAATAATGCGATACATTGGAAATAGAAGACTTTCAAGAGTTAGACAGGGCAAAGAGCTGTCTCATAATTAAAATGATAAAACCTATTTAAATTATAGTTAAATTGGATAGTAACAGACGCATACAGAACAGAATGCGTGGTCAGTGTCTTGATTGTCTGCACAGTGTTGTCTTTCTTTCTTTCTTTCTCTCTTTCTTTCTTTCTTTCTTTCTTTCCTTTCTTCCATCTTTCTTTTCTTTCTTTCTTTCTCTCTTTCTTTCTTTCTTTCTTTCTTGTCATGTATAAATCTAAAATATGAAAAAAAACGTTCTGTTGAAATGTGCGCAGTTAAGAGCAAAATGTTATATTATGTGGGCTAATTCCACTCCCGTCGTTCATGCTCTGGCACCCTAGTTGATCGACAGATGCCGCTGCAAGCGTTTACCATGCCTTTGCTTTGACCATGCCAACCCACGAAAGCCAGGCGCACCGTGCTGACAGTTGCAGTCAGAAGGAAAGACGAACCGAGCCGAGAGAGAGAGAGAGAGAGAGAGAGAGAGAGAGAGAGAGAGAGAGAGAGAGAGAGAGAGAGAGAGAGAGAGAGAGAGAGTAAAAAGTAACCATAAATTAAAAAGCAAAATCATACTTTGCAAATGCTTTATAGCTAATATTCCCAAAACCCAAGCTGTCAGGGTTTTGAAATGATGAAAAATAATGACAACCCGACTTATGTGTCATGTCATTATATTTTGTGAAATATATCATTTTAAGACAGTATAATACAAAAGATTGCATATTCTCCTGGTTGTTTTAACGTGTGACCACTTCATATATAAAAAAAATATGCATTTTATGTTGTCCATTATGATTATTTTAAATATTTCGGTATTTTTGTACACATTTAAGAAAGTCGTGACGATTAAATCATGGTGCTCTCTGTGTATCTGACCATGAAAAACACATGTTGTTAATATAATGCAATTTTTTAAAGTTTGTTGGAAAGGAGAACTTATGTACCCAAAGAGTACATCTTTTTCGTTAAGATCAACGTTTTGTTTTTATTGATATTTGGGTTGGCATCAAATTTGTAGAAGGCCTACACACACTTAGAATGTATAAAAGATGGACGGAGAGGACCTTGCTCATGGTTCACAATGTTTCCATCTTTCATAATTTATTGTAGGCCCAAGTCTCATTTCTTCATAATTCTACAGAAGAACGTGCGCAATATGAACAATTGCACTTCCATGTGTATAAGGTGAGACAGTGACAGGTTAGCTTATGGAGAGTGAAGAGTTCGGACTGCGGAATAGGGTAGTGACTACTAGGAAGTGGTTCTGGACAAAAAGACGCAAATACCATGACTACGTTTTCATGCTATTCCACCCACCGTGCAGAGGTACACGTGCTAAGGCACTTGGGCAGAGACCGTGAACAGATATTTGGATCTGAAGCTAATCGAAAATACCCAGTTATAAAAGAAAATAGTTTAATCCTTATACCCCCCTTTAAAACCAATTTGAAAAAATCTTGCAATACCTCTTTCCCCCCCCCCCCCCCCTCTCCCACGCAATGCCTGGTTATTTAAAATATTGCCCATGCATATACAGGAAAACCATGGAGCAGCACCAGAGAATAATGAGACATAAACTAAATATTTTTATTCGATCTTTGAATCTGTCTTTCCCTCTTAAATTTCTTTCCATTTATTCTATCCTGTCTTTGTTAATTTTATTATTTTCAAGTTACATGGTCCCCATTAAAAAGTTTTTGTTCAAATAGACCCATGTAAAAATTAAGTTCGTGGGATATTAGTACACGGATAAAGTATAGCGAAACACAGGTTGGTGCAACCATGGACATTCCATGGATGATTAATAATAGGCTCTACGTATGTTCATGGTGCAATCGTCGAAACTGTTGAATAAACCAACTCTGGTCTCAAAACCAGAGATGACAGGAGACGATGTTGTGTTGATTGAGGGAACTCAACATTGTGCTAATTGGTCGTAATTTTCAGGCCCCACAGACTTTGCAAGGGGCAGCAGCTTCCACCCCGTGTGACCCTTCTATAAATGCAACAAGGAACGAAAAGCGTGAAAAGTTCACGAGGTGATTATTAATGTGTCAATCATTGATAGACTTTGACCAATAGAGGTGCACTGCTGTAGTCACATGGATAGGTCATATTTAGATTATTGGCAGGTGGCTCATTTCAAGGGTCAATCTCCAGCCCCCTTTGTTCCTTTTCCGACATTTCTGATATACTTATTTTATCACAGTTTTATAACTGTAAAGCAATTATGACATTAGTGACTGGACGAGAATATAGCTATTTTTCTCTGATGATAATGTAGTTTGTAATTAGATAGGCTCGTTCGCCGCCCTATATCGGCAAACAGGTATACACTGATTGACATTGTGGCGTAGTGATATGGGGTCAATACTGCAAGTAGTGCCCAGAGGTGCAATAATTTGATTTCCCACAAATTTGCACGACGGAGTCACGTATATATGTGAAGATTTTACTACTTTCAGCGCAATTGATGAGCGGAGAGACACATTTATACCCCCGAAGTCCTCCCAGTAAGGCTTAGGATGGGGTCATCGAGGTGTTTACTGATTCTATGCTGCATACTTGGCGTTTGTCGAGGTAAGAGCATACTGTGATTGTTCATTCTCTGGGCGAAAGCCGGGGCACGTTCTCGCTCATGTTTATCTACTCCTTGTGCACACGGGCATGTGAAAGTGTGTGCATATAGTCGATGCGACAATTTTATCAAGAAATGCTTCGATGCAAGCGAATTTGCATTAGTACAGGAACGATTTCATGAAGACGACATATGTTGATTGTGACAGGAACATGCCAGATATGCCTCTGTTGGCAGTGGTAATTGATAGGCCCCTCTCCTGTCAGCCATGTTGGATTCGGGTTCTGCTTTTCTACCAGAAACTTCAGGTAGCACATTCAAGAATAGGGGTATGGTGACCCCTTTCGCAAACATTAACAACAAAGTAGTCATTCACTTACTATGATAAGCAACTTTTATGGACCTATGAGTGTTTTAGATTGCGAAAAACAACTGGTATTTACTAGGGGGTATTTCTGGGGCACTCCATGCGCGTCACGTGACAAGTGCAAAACAAATCTCAGTCTTGGGATTCCAATTTTGGCACCTGAATTGAAACTTGAAACACGTGAAAATAAAATTCAGACAAATGACAGGGTACCGAAATATTAATTATTTAAGCGAAAAAGGAGATCAGAAAGACACGAAAAGATACGACTTTTTTGTTTTTAACATAGCGGAGCGCCAAGAATGTGGGATACAGATGCGAGTTGCAGGAGGTCACTGGTCAAGGCAGGCAACTCGACTTTGGGTAGGCCTTTCGCCTGTGGCTCCATGGGGACTGACAGTCTATGTTTACTTTGTGCAATGGGGTGCCACACTCAGTTTGCTGCAGCTCTGATTAGTTCGCTGCTGTTGATCCTCAGTTACACTTCATGCATAACACTGTCAAGTTGATCCTGAGCACATGCACAGCATTGTTTACATTTTCAATTTCTTGTGACATCATTGATGGCCTATTTGATGGATTATCTGCATTATCTTATTATGATCTCCACAGATATATCATCACAGATTATGTACATACAGCGACATTTCAGATACGATTTCAACCCCACTGGTAAGCTCAGTTGGCGCTTTAAACATTGAAAATTCAAGATCTGGCTAGATGAAAAAAAGGTGCAGGGAACACATAAGGTGAAAATGGGGAACACTTTATTAAAAGTGTGCAAGAAAATAAAGTTTCACAAGTGTATGTAGAGCCACAGTAAATTATCTCATGTGCACCCCCACTCCCTGAAAAGTATGTGCATCTAGAAAGTCAAAGAACCATGTTGGCGCCCAGTTGCTCATAGTTAGCCTGGAAAAAATTGTTAACCACAAATGTACATGAAAACATAAGTCTGACCATTCATCATTTTGAAGCAATTCAGGTGTACATCTGTGCATGGATTGAATGGGGAATGAATCGCCCATGACACATTGTAGAAGAATGTGGGGAAAAAAAGGCACAACTTTTTGTATACATGAGTTAAAGTATAGTAAGTGATAACAAGTGCATTTACCTGCACAAATAACCAATGTGGAAGCCACTTTGTAGAGTTGCTGTTTCTTCAAATCATCACTTTGGTTTATATTCTTATTTGGAAAAACAGCTGGCCAACAGGCTTGGCTAGCCAGCCCATACTAAAGCCTCTTGAATATATACCGCAAGACAGCAATGAAATGTCACAACACAAAACAAAGAACAAAAATATACAGGAACCTGAATAGGAAAAAGAAATTGGAAGGTGGATCAAAGGATGTGGGAGTTTACAGATGAGTTTATCTCAACAATACAAGGGCACTAACGATGTGACATTTTCATTTTTTAAACTTTTTGGAATTATATATGTATGTAGGGCTTTAAAGATGTGCTCATTTTGACTTGCTGTAATACCTGTACCTCTAATATCAAAGAACTGAGGTTGACATATATTCCAAGAGTTTTTTTTTTTTTCTATTTAAAGTTGTTTTGCAACAAAACATATTTGTTGCAGTGAAAAACAAAAATTATCATTGTTTTTTTAAGTTAGCTGCAGATGGAGAAGCACCTTAGGATGCTACAACTTTTTGTATGCGTATAAGGTGAAGTATACATAACTTAAAAGCGATGACAAGTGCACTTATCTATGAAGCTATTGTTCATGAAGGAAACCAATAAGACCATCACTTTAGATGTGGGGGTTTCCTAATGCAGAATTGTGAATGTCTTATAAAAAATCTCATGAATTTGGTGTGTTGTGTTATGCATCATAGTGCATTGGTGGTGAATAATGCACGTTTTCTTGTTTCACTTGTAAAACTTGATGACACAAAATACACAAAAACAATTTTTATGTAACCACCACCTTTCAAGGCCATAGGGTGAAAACTTCTGCTTGAAAAAATGTTGAAATTATATAATTTGAAAATTGCACAAATCACAGGTTTTTAATATGGTCATAATTAACTCATTCCATACCAGTCCCTGATTTTTCCGTAGATTTACCTATGTTTAAGACGACAATTGCATATTTAAATTCTTCATGGAAAGAGCTTTCGTTCAAGTACCAACATGCCTATAGTCTCAAGTCAGTGGTTCTGGCACTGCCTGGCAAGGCATGCTGCAGCTGCCCTTGCGGCAGCTGCAGCATGACTTGCCAGGCAGTGCCAGAACCACTGACCAAGGCCTGTCACCATAGTATGGAATTAGTTAAGAAGTATTTCACAGACTATTCAAATATATTTATAAGAAGGATGTGAAATTTCGGACCCCTTCTTCAAATGTATATTGCTCCTTTCAGATTTATTCAATCTTCAAATCTTTTCACAGAAATTTATAGTGTACACCAGTCTGGTTCAGATAATATTCAGGATTTTTTTATTCGTCACTGTTTGTTTTGCAGTTATGACAAGTCAAACTTGATATTTCTATATGTTGAACTCTCTTCATGTTTTAAAGCATATACATGAATTTGGAATACCAAACAAGGTAAAAAAAATGATTCCATTTTTAGATCTACGCTAATGTACATTATATTTTTGTGAAAAAAATACGATTGAATAAAACTGAAAGAAGTATCCATTTAGTTTAATGTTTATTTAACTATACCTCAGAAAATTGAAATCTATGGATCATGTTCTGGAAAGAACATGATCCACAGATTTCAGACAGTACATAGTTTCAACATATTTCCATCAATGGTTTTTCGTCCATGGGCCTTCAAAGATGGTGGATGTGTTTCCTGTCCTTAGTAATGTCCATTCCCATCAACTTTGTGTCAAAATCTGTGGATATCCAGGACAACATATGTAAAGTAATGTTGATTTCATCAGTTGACTGCATCTCCCAAAAGTACATCTATTGTTTACCTGATTGCAGAAAATCACCCTTCTTGTCTGTATTTGTAGCTACTTTCTGCTCATGCGGTTGCAACATGTAATGGGGGTAAATAACCAAGGGCTGGATGCACTGATGTGGCCTCTGTTAGAGAAGCATTGACTTTATTGTTCCCTGTCACTGAAGCATGGTATGGTTTTACCTGCAAATGTGACTCGGTGTGGAGTTCCTAAAGGGGAGGCTAGTTCCACTGCTAGTAACTTGCAATTCCAATTGGAAGGCAAAATCAGAATGACTAATTTGGAGAACTGTCGCACAATGCAGAATTTAGGGTATGGTGCAGATGAAAATCCAAGTTGTAATTGAGGATAGGGTCCTTGCATGGTGTTGCGGGTTTGATTGTTGTGGCACTGACAGTGGCAGTGCAGTACAGGTGTAAATACTTGACAGGGCCCCAAGGCCAGCTGAGCCACTATTGTTTGTAAAAGCTTTATGAGTACAAAGTGATTGTTGACACTGGTTTGTGTGGAAAATACCATAACTGAAGTCAGTTTCGACTGTGTTTGTGATCTCTAAACATCAGAATTGTTTCTGGATCTACTCAGTGATACAAAACAGTGAAATGTGTGGGCCTCGGCGATAGTGTCTGTGAAAGGTTGGATTGGGTTAATATCACTGATGCTTTGGAATGTTGCACAGTGGTTTAGCTGTTTTTAGGACTAAACAGTACATGGCCAGCAATACCAATGTATACACTGGTACTTGTAATGTAGAAGTATAGTCATCATCTCAGAGCATACTTTTAATGATAATGTATTTGTAGTCTCTTTTAATGTCTCTAATTTTACCTGCAATTAGATAACTTTCTGTGTTTGACCATCTTTTACCTGACAGAAAGTGTGGTCTTAAGTGACAGGATCTACTGCATGGACCAGGCAGACTTTAAAAATGACTGGTGTATCTTGCTGTTGGACCACAGTGTAGAGCTGGACAGGGACATTTTGGTAGATGCATTTAGTGGCCAGTGTCAGCTTTAGCCAATTTGTTTGGGCATGAAAGTGGTCAGTATTTGCAGATTGCATTGAATTGGAATATCTTGATGCTGGGTGTAGATTGGCATGTATACATGTATTTTGCTGTAGATCTACAACACAACTTTTTTTTCCCCAGCAACTGAAATACTGATATGTAGGCTTCTTCATTACATGTGGACAGCTTGGTTGAAATAATGTAATTTTAATATCCCAACATTTGTATCCAGTCAAGTACTTTATTTTCAAAATCGTGATCTAACCTGAGCTGCACCTTAAAGGATGGGCTTTAGAAATTAGGTTTTGTACTTTATGCTGTTCATGGCTGATGAATTCCAGAAGGAAGCAGATTTTCAGGTGCTGCACCTTTTGTTTGAGTCTAGACTGCGTGGACCATTTAGCTTTCTTGAGGGTCATAAGTCATGAGGTCCTATCAAGCCAAATTATTGATGTGATGTAGGGCAGCTCAGAGTGAAGAAGAAGACAGTGAATGTGTTGGCAATGGGTTCTATTTTAGCTGCCTGAAAAGGTGGCCATTAGAAGGGTCATCCCTGGTGCACCCTGCCATTCATCACCTGCCTATGCAGTAACTGCCCTGGGGCCACCACCACATGCCCCACAAAAAGGTCCATACATCAGGTCTCAGCTTGTTTAGATTTTAACTGTAGGGTTCCCTCCAAGGTGCTTTTAATACTCTTGTTCACTGACCTGGATTTCTGGAGCAGAGTTCCCGTTGTTCAATACAGCTGCCCCTGTCAGTTCATAATAGCCGTGGTGGCTTTTATGGGCTTACCTCTCCTCCTGCAGGAGAGAGTGTCCAGATAATATGTTCGTTGATGGGACGGTTGCTACCAGAGAAATTGAAGGAATATTCAGACCTTCTCCATGGATATTTCAAACTCTTGTGTTATGTTTATAAATGTGCACTATATGCTTTATCCATGTACTGCCCTTTGTACACAGGGGTTGTAGGTTCTAGCAGCATACTGACAGCATGTATAGACTACAGTGTAGTTACTGATCTTGTGATTTGAACTTTTTTTTAAAAAAAATTTAGTTGTGATCTGGTGAAATTGGTTGTATCCTGGCATACTCGCATCTTTTGGGCATGGTGTTTGGATGCATATAAAATAGGAGGGAGGGAGGCTAACAGCAAATTTATGATCTTAGAAATGTGGTGTACCTTGCTAAGTTTTGCAGGGCTAGAAATAGCGCTTATCCACTCGTCTGCACCAAGTGAGACTTGTGACGGAGGAGTAAAGTTGCCAGTGCACTTGTCCAAAACTTACATACAATTCAATTAGAATTATAAGACTCCACTTGGTTGGCAGACAAGTGAAAATTTTTCCCTATTTTATAGCACTAGTTATGGTATAAAGGGTGCTTAACGGTAATTTTTATTTTCCATAGTTTTGATCTTTAAGAGGGAGAGAGAGAAGAGAAAATGAATGTCTGTATGGCAGAATAGGCAAGTTTCAGAAGTCCAGTGCACATGCCATGTTTATTCTGTAGGTGGTCAGTTGAATTTCACAGATCTGGAATAGGACAGTAAGGTAAGGTAGCAATTACATATTGTGTGTATATTTCACATGATACAGTGTAATGCACACAATTATTGTAGGGTTGAGGGGTGTAACCTTGACTATGCTGGTACTGTTGCGGTTGACATAACGAGAGATTGATGAACATTGGTGTCCCTGGCAGGGCTTTACATGAGGTTTTTTGTTACTTCTCCCACAGCACTTTCTGTCTAAAATTCAGACAAGTGCAGCAAAACCTCATTGAATGACTGGCTGTTCCATGTAAAGTGTCTTAGACATCTGACTGAGTCCGAGTTCTAAATGAGTAATATAACAAGGGAAGTTTGACACTCAAGTCCATGAAACTTGTGTCAAATGAATGTGTCAGGTATATGTCATTGTTATGAAGTTTAAACGAGCTCAATCTGTTATGCTTAAAATGTTCACTTGTCCTGTCTGAAAATTTACCTGTTATGGTATAAAGGGTGCCTAACGGTAATTTTTATTTTCTTGGCTTAAATTTTAATGTAAAGTCCCGTCACTGACACCTTTTGAGTGACCACCCCTCAGGCAGACCCATAAGCAATGGTATAATGCAGGTGGCTGCTCATTGGAGGAACCCCACATGCATGACCTCAACAGCTCAATTTTGGGACAGACTTTCCCAAGTACGCAAATTTCTGTCACCACTTCATCATTATCGATTACATATATGCTTTGAAGGGAAATTAACATTTTTCTTATCTGAACCTGTACTATACAAATTTAGTAATTATGTTTTGTTTTGTTTGACAGGTTCTTCTTTCACTATGAAGCTTTGCATTTATAAACAAGACTTCGTGTATTTAGCTAATTCATCATTTGCCACGTTCTTATTTACTCATTTTTATGTGGGTTGTCTTTGCTGAATATTTAGCTCAGACCAGGAGCCGCTACTCACAGAGACATGTATAGGTATAGGCTCCGAAACATGTTCTGAGTAGTTAGCCGCTGAAGACCCTTTAGCTTATGTGGGCTAATACAGCCTATGTCAAAATTCTACAGAAGAATGTGTGCAATATGGACAATAGCACTTCCATATTTATATAGGATAGACACTGACAGGTTAGCTTGTGGGGAGTAAAGAGTTTGGACTGCGGAAAAGGGTAATGACTACAAGGAAGTGGTTCTGGACAAAAAAACACAAACACAATTTATTAGATTTAACAATTAAAACCCTTAAATCTTTATTTCAATAAAGCACTATTGTCTGGCTCTTGAAAGATGCGTTTCACAACTTGAAAATGTTTGCCGGTCTTGATTTTTGTCATTTTGTGATTACCCTCAGTGGGCCTGGCACAGAGCCTTCGTTTGCGAAGTAATCAGCTTAAACTGTCATAAAATTGTTTTGATGGCATTGCTCATTGTCTTAATTTTATTCTACACATTCGATGGAGCCTAACTCACAGTAATTCATAAATGAAGAATTAGAATAAGACACCGCAAATTCCCATTGTGACCACATTTGTTTGGTCATCATGTTCATGTTGCTCTGAACCGTGTAAAAAATGGATTGGGTCGCTTCGTCAGTGTTGGTAATTTCTGCCCATCATTATGAAATTTAGTTCAGAAAACATCCATAATATCCCAGCATTCAGCAAAAGAAATATTGTGGTCAAAATCCTCAGAGATGTACTATGGAGAGGCCTGATTTATGTGGAGTTTGCCACATTCACTGTCATAGTAAATGGAAAGATCTGATGTTTGTGAGGGTTTGAAATAAGGAGGAATAGATACTGATTGATCAAGTTACATACTTGTTATGAATAAGGAAATTTACTGTAGAAAGACAACCTTTATTGTTTGCACTCAGTAAATTTGACCAGCACCATGTAATTTTTTAACAGTGGGTGAGTTGCGTGCATGTATTTTGTTGGCCGACTTGAGGGGTGGGCCTTAGGCATAGTGGGGGGGGGGGGGGGATATAACTCAAATTTGTGCTGTGCTATTGTAAGTTCTGTTTGCTTTGCATGGTCAAGTTTAACAGGTGGTCATTCATAAGAGGTAAATTATTTAAGAAAAACGGCTTTGGCGACCAAATTAGGTCATTCAAACCAGGTGGTCACTCATAGGAGGGGTCATTCAAGATGGGCCACTGTATATTTGTTCCATTTCACAGTTATATGAATCCTATGTTGTGTGTAGAATAGATCATGATGAGTCCTCAAGGTCAACACAACTGTGGCTTGACATTAAAGATTACGTGACAGATTTCTTCCAGACATAAATTTTAGAGCATGCAAAAGTTGATAAATAAAATTCATGGGAAATGAAATTTGTTGAGAGGGAGACCATAGACCCTGTTACAAAATAACTTAACTTTTTAACCCTAGTGCTATGGGGCCTGTGTTTATACAGTCCAAAATGCATGTTGAAAAAACACTTCAGCAGGACTGGGTTAATTATTTAGTTTATAATATCTGAAGCACAATTTTAGGGTGCACATCCATGCCCTGGGAACATTTTCAGGTACAAAATTTTATTCATTTTAACCTCTGGTAGAAAATGCCAGGCTGCTCAAGAGAAGTTTTTTTAGATTAAGAGGAGTAAAATTTTAGGGGTTAATGGGGGTACCAGAAGGTGGCTTGCTCAGATTTGCAAAACCGTTACTTCATGGGCAGACAGGGAAAAATTTTAGTGTAAGGTCAAATCTTGGGACAATGTTATTTTAAAACACATGGAAAATGAGGTACAGAGCAGTCTGCATACAAAAGATAAGGATACATTAAAATTATCACTGTTTGCCATAAGTGTACATTTTTTGTTTTTGTTTTGTTTTTTCATCACTAAGGGGTGGGTTATACACACTGTGTGTAAGCAGAATATTCTTGTTTTATAATATAGCAAGCAATATAAATCATTCACCAGGCCTGTAAAATTTTGAAGAAAAATAGGATTACATACAGGTATACAGAGGTAAGACCCATGAGTATTTAGTAATGCTTTCTGAATGAAAGAGATAACATACATGAAGAAAGTGGACTTGCAAACGGCTTTGTGTTTTTTGTTTTGGAAAAGGGGCATATTTATCTTGATATGACTTAAGGGAGGAAAAATGGTAGGCTATAGATAAGTTTGCAGGGAAGGAGTGGAGTATATACAGTAGTCCCTCCTTTGAGAGACCGCCCCTAGTGCCACCCAAAAAATGGTCACATAAAGCAGGTGGTCCCTCAAAGGAGGTATAAATAACATGAAAAGTACTACAGAGAGACCTGACAATTGTGGTCTCTTAAAGGAGGTGGTCTTTCAAAGGAGGTACTACTGTACCTTTGAAGGACATGTGGAACAGATGCATGTATCCAGGAGAATCATTGTACACTGCTGTCTGTGTATGTATTTAACACTGAAGAGTTGTTACAGAGTGTCACCACATGTTTTCCTTTTCGGCTTGATCTGTTGGTCACTGCCGTAATTATTTTTTACCCAGGGCAGCATTTCTAGGACAAAATGATCCATGGTGATCAAGCTGTGAACGTCATGGTTTCTGTGTGTTTGACATGCATAGTGGAAAAAGTGACATTGAAATTTTTGCCTTTGGAAATTACAACCTGCAATGTTCTTTATAGAACCTATTATTGTGAAAAGGGACGTGGAAAAAGATGGAGTGAGCATGTGTGTAAGGGCAGAATTGTGGTAGCCAAGACCATTAGTGCTGAAAGGACTTCAAAGTGGTAAGAATGTGTATTGGTTGGTCTGACTCACCTTTGTGCAGGAGTCTAGTTGCCCTGATCAGGCCTTTTGAAACCTTTGCAAATTGTAGAGTAAAGCGAGTGAATGAGGAGACTTCGTGCTTAGTTCGACTGGTTTCACCATCTTGTGAGGCGCATCAGGAACTGAGATTTTCAATAGTTGCAGCACAATATATATATATCATTGAAACCTTTGACTGGACACCCTTGCTCACATCCTAATTACTTGAAGTGGGGCCCTTAGCATTTATAATGGACATGTAGATCTGTTTTTAGCCTGGTTTTAGTATGTCCAGTTAGAAATAATGACATCCTTTAAAAGATGTGAATGTTGTCTCTGCATCATTAAGATCGGGAAAGTTAAGGATTTTGTTTGGATTCCAGTGCCTAATTTTTTAGGCATAGATTTGAAAATTTAAGATTAATGGATAGATTATGAAACTAATGGGAGCGAGACACTCTGAGAATTGCTTTCTCAGTGATACCAATCTCATGGTGTCCCAAATGAACTGTGGCCCTCCAGATATTGCAAAGTGTGAAAGGACCCTATCAGGTGCTTCCGCCATCTCCTTCCGCCTGTTATAATATTTTGATGAGACTGCTGTCTGCACTTAATATTTCTTCTATAATCAAAGTACTAGACCTTTTTCAAAATCCTGTCCATGTATAAATTTATAGTGCAAGTGCTTCCAACTCTGAAGATCCGCCATCAGCATTACAGGCCAAGTACATGTGGCTTATTGGTAATGCTGCCTGTTAGGAAGATTATAAATACGTACATGTATGTATGTAAGCAAGTTGTAAAAGCAATGGGCCTTGCTTTGGTGTTAAATTTTCAGGTACTTTAAAAAAAACCCCACCTGCTAGGTGAGGTCACCTTTGTTCAGCAGAAAGGTTGTCATTGTCTTAGAAAATAGGGAGGACCAGTACTGTAAAATGGTTTGATTGCTTTGTGACATTTCCTCCAAGCAACTTTGTGGTTATGCTAATGCTGGACAGTTCCAATGATGTTGTGCATTGCAGGATTGTCGGTCAGTTTGGTGGGCATGGCTCTATATTTACACCCAGAATACTGGCACCAGTTCACATGCAGGCAAGTGCCATGGGGCAGTCAGCCTGCTTGTGTGTATATCCTGGGTGGCAGCTGAGACTGACTGGCAGAGAATCAACTTGTACACAGTTTGAACGCCATCAGTCTTTCAAATATTCAGCATGAAATATAGACATGCCAACTGTCAATGTCGTTTGTGCAATAGTAGCAACAAGAAACATCTATGAATCAATGAAATAAAATACATACTCAAATATATCAATGAATATGCTGTATTGCAAGTATTTGTTTGGTGTATCGAAGTATCCCATATTTTGGTGTTTGTCTAAAACTGATTGGATAGAGCTCATGAAAGACCGTGTTTGGCGGTGTTTCTAGACATTTGTTCATGATGAAACGTCTCACGCTTTCCTCATTATTTTCTGTCAGCTTCCTCTATTTTGATTGTCACATACTCTGAATGTAAAATAACCTGCAATTGCGCATAGCCAATCGGATGTTGTCTTTACCCATGGAGGCTTGTGGTGATGATTTTCTTTACCAGATCAAATTATGCTGTATAACTGAAATATATACACACCAACTTTTGAAGTTGCATTGATGCAAAATTTTGGGTTGGCATGTTTGCCAAATATTTCTTGTAACAAATGATATATACATGCTGTGAATTATCAATGAAGCTACACGACAAAATGCTGGTGGTGTGTACATCATTTGAGTAAAGTATAATGTGTCACTAGGTCAGTAATTTCGAGACAACACATCTGATAAAACCAATGATTGAACTGGCCTACATTTCACATAGGTCTTTGGATCAGTTGTGTTGGCTTGCCAGTAGTGGGCCCCCAAAATTGGCAATATAGCACTTACCCCTCCTTCATGACTTTAAAATTTTGTGCCAGTCATGACCGTCATGGTGACTCAGTTGGATGTGTGTTTGTATCATATTTCTGTGGTATAATTTGCCTGAGCTTGTGTAGCCTAATTTTTCCCTAAAATACCTGCTTGGCTTTGTCGTTGTGTTTTCAAGGTCTGCAATATGTGGACAGGTGTATTATTTTGGGTCCACTGTTCATACCATAGATAATAACTTTTGAATCAATTTATTTGTAATGGGAAACCCAACTTTGTACAGGAAGACTACAGCCAATGTGTACATGTATGCCTACCAGCAAGTGACAGACCAGTAGCCACAGACAAACAGACATCCTCTTCTTGTAGACGCAAGTGTCAACCACGCTTGGGTGACCCACTGTCCAAATTTGTCAGACCAGAGTTGAGAGTGGACATAAATTTTTCATGAACAATGGATCTCCTGCTGGACTGTGTGCCCCAGGTAACAGCACCATTGACATGGATGTACCTGGAAACTGCAGGAAAGATGGAGGTGGGTTGACTGGTCACGGCTGTGTGTTGGTCATCTGCCAGGGTTGTTGGATAATGGAGGGAAAGTGCAGGATGTGAAACGGAACACACAGTACACCTTGAGAGTGCAACTTGCCATGAGTGTCTGGCCTCGTTATCTATTATGGATTGGCTGTTACCTTGTGTATTGTGTTTGTCAGCTTCACCTGGGGGAGAGGGCTCAGTATATATGACAAAACAGGTCGATTTAGTTAGAACAAGTATTGACGGATGGTGCCATTGCCATTTCTCATCAATAAATGCTTTGTGTGGTAAGGCATCTGAAGTGTGATGTAATATTGTACTGGTCAGCTGTCCTCTATAGATGGACCTGTGGGGTGAGACCACCACTGTAGACGTATCACATACATTATATGACTGATGGACATTCTGAAGCAGACTTTGTCATTGTGAAAGAGAAGATTTTTTACTTCAGAGCTATCACAGCCATTTGTCATTGTGAAAGAGAAGATTTTTTACTTCAGAGCTATCACAGCCATAAATTACAAGAAGGAAACATCTCTTGTGAAGATGATATATGTCTGTGGTGTCATGTGGGGAATACTGATGGACAAATTAGCCGAGTAGGTGACACTTGACTGGTGTCACCCTGGTGGCATGACAAAAGAAGAACAGACTGCCTGTATAGGGTGGTTGCTGGTCTTTGACATTGATACATTCCATGTCATCATAGGACAAGCATGGTGGTAGAAAGTTCATAATTTATATTGAGTGCTGTCTTGTGGCATGTTATGTGTCACTGTAGATTTGGACTCAGGAAGATCACTGAAGAGATTCACATGATAAAATCATGAAGCTAATCCTCAGTCTATCAAGCATAAAGTCCCAGTTTTTGTTATGGTGTTGACGGGTCCAGTGGGCTGAAGTTTCCGAGATTAAAGGCATGGAGGCATAACGCAGCTGGTCATAGGTTGCACTGCCCAGTCTGTGGGGATCACATGAAAGCTACCATTTGTAGTCCACATTTATATTTCAGTAGCTGTCATGTTCCATTTCAATTACACTCCATATGTGTGGAAGAAGACAATTTGTGCAAATTGATTAAATGGGCAGGGAGTCAGGTACATGGATTTGATGCATGTTAGCTGCAAGGGCCATGGGATTTGGCTTGTCTCTGAATGAGAGATGATTCGACATTTACATTAAGTAGTGGTGATTAAGTTTGTATGTGTATTGCTCTTGGTCGCTGCTGCATGTTGATGACTCCGTGCAAAGTGTCTGTTGTAGTGTATTCACTCGCTTTGGTACAGTGATAAAATTGTCTTGTTTGTGAGAATTCTTTGTTCTTTCATGGGCTGCAAATGTATCATAAATGGTTTAAGCTGTGACTGATGTTGATGCTAGGTGGGTGGAGGAACTGTCCTTTCCTGTAGTTAATTCACACTGATGAGACAGACCTAGTTTTATGAAAGGGCAGGGCATGACATTAAGGCAAGGCAAGTCCTGTAGTCTCAGATGAGTAACTATTCACTCTGAACTAGTACAAATTTGGACTTGTATTGTGAAATAGGAAAAATAATGTGCTGAGGACACTATACCGGGGGCTGCCACAGAAGATAATGTAGAGATTGATCTGAATTCTTGTAAAGGTTGCTATTACCTACATGCAGAAATGTTAGGCCTCGTAGAAAGTTTGTATGGATGTCTTGTAAAACATGAAAGATAGGTTGAAAAAGTGTCCCAATTCTGGCATTTGTTGCTGGAGAACAGGCCAAACATTAGGCATTGTAGAACATTGATGGATGTCCTGTAAAACATTAACCCTAATGCTGCAGGGGCATCCGAAACTCAGGTTGCAAAAAAAAACAAAAAACAAAAAAAAAAAAACAATTCAGCACTAGGATTAAAGATGTGTTGAAAAACTGGTGCCCATTGAATATGAGTCCAGTTAAGTGAAGAATCCACCCAGACATGTTTGTGACCATGTACTTCACAGTATTGTCAGGTTTGTTTGACTTGTGTGTATTCATACAGTCATAGTATAATTACGCAGTATTTCGATATTGAAGTACCATTCCTGGTTTATTTCACTTACGATGTATTTATTAATAGTTGTATTTTATTCTGGGTGTATATAATCCAGGAAAGAACCAAAAAGTTTTAAAAAAAATGTGATTTGGGCATTTGGGAATTCTTCCAAGTATTTACTAAATAAAGTTTCAGTTTTGTTCAGCTGTTAGGAAAATGTACATGAATTCCTGCTTGATTGGTATTTGATAATGGTGTGTGAAGTGTAGGAAGACTCAGACTTTTTTGGTATAGTGTACCAGTAAGTTTCATGGTATTGAAGTCTGAAAGTTTCCTGACTGATTCATTGTCATCTGCACCTGGTGTTTTGATGAATTCAGTATCACAAATATTTGTTTGCGCATTCATTTATGCACATTTTATTTGTTTGCGTTTCTGTATTTTTGCATAGGTGTAATGTGTTAGGAGATAAATACATTTCAAGTTTACGTGATATTTGCAAAAAACATGTGGAAATGGACCAAATGGTTGACATGTTGTAATATGAAGTTTGAGATAATTTCAGAAAGATTGTTTCTTGCAAACAAAGACCAACATTATTGGTGTAGTTGGGTTGTAGTGATACAAATGCTTGGATACTGTCTTGATTGGTGAATTGGACTTGGACAGAATTGTGCAGTAGGGTGGATATGGTTGTAGCTACATCCAGTGGACAAATATTGTGTTAACACAGAACCGTTGCTCCATATCATGTTGCATCATATATGTTTCACTACTGCCACAGGGAAGTTGTGTCAAGGTAAATATTGTTTAATGTCCACTTTGAGAGCAATCAATTCAGCAAATGTTGACTTAGGCAACATAGTGTATGCACAATAGACTCTGTTTGGCCAACAACAAAATCATCCCATGTTGTAGCAGTTTCAGGGGGAAAAAACTGTTACATCTGTGTCATTTTAGCATAATTGATTGATGCAAGAAGTGTGCCTCTGGAAATATACAGGGTTGAATGGGGCAAGAACACCTGGTTGCTAGGCAACAAAAAGTGTCATCTGTTGATGGCTTGCATGATTCACTGATGCAGAAGTTACAGATTGAATATATTAGGTAGAATTTTTGTGTGTGTGTGTGGTCTTATTTTTTTAAATTTTTTATTTTTTGTTTAATTATCATTATATAGAGTACAGTAAATTAATACCTGTGGCAATGGCTTCGTTTACAGTGAAAGCTTAGCTGTCAATGTAAAGTTAGGCAAGCCCAGCTATTGACTGAACATGCAAGGCACAAAATAACTGCATTCACAATACAGATGGCTAATTATTTTATCACAACTGATAATGTATTGGTTAATGAATGAATGGTAGCAGTTTCTAACAATAAACAATGCGGAAAAAAAACAGAATCTGGTCCTTTTGTTTCATGAAAGCTGTTTTGAGTGGCATCTGCAGTTACATCATGCATCAACTTTAATGTAGCTCCTCCCTGCACTAGTGAGTAAAATTCATACACTATTCCTCTTTCACAGTTTCTTCAGTGTTTGCTCATTTGTGCCACTTTATCCTCATGTACCCTTTGTTTAATGGTGAACTTGCTGCAACAAGACTGTTTATTGTATGATGTTGGAAAGTGCATAAATTTGGCACTTTCATTCTCGAACCCATAATGCAGGGACTGTAGTGCTGTGGTCATACAACTCCTCATCTTACAGGTTGTCTATTGGTAGTCTTGTGGGCCTATAATTTTGTCGTATGGATTGTTTGATATGTAACACTTGGCCTAGGGAGCCTATAATATAAGGATCATTCCATATAATACCATTTTTTTTTTTATGCATATGGCTTGACTAATATTCAAGATTTCTGATACATTGGCAGTGGCACTATTTGTCTAAAATAAAGGCGATTAGTGGGTTATGTCTCTATTAAGTGGAAAGTGTTTACTTGTCCCATCCCCCATACAAAAATTTGCTTGTCCAAATAACAGAGCTTGCCTTAGTGTCAAGCCCTGCTGGTTGGTTGCATAACAGCTAGACTTGATGTGAAACTAGCAATGCTGGGACTGGGCATTCAACAGGTTAACACTACATGGCAAGGGTGGTTATCACCATGTTGGTGCTGGGATCCCAGTGTCAAACTTAGGCTTGTATGTGCACATGTGTTTGAAACCCCACTTTTGCTTAGGGTTTACAGTGTTCAGCTCATTGTTGACTTCATGGACTATGTTTACCAGAAAGTAGTTTTATTTATCACCTACTTACATACACCTACGTATATGAAATTTTTGCCTGAGTAATACCCATCAGTTGTGTTGATCTGGTTTGTCAGAATTAAGTTGAGCCAAAATAAATGCAGTCACAGGAGACTTGGAGTCAATCGACACAAGATCTTTTCCAGAGTAAACTGGGGCAAGGTGTTTTCGGAATGAAAAGTAAAGGGAAAGGCATCAACGGCTGTTTAGATTTGAGAGTAGCGTCGGCAATCATCAAAGCGGCAATGCACACTGGCACTGATCACTGGCCTTAGAAGTTGTTGCTGGGTCGGTCATTAACCTGTGCACTGGAGTGTATGCCGTCATCATTACAGTGGCCCTGCTCACAGAAGGCCATACTTGCATACACAACAAGCACACATACAGTTTGTCATTATAGCCTGCACAGAGCCAGCTAGCCCAGACCTTTGTATGTTTTGGAAGCATTGGCAAACCAAAGTGTAAATAGATCAGAAGGTTGCAGGCAACTTAGCATTGTTGGTGATGTTGTTAAGTACTCTGGCGGCCTGCTTGCAGGGGCCTCTTTCTTGTCATTCCTCTGATCTGCATCGAGAGATTATGTCACATGATGGTCTAGAATTCAGGGCATCAGATTGCCAGCTCACAGCTCGTCTCATAACTTTGGTCTGTGTAAATAGGATAACTTATTTGTGCTTCTTCAAAGAAGACTACGGTAGCCTTTGACTGTTCACCCACTACCAGACGTCTCATGTTTCCACATTGAAATCTCGAGGACTTGATGATCATTAAATATGTGCATCATTCAGATAGTGCAGATTCTTAGGCTGTACTTCTGCTTCTTGCTGGAAGCTAATGGGTCTCAAGCTTCCCAAATCTCTCACAACTTATACAGGGCTCATATTAGTGGTCTGAGAGCATGATAGTGTCCATGTACACAGTCTTTGGCCTGGGAGTACTTTTTACTGGCTGCACATAAAGTGCCGGAGAGGATTGTCGTCCCCTGCACTGTCCATCCTGTTGACGTTACCGCAGTATCTCAAAAAATATTTACCATAGCTTTACCAAATTTTTGTCACAGAAGGACCTTACGATGGGCCAGGTTCCTATGTAAAGCCTGCTTCTTCTGATTATTTTTTTACCTTTTTATGACACTTTTAATGTATTTGTTTGAAAGCTGTGTGATTGGTGTCAACCCTGATGACATTACCATGATTTCTCAAAAAATATTGACTGCAGCTTTCTCAAGTTGTGTTCATACATCCATATACCATTACAGGAACATTGTGGAAGCAAAAGTTCATTCAGAGTATGGTGGTGCCACTGGTGGTGTATGTTGAAACATAACATCATAGATATCAAAACACATTAAATTCATTATTGTGCTAGTAAATTGAGATGGAACTGCAAAATTTACGCTAAATATGCATTAGGTCAATGGTCAAATTTTGGCCTTGACATATTTTTCAAGGTCATTACGCACTTAAGAAAAGGACACTAAATTCAATATGTTGATTAGGAAGAAGGTGAATGATACGGAATGTACCACAAATGTGTACCATGTTGCAGTTATTGCGTAATATGGATGTCCTTGCTTAATTTCTCCAGGTCATAGAGGGAATGCATATTAGACAATGATTTTTGGTGATTGTCATTAGCTGAGCAGTATGTCCAGGGACCTCTTGTTAATAGCATTAGATATTATTGTGTGTGTGTGTGTGATACAGGGACAGATCTTGGCTGTCAAAATCCACATTGGGGAGTAAAGCAGTTGTCACTACAGAATTCAACCTGACTCTTGTATAATTGATGTTAAACTAAATACCAACCCAAAGAAATTTAGTTTTCCAATTTTGACCACCAGGATCGCGCAACTAGATTAAACAGTATTTCGCAGAAAGTGGGACATCACTATCAGCGGGTCATCGACAGCCATGTTAAAGTGTGCAGACGTGAAGAAAGTGGGGAAGTTTGAAAGAGTGATTTTGATCAAGTTGAAGCTGTACTGTGCCTGAAATATGCCTGTGTACAATTGCAATGTACCAGGCTATAGCACTGATTTGGTTAAATTGTTGAATCTTGACAAATACCATGAATGTGTGGGGTTACATTCCACAGTTTCACAGTGAAGCCTCCTCTTTGGTCATGATAGTGTGTCCCACTCGGTAACAACAGACCAGCATAACTATGAATTCAGTCATGTGCACTATCGTCACGATAAGGTGACAAAGGGGAGAACTAAGATTTCAGTAGGCTCCTATTGGATATTTGTGAATTTCTGTAGCCAAATGAATGAAACATTAGCATTTGGCGAATGACACCAGCTGTCCCTGTGATATAAAATAGCAAGAAAGTATATGTGACATACAATAGCAGGAATGTGTAATTTGTCAAAACTATTTTGGATAAATGTAGATCATTTATATGGTTTATCCCTGAGATTGGTTCTGTGGGCAAATGTGTACATCTGTCTGATGGTGAGAACTTGAAGTCAGCTTTGAAATAGTAAAATAGTGCATGTATTGATCAGGTTTCCAGGAAGGGAGATCTGTTATGCCTTCAGACCAATTGTTTCTCAAGAGCAAAATTTGAAAAGTTTGGCTGGCCCACCTGAGAGGCTTCTAATTGTTTTATGATGCTAGCACATGCTCAGAATTGTTTTTAAAAACTATTAATTTAAAGGAAGCACTTGCTGTCTTCTGAGGCCAAGGTTGAGGGTACCATTTTAATGTGGGTAGGTTGAGAAGGTTACAGGTGTTGATAAAAAGTAGAAGACTAGGCTGGTAGTTGTCCATTCTTAGAATCTGCAGTTTCCTTGACATGGTACTGGGGACGTGGGAGAAGACTGTCCGACTTGGATGTACAACTCACTTGGGTAAAATGTCCAGGGTCTGGGTTGTAAATTACATAAAAGCCATGAAATAAAAACTGGGTGTTTGGGAGACATATGTAGAGATTGTGGTCCATAAAGTGCTTTGATCTTTGGTTTTATGCAGCTATCAAAACCACATTCAGCCACAAGAGTTGTATAAATCTAAGGCATGCATAATGCAATTCATGGGCTGTGATCATCACCATCATGTTGTTGAAATCTGACTCTCATAATAAAAGATGTCAAATTCATGGATAAGTAATGATTGTTGACAGCTGGTTCATAGTAGGAAGAGATAAAAGGAAGAGCCTGCAGTACTACCAGTTGTTGCTGTAGCATGGAGGACCTCTTCCAGGCGTCTGGTAGGGCACCAGCACACTGCCTGGCTCTGTGCTGCTATTGTCTCTCCAATCATGAACTCAGTGTCTGAAGCATGTCCATGACATTCCATAATGCACATGGGTACATCAAAGTCTGATGAGCCATGTAGCCCTGAGATAATGGGAGAAAAAGAGACACAGAGGGAATGGCTGTCTCTAATGATGAAGCCCAGGCCATTTGGCAGCTCAGTTACAGGGTGCGGTATGGGGAGGCCAGAGGGAATGATTTGTGGCCTGTGGGGAGGATCACAAGTATCTGTAGCTCACTGAATTCCTCTGATACACATCTCTGCTCTGGTGTGATCTGATCTGATTTGAACAAGAACTGCCGTGGATGAAAAGTGCAGATTAGATTTATCACTCTCACATACCTGCAAATCTTTCGCATCTGCAACTCCCAGATTAATGTTCAAGTGAATTATGCAAGATTTATTAAGGTTTGCTGTCACATCATTCGGCTCATGAAGAGAAAAAATCAACAGAATCCAGCAGCCATAGCTGGCAGATGACTGTTGCTCTTTTCTTGTCACAGTGTGTTTCACGTTGATTAAAATTTAGCCGTAAATAGTAACCAATGAAACAAAGCACAGGCCTTTTGCAGGACTGATAATGTATTTTATTGACACATGGCAGTCCAGGAAGGCATACTTTCATGTATTTGTCCTTGTTCAGTTTGGCAGACGCCTCTTTTATTTATGTTTTCTGTCATTAAAGGGTCAAATGGCTGCCTTATAAATTTTAATTTAACCTTTCTTCTCGCTTTGAAAATTTGATCATGAGAAAAATTATATTTGGTCAAATCTTTGAGTACAAAACTTGATTTTCTGGCAGTTTGAAGCATAGTCTCATTGGTGCACATGTTTTTGGTTGGGCTGCCATCTTAATCAGCACATTGGATCGTGCTTGGCATGACATGAGCTTTGCACAGATGGCGTGTTGCAAGGAAAATGCTCTCCCAGAGGTTAGCCACAACTGTGACATGTTATCCCTCCCTTCTCACTTGGCATCACTTTTGTCTGCTTTTGGTTAAAATGCAGCAGGGGACTTTGACCTTTTTCTTTATCTGTAGCCAAATGTTTATCTAAGAGAACTGAAAATGCCCAGAGAGAGGCAACCTAACCCCTTCCAAGGGGCAGCATGGAATGATGCGAACTTGAATGTTTATGAAATGAAAACTTGTTTGGAAATAGGCCCACACCAAATTTTCCAGAAGTTGTAGCAGACATATTGAAAAAGTTATATGGATTGAATGATGGCTGTTTGTGGATTTAATGTTTTTTATGTGCATTAGCAATGTTTATCTTAGCCTGAATACCAATTGGCCCTGCACAATGTGAGACAAGATGCTGTCCCGATTAGACAGATAAAAAATGTGTTGATGGCCAAATAGCAAGGTGATAGACAGGCCCAGGCTGGCTCAGGTTCCACCACACAGATAACTGAGAGGTCTCAGTTTGCGTTAGCTGATTTGCAGCACTGTTTTCATTCCAGCACAAGAACTACAGAGAAAGCAAGTCAGGTGGGGGCGGGGAACCATAACACTACCATTTTGTGCAGTTTTAATGATAATGATGGGATCTTGTATCATGCTTATTATTTTATGAAATTGAATTTTTAGTTAAAAAGAAACATTTAAAAAGAATCGTTCAGTTAATATCTTTTGAAAAATTCAGTAAATAATTATTCCATGCCAGTTGTAGTATGCATATTTGTAAGAATCTGACTTAGCTGTGGTAGAGCTGGAGCTTTATCTACTAAAATATCCCATAAAGTATCCTCCTCCCCCCGCCCCCCATTTTACACTATGCTTCTCCTGTCTTGTGTTTACAACAGAAAGTGCCAACAGAGGGGGATGGTTAAAACCAAGAGGTCCTTGGCTGTAAGGTAACATGAAATAAGGTTAAGGACTGGGTGCTGAGAAAGTGTCCATGAATATGTAAGTGCAAGACAGAAAGGAAGGGGAAAAGAGTGGATAGCATAGGTGTCCACGCACAATTGTTTTTGAATGGGAGATACATACAAGAGGTGCATGGAAAGAATGAATACAGGTCATTTTCCCTCAAAATTGTCTCATTTTAACAACATTTGGAGTCCCGCCAAAATCAGGGAAGTTGACAGGTAAAGGATGGTGATTGCATGAAGACTGGCTAGGTGCCCTTACAGACATGCATAAGGTTAACAGGGCATCAGTATTGTGATCTACTGTTTGCATGTCACATTTTAGATTATTGTAGCCATTAATGATGTAAGGCCAGACCCCATACAGATAATGATGGCTTGTGGTAGGGCTGGTAATTACAGACAACCAAAGTGGCACATGGCCCCATCAGACTGACAGGCTTTCTCTGTTCATGTAAATCAGCTATCAGTTTCACACAATGAATGTTATTGACCCCAATTACCAGCAGACTTGTGCATATGGCCTTGGTGTGGACTGGTTTGTATATACCTGAGGTAGTTTTAATTTTATCTTGTCATTGACATCTAAAGTGATGATCTTTGTGTGTATTTAAAGTATAGTCCATTCAGTTGTGTTTAGGCTCAAATCAGCAAATACTAATTCTTTTGAATTTTACATTTGCACTGTTGACAGAGCTTGTTATTGTGAAATAGGAAATATAATGTGCTGAGGACACTATACCGGGGGGCTGCCACAGAAGATAATGTAGAGATTGATTGCCAGCTATAGCTAATGTCAAAATCTCTTGTCAACGCTCCATTCACGTTGGAAGTTAAATCTGTGAGAGAATACACCTGACTAATGGACATTATGCTTCCTTTTTATGGGCCTGTCACATGTTTCAATATCACCATTAGTTTTTTTGTTGAATAAAATATATTTGGCTCGATGGTTTATCAGAAATTGAAGTACATTATATTCTGCACACTAATCAGGGACCCTGCTGTTACCTGCCTAAAGGGGCCTTGTGTTTGACAGGCAGAATTGATGGTGAGGTGAAATTAATGGTTCATGCATGTTTCAGCCTCTAATCATGAACATGCTGGAACAAACTTACATGGAGGGCTTGCTGAGAAGTACAGCATGAGTATTGAGAGTAAACTTCAGATGCTTCATATATGTGAGCTTTTAAATGAAGAGGGAAAAGAATTTCAAAAAAAAAAAAAACCCCCAACAAAACACAAAGGTTTTTTTTGTTTGTTTTAAACATAAAAAAATATGTAGATACATATGAAGGTATCATATGGCAGATAAATTACTGTCAATGAAAATCATTGTGTACATATGTTTTCACCCTGCAAGTCTGATAGGACATAGTTTTTCAAGAAATGATAAGTTATCATGTTAACTTGATGTGTAAAAAATCGCTTATGAATCATGCCATTTTACCTGTGCAACACCTACATCCATATTCATGTGGTTTGTATCCATGCCAAAATAATGTCCTGGTCAAAGCACGGATTCTTTCATCGGTAGCTGGAGCACCGGGCACACACTACTTAGGCATTAGATGAGAGATTAGACTCATCAACTACAGCTCAACTGGCAGTTTGACAGTATCTTGTGGGAATCATGGCTGGCAGACATGGTGGAGGGGAAGAGAACTATGTATGGTGGGAGCCCAGCTACGGCTGACTGGCACCAAGTTTCCTGCCTTTGTGTTCACCTGTCAGGCCTGATATTGTGGACATGATGGACAAGCATGCACCAAAATTGGACCATGCTCATTGAGATGAAGGCCTCTATTCTTTCTGTAGCCACATTGGCCTGTGACAGGGTGAGGTGAACTTGGAGTGGTTGTTGTTTAGTTGGATGCTGATCACATGTCTAAGCACCACAAAAGACTTGTTTACCGTGTCTTGGCCAACACACACCTGAGCAGATCCTAATGGGTTGGGTTACAGTCAGTGGGCCTCTGTAGTCACCGGCTTGCAGTGAGGGCTAACAGAACAAACCCTTGAAAGGCTAGTTTGTAAATCCCAGGAACAGAACCTCAGCATCAAACACTCTCGTAGTTCCCCCATAATTTTTCATGAGTTTATATGCTATGGAATCCAAATTGCATTTTCTTTGGATGGAATCATATATATATATATATATATCTCCTGCCACCGGTGATGTTGATTGGTGTAAAGGACACGACCCGTGTAAAATAAATAATTGTGTGTGGACTTTTAACACCAGAAAGTCACACATATTTGTGTCAGCAACATATTTGCACAAAATTGTTGGGGAAAGGAAGGTGAACTTGTAAGCAGGAGCAAACAGAAAGTTATCATTGGCTGGAAACTGGTGATATTGGGTGGAGACCGAGGATGGAATTGTGGATGCGGACCCACAAGGCACATGGTGTGTCATGTGCTGCAGTGGAGCAGACAGGTGAGGTGGCCTGGCATTGAAGCACTGCCCAGTCAGACAGGTCTGCAGCTGATTCCAGGCTGTGTTGGTGTGCACTGTTGCTGCATGGCCAGATTAAAACTGTCCACATTCCCCAGACATTAGTGGTGCTCTACTTGGGAATGATTGTCACACTAAAGACTTGGTAGCAATTTGCAATTTCTTTTCTTTTTTTCTTTTTTTGCCTTGTTCAAAGTTGAGGCTTTGTGGCAGTTTTTTGTATGGGAGCATACAAGCACAAAAAACCCCCTGGTGTGGACCTCCCACTGAAAGAGATGTGGGAAAATAATTGAAACTTCTGGAGTGCTATCCATAAGAAGGGAATGACAAGTGGAGAGATTTAGCAAGATGTCTTCAGTGACAGGCCTGGCTGCCTCACAGTGCATAGTCCACAAATGTTCTAACGCGTAAGGTAACTTAAACGATACAATCCCTTTGAACCACACCTGTAATACTGTAATGAAACTTTAACCACACTAACCACAGCACACACACATACACATGCACACACACACACACACACACACACACACACACACACACACAAATAGTTTATACAACACAGAAACATCTGGACCCTGTTCCTCAGGTAATCTTCGACAATGAAACTTCAACAATAAAGTCTTGAACACTGACGAATGTATGGAACACTACCTGATGTAATTTTTACCACCGAGACAGTTTTGGCTGATGTTTCATTTGCAACTCATAAATGTATATTTATGCCAACAGATGTGCCTGTTATCTAATACAGCAATTTTAAACTGTTTGATGCATGGATGTGTATGTATGTATGTGAACAGGTGATAACATGAATTTCACACTTGTTCCATTTCAGATGAGTGCGTTACATTGCAATCAAAGTTTGTCAATATGAAAAACAACCTGTAACATCTTGAGCTATTTACCTTTGAAGTGCCAATTTATAGACTCGGTCAACAGCTTTCCTTGATGTAAGGGTTCCAAGGAAAGCTGTTGGCCTAGATCTAGCTTTTTAAGGAACTACCAAGTTAGACTTCACCTGCTGGTACTCAAACAAGGGGTTTTTCCCTGAGGAATTTAAAGGTGGATTCTTTATAAATATTAGTGCTGTTAAGCTCTGATGACCAAAAGTTGCAGAGCTCATATGATCTGTTATTTTCGTCTATGCCTACACTTTTGTTCGGAATGCAATGTAGTCCACAGTATTAAAGTTAACTCACTTTCGGGGCTTCTGAAAAGTATTCATAAAATATAGGTTGAGTTCAATATTGGTGGCACCACCTCAAGTATTGTGCTATTTGAAACAAGATGTGAAAATATTTGAGAATGTTGTATTGTGAAGTGTTTTCCATGAGTGGTCACAAAACTTGGTAGGTGTATCAATTGGGTAAAAAGAAAAGTGCTTTGATTTGTTGGCACCACCTACAGTATTTGTGAAGAATGTCATAGGTACCAAAAACACAGTAACAATGGGAGTTCGGTTACACAATTGCCATGAAATACGCATTAGGTCAGTAGCCAGCCAAAATAATGTAAAATTTTTGGTGACCTTTACCTATTTTTCAACTTCATTAAACATGTTAGTAAAGGACTTGAATTCAATATGTTGTGGAAGAATGAGGCATATGATACCAAATATAATACAAAAAATGTGTATCATATGTGCAAGTTTGATACTGCATCATAATATAGATGACCTTTACCAGGGAAGTGCCAGAGAGTAATGGTCAAATTTGTAAAAAAAAAATTTGGGTCATCGTTACATATTTTTCAAGATCATTAGGCCATCTCTTCAGACATCAAAGAAATCACAACCATTTGGAGGTGTTACTGAGCAGGCAAATATTTATGAACAACTTTGGGCTCAAGGAATGTTAATTAGATTGTGTATTTAATAGTAGCCAGCTGTTTTACCTACTTTTCTCAAGGTTACAGAGAGAATTTATATATCAGGAAATGATTTATTGTGATGCCCATGATATAATAAATTGATGTAGTATTGCAAAACTTACACCAAACGATAACATGCACTTAACTGATGGTCAAGTTTTGTTGTTTGTTGTGTGACCTTGATCTATTTTTCAAGGTCATATAGCATTTAAGAAAAAGACACTTTAAAAAAGTCGGCATGTTTATAAAGAATAAGGGGAGCAATACCAGATCATCACAAATGTGTGTTTGTGTGGAAGTTGGATGTTGCATCATGTGGATTACCTTGACCAATTTCTCAGGGTCATGGAGGGAATCATACATTTCAGGAAATGAATTTTTAGTGAGGGTTGTCAGATTATATGTCAGCAGAGCATTAGATCCATGGGCCTCTTGTTCTTGTCAGGACAAGATCCCAAAATAACACAGATTATATTTTTGTTCCCAGATTTGATGTGTGTGCCCTTGTGAGACAAAAGTAAATTGCAAAGATTTTGGAGTTATAGCTGGTGAATTTGATCAAGAAAGCTTTGACTGGATTAGCACACGTTTGGCTTTACCAGAGATACATATCGATGATGGGGTATAGGTTATATAGTTATATTGGTAGAGAGATGTTCATGTAGACTTCCGGGTGACTGTGATCCACTTTCACCAGCTGGTGGCTCTTTGATCAGCTGGTGTCAGGTATAGTTAAGCTGATTACGGCTTGAGAGCTCAAGGGATTGTGACAGAGAAGAGGTAAACTGATTAATTCCCTCAGGCACTGGTGCTCTTTTGTCTGCTGCTGATGCAAATACAAAGACTTATTAAGGTAATGTAAACAGAATGAAAGTGACTTCTGTTCATAGCCAAATATATCTGAAGTATCCTTTTTAAACATGGCAAGCCTATAGATAAGCATAGCATAGTGTGGAAAAAATGTGTACATCAATAATTTTCCATATCTGAAAAGGTATACGTGCATATGAAATGTTTTTGTTGTATCTTATTCTGCAGAGATATGGGGGGGGGGGGGGGGAGAAACATGTTTGATTAAACACTTCTGCCGGTCCCCATTTTGTTACCAGTGGAGGACAACAGTCAAACTAGGACCTCAAATGAGCTCAGTCCGTGGTAACCTTGAGCCAATTTTCAAGGCCACAGGGGTCAAATATTCAATATTTCATCATAAGGTTTGTACATGGGACATCATGATTCTGGCCTGGGGTTCTTGAGGTTGTTCTGAGTGTTATACATTTTAAATCTTTCTGTTGTGCATTTCAGTGAATTTATATGTAAAAATACAGATGTGTTTTTTATTCTCAGGAAATTAGATTATAAGTAGATAACATGCATAGTTTTATTTTGAATGAAATGCTGACATTTAGAGCTAGAGAAATATCTGGTCTTGCCTGTCTTGTCTGTAATGAGGATTCCGAGGTCAGTTCATTTACAACCATTTTAAATTTCAGAGGTTTTTAGCAAGGCTTCACATTTGAAGAGTGTGATTTTTCACTCCCCTTAAAAGCTCGCCTAAAATAATTGTGGTGAGCTCCTAAAGCACTCCTCAATCTTGCATTTAAGTACTCTGACTATAGCAATAGCTCACCTACAGGTCAAGTAGAATGATTTGAGGGGAGCTTTTTTCAGCTCACCAACGACTTTTAAATGTGAAGGACTGTTTCATGCATTTCCATTGAGTTGTGTGAGGACAAGAACTTACAAATTTTGAGACATGATACCTGACATATAATGAGAAATCTTTATGAAAATGACAGTATTTTCCATTGGAAGTTAACATTACCTAAAAAATTTCATGAAATAAAGAAGCTTGGAAAACTGAAAAATGAATGAAAGATTGAATAGTCACAGTGGTGAGAGATAGAACAGTCCTGATTCACATTCCTTTTTGCTGGTCAGTTTACTGTCAAAATTTGATACAACACTAAGTCCAGGACATACAAGTGAAATTGTATTGGGTCAAAGTCGATATCCAGGCATGGGATCATTCTGGGATGCCAGACATATTTTTGAAAGAGGTGAAATACATGTATGTTTGATCAGTTAAATACTGTAGTCTAATTAATGGAGATAAATTGGTATGGATCCAGTAGGCCTGCATTTATGTAGTGTTTAAATGAGTAGCAAATTCACATTATACATGAGCAGTGAACAGGAAAATGATGTATATGGTCATGGTGGGAGTTAATAATTTTAAGCAGTTGGGACTAAATAATTTGAGACAGTTCAGCTTTAATTTGTTCTGCTCTCTGCCAGCTCGTTTTGGCACAAGTTTCTGGACAGTTGGCCCAGATCCAGGTCAGTGAATGAATATTCAACACCACAGGGTGATTGAGTGGAGGGAATTGCAGAAGATCTTTACAGGCAACACATACCTGGTAGCAAGAAATTGCTTTGTGTTATTTTTATAGAGACGATAGAGCTTTAAGAGAGATGGGACATGTAACCCTAGGGTTTGATTAATACAGTGAAGTTGTACAGGTCTTGCAGGCAGGAGGTAAGCAAGGGACTGGGACTGGCAGATACCAGTGTCTGAGTAACATACACTGCTTTATTAAAATCATCTGTCATTTGTAAAACAGGCAGTATTTCATGGGGGCAGGCGATGATGGACTGCCTTATCTATGTGTAGTCTGGTAAAGGCACCAAGAGGCTCAATTTCTTGCCAATATGTATTGCTGCATATTGCAGTCAGCCCCCAAACACCATCTACCATTACTGGGGGTATAAACACCAATGTGAAACTGTATGGGGATTGATGCCCAGACCAGCGAGGAAAAAGGAGGGCCTGAGACGATCAGGTGAACAGCACAAGGCATGCTGCAGAGGATTACACAGCCGGGTCATTTGATCTGATCAGTGGTCCCTCACACAGCTGTTTTGTGTTGATCTGTTCATCCTGAAATCTCTCTAAACACAAATACAAAAGTATACCTGTGATTTAATTATTCCATGCAGTTTGCAAGCCAAATGTCACTTTCAATTGACAGCGTAAGGTGAAGGCAGTTTGGAAAACTGACTGTCTGTTGGGTTGTATTAACTGTGGAGTAAGCTGCTGGGTGTGTATGGGTGAGTGGCAAGCAGTGTGCCCAGATAAGTGTTCCCTTCACAAACTGTAGGAGTGCATGGTTTACCTGGCACTACCAGGTCTGCTAAGCCTCTCTTCATGTATTGTGGCTGTTTAGTTGATCTAAACAAGTTAAATGCATTCTGCACGGAGAGTGGCTGTCAGACCGTAATGTTGCTAATAGCTGGCTAGGCCTGCATTTCCAATAACAAACTGAAACCCACTAAATACCAATATACATGTACACCCATAGATCAGCACGAGGCCATTTGTTGATTGTGTTGAAGTTGTGCCGACTTGTTAGCTTGCTGTTGTTAAGCTTAAATGTCATAAACATTTGAGGTGTCTTCATGAGGATTATCCTTATTCCTAAAGACATTCTTGCTTTTCGGAGAGGGGACTCCACGAAAATTCTGACCTCTCTAACACCATAAGAACACATGACCTTCAGTTGTTCAGTTACAGTAGAGAATGTGGGCATTTACATGTCACTGATGTTGAGGACAAATATGGATATTTCAATACAAACAAGTTTCTTTTCCTTTTTGGAATCCACACTAGCCGATTGCCCATATAATCTTAGATTAGATATGACTTACATTGTTGCGGGGGGGGGGGGGGGGGGGGGGGGCAGTCACAGAGCATGGTATGATTTTTCTGTGTGAAAAGTATAAAAAGCTGACAGTAGTATTCCATAGGGGTAATGACATGCAACCTTGTACATGTACACAATGATTTTAGTGAAAAAAGATGTGGAGGTTTTGACATTTTCTACCTACAAGAATAAGGACACCCCTCCATGCTGTTATGCAGCTTACAGTGCCATATTACACAACCATGGTTTGTGTGTATCTTGGGGTTGTAGAAAAGAGCTCTATTTTCTAATGGTTTGTGTCTTCAGATTTTCCAAAATACGGAAAAATATTCATGTAGTACGTCTTTCTTGTGTGTTGCATTATAAACAAATTGTGTAACTGAAATTGTATTTACTAAATTATTTGAGCTGTTGAACTGTTTCTTGCGTCATATGTATCTGTTTGGTGTCCACCTCAGGAAAAATTGGGAGTGGCCAAAGGTGTCTTGCACAATAGAAAAGAATGTTGCGTACATGATTGGCCTTCGACCATGAATTTCATTCCTATCTTGTTCTGTCATGCAGACTTGTTCCATTCAAACATTTCAATAAAATTTTTGAAAACCCAAATTTTGTTAAAAACATCAGTAACAATGTGATGCATATGAGACAGTGTTCAACAACACATTGTGTTTACGCAAATCTAGGTTTAATATTTCTGTGGCTTTCAGCTTATTTGCTGCCGCCACTGTGCAGTGACTAGTCTGCATATTTGCCTTGCCTTCTGCAAATGACAAACTAAGCAGACCAGTTCTTTTATCACAACTACTTTCATGGCCAGTAACAATACAATAACATTCCTGCACCATGCTCATAAATCCTTGGATGGGTCTACATGTTCATTTCATGATTTTGAATTTGGTGCAAAATGTGTGCAGTCAATACAATGGGAGGAAGGGGACCAGTGATCCCTAATTCTGTTCATGATGCCTCCCCTGCCCGCCCTCCCCCCCCCCCCCCCCCACACACACACAAACTTAAAAAAACAAAACTTTTTGTTCAAAATAGATTGGCACATGCCATATAGTGGTGATACTTGTTGCCCTCCGGGTATAGTCATCAAGACATCTCTAGATAAAAACTGGTGGATGTGTAGGGAGTAAAGGATGTGTCATGTTGCTAAAGTAGGATAGTCGGTCAATTATCTGGGTCATAGCTAATTGATCCTTGAAGTACTTTGTTTGGTTAGTAAACATGAAATGGCATGACCCTAACAGTCCCAGTCATTGCTTCAATGATCATTGTTTGCAGCAGTGATCATTATGTGGCAGCACCTTACAGTCCCAACATAAGGCCTAGCAAAGAATCACTGAAATGATATCCAGAGTAAGGAGGATCACAAGTCTCAACATCATTCACTCCCATGTGTATCAAACCATGGTACCACTGTAGTCATGAGGATGATGTTATTTCTGTTTGCAAAATGTATAGGCTGATGATTGTGATGGCGGAAATACCACAGAATCACAGAATGAATGTCAAAAATGGAAAGTCATTTTGTTGTAGAAATCTGCAGAATGCAGTTAATTTTACTCAGAAACATGTTGTTTTTTTTCCTCCAGCTTGGAAACCTTATACAAATGTTACCAAAGGTTTAAACTCATCAATAAATAGGACAATAATGATGAACAGATAAAGTTCATGATGTTTTTACTAGCCACACTCTACCAAGAAATCAGTTGAGATTAAGCCAGATGGGCGATAATAAAGTACTACTCACAATCGCACAATCGTCATCTTCCCCCCCCCCCCCCCCCCCCGAACAATTAAACATCACCAGTGCCCGAGTTACTCAGTCGGTGTGTTCCTTGAATAGAACTGAGCAGTTTTAAGGGAAAAAACGTACACATCTAGTCTCGTCACCAGAAGAAAATATGAACACACATGCTGACCACCATGTGCCTGAATAACTATCTTGTCCATTTGCTGCTAGAGATGGCACTACCTGTTAGCCTGTATTTGGTGTTAGCTTTCAAGAGTATTTGCTTTCTGTAAATTTTACACTGGTCTTCTTTCTTCATTGTGCAAATTTGAAAGAGGAGTAATAGTGTGCAAGTATGTTTCTGTTAACCCGTTTGTGCACCCAGTAAGTTGTTGCCTTTTATTAAACTATAATTAGATGGATTATTCACAGGCTGTATGAACTAAAACCTGTAGACCCACCAGGGCCAGTCTCCAGGGTATCAAAGTTGTAGCAAAATGTTATGTTCAGAAAATCCTGGAAGAAAACTGGAAAAGTGTTCAGCCAAAAATTGAATTGTCTTCAAACAAACGTGGAAAATCATCAGCCCTACATGCACAGTGAGAAGGGTTAAGACCGATGGGATGTTACCTTTGGAATAATAATTTTCAGTATTAATTTTGAGGATGGCATCCATGGATTATGAAATTCAACAAAGCATGAGGGCTGGCATTAAACTGCTAATAAAAAATGTTTAAACCAGGCTTCATATATTGCGCAGTAGTCCCTGCTGTATGTGACTGCCTCTTCAGCCAGCTAATAGTGGTCCCATACAACAGATGGTCTTTCATCACAGGTAAAGATACAAAGAATAAATAGTGCAGTGTCAGACAATATGTGGTCACAAATGCCAGGTGGTCTCTCACGGCAGTGGTCATGTACAGCAGGTACTACTGTACTATATTTTGCAGTTGGGTCATATTTTAATATACAGAAATAATTTTATTGTTCCAGTGATGCTATTTGTTGTTGTAAGAAGTGAAAGTGGTGTAAATGGTAATATTTCTAAAAATTGAAGATGATAATTTGGGGGGGGGTGGGTGGTATGGCTGGTTCCATCACATGTGGTGTTACCTGATTAATAAAGCCTGCTGTTTTGGCAGTGGATATCAAATCTAGTTCATCTTTCTTCCATTAGGTATTCCTGTGGCCTGTGTGGTGTATGTGTCGACATGCTATTTTGTAAGCAGGCTACCAAGCGTGTAATTAATGGCTTATATTTAGGTACTGTATACAGATGATCACAAACCTAATTTGTCAGTTTTAATAGTAATTTTTTTTTTCAGTGCACCCAATGTGGGCCAATGCATACATAAGTATATGGAACCATCTGTTAAATGATAAATTATGAATATGATAATATAAAAAATAAACATGTATGTATAAACCTTTTCTTAAAGCCTTCATTCTGATAAATGTTTCTGATATGAACACCATATGGCATATTTATCTCTGATTTCATCAACGTAAATGATTTAGCTTCCCAAACTTGGTCAACACCAATGACAATGGAACCTGGCTGGCATTAGATAAAATACAACTGGCATAGCATGCATCACAAGGAATGGTGCGTGTTACTTGGAGGCAGTCAAGTCAGGTCATTTAAATAAAGAAAGGGGGGGGGGTGTTGTTAAACACTCCTGATGCTTTTATGGACTTGTATTTCTCTTGACATTTGCAAAAGTTTCAAATTTATGTGTGGTTTAAGGGGCCCTGTGGCCAGGTGTGGGTAGAAAATGGGCAACCGAGCCCTCTGGCCATGGAATACAATTGTGTGGATGCTAGATGTGTGCACAAGGAGACTGACCCTGCAGCAGGCCCAGGTTGAGTGATTGGTACCCAGCAGATGGTTCGGAAATGACTATGGAGGCACCTTCATTCACTTCTTGCTTGATTAAACTCAGCGCTGTGTGCCTGTGAGGCAGTCGTTGCTACACTGTGCATGTCAGCCACACATGCTGACTCGTAGACTCACCACTCTTCTCCCGTTCACTGGGACTAACTAGAAAATTAATTTTTGCGCAGGGTTGATGCTATTCTGATGAACCAGTCCAATGTCCATGATCATGAGTGTACCAAGAAAGAAAGGCCAGAACTGAGTCATGTTACAGGACATGGGATAGTGGGGCTACAATTCATAAAAACTGTCGAGGCTTGAGCATTTGATCATGTTTCTGTTTAATTTTAAGCCATAATAGGTGTGTTTAATTGCAGCAGAAGACATTCTTGTCACAGGTACAAGGGTGAACAGGGGAGAAAGCTTGTCTTGACAGGGTAGCTTGTGCTCACAGCTGAGGTATAATTTGTTGATTGGGGACATGAAGCGCCAACCCCTCCACACCTGGACTATAAATCACTTTCATTGGTCATTTACAATATGACCTTTGACCTGCTTTTGGCCAGTGAGGGTTTCTGATGTAAAAAATGGTTTGCATATGTCTAGTTGATACTGAGGCCAGGGCTAAGGAAGCATGACGTGGTGGAGGGAATACAGGTAGAGAAAGGACAGAGAAAGGTGCTAATCAGTCATGGACCATTTATATGGGAGGCAATGATAATGGGGCAAGGCATCCCACACATTTGTGCAGCTGAGCAGTAAAACACTTCTCTATCAGCATGTGAAAGACCTTTACTTATTGCTGTCCTGCATGAATCACAGAGGGTATTAACGACAAGAGCCTCACTGACCTACTTTGGTATCAGAAGTACATGTAGCTTGCTTTTATGACATGGTGCTGGAAGGTGATCAAATTGATCTAACAATGTTCTGTTCATTCAGAAGAACAAGTCTCATTTGGTGTCCCCACGCTTGGGCTGCCTTATCCTGTGGCAAAGGGCTTGGCTTTGTAAAGTAATATGTAAAGTACACGGTCATGAACTGTGTAATTTTGCAAATAAGAAGAAAAAAAATTGGCAAACACCCCTCCCCCCACCCCCCAAAAATGGGGTCTTTATGAACAATAAGATGTCGAAAGGTTTGAGTTCTTTTTAGCGATGCTGACTAAAGGTCGCAGAGCTCATGCAATCAGTCATGTCTATTGGTAAACATTTATATTTGTGAATGCCATACAGTCCACAATTTTTGAGTTGGTCTCATATTGTAATTTTTAGGGCTTATAAAGTGTATGAAAATCTTGATCGAATTTGATACTGGTGTCACCACCTACATCATTATATAATATATATATATTGGTCAAAATGTGAAAGTCTTGTGACCACTCTGGCATTCTTAACTTTTGATAGATCTCTTCATGAAATTTTGTGGGATTATGGTCAATTTGTGGAGGAGGTCAAAATCTCAGTTGCATATGTTGCTAGTGGCACCACGTATGCTTTGACGGAAAATATGAGTCCAAATGTGTAAAAAGATATATATTCCAAGTGTTGAAAAATAATTGAATAAGACATAATAAATTTTTAAGTCATATAAATCAGGTCCCATGCTAATATGTTATGTAATGTAATATGGGTGACCTTGACCTTTTTGTAAGGTCACCAGTCCTGTAAAATTGAAAGAGGGTAGCTTGTAATGGCAGGATTTAGCATGGACATTAATTGAGCGTCCTGATCAAAATTGCACTAACTACTTGGTGACCTACTTTTTGGGTTACCTTGACTGAATTATTATGGATTTTAGCGTATGTCCAAGTTTGTTTTTCTTTAATAACTGAAAAAAATATTACCTCGATTTAGACAAACAGATGATGTATGAAAAGCTGGACTCGACAGACATTTTGACAGCAAACAATTTTTTTATTGTGAGTTGAAGGTGAAGGTCATATGGCCAGTTGGAATATAGGGGTCACAACATGAAAATCAAGTGAACACGCTGTACCACACAGTTTTTTAGTTAGGCCCATATAAGTTTTAGGACTCATAAAATATGTGAAAATCTGGATCAACTTTGACATTGGTGACACCACCTACAATTTTATGTAATGTATGGTTCAAAATGTGAAAATAAACCAAACATCCTTATTTCATTTATGGACCTTCATGAAATTTAGTGAGATTGTGAAGGAGATCAAAATCTCGGTTGCTACTATACTAGTGGTGCCACTGTACTTTGAGGGAATTTATGAGTTCAAATGTCTTGAAAGTTACAAATAAAGGACCAAGGTAGAAAATTGTGTGAAATTTGCTTTTATTTCCAATTTTGGCTGAAGATTTTCAAAGTGCAGATCTATCCCTGAAAAACCACCTGTCTTGACCTGTAGATCAAGCCATTGGGGCAGTCGCTCCAGGCGGGGACCTCTGTGATTAAAATCTAAAAGATGCGGAGTAGAGTAAATCCTGAAGCTCACAATAACCTTCATCAATAAATCACATATGATGTGAATCATAAGTGAGCAGAGTTTTGGCCTCTGTGACCTTGGCCGTCTGTGGTCAAATAGCGTTGTGACCTTTACAAAAGGAACAGCATTAACATGGAGAATGTATGTGCCAAGTTTCATGAAGATTTATGTGGTGGTCTTAAAAGTTATGAAGTTCTGAGAGTGTACTGGGGTGGAAAGTGGATGCCATTGATGGTTGCACAGGCTCTTTTTATTTTTGATTTTATTTTATAGTAGAAACAAGACAAAGCTGAAAGTCCAGTGTTGTGTGAGTTACCTAACTGGCACTGCATTATGTGGTGCTGAATGCTGTGTTTTGTAGTCCATTTACTCTGCTATTTACCAATTTCCTGCACCTGAATAAACTAAAAGGACAAAGTGTGGAATGTTCAACAGTTAGCTTTGTGAATATTTTTTTTTTTACTCTGGCTTTGTGTACACTTTTTTACATAGGCATTACGTGTGTTGTCATTTCACAATTTTGCAGTGAAAAGGAAAATGAAAACAGCTTATTTCAAATTTGCCAAAATTTGAAGAATTTTGAGTGTTTCCTGTCATCCTACTAAGAATAAGGCTTTTTTGAGCATTTCTTGCAAACCCAATGTGTGCTTGGGAGAATGACATGTACATTCGTGACTGAGGGACGTTACTGCTCCAATCCATGTGCAACATGTACTTCCATTGCCATTGTAGTGCAGGTTACATTGAATTCTTCCCAGTCAAAAATTCTGAATTTTTGCCCCCATCAACGCCCATCCCCCCCAAAAAGTTAACCCTTTCCCCCTTGAATTGAGACTGAGTCAACAGCTTTCCTTGGCATGGGTTGGTGCCCAACCCATGCCAAGGAAATCAGTTGTTCATCTGGTGCATGTTATGTGGGTAGGTCTCATCTACAATTCTCAGTCAAACTTTCTTTTCATTATGCCCCCTTCCTACCAGAGGAGGGGCATATAGTGATTGCTTTTTCTGTGCGTCTGTCTGCTATTCATGTCCGGGCTCTAATTGGCTTGTCCTTCAACTTAGATTAATGAAACTTTACACACAGGTGCATCTAGACATAAGGGTGTGTCATGTACCAAAAGTAGGTCACTAGGTCAAGTATCTGGGTGACAGTGACAGCCTTTTAAAATCATGTCCGGCCTGTAATGTCTTAACTTACTTTCATGAAACTTTACACACACACACACATCTTGACCTGAAGGTGTGCCATGAAACAAAAGTAGATCACTAGGTCAACTATCTGGGTCTCTGATACAGCTATCTTAAAGTACATTGCACTTCATGTCCAGGCAGTAGTTCTATTGTCCTTCAAGTTAGATTAATAAAACTTAGCACACAGGTACATCCAGACATAAGGGTGATACATTCATGTAAAACTACATTACACTTCATTATTTTCTGGGCTGTAATTCTTTGGTCCTTTGACTTACAATCATGAAACTTTACACACCTGTGTATCTAGACAAAAGAGTGTGTCAAGCATAAAGTAGGTCACTAGGTCAAGCATCTGGGTCATGGTGATAGCCTTTTTTATTGACTACAGATATTCCAAAATGAGACCTGTGATTGGCAAGGTTATAAATGAGGCAGGGTGGGGGGATGGATCCAGCAGTCTCTGATTACCTTTTATTTACTTTAGAAAGTAGTTTAAAACACCCACCGACCGGTTTTGGCCAGTTTAAGGGGAGACAGGCTTAAGAGGGGATGTTGAAAAGATCTTTGTATTTTTGATGTTTTGAGGGACTGTTTATGCATATTAGTGCTATGTTCCCCCTATAATTCCCAGGTGCTTCATCAAGGGCCAACACCCTGGACAACTTTTGTACTCAAATGCAGAAAAACATCTCATGTCTCTTAGTTTGTGATAATGTCATTTAAAAGCTCCAAAAAGAAAACTCGTTTTTGACTTTAAATTGTTTCAGGTTATTTGTCAGGCTGCCGGGGGCATTTATAAGGAGTGATGTGGTAGGCCCAAGTAAAACTGTAATAATAATTGCCTGGGATGCTAATTATAAAGAGTGATGTGGTAGGTCTGAGTAAAGCTGTGGTGTAACCATTTGCCTTGTCACCACAGCTGGTATGCCAGCCCAGTGTGCTGTGTCAAGTGCCAGGTTGCCATTCCGTGCCAGGACAGAGGAATGCTGTCCTCCCAGTAGACACATTGAATCCATTCTTACCATAATGTGTGTGCTTTCCTGCCATGTTTGAACAAATACAACAAGCAAAATGAGTATCTCTGACATTCATATCAACATTTATAACCTGTTCACTTGCTGCTATTTGACCTGGAGCGTGGATGTGTACACAGGGCCCGCTTTGGCATGGTACGGGTACTGGTGTACAGGGGGTGCCTTTTATTCACACGCACAAGCTCAGATACAAAGTTCACACCAGTGAAAACTACAAAATTTTATCAGAATATAACTCAAATGTGACGTTCATACTTTTCACCCTTTCCCCCAACAATTCAATTGAATTTTATTTTTTGTAAAAAAGGTTTTCTGACCATAGTTGCAGAGCTTATATGCAATCTTGTTTGTCTGTCCTTCTATCCACATGTAAAAACTTTTTTTTTGTGAATGCCATGGTTCACTGTTTTCATGTTATATATGTAACTTTCAGGACTTAGTAAGTGTATAAAAAAATATGGGTAGAGTTTAATAATGGTGGCACTACCTACACTGTTATGTAATATATGGATCAAAATATAAAAATCTTGTGAATCTGTAGCATCTTTAATTTTTGGTGGATCTTGATGAAATTTGTGGTTGTGAAGGAAGTCAGATATCTTGATTGATGGTGATACTTGTAGCACCCCTTATATTTCAACAGAAATTATGAGCTAGAATGTGTTGACAGATATAAAACTACTTATCTCAAAAAACAACTTATCAGCTATGACAGACATGCCAAATTTGAAAGATATATAGGTCATGTCAAGCACTAATATGTTTAATAATATTGATGACCTTGACATATATTCATTCCGGGTCAGTGGTGCTGTGAAGTTACAAGAGGTAACTCACCGATCAGGGCCACAGTATTTCAATCAGCCCCATGACTTACCAAGTACATACAAATCTGTAAAGTTTGATATTGATGATGGCTTCTACAGTACAAAATGTGGAAATCTTGTGAACACTATGGCATCTTTAATTTTTGCTGGATCTTCATGAAATTTAGATGGGATTGTGGAAGAAGTCAAATTTTGATTGCTATGATACAAGCAAATTCCCATTATCTAGATGGTCCCACAAGCAGATTCCATCCAAAGTGCTTGAATTCATCTATATGACAGCTGAGCACTGGGCCCATGGGTCTTTTGTTTCCAGGAAAAAGTCCTACTGATGGATGTAGATTTTTTTCCAAATTTTACCTGGTGGTGTCTACATTTGTGCGAAAATTTAATACAGTAGTACCTGCTGTATGTGACCACTGCTGTGAGAGACCACCTGGCATTTGTGACCACGTATTGTGTGACAGTAGTCTATATTCTTTGTATCTTCACCTGCGATGAACAACCACCTGTTGTATGTGACCACTTTTAGCTGGCTGAAGAGGCAGTCACATATAGCAGGTACTACTGTATTTTAAATTCCAGTTCTGTACACAACATTGGTTTTGAAGACAGAACAATTTGTGTATAGCTCTCTTAAGTGGAATGCTAAGAATATAACAACAAGTCCAGAATGACTGTCTGTCAGGACAGGTCTTTGACATGCTTGAATTTGAAATGTCATTGATTGTCAAAATTTCTTGTCTTTTTTTTTAGGGGTACCTCAGTTACTCTATGCTAACCGGAAGGATGTACGGCTAGTGGATGCTGGCAATGCACGAGGTAACTCGACAACAGTCATCGATCAGCTGGAAGATGCGGCAGCAGTGGACTTCTATTACGAGGGTAGAGCCGTGTACTGGACGGATGTTAGTTTAGAAATGATACAACAAACGTGGGTAAATGGATCTGAAACAAGTGTTAATGTTATAACTACCGGGCTGGTTTCCCCGGATGGTTTAGCATGTGATTGGCTCGGTAAAAAATTATATTGGACAGACTCAGAAACAAATCGGATAGAAGTGAGTCATTTAGATGGAACATCACGGAAAGTCCTTTTTTGGCAAGAGCTTGACCAGCCCAGGGCCATCGCATTGGATCCCCTCAATGGGTAAGTTAAATATTTCATGAACCATAGGGGGCATTATTACTGTTCAAAGAGGTAATGATTTGGCTTACTGCATTAAATATACACCTGTCAGTGGGTAAGGTACAATATTTCTTGAACCGTAGGGTTTTTTTTACAGCTGTTCAGTTGAAGCAAGTATGAGTTGGGCTGATTGTGTTATATACCTTTTAAGCATCCCTGTTCCGGTAAGTACCTCATCCTAGTTAATGACTAGGGACAAATTTTAGAGTGCATGATATTCTTCATTTTACCTTAATGTGTGTTCCGTAACTAAAATGTCTAAAATTGTGGGTTCACTCCATTGATCTTCATTTTGCTTTCTCTTTCTAACAGTGTCGGTGTTAGATAGGGAGAATACACAAATTAAAAAGAAAAAAAAGATGCCACAGGGGACACTTGAGCAGGGTGGGACACCACTTAGGAGATTTAAAACTGACCAGCTTCAGCCATTCTGGCTGGCCCTACTGTCTCATACTAAGATTACTTGATAAGGTAAACATCTGAAGTCTGCAAACTTTGAAGGTGTGTTGTCACATACATAGCTCCATATCCACAGCAGACAGTAGTCATGCGTGACTCCTAATGACTCCAAATGCTGATTGTGGTCCAAGTGCAGAAGTGTTTTTGACAAAGTGGCAACTTGCTTTAGTTGAAGCATTTACCTGCAAAATAGTGGCAGAAATTACATCTGTGGCAAGGCTCCATTTGAGCTCAATGCCATGTAACAACAAAGTTATGGAGAGATGACACATGACATATCAAAAGGGCACTTGCTTACAACTTCAGCACTCATTTTGGCAAAAAACAAGTTGGGCCATGGTATCTGGTGCTTATTGCTGTGGCTGGCACAAAGTGTTCATTTTTGTTCAAGAATTTTCCAGAGCTAGGCCAAGCTCACATGAAGTTGAGTTTCTCTGCATTACAGGTGTAGCCTGTCCTTCAGAATTGGTGGGCCACATGGTGATTTTGTGATGCAAGAATGCAACCATGCGCACCACAGGCAACCAGTGCTGCCCTCTAGCTTTAAGGAATGTAGAAAGCCTGTAGTGATGGCTGCCCTCCACATAGCCTTTCAACATGCATGCCGTGGTGGCGCCCAGACCTCATAGGTCTGTTGTGGTCATTGCATCTATGTCCTGACCTACACCTGCTAAAATCTGCTATATCAGAACCAGCTATATTTTGTTGATCTGGTAACTCAATTTGCACATGGCTGCCCTGCAGCCTTGCCAGCCCAATGTACACGTGGGCTGCTGCCAACACATTCATATGTCATTAGGATTGGTGAATTTGAGGGGCTGAATCACTGAAATTACAGGGGAAAAAAGTGGAGTTGTTTTCTACAGTTTGACTGCAACTGATGACAACTTTGGATATAAACATATGGGAAAAAAAGAGGAAGAAACCTAAATAGTGAGAAATTTAAAGTGTGCAGAGACGATGTAAAATCTAATTCAGTAAACCCAGATGGGTATTTATACACTCATTTCATGCCATGTAAGCCATGGTCACTTCACAGAGAATGGTGAGGGGTCTCTATCACTGTGTAGTAAGTCCTGCCCAAGCTGCCACTGGAAGAGGACTTGCTCGGCAGTGTAAAGGCCACTTTGGACTTGAGATTATGTCAGGTACAATGTGTACTTGGTAAGTACTGAAGTGTAGAAGCTGTCTTTATTGTATGACTGAGAAGAGCTTCTGTGGAATGTAGCTAAAATTTGCGTTATAATTCCAGCAAAATATATGTGAAAAACCAGTATCAGTATGAAACTGGTTATCAATGCATATGTGGGCTGGAGTAAGGTAGTAGCAGGACACAAAGGCTTCAAGACAGGAATGCTTGATACCAGGCACACTACAATAAGTGGAACTTGTGGGCGGGTAAAGTTTTTTCCCCCCACTGATCATTTGGCCAGGGAAAGCAAATTGGTGAAAGTGATGGGTTTTCCTCAGATTCTCATTATGATCATATAGTACATAAAGCTAATGGCCGCAATAACTGTCACAGTGGTCTAATTGAGCACATTTGTTAGGAATCAACCTGCATGGTCATGTGCGGTACATCATGAATGTATGGTCAACAGTGATGAGAGGCACACTTCCAGACTTTCCATTAAATTTAGGACCAGTTTGTTCCATTTGATGGAACAAGACTGCATGTACATGTATTATCATCTGGTATGGTACAGTAATAACCAGCCTAAGTCCCATTTTCAAATTACATGTAATAATACCAGAATAGGCTTATTACCCGTGGTGTCTGCAATGGGCCTATGACATATTCTCTGCTATCAGTGGAAAGCAGAAAGTAGCTAGCGATGTGAAACAGGGGTCGTTTGACTAGATTAAAGCTTGCAGGCCAGTGTTAAAAGCCTCTCACAAACTCCTGTGTTCTCAGGAGATGCAAGATAAAGCAGAATTAATAAACATGATTAACAGACTAGGACCTTTCTAAATGTCAGGATGTGAGAAGGTTTTGCCAATTCAGCGTTCTCAACACGGGAGAAGTCAAACTGTCTGTGTGTCCGTGGTTTAACGTTTGAATGTTCCAACGTGAGTGCAGACCTTTGCTGACTCCAATTTCATGTTATTAAAAATAAGGAACCCCAAGGGTGAGAACTTATTACTGGTGCCAGAACAGTGCATGTTTTTTCTGAGGATATGTGGAGAGGTTGGCGCGACAGAGATGTCCTGTTTATGATTCATTGCACATATTATGAAAGCCTTCCTTTAATTGGTAAATTAATCATGCGTCCGTGGCTTTCACAGATGAAGCCTGAAACTTCAGGATGTCTCTGTAAGAAATGTCAGAGTATGCTAGAAGCATCAGGGATGCGATGAAACACAGCAAATCGGCAGAAGGGCTGGAGTTCATTGGTCTAGTCATATGATGTACCACCGCCGCTGATAGGGAGGAAGCAACTTGTGCCAGGCTAGCCTTGCTGAGGCTGGATCCAGTCAGATATTGGTTGCTGCAGAATGTCGCTTTGGCAGAGATACTGATGAATTATGTAGAGATCCAATAATTGGATCAATTTGGCCCTGAATCATTTGTTTGAACAACTTAGCTCTATTTTCCTATATGGTGATTATGTTCTTGTCTAATTTGACACTGACATAGCTAGTTGTGATGGAAGCATCTTTGTTCAAAGCATCTTTGTTCATGATCCTCAGCAGAATTTGATTATTAAAATTTCTTTGAAGCAGTAGACAGATTTTCAACAATGCAAGGATGGCCTTTGGAGAGAAGGTATTGCTTTGAATATGCCTCAAACATGCTTGGTATAAGAAAACTGCATATTGGATGCCTGTATTGTTGCAAAAATTGGTTTGCATGGCAACCATATTTAACAGAGGTGGGAAGGTTCTCTGATACACTTTTGTAAAGTTGGCATAGCACAGTGAAACATACTGTCTGACATGTTAGGTTATATGAAGGTGGCTGGTTTCTAAAACAAACCCAAGTCTTAATTAGGCTAGTGCTGTCCATTAGCCAAATAAATAACCAGCGGCGTAAAACATGGACCGATCTTGTCCTTCAAAATATGTAGCCCAATCGGGAAATAAAATCTTTAATAATCATTGCAGAATTTGACCTAACTCGCATATAAATCATGTTAAAATAAATTAGCCATTTGGAAATGTTTTAGCCAAATTAATGAAACATTAGCATTTGGCTTATTGGCTAATGACTCCAGCAGTCCCTGATAAAAGATGTGATTTAGCTTACAAAATTTTGTAAGCTTTTGCCAAATTGGCAAAAGATATTTCATAATTTATTCAATTCTTGGTACACATACCCCTAACATTTTGCTTAATTAATTAAATTTATTGAGTATTATTTCAAAATATAAAATTTTTGCTTGTGGTTTTGGCTAACATAGTCAGCATTTGGCTAATGAAGTTAATGCTACTTGAGCTAAATTAATTACAGCCTGTATAAAATTCATAGCACCAGCCCAGTTTAACATTGTAACATAAAAGATGAAGAGAAACCATGATCACATACAGAATTTGCACATTGTGTGTTAAATAAGAGCTCTGAGAGGATGTTTAGCAGAATTAATAATTTCAGAGTGTCTGTCATTTATTTTCATCAAGGGGAAATAGTCAGTGGCATTAAATGTAATTTAAATGCAGGAACCACAAGTTTCAAGGGCAATAATTTCAAATAGCATGCTAGATCTTACAGGGTAGTGCAGCACAAGTTGACTTTTAAAAAATAACTATGTAATTTTGGAACATTGAGGTTTATTTTTAAAGTAATTGTGCAAAATCAAGTATCCATATTTCTGGTAAATAACATGTATACTTGTACCACCTGGGGTTGTTTTTTTTTTTTTTTGTGGTTATAGGACTGTGGCTGATGATCTGTAGTTTCATCTTAGTCTGTACACTATAAAGCTACAGCCAGATGAACCATTATATAAATAACATTTATAACTGTTACAATGGACACACTTATTTTTTAATAGTGAGCAATCAAAATTATATACAGGTTCAGCTGTTGACCAAAACGGCTAAACCATAGTAATTATCTAAGAATCATGTGCACATAGTAATTATAAGCTTGCCATTCCATGCATGTTGGTTAAAGTTCTTTAGATAGATCAGTAATGCTGACGGAAATAAGAGATAAAAAGCTTGTCCGATCTATTTGGAAACTTACGTCTATGTATTTGGTCATTTGTAGTAATTGCCATTGTGTGATACAGAGCTGTGTAATTTGGCAGGTACCAATTTGAAAAGAGGTACTGCACGGGTTCAAAATTACTACAATGCAGGGCTTTCCCTGAAGCTTTCAACTTGACCATAAAGCTCTAAATGTTTCCCATAAAGCTATAATTTTTGGAAAAAATGCAAAAATTACAGCTTTTTAAGCCATAATGGCGCTTTTTAGGACAAAATTTATTTAACTGAGCAGACAAATTATAAGGATCAACATTTGAGCATCACCAAAAATGGAAAGCTTTAATTTTTCTAAGGGAAAACCCTGTAATGTACTTGAAATGTCATAATTGTCTGTGTGGTGAAGGTTTTTAAGAACAATGCAAGTTACCATCATATTATTGCCCAGTAGTATTTATGTATTGAAGCCAAGTTGTTTTGATGTTGAACTGCCCAAACTTTGCCAGAAGCACTGGGGTGTCAATTGTCTGCTCCCAGTGTGCACTGAAAGTTGGCGGTTCAGGGATATTTTCCAAAATATTAAAATTGCCAGGAGCAGTGTATGGTGTTCACACTGTGGTCTGAATGACCACCAAAGAATAATTTTCAGTTGCTACAGAACAGGAAAGTATAACAAAATCTTATCGGCTCCAATGAGGTTCTGCCATCTGCTGGTCCAAATACCCAGTGTGTTTAGTGACCCCTGCCTTCCAAGACCACCTTCCTTGAAAGACCACCTGTTAAAGATGGTGCACTTGGTACTGTTCATGTTAGACATCCTGTGAGAGATTCACTGTCTTGTCACACCACGGTTTGGTCATTCGTAGGGGTGCCATTGTCTTTTAAGACAGCGATTTCACTGCCCCAAATCTTTATTGCAGAGACTGTGCTTCACTGTTATAACGTAAATTTATCCTAAATGGAAACATTTTAGATCAGAATTGTAGTAGAAGAATCACATCACGTTGGCAGGCCTGAAGTCAACTACTTCCCAGGCACCTTGCTTGACTGTAAGCATAGCTAACCTGCACCAAAAAAAGCTGTTGGCTCAAGTTTTGATTCTAACCATGAAAAAGCAAAAATATGAACACAGAAGTTGCCTTTAGAAACTGTTTCATGTTATTTAGACTTATGAGCACCACCTGTCATGAAAGACCACAATTTGGTAGCCCCTGGGGGTTTCACTGTATGTAAGCTGTTGACATGCATCCACTTGCACATACGGACCAACCGTAAGTTTTAGGTATTCTATTTAGGCCCCCCCTAAAAATTGATTGTTTCCCCTAACCCGACTGACCCATCTTGAAACTCCCCAACCGACCTCCTGTTAACTTACTTCTGATCAAAAAAAATAAATAAATAAATAAAATAAAATAAAATAAAATAAAATAAAATAACAAATAAAATCACTTCCTATCCAAAATTGTGGATTATAAAGAATAAAAACATACCAACCCACCCAAATTTTCAGGACTTAGAAAAAAAGTAATGCCTACCTACCTGGCCCCCAAAATTTGGGTCTGTTAGGGGAAACACTTATATTTTTTGGCCTTAATTTCAGCTGTGATCATTTTGTATAAAAAAGGATAACATTACTGCACCCAGCATTTGTAGCAGCTGTTCTGGTCAAGTTGAAAGAACACAAAAGTTGTTGATTTGACATGACTGTCACTATTCTGGGGGCAAGAAAGGATTTTATGTCATTGTTAACGATCTAACCAGAAAAATCTGTTATTTGACTGCTGTTGGCAGTAATCACAGGTAAAGGCCTTACCATGTGCTGTGAAAGCAGGGAGTTCATAAAGATTTCTTTGATACTATGTTATATTGGATCAAACAGCTCATGAAGAAGAACAAAATGAGCTGAGGTGTCAGTTGTATCTGATGGATATTGACTAGACTTTGTTCGTCTGTGACACAGTGCCATTTGTCTGGTGACATAAGTGTCTGTGTACTTCGTTGGTGTGTTGTCAGGTCTCACATTGCTTGTTGCTGGCCACTATAGGTTTTGTAATACAGTCATACCTGTCTTGAGAGATGACTGCAATTGGAGACCACCTGTCTTGATAGATCAAACTTTTCATGATAGTGTGCTTGATACTTTTCATCTTGTTGTGTTTATACATCCAGTGAAAGACTACCTGTCTTGAGAGACCACAGTTTGGTCATCCCAGTGGGGTGGTCTTTCAATACATGTTTCATGGTATTGACTTTCTCCGGTGAATGATTGCTTGCTTGGCTGTGTCTCTGGGTCTTATTTTGAGTGAGTCTGTGGTCAAGGTGTCTAAGGGATGGGTAGTTGCTAAGCAGGCAAGGTGATAAAAGGTTTTATGTTCACTTATATGTATCAAGTGAGCAATGGTCTTGTATTGACCTGTGATAGTTCTGTATTGATATACATGTATCTGATGATTATCAGTGTGAATAGGTCATCCGTCAATCCATCCAGTCAACAAAGTGGCACTGTTGAACTTTCTGTTTGCTGTCAATGTTGAACTTGCTGTGGACCTTCTCAGTAGAACTTAGAAATGAGGTGTGTGCATGGAAAGAGGAGGAATAAAGACGACTCCAGGGAGGTGTAGGTTAACAACCAGGAATTTATTCGCAGGTGAGAATGCATTGTTCAGCTGGCATGATAGTGATTACTTGAGATGGCTAAAGAACTTTGATGTTCCGTATGCTTCCTGGACAGGAAATTGGATATGGACCTGACTGAAGGTGTTCCATGTGCAACCTGTCAAGTGATCAGTGATTGATAGTGATGGGGAGTAGGCCCTGCTGCAAGAGGCAGGAATCTGTTGGCCACCGTACAGCAACTGTCAGGGATGGAATTATGGTACAGTCACCTGTACAGCGCGGACTGGACTGGAGGCAGGCTGCATTGTTGCTCTGTCAGGACTGCAGTCAAGTTCATGTTGGTTGATCTCGGCATTCTTGTACTGAGCATAAAATGATAGCCTTTTAGGGGATATATTGGCAGCACTTGTTTGGGCATTTTTAGGGACAAAAAATGACAGTGACTGGCAGAACATGCTTGGTCAGATAGCCATGGGTAAGACCATTAAATGGTGCTGGGCTGTATGGGCATTTTTTAAACAAAACACTGCGAGTGCATGTATTGAAATGTGGATTTCAGATGATGCAGCTAACCCATGCAGACTACAGCTCTGTTGTGCTACAGCTGTGCTGAGAAGAGAGAGATAGGTTACAGTTTATGTTCAGGAAAAGAGATCTGACTGATTTGTCTGCTCATCTGATTTAATGAGCTGTTGAATTTTGCTGTTCCATCATCAGCCTTCAGCCTGCACCCTTCAAGATTGTTGGCTGTTAAAGGTCCAGTTGAGCAGGCAAGTTACAGATGCAGGAGGAGAGAAGGGTCACAGGAATATTCAGGTACACAAACAGAGAGATAGATTATATAATTATGGGTGCTGAGAAGTAGGAATAGAGAAATAGGTTACAGATGTGACAAGGTGTGGGAAGAAAGGTTACAGGTGTATCTCAGGTGCAGGAAGGGAGATGTTACAAGGTGCTGAGGTGCAGGTTTTGGATAGAGATATATAGATGTGCAGAGTTGCAAGAGGAAAGGTACTTCATCAGACACCACCTCCTTGTGTGGTCTTGGCTTGAAAGTTGTGCTGGTTTGAGAAGTAAAGTGAGCTGTGGGGAGACAACTGTAGTGTAGGGCAGCCAGAGGTTGTCTTCCAACACCAGGCTAACATCCAGGTCAGCCTGCTGGCTTGTGTAAGAAGGTTTTGGGTGGAAAACCAGTGAATGAGAGGTGAAATGAGGCATACGGGAGGGCTGAATACTTGTGATAATTTGTTATTTCAGGCTGGTGAATAAGGTGTGTGTTCCAATTTTTACTCATTATGGCGGAATGACAGGCTTGTTACTGCTTTCTGAATATGCTGCATGCTCGAGTTGTGGCCCACAATGTGCGCACTGACCCATCCCAGCAACTGCCACACTGCCATTCTTCACTCACAGGTGACTTGCTGAACCTCCCTTTGCAGCCAAACGACTTCATAAAGAAGCTTGACAACTCCCCAATGTCACCCAGGAACAATTGCAATCAAAGTTGGCTCTGCCAAGGCCGGCCTTTGTCACCAGTTCGTAATATACCATCATGACCGAATATTTCTTTTGAATTTATGCCACAATGTATCCCACTATAGAGTAAGTTTGTGGCGATATGCAAAGTGACAGCAGGTCACAATGGCACACCTCGCTGAAAGCGGGGGAAAAGCGAAAACACTTGGCAACACGGTGATGTTTGAAAGGTGCATTTATGATGTGTTTGAAGGTTGGGCAGGTAATGGGGTTGCATTGTGACAGTGTGGTGCTTGCACAGTCAACCCTATGGCCCCTGTCTCTCCTGTTTTTATGCTTGTCAATAATGTGATAAATGCTGGTTTTGTCAGGTATGTCTTACATTTCTATGAGGGCTGTCATGGGAAAATAATATTTTCTAAAGTTCTTGTAGGACTTGGTTGGCAATTGTATACCAGATATAGACTTTCAGAAAGATAATTGCAAACTTAAGTATTGTGTAGAGCCTGGCAAATATACTCAGCTTGTATGCTGCGTGGACAAGCATTTAAAAAAAAAAGTGTTTGTAGCCTGTCTTTTGTACAACTTTAGTATAGTGTTTTGAGTATGTTGACTGTTTTTACTTCAAGAACTCATACTAAGCCTGAGAAGTAGATCAAATTTTCTGGTACATGAAGTGGATTTTTAAAAAAAAAAACAACATTATTTTGTGGGGAAAAAGGTTGGGGACAGACCAGTTCAGGTCCACACATAGCAGGTAGTGGCTCAGATTGTCAGCCATCCTGGAAAGGTTACTTCACTGTGTTGAGTTCATGGATCTGCTGAGCACATTTCTCGGATACCTTTGTTTTCAAGGTGCACCTATGTCAGGCAACGCTTAAGGATAGAACTTAAATTTCCTTAACAGTCTGCCATATTATTTTATAGACAGTCATAATATACAGGGACTTGACAGTTGAGTTTTCAAGTTTAAAAGCTCACATCTATGTATACCTTTCAGGACTTATCAAGTGAACAGTCAAGGTTGAGTATGATATTGAGGGTGCCATCTACAGTATTATGTAATATGAGTTAAACTCATATTACATAATAGTGTATCATCTTGTGAACACTCTTGCAACCTTAATTTTTGGTGACTGCATGAAATTTAGTGGGATTGTGAAAGAATTCAAAATTGTGATTGCTTATGATATATGTGAGATCCCATTATCCAGATGGTAACACGAATGGGTCCCAGTCCATGTACATGTACTTAAATTTGTCCATTGTACAACAGCTGAGTACTGGGCCCATAAGATTCTGCTTAATATTTTTGCTGAGTTTTTCACCTGAGCTGACCTTTCGGTCAGCTGAGGTTATAATATGGTTCTCCATGTGTTATTGTCAGTTTGTAAATATGTATTATTGTACATGTGTGAGAATGCATGAACTTGTATTCCTATTTATTACCATGCAAGTCAATGGGGATTGCAATGGAAATTCACATTTTCAACTTCTCCAAAACTGTTTACCAGAGTCACTTCAAACTTGTTGGGGACATACCTTGGGTTGGTCTCAATCAACTTGATTTATGTGTCGTTGATTTTAAGGTTTTTTTGTTATTTTTTTTTTCTTTTTGCTTCATTGGCAAAATTTTCTGTGAAACTGCTAGGAACCCCTAGACCTTACTTAATTTGTTCAACAGGTGGTGCTGTGATATTTTTCTGTTTTTAGCTCAGCTAACTTAAGGTCGCAAAGCTTGTGCGACCCCTCATGTCTGACCGTTCACAGTTTTTCAAGTTAATCCAGTATAACTTTCAGGACTTAATGGGTGTATGAAAATGTAGGTCAAGTTCCATATTGGTGGCGCCACTTACAGCATTATGTTATACATGGGCCAAAATGTGAAAATCTTGTGAATACTCCAGTATCTTGAATTTGTAGTGGATCTTCATGAAATGTGATATGATTATTGGGGAGATCAAAATATGCAGGTCATTGGGGAGTGCAATGGAAATTCACATTTTTTACTTCTTCAAAGCCATCAACCAGATTCACTGGAGACTTGATGGAGATGTACCTTGGATGGGTTTTGTACCAAGTTTGTTCAAATTGTCATGTTCCAGTGATGTATCTATAAACGAACTGTCTTTTTATATTGTTGACTTCTCCAAAACAGTTGGCCAGATGCACTTCAAACTTGGCGAGGATCAGCCTTGTGTGGCTCCTGTGTTTTGGGGTTTTGTAATCAATTTTGTGGCTGATTTTCAGGCAATGTCTTTAAAAATACATTGTATGTCCAAAACTGCTTAGCCAGTTGCTTTGAAATTGCATGGGGACACCTCTAGTTACCCCTGTTTCTGGGTCCCCATGGGGCAGGGTAGGACTTATTTTTGGTTGAAAGTGTCAAGGTCAGCTGAGGAAGGGCTGTTCAGACAGCCCTCTTGTAAGGTTTTTTGGGGAGGCTATTTCTAGTTTTGCCCACCTGCTTGCACAATAGTGAAATAATTAGGGATGAGACCTGTCCGAAACCACATTACCCCAGGGTTAGTGTAGTGCGATTTCCAAATTTAATGAAATTTGAGCAAATTTAAAAAATTACACTCCTAAAAAATGGGAAGCTTAAGTCACAGTCCTACAATTTGTAGGGCTGTGGGGAGAACCCTGTTACCCCATAACATGATTTATATTTTTGTGATTGTATTTTTGGCTTGTGTCAAAATATGGGTTTCTTGAAATTTTGAAATAAACTAGTATCAATATAATATATATTTTATGCATCGTTTGTGTTTCAATGTCTCTGTAACTGAACTGATACCATGGCTTTTAAAGGGATATAGTTCTCTCTTGTGGTACCATGATGTGAATGATGTGTGGTGTCAATCAGTTATTTACCACAGTAATAAGAGATATTCAACCATTAAAGTAGAGTTTATTTTGGCTATTGTGTGAAACAGTTTTTTTGCCTTTTTTTGGCTAGAACATTGTCTCTTGGCTCTGGAAATTTGTGTGGTTGTACCAAGAGGAAGCAGCATCATTGTGTTAGAGTCAGCTCTTGGTGATGACGAGTCTATTTTAGTTGCAAAGGGGCGAGGTTGTTTCTGTCTGTTGTCGCAGTTTCTGACTACATTTACCATTTACCATTTATTTTTGCAATTAGGATTTTTAATGCAGTATGAGAAGACAAATTGTGATGATAGGACAGACTGTCTCTTGCTGGTTAATCAGTATACACACCATGACATCAGCACAGATATAAATATGTAGCATAAATGTGTAGTTTAGTTGGCCTTATGATTACCCTATCCACATGTGCACACCAGTCTTTGTTAACACATACTTCAAGTACGGATATATTTTTGCAATCAGGGTTTTTAATGCAGTATGAGGAGACAAATTGTGATGATAGGACAGACTGTCTCTTGCTGGTTAATCAGTATACACACTATGACATCAGCATAAATAATGTGTTGTTCATTTGGCCTCATCATTACCCTATCCACATCTGCACACCAGTCTTTGTCAACACATACTTCAAGTACCGATATATTTTTGCAATCGGGGTTTTTAATGCAGTATGAGAAGACAAATTGTGATGATTAGACAGACTGTCTCTTGCTGGTTAATCAGTCAATGGGATGGTAATGAGTCAGTCTGACCCCACTTGACCTGGCCTCAGTTGATAAAAGATGCCACAGTGGGCTACAGTAGCCCATGCTTGGAAGCCCAGCTTATTTATGATGCACTGGTTGTCTAATTAGTTACATACCAGATATTACCCAGATTAGTGTAGGTTTCAGAGGGTGGTCCAGGCTTGGCAAATATCGAGATGTGTATGCTCTCAGACTCCATTGCTAGATTGCCCCCAGATTAGTGCCCCTTACTACATAAAGGGTGCATATTTGCAGGTATTGTTCAGCAGATCATTAATGTTACCTGACACAAGCTGTAATTAGTAATACAGCTTTCAACTGCCAATTTCCCATGGTAGTTTTGCAAAAATGATTAGCGTGATTTAGAAAATTTGATTCTGTTAATTGTTCCTTTACTACCCAAGTCTTGGGATTAATTAGTAACAGGGGAACATTCAGCACATAAACAATTTAATGTAACAAAGCAATTTCTTAATTAAATGGGGAATGATACAGTTGGTATGGTAACAAAAGGAATAAAGTTACAGTACTCCCTTCAGTCAAACATTAATTGGAAAGTCAGTGCAAAAATTTTGTTTTAAATGCATGTAGAGATATGTTTCTTTTTTGAAGCAATCTTGTATTAGCTTTAAGTTGTCAAGATAAACACAGGTTATTGACAATTATCTGGAAAATGTTATCACTTTTGCAGGAAGAATGATGTTGGACTTGCAAAGTACAATAAAATAAAAAATGAAATAAAATCAAAATCAAAATTGGCATTTGGTTCTGCATTACATATAACGCTTTAAAGGAAGGCACTCCTTACGTTGTATTATACATCATTGGAAAGGATTTTTCATCAGGATTTCATATCTGATGTTTATTTTATTAATTTTCACAAATTTCCGATGTTTATTGCCAAATATTAAAACCCCCACATTACCAGCAGTTCACCATTACGTGAAGCCAGTCGAGATGTCGGACCAATTAGAAGCGACTATACAACTGGCCAATCATAGCCATCGGTTGATAACGAAGCCAAGCGCACCATGATCATTGTTCAACACAAAGCCACTTCAAATTATGAAAATTGTTTCCGAGGTCGTTATCGACGTAAAGAATATGCATATGTTATGTGTTTCAATCAAATCAATTATTATTTATCAATGTATTTACTCCGTTCATGATAATCGGTCGCAAATCGTGACCGTGTAACGTGAGCGATAATATGAGCTCCGGGAGTTATCAAACGATCGGAATTCGTCACGCAGCTTGAAGTGCGCTGAACACAACTTCGTGCTTTTGTATGCTGCCAATACTTCTTCTGGGATTTTCATAATAGCATTCCATTTATCTGCTAATGATGTGTCTTTTGGCCAAGAATGAAAATATCTTTCTGGATATTCGGTGGCTGTGCCACCGCACGAAACACACCTTGGCATTTTCGTCTGTTCGCAGTCAATGAAAAACTTAGAACTCTCTACTGCACGGAGGTGTAGAAGGCTGCAGAATACCGCTGTTTCCAAATTTGGCTATAAATATGTCCAAGATCGCGCGAGGAAAGACGTGACATATCGTGACTCGTAAACGTTGCTTTTTTCTTGCTAAAACGAGTTATTAAAAACAGTTTTAAACAACTGCTGCATATACATTGACATATATTATTAGTTTTCGTTACAGTTCCGACCACTTCAATTTGAAACTAGGAGTTTATTCTCATCAAGTAAAAAAAACTAGGTGCAGAAGTAGGACTCCCGTGATCCGCGAAATCGTCTTTGATCTTCCATAGGTTTGCCGCTTCCGGTAATTTGACAGGTAAAGCTGATTTCAGCAACATTAAAATGCAGATTTTAGAAATATGGAATAAAATATAACTAAACCATTTTACATGTGGTAAGTGCCTGACATGAAGTTCCCAAAACACTTAAAATACAACGTAATGAGTGCCCTCCTTTAAAGCACTTTGCTTGTTGGTAAAATTAAGTATAAAGTGCTGTAGTTTGCAAAATATTTCTTATATATATACATGTTAAGCTAGGATTGCTAGGGTCTGTACTACAAATTGTGTTGTGCATAGAACCACTATTAAGGGTCCCCCTTTTGCTTTTTGTGGGCACAATTTTTGGCACACAAAAGTCCGTTTCTTTGTTAATATACCTGCATTTGTAAGTCACCTGCTGTATGCAGTCATATTTATTTGGCACAAGAGGTGATCACATACACCAGATACTACTGGCCTGCATTATAAAGTAAAACACACATATACTGGTTAAAAAAAGGAAAAAGCCCTCAAGCCTATCTTCATTTGTCAGAGGTACAATTAATTATGACAGCAATCAGGATTTACTTTTAATGAGGTTTGTCAAGGTAGGTGGTCTCTCATATACCTCAACCTTCATTTGATACAATCTCAGCCATTCTGGTGGGTGTTTTTAGCTCTTTTGAATAAAGGTCACAGGGCTAATGTGATAATTCATGTCAGTCTGTCTGTTATTCCATCTGTCTGTAACCTTTTGGCTTGTGAATGCGATACATCCCACAGTTTTGGAGTTAGCCCCATATAACTTTTAGGACTTAAAGAGTGTATGAAAGTCTATATCCACTGTAATATTGGTGGTGCTACCTACAGTATTATGTGATACATGGGTCAGAATACGAAAGTCTTCTGACCTATCTAGCATCCTTGATTTTTTTATGGATCTTCATGGAATCTAGTGGGTTGTGGAAGAGGTAAAAATCTTAGTTGCATTATATGATACTAGTGGTGCTACCTATACTTGAGAAATTATGAGTTAAAATGTCTTGAAAGATAGAAAATTCCATATGTCAAAAAATAATTGAATGCCATATTTATAGGATATATCTAGATCATGACCAATGTTAATATGTTATATAATATTGGTGACTTTGACCATTTTTTGTTAGGTCAGCTGGCCTTTACTGTAAAGTTGAAATAAGTGTCAGATTTTGTAATAGCAGGGTGTAGCTTGTGCATTAATGACAAAGACAATTGAGCCTTCAGATCAAAATTGCACTTGAGTACACTGTATGTAAAACTCTTCTTTGTGACCTACTTTTTGCGTTGCTGTGACCCAGTGGTTATGGATTTTGGTGCTTGTCCAAGTTTGTTGTTTTTCTATAACTTGAAAGTGCCTGATTTGAACAGACTGACTGTCTATGGACAGCTGGAGGCAGGACACATATTTTGAATTGAATAAGTTTTTAATCTGAGTTGAAGGTGAAGGTCATATGGCTACTTGGCGAATTTCTCAGGATTGTGGAGGCAATGCACTTCAAGACGAAATGAATTTTTGGCGATTGTCATCAGATTATATGTCAGCAGAGCATTAGACTCATGGGCCTCTCTGTCTCTCTCTCTCTTTTTTTTTAGTGCAGAATTCTGTGGAAAATTGTCTGCTAGTCTTGATAAAATAAATATTTGTTTTTATGCTCAAGTTAAATAAAAAGATGAGATATTTCTTATGGAGATGTTTGGAGACTGGGAGCTTCCGTCATTAGATGTAAAATTACAGAGCCACGAGGGTCAAATTGAACCTCAACAAATAGGAGCACCCTCCCAGCAGCTCAGCTCTGACACCTGGCAGTTCAGTCTGCTGGTGACCCTGGGCTATGGTGTGTTACCCAATCACTGAGCACCTTCAGAGCAGCTCAGCTGACCCAGCAGTCCTGAAGCCTGGTGGCAACCCAGAGCATTGGGATGTTGCCCAGTCCACTGTCACAGACGCCAAAGGCACTCTGCTACATAAAGTAATATGCCAGTGTTCTTCTGCTTGACTGCAACCAATCAGTGGCACACATGAAATAGTCATTGCTCGCCTTAGTAGCTCACATCAAATTCCAATTGATTCTTAATTGGCAATTCCACCGTTCATATGAAAACCAATTGGCAAGGACTGGATATAATATTGTGAGCGTCTGTGCTGGTGTTAATATGAAAAGATCAATACCCAAAAGGACTGTCTTTATAGTCTCCCTGTGGATCTCTTACATTGCAATATCTGAAACCACAATTTAGGTAGCTTATTTTCCATCTCCTTGATGTGATTTGATGAAACAAAATGATTGAGCTTGACATCTTTATCAATTTTGACTTTGAATGGTTCCCAAAATGAATCTGGATCTCTTTGATCAGGTTGGCAACACTCTTGTCAGTGAAGTTAAGAAATTATTGGAACTGTTATTGGCGGTACCCTTGTCATGTAAGTCGCAAAATGATGAGAAGTGTTATTCAAATGGTCAAGCAGTTATTGCAAATACTAGTCACTGAGTTGAATTATTTATGCGATATGATTGGGTTTATTAGAAGAAATACATTAGTGAATTGGTTGGGTTAAGGCTGATTGTTGATGTGGTGGAGAACGTGATATTTTGTTTGCATCTGGTAAGTCAAGCTGAAATAACTGTAGCCACCAGCATCAGCTTACTACATTGGCATGTGGAATGACTGGCGGCCAGGCTTAGCTGGGGCTCCCTATATCTTCATCGCACACAGTAAAACACATCTACACTTCATTATCTACCCCTGGCATGTTTAAAAATGAAGACAGAGTAATTTACGTATTACTTCATATTCTGCATCAGAACATGCATGTACTTTTTTTTTTATTGCAGGTGAAGTTCTGAGTTTTCTCTAAACATCATTGCTATTACAGGTTTGGGGCAGGATCTGTACTGGCCTTGTGGTTGTCGGGGAGGGAAAAAAGTGTTGTGTATGGGATTGGAAGCAGATGAGGCAGAGTGAGGGATACAGCAGATAAATACAAGATGCTTCAGTCCTGTGCACTGCTTGGTTGCAGAGCTGATACACTGAGTGTAAGATCTTGGTGGAGGGTCCCTTTGGCTCCCATTAATAAAATCTTCCTTAGGCAGGTATAAAATATGGGGGAGACAATCGGAGTCTGAAATATGAAAAGCTGGGTAATTTGGTTTTTGCTGGCTTGGTGGACCAGTGTTGCCAAGAATAGGTGTAAACCAGACATAGAGAGTCTAGATGGGCAAGGCGGTCTTTGCCCCCTGGAAAGGGCTGCCAATCACAATACAGAGCCTAATAACTGGGCACAGTAACATCAACCTAAGAGGACAGTCAGTCATCACAGGGAACCTTAGTGGGCATGGTAACATCAGCCTTGAGAGAAGGACCCACAGTGACAATAGGGAGCCTTAGTGGGCATGGTAACAGCCTTACAGAAGGACTGACAGTTACCATTGGGAGCCTTAGTGGGCTTGGTAACAGCCTTACAGAAGGACTGACAGTTACCATTGGGAGCCTTATTTGGCTTGGTAACAGCCTTACAGAAGCACTGACAGTTACCATTGGGAGCCTGGTTGATTTGGTGAGGATCAGCCTAAGAGACACACTGTCAGTCACCATAGGGAGTGGGTATGGTAACATCAGATCCCAGGGTAGGGTACTTAACCATTTAGAGCCTGCAGGGGTCTTTACAGTAGTATCAGCCACAAAGGGAAGGACCAATCATTCACTACAGGAATGATTAGACAAGGCTAAAGCTTCCAACCCATGTGTGGGTTACCACTCTCCACATTCAGTGGGAACAAAACATCAGTCCTGCAGATAAGGCTTGCTGATTACCATGGAGAGGCTTACTGTGGTGATAAATCTGCTGCCCAGGGCACCTTGGGGAACCTTAGTGGACAAAGTGACATTTGGCGAATAGGTAAGGGCTTCTCAACCTGGAGAGCTGGGTTTATATGGTGACATTGGCCCAACATATGAGGAGGGCCTCTCACCATAGGGAGCTTGGTTTTACATGGTGACATTTACCCGGCAGGAAAGGGCTTTTCATCATAGGGAGCTTGGTTTGTACAGTTGGTGAGCATAGAGAGCCAGAATGGTATAGTAGTATCAACCTCGTTAAGGAGCCTGGGTGAACAGGTATGCATAATATTGGCCCCATAAGTTAGGATTTCTGACGTACAGGGAACTTGAAAGGGCCAAGTCATGATTGATCGGTATCATCAGGAAGAGCTCATTCATCACTACTAAGTGAGCAGGTTGGTATCAATAGATGAGCCTGCATGAGCAAGGTGATGTCAACAATTGAGCTTGTGTGAGCAGGATGGTATCAACAGTTGAACTTGTGTGAGTAGGATGGTATCAACAGTTGAACTTGTGTGAGTAGGATGGTATCAACAAATTGGGCTTGTGTGAGCAGGGTATCAACAGTTGAACTTGTGAGAACAGGGTGATGTCGACAATGGAGCCTGTGTGACCATCACAGTTTCAACAGTTGAACCCATTCAAGCAAGGTGGTATCAGTTTGGAGGGGAATCTGACTGACCCTGGTTGAGTGTACTTCATACCTTACTCTAGTGGACAGAGAACAAGAAGGCAGGCTGTATGGTCAAAGGTGACCTAAAGAGATAATAGGAAAGGTCAGAATTAGCTCCAAGCTGTGTATTCGCCCCAGTACACAACTGAATATACAAGCATTTGGAGAGCTACAGCTGCGTATTCCCATTAGTTTTTTATGTTGAAGCAACCTTATATAAACCAGTTACTTTTGTAGTTGTGGTTATATGATTTTTGTGAGGTATTTAGTTATGCGTGTAGATTTACGGTCTAAAATTTGGTGTGTCTAGGTGCAGTAGTTTTCAAGTTATTAAGTTGCAAATTACAATGTAAAGTAATGGGAATACACAACCCTAGCCCTCCACTGACTACAGTGCCCTCTTTTAGGCAGTGCTTGAACCTTCTGTTCTTGCCCTTGTCTATTGCAACAAATTTTTTCTTGTGGGGGTGGAGGGGCACCTGGAGGCTATGGGGATGTAACAAGGTTTGGTGGTTATATACATAGTGTAACCATTGTCAGTTAATGTCTGTTGCAAAGAGAGGTGGATTGGGGGTGGGGAATGGCTTAGTGTCAGTGCATGATTCATTCCTTAAAAGTTACCATACAATTGGAGTCTATCATCAAGCAGTTGTTACTTCCAACCAAAACAGGCAGGAAGAATATACACTTCAGTGAAACTGTTGTCATTTGACAATCTATAAGAGAGCTCTGAGCAAAACCAGTAACATACCATCTGCATGATCTGCACTAATGTTTCAGGGATAGCATTTTGTTCCCAGTTATGCCAGAAAGTTGAAACAGTCATCTGACCTTCCACAGAATTTCTGCAACCAAAAACACTTGACCTTGTGTCACCTGAGGAGAAACAGAAAGTATTGTTTACCCAAAGTATGCACAAATAGGTTCAGAACTTTATTATTTTAACTGAGCCCCCCCCCCCCCCTCAAAAAAAGGAAAAAAAGACCAAAAAAAAAAAAAGACTGGTAGTCTTGTGATAAAAAACATAATTCATAACGAATACAACTGGAAATCTGAGAAAAAGTTCAGCATGTTTTCTGTTTTATTTCAATATGTGGTTACCTATGAATAAACTGAAACTTTGATTAGAAAAGGAAACCCTTGTAATTGCTGTTATATGGGCTTAGAAAATTGTTTGCTGTAACCAAGTATTTAGGTTGTGAGAAGTCGAGTATTTTTTAAAGTGTGGACAGTTTCGTTGCTGAACAAGGGCTACCAATAAAATAAAATAAAACAGTGGACCAAAGTGAGTGGAAGTGTGAGTCTGTGACAGTACTCAGTTATGGAAGAGTGGCAAGTTGGCTGTGGCACCTGAGGCCATGACACTTCGCTGGTCCGGCATGTGCCTGTTGTGTTTTCTGATTATTACCCTCAGCCCATAAAGTGCCAGAGGGTATTGTCATCCCCTGCATCATCTGTCTGTCTGTCCGTCCGTCTTGTCCATGTTACCACAATATCTAAAAAAATACTCACCAAAGCTTTACCAAATTTTTAATCACAGTTGCAACTTATAATGGACCAGGTTTCTATGTAAAACCAGCTTGCTTTGATTATTTTAAAACTTTTTATGAAACTTTTAATGTATTTATTCAAAGGCAGTGTGAGTGCTTTACCAAATTTTTATCAGAGATGCACATTATAATGGACCAGGTTCCAATATAAAACCAGCGTCTTCTCTGGATTTATAATTTTTTTATGAAACTTTTAATGTATTTATTTCAAGGCCGTCTGAGTGGTACACAAGGGGACAACGATGTCATAATATCTCAACAAGCATGCATTGCAGTTTCACCAAATTTTTATCAGAGGCACATTATAATGAACCATGTTCCTATTGAAAATCAGCATCCTCTTATTATTTTTTAACTTACGGAACTTTTGAAGTGTTTATTTGAAGGCCGTCTGAGTGGCACATAAATGGACAATCTTATTACCGTAATATCTTCGTGAAGGATTCATCACAGCTCGGAAAATTGCAGAATTGAGGAAAAAAAAAGATTCTGGGCGCCGAGGGTAATCCGTTCTCTGAATGCAATTTTATATATTGGGATTGTGTCATCATTCAGGTATAATCTGTTGATAAGTTCCAGATGGTACTGATATTAGCAGTGCTTAAGATTTATGAGACCAAACTCTGAGGATGCTGCCCTTAAATAGTCTCTGTGATAAATTTGAGTGTTCTGGGTTTGGTGTGGTCATCCAGATCATTTCTGCAGATGCAAGGCTAGAACCCACTGCCCATATCTTCAAAGGGAGAAGATGCTGCAGCCTGTAGGACACAAATGGGGCGTTATTCATTCTTACAATTTATGTGGCTGTACCCAAGTCCCTGTATGGAAAGTTCACCTTGAAAATACACCAATAACGGGTCATTCAGATGAGTTGTTATAAGAGGCAGAAAATACACAAAAAGGATACAATAAAACAGCATCATGTGACCTTTCAAGAGAACAGGACCTGTCATGGGGAAGGTTTCAAACACTGGTCAGGAATGAGAATATTCTTCCTATGGAGGAATTTTCCATTTTGTAACACAAGTTTTTATAATTGGTGTTGTGAATTTTTGTATGAAAAGCTCAAATCTGATCAGATTTAGGGTGAATAGACTGGGTCGGTGCTAGCCATTAGTCAATTAGCCACAAATAGTACTTCAGATTTTTGTCAAGATACATGTATTTGCAATTTTTTGCCAGTTTGATTTGCAAATTTGAATAGTTTTGTAGTTTTGATTTAAAGGTTAGTCTTCATACCTAACCTCCTGACATGTATTAATGTGAATATATCAAGATTTTTTTAAGGGTCCGTCGCATGGGGGAACCATTTCAGTGTTCAGGTAGTACATCCGTCCGGATGTGCACACTCTCGTTACTGCAATATCTAAAGAATGCCTCCATGTATTTTGCTCAAATTTGGCAATACGCTTATCTTACCTGGCAAGATGAACTGATTCAATTTTGGTGTCACCCTGACCTAATTTGAGCAAATGGCAGCCCAATTACATGCTAGTTAGGGCTCGTTACCACAATATCTCCAGAATACTTCAATGTATTTTGCTCCAATTGGCAGTATGTTTATCTAGCATGCCAAGATGGACTGATTAGATTTTGGTGTTACCATGACCTAATTTGAGCAAATGGCAGACCCCTTTAGCCAACGCTGTGCATTGAATGTATGACTTGTCTCTTGGTGCTTACAGCGCAGGCCCAAGTTTTGCAGAAACATTTCTCTTAATTTAGCTAAATGAACTAACATTGTATCATTTAGTGCTAACCCAGGTAGGTATGGGTAGAGGTGATTTCTCCTTTTCCACAGTTTGCCGTTCAATGAAATTGATTGCATCTGGTTTGTGTGCTTGCAGGTACATGTACTGGACAGACTGGGGTGAGACACCCAAGATCGAGCGAGCAGGGATGGATGGAGCTATGTACAGCCGCAGCGTGATCATCAAGGACAACATCTACTGGCCCAATGGACTCACACTGGATTACGATTCTTCAAAAATATTCTGGGCAGATGCAAAGCTCAGTTTTATTCACAGCTGTAACTTTGATGGGTCGGGTCGCCAGGCTGTAGTGGAGGGGTCACTGCCCCATCCCTTTGCGCTCACTCTCTTTAAGGATACCCTGTACTGGACCGACTGGCAGACACGGTCTATACACTCCTGTAACAAGTTCACAGGAGGTCAGAAGAAGGTGGTGCAGAGAGACATCTTCTCTCCTATGGATATACACGTGTTTCATAAGGACAGGCAGCCCAAAGGTAAACATTTCCCTGCTTTATAAAGTTTTGCCAGCTTGAGTCAAGCAATAAGATGAAGGGTTGAAGTTACTAGTGCAGGCATGCATAATGGGTGCACGCATAACATCTTAGCATTGATAGTAAGTTTGTTAAATCTACAACATGAAAAACCTAGATGTTTTCAACAACAACAACAACAAAGTTGCTAAGTTGAAAGGTAATGATCTGGCGATGTGACAAGTTGTCTTACAGAAAAAATTTGAAAACTTTCTTGTTTACAGGTACACAAACATGTACAGTTGTGGTTTTGGATGTATACATATATATCTACCTGCGTTGGTATTTTGTGTCGGGAAAACTTGTCCAGATGTGTTTCTAAGTTATTGAATGTTCTTTGAACTTCTTTGAGCGCCAAATACATTTTGTTAAAAGTGAGTTCACAGAATGATATAAAGGTGTATTGCCAAATAGACCAGACTCTGCTCCAGCCATCTGAATCAGACAACAAATAGTTTGCTTTGGAGACGAAATGTAAGGAATAATCTTTAATTTCGTGTTCAAAATTCTCAGGAAGCATACAGCTGAGACTTTAGATGGTGGAGGCATCAGTTTATGAAATCGCTGGCATGGACAGTAACATGAGAATCCAAAAAGGTGGTGCACTATACTCATGTGCATCCTGTTGTGTGCCTGTCTGTTGTGTCACAGCTGTTGGTCTTTCTGCTCAACATTTTATCGGGAATTCTTGAAAATTGTCATGCCGTAAAAACAGCAAAAATTCTTACAAGCAAAAAAAAAAAGGAAAGAAAATGTAGTGAAATGTGGTCATATACATGTCATTGGAATGTTGAAGCTGAGAAAAAGCCTTGCCGTGCAGTTGTACTGGCATGAGACAGTGGGACTGCCAGTTGTCATACACCCTGACCCAACTATATCCATATTTACTTTCCTTGCTTCCTGCCGTTCAGAAGTCAAACATACAGGAGGTACCTGACACAATACTCTCTGTGTTGTGTTGTGTCTGTGTAAATTAGGTGTTCAATAGAAAATGAGTGTTTTGTCATGTTTGTACTTCATGTCTGTGTTTGTTTATTGTGAATCAATGTTTGCATAGTTTTATGTTCGGCTTCAAAAAGTGTGGATGTTGATATTTATGAGTCACGGGTCTTTGTTGTGGTATCAGTGTTGCAGGCTTCGGTGGCAGCTTTTATATGTGAAAGTGGAGTTTTCCACTCACCTTTTTCTCTCACAGGTTTGCTCTTTATTTCTAAATTCTTTCCAAGTGGCCTTTTTACCTTAGTTTATTTTATTTGTTTTGACAGACACTACAAGCACTGCATTTTTGTCTGCGTATACATGTAATGGCCACTCAGTGAAGACATTGCCTTGAAAATTTGCTTTTAAAATTCCAGGAAGTTATACCCAAGGGGGGTATAAACTCTTGAGTCTTCGGTAATGCTGTTGTAGATTTTGTTCATGATGTTGCATGTGGCATTAGATTTAACATTTCACAATTGTAATCGGTGTCGTCAAATTATTTGATGTATTACACTTATTGTTGGCCTTATAAATTTTTACTGTGGCTTGTCAAAAGCGAGCTGATTAGGCACTTTTCTCAAGGACTTGTGGCATGGTGTACATTGCTCCCTCCTTTGGGAGACCATCTCTGGGGCTGATCCAAAAGTGGTCGCATAAAGCAGGTGGTCTCTCAATGGAAGAAAAATAACATGGAAGTGGTAGCACTAGAGACCTGGTAAATGTGGTTTTAACTCTTTGAGTGCTGACTGAGACTAAAGTCGAACAACTTAAAACGAAAACTGCCCTGAATTATTAAATAAAGATGCAAGATACAGACCTGTTCTTTATAAAAAGACCTTTCATTCAAGTACTAGTTAGCGTGTGTGTATTTAAATTGAACATCATAGTCTAGGTCCGCAGCTTTCCCCGGATGTATTGCGCTCAAAGCATGTAGAGGAAAGCTGTTGACCCAGTCCAAAATGTGGCAGTGAAAAGTTAAAACAAAACAAGTGGTCTTTCGTAGGAATGGTCTGTCAAAGATGGACAGAGATAAACTGGACAGTTTCATCTGGACCGACTTGGGTATTTTGACACAGTCACACGCTGGGGCTGAGGTCACCGGCAGGATTGTTGTTTTTGCCAGGCTTTCTGTGGTAGTCTGGTACATGTACAGAGGTGGATGTGAAATACACAGTTGCTGTCCTGCCCTACATGGGGTGACATACCAGCACTGTGGATGGACGGTGAAGACACGCCAGGTGTGAGGGAGTATGTCGCATCCATGGACCTGTATAGCAGAATACACCTGTACATCAAATTTGGCATACTTGTTTGTGGGTGTATTGGAGGGGGAGGGGGGGATACCAGCGTGATAAGCATGACAAGGGTAAAGTTAAGAAGTGGAGCACTTGGCGTTTCCCACAGACACCATGATGCAGTGCTAAGTGGTGGCTGACAGCTGTACGCTTGATAGAGCCCTGCCTGACACTCTGGTGGTCAGATGAACTGAAGAGCAAACTGTAAAAGGGAGATTGGCCTGTCAAAGTGTGTATAAAGGTTTGTGACAATGTGTCCATGTGTTGCAGCAAGATGAATGACAACTTGCCATTCAGGCTACATTAAACCTTGTGTTCTTGTTCGAGTGGGTCGTTATCTGTGATCGCTGGCTCATAATTTACCAGCAGTTGCATCCACGCACTGTGGATCTGTGTTTCCTGATCCAATTGGAAAAAGAATGTTTGCAGAGCCATGTATAGTTAGCTACATGATGAATTGGTCTGTGTTCTGTAGAAATGCATGTTTTTCGCAATGCACACACTGGCCTTTCTCTGGCTGTGGTGATCCATATCACCTTGCTCATGGTGAGGGAATGAACTTGCACTGCAGCATTGTCTAATTAGTGAATGTGCCTGACAGCTTTGGAATTCCTGCCAATCTACCCATGAAATTACCAGTCCTTGCCCCACATGAATTGCATTACCAAGCATTTTTTTTTTTGTATTCACTCTTTTTTTCTCTCTCTCTTTCTCCACCTGAAGTTGTATTGCATGTCTTTTTTGCACCCCCTTATTTTCTTTTCAGAAAGCAAATACTTTGACAATTCATGCTACATATCCCTCATCAAATTTTTCACTGGCATTTGTGATACAAATGTTGCCGTGGTTTAGATCAATGAAGAGAACAGATTCACAGTGTTATGGGGTAGCTCTTGTTGGTGAAGTATGTGAAAAGGCAAGAGTATATATTCAAGAAATATTTACCAGCAACGGCCAGTTACCCTCTGTCATAAGTGAATGACAAGTTAACTCTTTTAGGTTGTAAACCCAGTCAGTAGCTTTCCTCAGAGTGTTTTGGGTCATAGTGGGCCTAAAATGCCAAGGAAGGTTGTTAACCAGAACCATCGCTCATCTCTCTGGAACTAAAGGCGTGCTGGTATGAAAAATCTTTTTAGGAGGAAATTGAATGTTGTTTAAATTTTAATCCTAGCTCAGAGAATGATAATATAACAGAAAGTATCAATTTTGAATTGCAAAGAGTATACAATTGGCTTGCTTCTAATAACTTATTATCTTGAAACATTTCAAAAACTAGATACATGATTTTTTATTTTCCCCAGCGCAAAATTAATTTTGACCTAGATATCAGAGTTAATAGTACATGTACTGTTGTTGAGAAAACGGATGAATTTTATTTTTTAGGATTAGTTATCCGAGAAAATGTAAGCTTGAAAGCTCACATAGATAAAATTGCAAACAAAACATGTTGCATTATAGGCATTCTCAAATGGCACCACAAAACTTTACCCATCTACTCATTTCTATTAGTATACAATTCCATTCTTCTGCCTCATCTGAACTATTCCATCCTGACCTGGGGGTCACTCCTGCGATTGAATCATTACAGAAGAAAGCTATATGCCTAACTAAATCCACAATATTTAATGCACATACTGAACCTCTGTTAAGAAAGCTAAATTTATTGAAAGTTAAAGATCTACTGCATTTAAAAACATTGAAATTTTATTACAAATATATCAGTGACCAATTGCCGAAACACTTCAATCTATTTTTTATTTTGCTTCCCAACCTCTCACCCATTCATAAAACACAAGATATCGAAACATCCACTGGAGTATCTTACCTTTTGGAAAATCTACTAAAAGAGGCATTCTTTAATATATTCCAACTTCACTGCATTAACACCCACTCTTATTCTGGTGTCTCCAAATACACTAAAATGCAGTTTGTGAACTATTTCAGGGCCAGAATTTCACAAAATTTTGCGAGAATCTATTTAGATTTTTGTCAATTGAGTTTTTTTTTTTTCATGAAAGACATGTTTATGAGAATCTCAGCGAGAGTGGATTCTTGGATTCTCCCGAAAGTTCTAGACCTGCAATATTCTGAGATATATACCATTGCCAACTGCTACATCTGTAATAATTATCAAAATTTACTTCTATATATTATGCTAGAATGTTCCATCCTTGTGGCAAATTATGATAAACATACCATCAGTTTCGAAGTGTAATTCCTTAAGCCAGTATGTACATTTTCAGATTTAATGCATCTTAAGTGGCCCCTGCAGTAGCAGATTTTTTCAAATCCTTAGCAGGGGTCATCCCGACAGTTAATTTTACACTGCAAATACCCACTTGGCTAGCACTTGAGACATTCATAAATACTATCAACTCTATATATTCATATATTCCTGTTTATTAAACTTTGTCTGAGTCTGAATCTGAATTCATTTTTTAGTCAGACGATGCGAATGTCTCATGATAAGCCACATAAGAGTTAACATGTGTTTGACTGAGTGAATGAGCCAACAGCTCCATTCTAAAAGGATCTGTCTCCCCTTAATTATGCCTATTTTGTGGCGTAAATTCTACAACCTATTTTTATGGTAATTGCATAATTGTTCTGTCAAAAATTAAAATTAATTAGTGGAATACATATGTATGCTAGCAACTGTTTCTCATCACCTCCTGTGCTCCCGGATCAGATTCACTCACGTGGTAGTAAGTAGCACATAATTTGAAAATAAGTAGCTCAGAAGTGTGTTTGAAAATTCTATTTAAATTTGTTAATGTTTGAATTCAATTTATATAGACTTTCATGCAAGTATGTATGAAATTATTGTTAATTCATGTGTTTAATTAGCATTGGCTTTCTGTTGAGTGTGTCATGGGACAATTTGATTCAGCTCAGTGAAAGTGTTATCTAAGTTTCAGACTTAGCCACAAGGTGTCACTATCAGTAGTCCAAATGATAAACACCCTTTTGTGTGCAAACTTGTATATGGAGTCTGATTCTGGCCCCATAATATTCTTATCAGTGAATCAACATTGCATAATAGTGATTAATGCAGAATTTGATATTTTGATCATAAGCATATTAAATTACAATTATTTGCTGAGTCTCACTTGAGATAGCTATTTTAGTGGTCTCAAAGCTACTTAGACATCTCATATTGAAAGAAAAGTCAGACAATGTTGATTTCCGTTAATTCACTGGCAATTTTTGGTCATTCATAGCTTGATCTATCTCATTACACAAATTGCCTGGGCACTTGAAACTGAGTACAAAGTTCTCTTGGCCAGCATAATAGTTCAGAAATTAATGAGAACTGTATGAAGAGCACAAAAAAAGGTAAAGATTATTGATTAGAGTGGAGATGTTGACATTGGCTGTGGCCTGACATAGCATAACGTTGGAGGTAATTGCTAGATTTCATGCCAGGGAGTCTTGACTGCCCAGAGCATGAGGGCCTCCACGGCATTCCCGAGGAAGTTCCAGAGCCGTGGTAATGCATATTGGAAAATTATTAATGCCATTAATGTAACCATTTGTCATATGCTGTTGTTACTGCCAGCACAAATTGGCCTGATTATCCAAATCCAGTTTGCTTTAATATAATTTGAGAGTAAAAACCCTGGGACATTTTTCAGCCGGAAATGCATCAGTAATTATTAAAGTGGTTACAGCAGATGATGTGATTTATCTCTCCAGTTTTGCGGTCATTATTTTTGTGCCATCATTATTAGTGCTGCAGTTGTGTGACTGTGGTGTAAAAGATTACTGAAACTGTCACGGGCAGAGAGTATGTGGTAGCAGGACAGGATGGTCCCAGGCCAAATGACAGTCAAAGCAGATCTGAGAGGCTTGGTCCTGTCACCCTAGTATTGTTAATAGTGTGTCTGTTTGTCACCATGCTTGCTTTGCTATCTCCATTAGCAAACTTGACAAATGGAAGCAAAAATTTCCATGATGCAGCTTGAAAGGCATTAGCAGTCAGAGACAGCCATGTGGTGAAATGTCAGACATGACTGTATGGTGCAGACATTTCAAGCTTGGAAGAGGGCAGAAACTTTGCCCTCGAAGGTAGAGTGAGACAAACTGTTTAAAGATCAGGATTCTTTTTTACTCTGTGAGAGACTGGTTAAATGTCAGATGGATGAGTTACTTGCATACTGCTTTATTTGGAGAATACACGAATCACGATAATGCAACAAAATATTGCAGCCACTTGCTGTGTCCCTGCAGTTTCTAGTTACGTGTGCTTGGGCAGCACATAGAAGTTTTAAAATCCTCTAGGATATCCAAGCATGCTACTGTTTCCGTCCACTGAATTCAGCATCCTGGGAGCAGTAATTGGTAAAAAGTGCAGAGAAAGTATGAGCACCAACTGAGAAAGAAAAGTCAACATACAGAGGCAGGAAACTTAGACGGACTTCAAGGCTTCCCGCTCTACCTTGAGCAGACATGTATTTACAATATGGCAGCTCTGCATGCTGCCAGGGCTGTTGATTAAGTCCCCATTTCTTACCAAAGTGCACAATAATGACACACAAAATGACAGAAAATCATGTTTGTTGACAAGTGCTGAGCTGGTGAGTGTGTATGGGTCCACTTGACTGGAGGGTGGCCAGGCTGGGACATGCATGTGTGCTGCAACACTGTGGATCTTGCTGCCTGGCGCTGTGGCAGTTAGTGGCAGTAATCATGTAATGGTGCAGTGCATGCTTACAACAACAGCCAGCCTGGCCGTGGTGTTTATCTTGTGTAGCCCTTGTGTTTACCTGTGCCAAGCTGTCTGTGCTGTCTGGTCCTGGTTGTGCGGTTCTGATCGATGTTCCATTGGATACATTCACTCACGCTCATACTCTCTTTTCTTCTGTCTGGCGCAGCTCTACCTGGCATCATTTGCTCATGCTTTGGAGTTACCTCCGCAAGTTCTGAAAAAAAAATTCAATAATAGCAATTAAGAATGCCCTGTACAGATGCTGCATTCCCACCTGAAAGTGTGGCTCTGTGGAGAATGAAATGTACAGATATCGTATCAAAACGACATTGCAAGGCAAAAGATACACTTTTAATTTCTCTACAGTGACTCAATAAAGTATAATTTCAAGTGGTTAAATGTACATGTTAAAGGGTCAGTAGATTTGTTAATGTCTTATGGGTGGGTACCTGGTTGGCAGGTTATAATTCAAATGTAAATCGGACACTTGCTGGAAGAAGTACCTGTGATACAATGCCATAATCCCTCTCGCCATACGATACTTGCATACATGTGTACTGTAAATAATTATGTGGAGCTTGTGAAATATGAATTGAATAGTCAAGATGTTACACAGAAGCAATTCAGCATGTACACATGCTGGAGGAAGCACATTTTATACAATCCCAATACAATAGTTGCATATTGCAAATGATCATGTGTAGCATGTGAAATATAAACGAAGTAGTCAAGATTTTACACAGAAGCAATTGATTTGATATTGAACAATGTGTATAGTCATCAGCATCCTTGAGTGTATGTCAGGTACAGGCATAAAGATTGTGTTGTGCATTTACAGGTACCAATCCCTGTGGTAACAACAATGGGGGCTGCTCACACCTATGTTTAATGTCCCCTCGCAAGCCCTACTTTGCCTGTGCCTGCCCCACCGGAGTCCGCTTGCTGAAAGACCAAAAGACCTGTGCTGAGGGTATGTATGCAAGTCAAGTGGTTTGAAAAAGTGGTCTGTCAATATGGTCCACAGTATACACACACACACACACACACACACGTATCTCTGAATGAACTGTTTATAATCAACAACGGAAATATTGCATTGAATCAAAGGGAACAGTTAAGCTGTGAATCCTTTTTGTAATTTACAGTTCATAATTTTTCAAATATTTGTGCATGCGTATCTTCATTATGCAGCATCATGTTTACAGAGTACATGTACTGAGACAATGTATATCGCCTTGAATACATAATGAAGTGTGTACAAGCTGATGCCGTACCTGAACCCCAATGTAACTATATGTACATACATACATGACTAGGTTTTGCAGACAGACAACATTAGTAGGGAGGCCCACGCTCAGTGCGCCTTCACGCTTGCTACTCACGCAATATAAGTAAAAAGTGATGGCAATTTTTCATGTTAAAAAATCCTCAAATTACATCTTTTTTGCGGAGACTGAATAAACTTCATACTAATATTTGATTAGTGAAGTTTCATTCCCATACAATGTTAAATCAAAATTTGAGTGGAAGTTAGAAACAGCCTTTTGTGCTGCATGCAGCATGGACTTAGCGTAAATGTGCCATATTAGAGAATCCATGCAATTCTGAGTATTTTTGAAGTTTTGAAGTTCTATCAAATGAAAAGATAATGTGCAATACAATAGTCTATATTTTGGTACTCTATGATATAGACAGGATTGAAATTGAAAGAATCACACCTGTAGATTGTAGAGTTTTAGAACAATGGGTCTGCGAGATGCTCCAAAATGTGCTATTTTAACCGGATCCGTGCAATTTTGAATATTTTTGAAGTTTTGAGGTTCTATAAAACGAAAAGAAAATGTTGTTCAATGCCAGTTTGTATATTTTGTTACTCTACAGTATAGATAATATTCAAACTGGATGGATGAGACCTATAGATTCCATGGTCTAGGAATAATGGACTGTCAAAATTGCAAATTTATGGAATGTAAGCAGAATGAGTGGATCACAAAAATGGACCCTGTTGGGTACAAAAATATATTTTTTGGGGGGGGGGGGGGTGATATTTCATCGTTTCTATGCCACCTTAATTGTTTGTGATAAAAGTTGGACACATTGAACCAATATTTAAATTTTTTGACCTGGATACTGGACTTTGTTTATTTTTCGAATATACAAATTTAACATTTTTTCCATTTTCGTGACCTCATTACTCAGAAACTAATTGGGATACATTCTTCAAATTTTCAGAATCTATTCATGTTACATCCATATCAGTCTCTTAAAATAAAAATCTAATCCACCAAATGGATAGTTAAATTTTTATTAACACTGGTAAATGCCTTATCATACAAAATCTGCCATCTTGGCCATGGGCCTCCCGAACATTAGCAACTAAGGGTATTATCAGTGTATGTTACACGCCAAGCAAACTACTATTCATGTAGCACAGTGTGAGTGAAGAGCTTCCCTCAGTGTTTTTGTGATGGGCCACTGAAAAATCAGGACAGTTACACTTAACATCATTACCATGAAAATAATCAGACGCAGGGTGAGATAATGAGCAAACAGTTATACTCTGAGTGGTCATGTTAGGTAGGGGGCTGATAGGTATTTTCTGTATACAGTGGTACCTGCTGTATATGGCCACTGCCATGAGCAGCCGCACTAGTTTTTGTGGTCACATTGCTGGGACAAAGAAGTCAATTTCTTTGTAAATTTACCTGTAGTGACAGGTCACCTGCTGTATGTGGCCACTTTTTCTTGGCAGAAGGGGTGACCACGTACAGCAGGTTTCACTGTATTCACATGCGATACTATTAAAGCAGGGATATATTCCTTGGCTGATCATCATGTATGCTAAGAGGAAGATAATCTGTGGCTGATCATCATATTGTATTCTAACAGGAAGATAATCCATGGGTAATCATCGTATGGAATACTGGGCAAGTAGATAATTCCTGGATGAACACCATGTGGTATACTAATAGGAGATATTCCATGGTTGATCATCATATGCAAAGTGGGAAGATAATCCTTAGCTGATCGTATGCGATATGTAGCAGGGAGATATTCTGTCGCTGAACAACGTATGAAATATACAACAAACAGAGAGGTTATAGAGAATTACTCATGTGGTTTATGAATGGAAATTGTGTTGCGTTTATAACACACAACATATTTGTGGTGGATTTTTGGGCAAGGTCTGTAGGTGAGTAGCAGGTCAGTGAGTGACACTAGTACCCTTCAGTACAAACTTACACTAATAGGGAGATATTCTATGGTTGATCATCATGTGCAAAGTTGGAAGATAATCTGTAGCTGATCATATGAGATATGAAGCAAGGAGATAATCTGTTGCTTAATAACATATGAAATGTAAAGCGGACATACGGGTTGTAGAGAATTACTCATGTAGTGTATGAATGAAACTCGTGTTGTGTTGATGACACATGACACACAGCATATTTGTGGTGGATTTTTGGGCAAGGTCTGTAGGTGACTTAACTGGTCAGTGAGTGACACTGGTACCCCTCAGTACAAACTTCAAAGCCTGGCCACAGTCTTGACGTAGCCCTCATGGAGCAGGTTCAAAAGCTAATAGTTTTTATTGTGGTGATCGAGACAGCACCATACGTATTTCTGCATACACTGGGGCCACAGATAAAACCATAATGTTTTCTCATATGGCATATTATGGATGTATGTGTGCTGTGACCAGTAGAGCCGTATGTGTGGCTGGTGCAGGTTGCAGTGCCACAGAGCCAACAGTAGCAGAGCTTGAACCAGGAACCAGATGGAGTGCCCGCCTACCTGCACTTATATTGGCTGTGTGATACTGCAAAGATTGGGTGAAATTGTTCAGGACAAGTACATGTATATTTGTTTTAGTTGGAGATAAGATACTATGCAATGTAAACTTTCATATTTATGTGCATGCTTCATTCATGACTGCGTGATTTAAATTTAGTACGGGGTAATCAGAATGCAAACTTTATTGGCACCAGTCGAAAATCCACATATCCTGAACTGTCTAGGCCTGATGTCATGTGGAACAAAATTTCCGTGTGGAAATACTTGATGTACACCTACATGGTACTGGAAACAAACAGGTCCAGGTCAGTGATGTGTACAGTCTGATAGGATGTGCACGATTAGCACAAAGTCTGTATGTAATGATGGACTCCTTGATTGAAACAGGACTCCATTTAGAGCCAATCTGTTTCATTAAAAAGTAATCCAGTTTCTTAATACTGGGGCAAGAGGACCCATAGATTGAATACGTAATTTCACAGATCCTGCAAAATTTCACAGGCTGCAGGATTGTAGAACTTTCCAATTTAATGACAAGATTGATAAACGGGAATATCATACAAGTTCACAGATTGTGGACATTGATGATTACATCATGCATAAATCTCTGCACATATTGTGTTCTATGATAGCCTGCCCATTTACAGACCTAAGTCTGTTAAAAAAAAACCCAAGAAATTACAATGCACAGCTTACGTTCTGAACAAGACAGAGGGTCATGAATGGACAGTGTACATTAGTGGGGCGAGGCATGCCGAGTATGGGTACTATGCTTTGATGTGTGGCCTCCTTGCTGCAGCCTGTCTTCCTTTATTCCACCACTGAGTGCTGTAATGCATTGCCTGTGGGGTTATGGCCACACTCCATCACAGACACTCCTTAACCCTTCGGGCCATGGAGCCTGCTTTTTTTCTGGAATGTGCAGATATGTACATGTACATTTATTGGTAAACTAAATGAAGTTTAAAAAATTTAGCTACTGGGCTAGGTGTTTGGAGGGAGCCCCTGTGCATGGAGCCTGGTTCAACAGTGTCCGTCACATTTTGGGCTACTGGGGTGGTGAAGAAAATATGTTGACCGACACACTGTCAGATTGATGCATGTATGTGAAAAAAGAAACTCGGTGTACATTCTAGTCAGGTGTATGTCCCCAACAGAATAAATTGGTATTGTAACCCAGGTATTGCCAACAACAAGCAGTATATGTCTTGATCAGGTCTGTCTTGTATTTATGGTGACAAGTATCGTTATTTTTCAGGAACAAAACCTGCAGAAGATATCGGTACTGGAGTAAGGCTTCTTTCTTATGTTGACAGGTGCGCGAGAGATCCTGTTGTTGGCAAGGAGGACAGATCTGCGGCGCATCTCACTGGACACCCTGGACTACACAGATGTGGTGCTACAGCTGCAGGACATCCGCCATGCCATAGCTATTGACTATGATCCCGTGGAAGGCTACATTTACTGGACTGATGATGAAGTGCGGGCCATCCGCAGGGCCTACATGGATGGCACAGGTAGCGCAGCAGTCTTATTATTACTTTCCAACAAGATGTTGAGAAAGTACCCTGCTCAGAAATGAACCCTACTCCCAGGGGGGAAAAAGTTGCACGACCATTCAAAAGAAAAAAGGAAAGGGCAGGGGCGGAAGATGGAAAAGTGATAAAACTTCATAAATAAATTGCTTAGCTAGGTTGACTTCACATGCCCTTTCTCCATAAAAATTCACAATTGAGATTTTATGGCAGAGTAGTCTGGAATTTATTGCTAGTCATGTTGAGAATCATCATGAGTTGCTTTATGGGTGAGAGGTATAATAGATAATTGTGGCAGTCTTCTGTAACAGCTAGACTGTTACAGGAGGTGCCCTGATGGATTAGTAGATTGCTGTGAGGAGGGACAGTGCCTTGACAACTAGCTGTTGGCGTGCTTCTAGTCATGTTCAGGGCTGCTGCATTGAAGTTGCTTGTCTGAAGAGTGAGAGTGACCTCATGTCAACTTTGACACCCACAGAACACTGGAAGACGAGTGCAGGTTGTTGTGTTTCTGTTTCAGATAACATTGGGACACACCCACAAACACATGCTAAGGGTAGGATCTGCTTCTATGAAGAGGGTTTTGTTCAAACAGTCTTATATATGTGCAGAAAATGGCCCAAGATGAACTGTGGGTTTGTAACCCAAGTGTATCAGATATATGAGAAATATGTCTATGAAATAAAACTGTTTGAGAATTACATTAACCCATAAAGCGCTGATTTAAGACTGAGTCAACAGCTTTCCTCGTGACACTTTGCACACAAAGGGTCTTGAGGAAAGGTGTTGACTAAAACTACTTTTTGCTTTAGACTAGGCTTGCTGGTATTTGAATGAAAGGTATCTTCATGAGGAATTTGAATCTTTTAACCAGGATATGTTTAACGGTAATGAGAAAACAACTATAGTAGTGATTAGCACTTTAAGGGTTAATGAGCTGAGTGAGAGGCGGTATTGATTGCATTGGTTACCATGTATGTGGTGTGTGTTTTTCCAGGACAAGAAGTAGTGGTGTCTACAGAAGTTGATCATCCTGATGGCATTGCTGTGGACTGGGTGGCTCGCAACCTGTACTGGACAGACACTGGCACTGACAGGGTAGAAGTCGCCAGACTCAATGGAACATCTCGGAGGGTCCTCATTGCAGAAAACTTGGCAGAACCCAGGGCCATAGCACTTGACCCTGTTGCTGGGTGAGTTGGTCGCTATTTATCAGTGGGATTACAAGTCTTTTGAGAGAACATACCAAGGTTAGGTGTCAGTTATAAGTGAAGTCTTCATTGAATCGTGTGGCTTTTTATTCGTACCTTTGACCCTGTTTTGCTCAACCACTTTTCGGTGATGACACAGGTGTACTCCCCACCCTGGGCATTTTAATTCAGAATAAAGGTGCATGGGGCAGCCTTTAAACAAACTGCAGTCAGCCACAAATGAGTTTTACATGTTTTTCTTTGTAGGTTTCCCATTTCCTTGTATCTCCCCCACCCACGCACACACACACACACACACACAAAACCAAGGTGATCAAATAAAAGAAGTTTAAAGAGTTAACAGAGACATTTCCTGTGTGTCCATCAAAGCTATTCTCAGTCAGTCTTCAAAAATATATGACTGTGTAAGTCAGACTTTGGGTATGCAAGTGTTAACTTTGTACTGATCTCCAGAAGGATTGAAGTGGAATTGATGTGATTTACTTGTTCTTTGAAATGGTAGCTGCAGTCGTTACTTCATTAGCCATGGCAGTCCCATGTGGACCAGGTGCCAGACTTGTTTGCTACTCTGTGGAGGTGGGGTAACTCACAGCATCAGCACCTCCCAGCCTGAGGCTCCCTTGGGGGCTTCAGGTAATGAGATGTACAGTATTAAAGGTGGGAGTAACCCTTTGATGTCCTTGCAGGTATATGTATTGGACGGACTGGGGGAAGGACCCCAAGATTGAGCGTGCAAACCTGGATGGGTCTGACAGAGTGGCCCTGGTTAATACCTCACTGGGTTGGCCCAATGGCCTTGCCCTTGACTTCAAGGACCGGAAGATCTACTGGGGAGATGCCAAGACTGACAAGGTTGAAATGGCCAACATGGATGGCAGTGAGCGGCGCACCCTGGTGTCAGAACAGCTGCCACACATATTTGGGTTCAGTCTGCTAGGTAAGTTCATGCGTCATTCCAAAATGTGCTTTTGTTGAGTGTCTTCAGGTCAGCACTGTGCCGTAATCAATACATCATGAAGATACTTAAACCTCAAAGTCAACTTTTTAGATGTTGGCGTATGTAGTTGGTTCCAGGTAGTATCAATGTATCAACGAAAGATGTAAACCTCAAAGTAGACCGCAGCCAAAACACAAAAGCACACCTGGGTAGTGGTATAACACTGTTGACAGTGTTTGGTTGGTGCCGTCTTTGATGGAGGTTGTGTGAGTACATCTGAAAGAGCAAGCTGACGTAGGTCCTCACTTCATTACCATCAGCTTATGCTGCAGACATACAACTTAGATTACTTGTAAAAGATTACCAGAGTTTTTCAACTTTTTACAGTGTATTTCAAAACACCCAGCCTCTGCCCTGGTGGGCAGGAAAATCAGGATAGAGATAAATCAGGTTTACCACAGTATTTTTTGGACATGTTCATAAGTAGATATGTCTCAATGTGCTTTTCCTGATATCGGTGTTTGTAGGTGTTGACAAATGTGTCAGTGTTGTGCACAGTATGTAGTGCATCATGCAGTCTCCTACCTTGATGGGTCTGTGTCGAGGCACAGATACTCCTAGACACAATATCTTCTTTATCTCTGCTTGAACGGTCAGAAATGCAACAACTTTTAAAAGGTACTGGTTTGTTTAGAAAAGGACAGAAAGCATTTTGGGGGATAAAATGTGCAGCAGACATAGAGAGGTAAAACAAAAATTATGAAAGAATAAGGGTGTTTTCAACCTGATATGTCACAGTAATTTAAGTAGTAATTTGTTTGAAACAACTGAAGTTTCATCTAGATGCTGAAAGCAGGTGAGGTCTGAGAGACTTAATGATGAAAAATTAGTGGGATGACTTCCAGAAACATATTATAAGTCTATTTTTTTTTTTTTTGTGCTTTGAGTTATAAGAGTTATACTGCATGGTAAAACATAGGTGTGATAAGATATATGTCTGACAAGCAGGAGGAAATAAGAAAAAAAGGAGAGCATAGTTGGATCAGTAAATAAACATTTATGCTGCTATGTGGGGAGTGTACACAGCTGGCCACAGTCTGCACGAAAACAGTTTTTCTGCCGTACACAGTTTCTAGAAAACATGGGAGAAAGTGTTTTGCGAAAACTTGCGTGCTGAATGGCAGCTGCGAAAGCCATGTCAAGGTACAGTGTGTGTGCACAACAGAAAAGACTGCACATAATGGAGTTTAGCGGTGCTGTAGCTCAACAGGCATCCAGTGCTATGTGGTGCTACTGTGTCTTCTGTGCTTACACCCAGTGCTATGGTAAAAAGAGAGAAATCCTTGGCCCATGGTTACAGAAGATATATGGTTACAATAAAACATTAATAGGAAGTACCTGTGGGATTTGTTTTGATGGATCCTGTCACTTCATTAAGAAAATGATGGCTGCAGAAGTATGTGAATGAAGACTTCTGACATTGCAAACAACAATGGTCCTCCAAAACAACAAACTTGACAGTGTACATGTATGGGTCAAATTGATTTCATACAATGTATATATGCAAGGTCACAGGACACTGTTAGTAGCTACTTACACTATTCTCTTGATATTTGGAGAATTATTATGCATCCCACGTAGGAGGGGATGCATCTAGTGTTTAGTCTCATCGTCCACCATGTCTGCCGCCTGCCTCCGCCGCCTACCTGTGCCACTTATTTTCTGTATATTTCTGTCCCCTCTGGACCTATTGCCTCCTACTGTAGTACGGATAATCTATGGGTTTAGGAATTTTTTCCCATTTAATAACATATATAACCTTGAGGTCAAAGGTCAAGGTCAAGTAAACATTGCATTTTTCTGATGACTCTGCAATTTTCACATACATGTATTGGCATGTACCTTCTTAATGGTGCATTGTAGGCCCAGGGTTACCGTTAAACATTAATTGGAAAGTACCTAAGGGCTTTCAATTTGTATGGTTTATTTTATACCGGAGTGACCTTGAAAGGTCAAACTGCATACATTCCATTGATTACAGTAGTCCCTCCTTTGAAAGACCACTCCTTTGGGAGACCACCTCCTTTGAGAGACCACAGCTGTCAGGTCTTTCTGTAGTGCTTTTCATGTTATTTATACCTCCTTTGAGAGACCACCTGCTTTATGTGACCACCTTTTGGGTGGCACTAGGGGTGGTCTCTCAAAGGAGGGACTACTGTACTATGTAAGTCAATGCAGATTGCACATTTTCAACTTCTTGTCCAAAACAAGTAACCAGATTCACTTCAAACTCGGTGGGGGATGTACATCAGATAGGTATCTGCCAACTATGTTCAAATGGTCATGATCCAATGATTTTGAGATTTTTAATGGTTTGGGGTTTTTTTTGGTTAATTTTTACATTCCTGTTGGTTACCATGCAAGTCAATGGGGTCTTCAATGGTAGTTCACATTTTGACTTCTTCAAAACTGTAAGCAAGATTCACTTAAAACTTTTGGTGCAGATACTCCATAGATTTTGTGAAGTTTGTCATAGATTGTGGATGACCTTTAGGTCATAGGTCAAGGTCACAATGTCTTGCAAATTAAAACTTTTGGTGCAGATACTCCATAGATTTTGCAAAGTTTTGTCATAGATTGTGGATGACCTTTAGGTCATAGTTCAAGGTCACAATGTGTTGCAAAATAAAATGGTTTCCCTACCACATCTTCAAATGGCTATGATTGAAGTCCATCAAACTTGGTCATTATTTACTCAGGTGAGACTTCCCTGAAATTTTGCCAAGAGGTGACCTTGAGGTCAAGGTCAAATGTTGTGCAGAAGAATAGTGGCCATCTTAGAGGGGTGGCCTCCAGTGAGAGGCACCTGCTCGGGGGATGCATAATGTTTTTGACACGAAAAACTCCCTTCTAGTTTATCTACAATTTTAATGTTGCACCTGGGGATAATCCTGTATAAGGGCTAAAGTGAGAGGTACATGATTGATCTGGACCCAATTTCCAAGGTCACAGGACTACTTAGTGAATTTAACATTTTGAGTTGCAGCTTGAGAACTAGCCGTTGTTTTGAATGGCTACATGAGAACTGTTAAGGGAGTACTTAAATGTTTGCACATGATGATGGTCTTAGAATAAGGTGACCTTCATATTAACCGATCCAGAGGGCACAGGACTGCTTTACTCTGTGTATCCAAGGTCAGCTGAGTGGAGGACTACTGTCACAGGGCATTACATAAAAATAGTAGGCCTGACTTTTCAGAAAAACAGAATGTAGTTATTGATTGACATGTTTCTTGGATGGCATGGGCTGCATGAAAATATTTGGGTCATGAATATTTATTGCATGAAAACTGTAATCCATGCACATGTAATTTACATGAATCCCCAATGTTGTCACGCAGCCATTGGCACTCATGAAAATGATGTTTAACTTCTCATGTGCAAATATCTTTGTATGTCGAGTGAAAACTAGAGAACCTTGCTGTAGTGTGTGTGTGTCGTGTCAGGTCAAGGTATGTTAAATTTTATGAGCAGCTCCATGGTTTACAAAATGCCACGTCATGCTTCTTTAGATATACAGTAGTCCCTTTTTTGAGAGGCCACCCCTAGGGCAGGTATGAAAGTGGTCACATAAGGGTAGGCAGTCTCATTGGAGGTCAAATAAAGTGGAAAAAGAAAAAAAAGACAGACTTGGAGACCTGGTAAATGTGGGTGTAAAAGGCAGATGGTCTCTCAGTGGAGTGGTCTCTCAAAAGAGGGCACACTTGTTCAGCAGTATTTACTGCACACCATTTTATGCCGACTGTTTTAACTGTTGCAGGAGACTACATCTACTGGACAGACTGGCAGAGGCGCTCCATTGAGAGAGTCCACAAACGATACAGTAACCAGAGGTCCATCATCATTGACCAGTTGCCAGATCTTATGGGCCTCAAGGCTGTTGATGTAAAACAAGTGGAAGGTGAGATTTTGTGAATGTCATTCCCTAACTTTAAATTGATACTTTTTTAGCTCTGTGGAGATAAGGTCAGAGAGCTTATGCGACTGCTCATGTCTGTCTGTCCGTCTGTCCATAAACTTTTGCTTGTTACTGCGATACTGTCCACAGTTTTCAAGTTAACCCAGTATAACTATAAGGAAATAAAGGTTGTATGAAAATCTAGGTCAAGTTTGATATTGGTGGTGCCCCTACAGTATTATGTAATATATGGGTCGAAATGTGAAAATCTTGTGAACACTCTAGCATCTTTAATTTATGGTGGATCTTCCATGAAATGTGGTGGCATTATGGAGGAGGTGAAAGTCTAAGTTGGTGATGATACTAGTGGCGCCACCTGTAATTTTAGGGAAATTATGAGCCAAAATGTGTTTTCAGATATATAATTTCATGTTTGGAAAAGTAATTAGATAAGATTGCCAAATTTATAGGATACATAGATAATGACCAATGCTAGAATGTTAATTAATATCAGTGACCTTGACATATTTTTGTGAGGTCACCAGACCATAAGGAGGTGATTTAGTAATGGCAGGGGTGTAGCTTGGACATCTGTGGCAAAGCGAATTGAGTCTCCAGATCAAAATTTCACTTGATTATATTGTACATAAAGCTGTACTTGGTGACCTACTTTTTGGGTCACCGTGACCCAGTAATTATGGAATTTGGCACTTGCCCAAGTTTTTTTATCAATAACTCCAAAAGTTTCTACCCAATTTGAACAAACAGACCATGTATGGAGAGCTGGATGTGGGTTGCACATTTTGAACATAAAAAATTTTTTAATCCAAGTTGAAGGTCAAGGTCTAATGGCCAGTTTGAATATAGGGGTCATCTTGTGAATGCTCCGTGCCACATAGTTTTTTTAGTTACTCCCATATAACTTTTAGAATTTATAAATGGTATGAAAAGCTTCGTTTACATCAATGTTGGTGGTGCCACCTAAAATATTATATAATTAAACACGAGCCTTTACAGAGAATTCACTGTATTGAGTGAATTTCATTTTAACTGTTTGAAAGAAAGTATGCTTCTTTTGGGCTGAAAGTTCCAAAATTAACATTTTCAGAAGGGGGGGGGGGGGTATTTTCAGTGGTTTTTCTTAGTCAGGCTCATGTCTGTGTAATAGACAGGTCAAAATGGGACAATTTTGTGATCAATCCAGCATCCTTAACTTTTGATGGATCTTCATGAAATTAAGTGAGATTGTAGAGAGAGGTCAAAATCTCACTTTATTATGATACTAGTGGCACCACCTATAACTTGATGGAAATTATGAGTTAAAACATCTTGAAAGATACAAAATTCTGTATCTCAAAAAAATAATTCAAGCACTATTTTATCTGCTATTTGTGGCCAACTTCCCAAAATTTAATTGTAGGTTTGAAAGATTTTTGAAGCAACCCATTTCTGTGTCCGTGTAATTTAAAAAAAAAAAGTTCTTCGAGTGTGTAACCACTTTCTGCATTCACATCCCTTAGCCTTTTTGACACAGAGAGGTCATCCTGTACATGTATTTATTATTTTTGGGCCATTTTCTGAACAACTTGTCATGCTAAACATGGGGCCTAGTTTATACACCTAGAGGCAGTTAGTTACAACATCATCAGACCCAAGTTCACAGGAGAATACCTAAATAACAAGAAAAAGGGTCCAGGGCAATTGTGGCTATCATTAACTTGTTACCATCTTCATGTGGACTTGATAAAAGCTGGTCAAGCTATCAAGATTTGAGATTTTGATGCTGGCTTAGAATTAGACCACTCACATTCTGTATTACCATAGACATATACGGCAGCTTAGTGAGAGGTTACTGTCAAATGGTATTCACAGAACAAATCCATGTTAATCCATTGGTCAGCAATGCAGTACCGTTTGTACATTACAGCCAATTTGCCTTCATTATAGCTCTCCTTTGTTGGAAAAGATTTAAAATCATTTCCATTACCTTTTCTGAAAATAGTCACCAAAATTTATCTCTTTCCTGGTCAGAGCGCAGCAGAGTCAGTAGTTTCCTTGGTGTGGGTTTGGCGCAATGCACTCAACCCACGCTAAAGAAAGCTGTTGACCTAGGGCATGCCATCATGAGTTCTCTTCCATACAAATCTCCACAAAAAAAATTGTGCTAACAAGATATTTAAACTCAAAACGTTAAGGGAGATGACAATTTACATCTGGGCGCTTTTGGGTGACTGGATTCATGTTTTGTTCTTTGACAAAATTGACAAGGACTGGAGTATAATTAGGCCATTTACAATTTTTGCTAGAGAGAGACAGAGAATTGTGGACAATGGCCATTGTATAACATCACAAGTTAAATATTTCTGATAGTTTATTGTCTTTGTTGCTCTGAGAAACTCTCGCCATTTCCAAATTGGTCTCTCCCCACCAGCACCAAATTTCTTGGAGCCTTGGCCAACCCCACATAACTGCAGTAAAAATTAAGTTCTAAAGTTAATACCTGGCAAGTGCCCAGATGGCAAAGTGTGGCTATGAATGCAGGATGGCCTATTTAAAAAATTGAAGTTCACATGTCTGAGGCATCACATCCTACAAAATTGTTCAGAATTCATTCAATCCTGTCTTTGCCTTTTATAAACACAAACTGATAAATCATAGACAAAGTTCTTATCTAGATGTCTTCCTTTTTGTGGTTGCCATGGCTGCAAACCATGCAGGCACATGTGGCTTGGTATAAATATACAGGAGAAAAGGCCCTGCAGCAGAAAGCGTGCAATCATGTGCATAATTTGATGCGAGATAAAACACAAAAAGACTGACACAAGGCTATTCACCAGAAGTAACAGTTTCAGCATTCTATGAAGTTTTCAGCACAAATAGCTTGTCATTGAATAGAGAGTTTGTGTGAATAGTAAAGGGAAAAAAAAAAAAAAAAATAAGACAAAACAAAACAAAACAAAAAAGCAAGCATGTCAGTAGATGCTGCATAGTTCTTTGCATTTGCCAAGAGTGATGGGGACCGATTGTGAGCAGTACTGCACTGAGCAAACTGAATTGGTCAGTACCTAGACCATACAACTTTATTGACACATATTTAAATGCCAGATGTAGCTTGAGCATGAGAGAAGGAACTGCATGCTTGTGCAGACAAAATCTGATCATTGCCTACCAGTGCCATATGAATGAACCGCCATGTGCACGTGCACATGTACAGAGTAAATGCTGATTGGCATACCGTACTGGTACAGCAGTCTGGGATGGGGGTTTGTGGAAGGGGAGGCCAGACACTGGCAACCAATCAGTGTCAGTCCAAGCCTGAGGTGTCCCATGACAGGCAGTGGTTTCCCCGCTGGCTTCATTACTCCTGGCCTGCCAGCCGGGCCCCATGGCAGCCAGACCAAGATGATGTGTGATGGTTTAGAAGGGGAGCACTGGCAGATAGGATTTCCTGCCTGCATGACCTTCCTCCCTCCAGCTGTCTGTTCTTGTCAAACAGACCTTGTGGTTCTAATTAATTTATATTTTCTCCCTACCACCCTGTGGTAACTGGGTCTGAGTAGTAGAGGTCCAGTTACCATGGTACTCCTGTGGAGGAAGAAAAAAATCAATTTGCACTGTAATTTGTCTTTCACTTCTTTCCTGTAGAAGACAGTCATTCTTTTGTGTAATTACACACTGAAGCCTACCCCAGTATCGTATTTCAATAGAGAAATGTTGAACATGAGTCATTATAGGTAAAGTTAATTTATATTCTTCTTTTTAGATGGGACAGAAAAGATGAGGGATATTGCAAGTGCTAGTCTGCAGTTAAAAATTACTGCGTCTCTGATTCTTTGTTTTTGTTTGTAGTATTTTTTTTGTGGAAAAGGTGATTCTATTGCAAGTTCACCATTTCTGTTATTATGATAATTTGATCATACGACACAACAAAAGCGTACGCTGATCTGATTGTAAATTCACTTTCCTGTAAGTCACCACAGTAGGATAGGATAGGCTGATTGAACATACAACTGCTGTTTTCAGGAATGTTTTAACCTGGGGTTTATTCTTCCACAAGTTCAACTTGGCATCACCTTTAGATGTTTTTGACTGTGTGCAGTAAAGCATTGACTCGGGTTTTTGTTCCAGGAACCAATGACTGTGCACAGAACAACTTTGGTTGCAGCCACCTGTGTCTCAACCGCCCAAAGCCCAAGGGCCCCATCTGTGCTTGCCCAATGGGACTGGAGTTGCTGGCCAATGGCAAAACTTGCATTGTTCCTGAGGCTTTCCTGCTGTTTTCCCGGCGGGCAGACATTCGGCGGATCTCCTTGGAGACCAAGCACAATGATGTGGTGATCCCCCTTGCTGGGGTGAAGGAGGCTAGCGCCCTGGACTTCGATATAAATGACAATCGCATTTACTGGACAGACATCAGTCTCAAGGTATCCACATGCATCTGTTGGCCCAAGGCACTTGACATCTAGATAAGCTAATATGGAACTTAACAGCTTTTTAAATTATGGCTGGAGGCATTTAACAGTAAAGTTGATGAAGCTTGACACTGGAAGCAGGTGACAGTAAACTAAGTGTAAAAAATGTGCATTTTTATGTGGCATGAGCTTTGTGGGTGTTTTTTTCCTATTTTTTTTGGGGGGGGGGGAGAAAAAAGCAAGATGCTTATGAAAAGTCATGCATGATTGTATATACATGTACAAGTAAGATGGAATGGAGTAAAATTTGTGTAAATATTGAATTGTGAAGTCATCAAAGTAAATGTATGCAAGCTCTACAGAGAGCTAGATAATAATACAAAATCAAGTAAAAACCAGGCCTGTGACTGCTCCTCCTCTCATGGTATCAGAGAAAAGACTTCCTATCAAACAAAAGTATATAAGAATGTGGTGTAATCCATTGATGTGTAACAGGGTGGCCTCCCAGCCAGGATGGGCCATCAGGGTGTTCTACACTCCTCAAACAGTCACCTCAGATTTCCTTCTGGAATGTGCAAATTCACTGCAGAACATATGTATCTATGTGTGAATGAGTGTTGCAAAGTGAACTCCAGTTTTATTCTAAGCCAGATACAGCCACAAATACCGTGGCAAGAGTGGTCGGTGGTTGTGTAGTGAAGTACAGGCTGATGTTTCTCGTGTTTTGAAGTTGTCTACATTACCGTTGTAAAATAATTACTTACAGAGTATAAGTCGGGCATTCATGAATGGGAGTGCTTTGGAGCACATCATTGAGTTCGGTTTGGAGTTCCCAGAAGGTATGGCAGTGGATTGGGTAGCTCACAACATATACTGGGCAGACACAGGAACCAACCGCATCGAAGTGGCCAGGCTAGATGGGTCCTCACGCAAAGTACTTGTTTGGAAAGACCTGGAGAACCCTAGATCCATAGCACTAGATCCACCAGAAGGGTAAGCGGCAGTATATGTCTCTTGGGTGAACTAGAAATGGAACGTGTGTCCAAGTAAGCACTTCAAAACATGCCTTGTTGTTGTCCAAACTAATTTGTAACTTCTCATCAGCTGTGTAAAACTGTAACAAGGAAGCACCATTTATTCACAGCATTTTGCAAACACCACTTAAAAATGTGTGACTAAGTAAGGGCTTTTCCAGTTGAATTTACCCTAAGGGAGGGGAGGGGGGCAAAATGCCAAAAAAATTTTAAGAGTACCTAGCACCTATAGAAAAAAAAATAAAATAGAATTATGGAGATATGGCCAGGTACATGTGTTTTCACCAAAGACCAACATATTGAAAAAAATACATACACGTCCTGCGCCCTCCCCCCCCCCCCCCCCCCCCATATAGTTTCAACTGGAAGAGCCCTAAGTAAGCCACAGACTGGTCTGGTGCTACCATGTTGGCTGTAGATAGTGGCTGTCTGTTGTGCCATTCAATCATGGGCCACACAAAGCAATGTGACAACCCAGGATGTCACAACTCGTGAAGTTGTGGATAACCGTTTTGGACACAGGGTTGTATTAAAACATCGGTAAAGGTGCGAATACTAAAGAAAAGTTTGTAATTGTCTCCGTCTAGTTTGATCAACGTCATATTGTACAATTGCAGCAAAAGTTAGTTCAGCCTAAATAATCTGTTGACAGGTACATGTATTGGACAGAATGGAGCACCAATAAGATTGAGAGGGCAGCTCTGGATGGTACACACAGAAAGACAATTGTTCAGAAGCTTGGGCGAGCTAATGGACTTACCATCGACTATGCAGACAGGAGGCTGTATTGGACAGATCTGGATGACAACCGCATTGACTCAGCGGATCTGCTTGGTAAGTGTCCGGGGATAGCATACTGTTGAGAGGTTTGACTGTCATGTAGAACACGGAGGCTTAAGTGAACATATTTTCTTATATTTTGTATCCTATACCCACAAAGCTTTAAGATGTTAAGGAGTAATAGACAGAGCAGACAATTCTGGGCCAGTCTCTGCATGGCCTGATGGCCCAGCCTTAACCCGCAGTACATCATATGTTATGATGTCTGCCATTGTGTCCATGATCAAACCAGTGCCATTGCTGTGGGAGAAACCTATTTCCATGGGGAGTTCAGCATATATTCTTCCTCTGTTACTGTAAATTTGGTCACAGTAATTAGGTACTGGTTCTGAAGGTATATGATAAATTTTTTATCTTTCAATCCTGGACATTGACATATGAGTAGACTATTTGTATTTCTCCTGTTTGTCGAGGCGCCATCTTGTGTCATGCTCTAAACACTTGGAGCCACTGCTTTTGCTGTCTCTGAGTTCCTGGACCTAGTCCAGACCTCTTGAACGATGTGAGCGTGATGTGATGCTTCATCAGCAACTTTAAGCCAATCACATTCCAGGATTAAATACACTGCTGGGTGGCACCCTCCTTGATCCACTGGGAGCATGACAGATGACAATGGTAGCGCGGATCATTTCGCAACCATTTCTGATGAAGAAGTGAAGCAATTGTTGCTTGAAAATGCATATGACAAAACAGTTATAGTCTTTGAATTTGGACTATACATGGGTCTGTCGATCTGTTCACACCAATATACACCGAGGCCGAAGGCTGAGGTGTATACTGGTCAGGACAGGTCAATAGAGCCATGTATAGACCTCATCCAAAGACCATAATTGTGTAATATCACTGGTAGGCCTTTGGACACATCATGTGCGTACTCTTGAAGTTGTGTGTGCACATCTTACCTCAGGCATAATAGTGGTACAGTCCAGAATTGGCATTAATTAAAGTTGGGTGTCACTGTAATGATCTTTTAGAGTGTAATGAAGTAGTTCCTGCATACCAGGAAGATCAATTTTGCTAGGAACCAAACCAGTGAACCAAGATCCCATGTCATGACAGGCAACTTAAAAACTTCAGCTTCATACAGGTGCTTAGCTTCACATGGTCTTTAATAGTTAAACGACTTTCCATACTTCACGCTAAGAATATATGTTAAAGTCATTTCAGTCAATTTGCGATTGTAAGTGAAGGCCTACAGGGAGATCTGTATGTGCATGTAAAAGTGTTAAACACACCAGAGGTGGCGTTCCTGTTGCAGGTGGACATCGGCGTCATGTGGTGAGCGAGGACCTGCCACACCCTTTTAGCCTCACTCAGTACCAAGACTACATCTATTGGACAGACTGGACCAGCAAGAGTATTGAAAGAGCCAATAAGACCCGTGGCACCAACCGTACCCGCATACAGGGCTCTCTTGATTATGTTATGGACATCCTGGTCTTCCATGCATCAAGACAGTCAGGTAGGCAACAGAGCTGCACCAGTTCTGGTGCTGTATTGAATATTCAGGTGATGACTCACCACCTGGCTTTGTGCTATGATTACAGAGATCAATATTTTTGCTAAAATATGTATCAACTGAGGTGTAGCTCAATCTAGAGATTTTTTAGTTATTGGCAGGGAAGTCTGTGTCAGAACAACAAATGCATTAGGTTTTGGATTACTCATCACAAAAGTAACCAGTAATCACTACCTCCACAGAGTTTGCTGTGCATGTACATTATAAAAATGTGAGTACTTTTAATATCTCCATAAAGTTCTTTCCGTATTTGAATTCTTATTTGCCACTGAAGTTAGAAAAATCACTTATAAGCATTGCAAGAGGCTGAAGTTGGAACTACAAGGGAAACTACTTAACTTTTATCTTAAAACCTGCAGTAGCTATCATTACATCTTTGTTTTATCATGAAGTATGAACCAAGGCCTACACCACTGGCTTGAGTGTTGTCATGGTTTGTTATTTATCTACAGGCTGGAACACTTGTGGGGTGAACAATGGAGGTTGCTCACATCTATGTCTGGCCCACTCACAGGACTATGAGTCCCAGTACACACACCACTGTTCCTGTCCTACACATTTTACGCTGGCAGCCGATAACAAGACCTGTGATCGTAAGTTGACCATGCTGGATGTTTTGAGGATGGGATTGAAATATTTATGATGAAAACCTGTGTAGAAACTTTGTATTCATGTTACGTATTCTTCAGTGTAAAATTATGAAAGAATTATTAAAGCCAAATTGTACTTCACACAGTTGAACATTGAGGTGTTTGTAAAAGATCAATGTCAGCTTGTTTATATTAATGTGCTGTGTCAAGTATATTACAGTGGTACCTGCTATTTAAGACCCCCCCCAGCCAACAAAAAGTGGTCTTATACTGCAGGTGGTCTTAAATTAAAGGTATGTTTAACGTAAATACAGCAGAGGGTCTTAGAAGAGTGGTCTTAAAAAGACATGTGGTCTTAAATTGGAGATGGTCTTTATAGTGGGTACCATGTATTATTCTTGAGCTTTCATTATTTTACTTTCCTAACAAAAAGTGTAGAGATTTTAATTTGTATGCATGCGCACTTCAGTACTTGTGGTATTTTCACAGCTCCCCGGTCCTTCCTGCTGTTCAGTCAGAAGAACATCATCAATAGAATGGTGCTGGACACGGATGATTCCCCGGACATAGTGCTGCCCATACAGGGCCTGCGCAATGTGAAGGCCATAGCCTATGACCCTAGGGAGAGGCTGGTGTACTGGATAGATGGCAGGGCAAAGACCATAAGGAGGGCTCATGAGAACGGCACCAATGTGAGAACTATTGCTAACTTCCTTGGGTTAAATCAGCCTCTTTTCAACTGACCACCTATGCTCTGTATTCTATAATGCTTTTGGTCAACCCTTTCTGGGCAAAACCAGCTGGTGGTCAAATGTTGTCCGCTTCAGTGTTTTCAGCTAATTTCAACAATAATGAATAACAATTTGACCGAGAATTGTAGATGAGACCTATGAAAATCACATGCCCCAGGTCAACAGCTTTCCTTGGCATGGGTTGGGCACTTAGTGCTCAGCCCATGCCAAGGAAAGCTGTTTACTCAGTCTTAATTAAAGGGGGAAGGGTTAAACTGATATGTGGATTCTTAGGATCCATAGGCTTCATATAATAGTTGTTATCTGTAGTTTTTGTAAGCTGTTGTTGGGGGAAAATTGTATCTGAATTGTTTCTTTTAAAGCTTTAGACTGTATATAAATATAAATATAAATATAAATATAAATATAAACATATTATCAACATTTGTCTGACAAGAGCATATGTGAAATCTCTGATGATTTCAATTTAGAGCACAATGATATTTTACATAAAATCATTTTATATATCCATATTTCATAAGTCCAGAGGTGTTTTAAAGGTCTGTTTCAAAATTTGGGGGGGGGGGGGGCAGGTTTCATTTGTCTTTAAGATGAGATAATTTGGTTGGATCTTGAGGTTAAGAAAGTCTTGTTTAACAGATGCCCTGTCAGTTTCACAGTTACCAAGCATAGGTGTTCATGGACATCGAATTTGAGATGAAGTAATTCAAACGTGACCCATGCATGTATTCTTACGTCCTTGTTTACATATGCCATACCATTGCAGCCTGCTACTGTGGTACCCAATCCACAGGACATGCAGCACCCCTACGACATGGCCATCGACCCCTACTCCAGACATTTTTACTGGACTGACATGCACAGTAATGTTATCAACGTGACCAGGCTGGACATGACGGCAGTGGGTGTGGTGGTCAAGGGCCCCAACCAGAAGCCTAGGTCCATTGTGGTAGCCCCAGAGAAAGGGTCAGTATGCAGCCGCTAGCCTGTCACCACTTTTGCAGCTAGTTCTCAGTTCTCCATTTTTTAAGCATCGTGAAAAGCTGCCTTTTGGATATCATATTTAAAGTCAGTTCTTTGTATGGGTAAACAACAAGTAATGGGAATAAAGACACACTGTATAAGGGTGGAAAGGTATCTTTTAAGATATCCTCTAAAATTAAGAAGCAAGAAAGATCAAGGTAGTTCAAGCTTTGGAAAGTTGGTATCGGAGATTGTGTGTGCATATATATTGAAGAAGGCTTGATGTGCTTCCACTATTGTATTGAGAAAGTGAACAACTACATCTGAAAAGTAGGTAGCAATTATTGAGTTATTGTTGTTTGCTTGCAGCTACATGTTCTGGACCAACATGGTGAGTCCTCCACGAATAGAACGAGCAGCCATGGATGGTACGTCTAGAACTACGCTCTTCAGCACAGAACTAGGTCAGCCAGGTGCTTTGGCCATAGATGTCAATGGAGAGCATTTGTACTGGACAGATACTGAACTCAACCGAATTGAGTGTTCCGATCTGAATGGTGGTAACCGGAAGACTTTGGCTGATGGCCAGATCCTGAGACCCATAGGGCTGACTGTGTATGAAGATTATCTGTATTGGATTGACAGAAGCCAACAGTTGATAGAGCGAGTCGACAAAGTAACTGGCAAAAACAGGCTCAAAATTCAAGGGCGCATTTCACAACTGAGTGACCTGGTCACAGTGGAATACCTGCCATCATTGCACGGAACTGCAGCAACTTCACATCCATGTGCCAAGAATAATGGTGGGTGCTCACATATATGTGTGGTTAAAAGTGATGGAACCACAAGGTGCTCCTGTCCTGTGGGGTTGGAACTGACACAGGATGAACACACATGCACAGAGCCACCAACATGTGCGCCCGACCACTTCACCTGTGTAAGTGGTGCAAGAGACTGCATCCCTCTGGTGTGGCGCTGCGATGGATTTGCAGAATGTGGGGACAAATCGGATGAAGCAAATTGTCCAGAGTGCCCCAGCGGTCAGTTCAGGTGCAACAATGGCCAGTGCATCTTGAATGGGCACAAATGTGATAAAGAACCTCAGTGCCAAGACAAGAGTGATGAAATGGATTGCTGCGAGGAAAACGAGCACCCGTGTGAGGATCATAAGGGCTGTGTTCCAGATCCTAAGAAATGTGATGGGTTTTCCGATTGCCATGATGGCTCGGATGAGAAGAATTGCCCAGTGGGAGGCAAGATGCAGAGCGGGCAGGTTGCTACAAACTCCAGTACAGCCCAGTACACTGTGGGCATTGTGGTGGGAATCCTGTCGGTGGTTATTGCTTTAGTGGTGCTAGTGTTTGCCTGCCGAAAAAAGAACCAGCATATAGTACTGGAAGACAGTCATGATATCATCATGGTGACAAAGCCTCTGAGCCCCCAGAGTGGACAGAACACTCCCCCGCACACATTATCCACATCGCGGGGAAAATCTGGCACCACCTGCTTGTCTGCAAGCACAGCATTAACGGGCAGTGGCCCGCCATTATATGACAGAAATCATGTGACTGGAGCATCATCAAGTAGTTCCAGTGTGACTCATTATCCACAAGAGACACTTAACCCACCTCCAAGCCCCGTCACAGATCGATCTCAGTGCACGGCGGACTTATATTATTCATCTAATAGTCCATCCACAGTTCGTTCATATCGTCCCTACAAACGCAACATTCCACCACCCCCAACCACGCCTTGTAGCACTGATGTCTGTGAGGACAGTGAACCTTACTCTACCAAAATGTATTACACATCAATACCAGAGTTGAACTATGACTCTGATCCATATCCCCCTCCACCAACACCACGTAGCTATTATTTCTCGGACGGTTTAAGTTGCCCGCCCTCACCATCAACAGAACGCAGCTTTTTTAACCCCTACCCACCACCGCCCTCACCTGTAGGGCACTCAGACTGCTAACAGCGGGTGACGGGTAGTGGGTGCTAACAAGTACTTGCTGAGAGAGACAGAGACTCTACTTCGTCACAAAACAGTGTGCTATATAGGGCATTAGTTGAGTGTCCAGGTTGTGTATAACCATTGTAAGCCTGCATAAACCGGGATCAGGGAAATCGTCAGTAAAACTGTGCAGTGTCATTTAATGTCCTAACAAACAAAAGAGTGACCATGATCTGGTCAAGTGAAACTTTTTATAAGCGAGTTTGGCCATGGCAGACTACCATGACCAGTCATGGCAGACTACCATAGCCAGACTGACTGACTAAAGACAATTCATGAGCATGCATAGTTGTGCAAGTTCTCCCACGACCGTGTATGGACATGGTGAAGTTCCATCACCATGTTTGATAATACTCCTGTAAATTGGCAACATATTGACATGGCACACTCCACAGTGACCATATTCACATCAGAGTTCCATGATCATGCATGGCCACGGGAGACTGCACGACTATACATATTTGTGGTATGATTGTTTTTGTTTTTTAATCATATATTGTCCTGGAAAACATTGGTATTATCTGCATGACAGTTGGGCTGCAACATTTTAGCCTCCAATTCTTTTTCTTCAGTACAGTTTACACTGTAGAAGGCCATGTTACTTAATTTTTATGAAACTGCAGGTTTTGCAGGGATATGTTAATGAGGAGGCAACACTGGTAGCTATCTACTGCCATTGACACTGGTTACCTAGGCAACAGTCAACAAGATTGGGTGCAGATAACCGTGGTAGCTCATGGCAGTGTCATTGGGTGCAGGTAGTTTTGCAGGACTAAACTTATTTTCAAAGGGTGCTTACTGATGATGCTTGTACACATTTAAAACTTTGAAGAAAAAAAATGGTTGTCACAACGATGGGTTGAATTTCTCAGATGAATTTGCAGGCAATGTTTAACTAGGTGCTGTGAGGGATATGCCAGTTTGAAACTTGTAGGTTATAAGCAGACAGAACCAGAGTACCTGCAAATAAATTGAAAAAAACTTGTGTGGTGTGAACAGTGGAAGCATACGGCATCTGTGGGCTGGCTCTCTTCTTGTATTCACAGGTAATGCCAACAGGTTTAGTGACTACAAAGTATTAAGTAGGTGTCCATACATGTGTTGTAATAGGAAAAGTGGAACAACTTTCAGAGTCTAGGAACCTTTGATGAAAGCTTTTGGTGCACGGTTTGCATAGATCGCAAAATTATTATGCGAAATAAGAGAAACTTGCAATTCTCGATTGTGCTCAGGTTGCATAGACAGGGGAAAGTAAATGCAAAATGGAGAAACTTGTGATGATCTGTTGATGAAATTACAACAGACATACCCACAGAGCGAGGATTCATTTAACCACTCATGGGACAATGTGAATTTCAGTATATGTGTGGGCCCCTATTCAAATGAAAATAGTATAAGTGTATTGACAGAAAAGGCATTCAGTGTAAGGAGAGATTGACTCAACAGTGCAGTGACAAAATTATGGGACTGCTGTGGAGAGAGAGTCTGCTGCTAAAATCTTGCAAAATTACTGGCATAACCAATTTTGTCTTGGTAATCTTGGTGGTGGGGGGGGGGGGAGGGTGCATGGGGGCAAGATGAGGTTCCACAGGTAACAATGGAGAGCCAGAGGTACGATGACCAGCAGAACCTGATCCACATCCACGACACAAAGAAAGAGAAAATCTTTTAACTTGTCTGCCACAAGGTTTTAAAATCATGTTATTTTAAATTATTGTATGGGTACATATAGACAAATTTACAATTATGATTTCAGCATAATTTGGCTAAATTACTTACACATGATTGGCTGCAAGAAATCAGGAATAATGGAACAAAACTTCATTTATTGTATGCTTGCTTTGGTTCTTATGTGTGTCTAAGTGTCTTCTATTTATTAATAATTTTAATGGAAGGAAGGTTAAAATTTTGGAAATAATATGGCGAGAAATCCATGTTTTATAAGATATGGGGGGGGGGGGAGGAAATCAAGGTTTGTGTCAACCAGTACCTGACTGAGTGTGGCACTTGATTGCCAAGTGTTGCTAGATCATTAAAAACAGACACAACCACAATGATATAAGCTCCAATCTGTGATGTCTGTATGCAGTTCATGACATGTTGAAGCAGCATGGTTGACACACGCTGTTGCAATCATTTGTGTAAATGAAAAGCTTACAATTGACCTGCTGTAAGAGAGCTTGAAGTCATGTTGTTTTCCTGGAAAAATGTACATACCCAATTTTCCCCAAAAAGGGAGATGTATGTACAGTGCATAGTTCCGCAAAGGGCTGGGGGACAACAACCCATCTTACTCACAACGATTTTATAGTAGTTTACATGGTACATAAATTGACATGGTCACAAGCTATATCCCAGTTACAGCACACGGTTCCATCACTAGTCTTAAGTTCATTATATTTTCAACAGTTTTTCTCAGGTGGTAAATGCATGTATTCTGTGTTCATCCAATCATCAATTGCATTGAGGTCATGTGATCATCCCCTCATGAATATTCATGATTGTATATTTGTTCATAAAGGTGCACGAGATGGATCATGGCAGTGTTTGCCAGTAGACATTGGTCCAGTTGCAGAGACTTGTATTTATTTGTGTATATGCTCCATGTATATATCTATACATAATCTATATATTATACGTACAATATTGAGTTGTTGCCTTTGTTAGGGCAGATTAATCACAGAAAAAGTTTTTTTCAAATATCATTTTGATAAGGCAATATTAAATCCATGATTCTTTAACATTGCATTCAGCTTTGTTTTGAGAGCTGCAACAGACAATGGTATTAGTCATCAGTTTCTTGTAGCATTTTAACCAAGATACTAGAAAAATGGCAGACCCACTGGCTGGGGAGGCAGTATATGATGTGTCACACAAGTGCATTGTATGGTCTGGTTACAAATGGATAACACAGTTACACAATGGGTTAATTAGGTTGTAAATACCAGGAATTGGTGGTGAAATATTAAGGCCTTTGCGAGTTCTGGATGCGGTACCACAACCCAAGACTGCAGATCAAAATATTTTGATATGTACCATTAAAAATATCCATTGCCAAAATTACAATGTTGAAAAGGATTTTCTGTAATTGAATTCCGAAACATTCAGAAATGATTGTAACTGAACAGTTTGGTCAGAGCCATGTTTGAATGGCTTGACCCACCTGGTGCTCTGTACATACTTTGACTGACTTCATATTTTTTAAAATTGAGGCAAATTTTGCCCTTTTATACCTGTCTGAAAATCCAGTGGAAAGTGTTTTATAAACCTGTTTGAAAATCCAGTACAAAGTAATTGTGATTTTGTGTGCATGTGAAAGTGAAAATGTAAACCATAGTTTGTGTGATTGAAACCAGTGGCTTGGCTAAAGATTGATTTAAGCAAATTACCTGGGACAGAAATTGGGCAGTGTCTGTAAGTAGAGGACAGAATGTAAAAGTTGGCAAGAGACTAGATGCAATAGAAATGGCATAAAATGAAACGAGATTCATGTTTAGGTTGAATGAAGGATTTCGGGAACATGAACAGGCACGGCTAACAGTGAAAATGGTGTGTTACAAGTAAATAGCGACAGCATGTCGAGTTCACCCCTTTTGGTAATTGTGCTTCAAAAGTTTTGGAAGTCCAGCCAGTTGTTGTCGAGACCAAGGAGGAAAGTCCCCGACGTTGTGGATGGATTTTGAAGCACTGGTAGAGCACAAGTTCAATTAACCCTTTCTCAGACTGGCTGATGGTCATGTCATCTCCAATGTTTTGGACTCATATCGGTAGTTATGAAAAATAATGTGGATGAAAATTATAGATGAGACCTATCCCGATAACGTGCCCGGTGTCAGCAACTTTCCTCGACATGGGTTGGGTTGTGCATTATAACTGATAACACATGTATATGATGGGGGAAGACATATTCGCAAGGGGAACAAATATTCTTTCCAGGGAGAACCCATATTCAGCGGGAACACATCCAACCCATGCCGAAGAAAGCTGTTGACTCGGTTTTAATTCAAAGGTTAAACTAGGTGGCTGACTGATGCCCAAGAAGAGTTGTTGACTCAGTCTTAATTTAAGTGGGAAAGGGTTAAAGTGGAGACCTGCCCTTCCTTTCATGTTGTCTCATGGGTAGTAAGAGTAAAGAAATGATCATGACTGACATAAAAATGAGCAGAAAAAGCTGTTTGTAATATGTATGCCAAAGCTGTGAGCACAACAACTTCATACTGTGTGAGCTGAGTTACAGTTCATTTCTCATGCTGATTTTAAAAGTGTTATTTTTCACATCCCTGGAAATGTTGAATTCACACTCTTTCTTGGAATGCAGTTATGGTATTTCTCTTTGAGTTGTACTTTTAATTGTGATTCAGACTGCCACTTGTGGTGAAGTTTAATCCAATGAGTAACACGAACATTCAGTTTTATTAGTTCCAATTATGAAGAATATGTTTCAGTCACAGCTTTGTGTTACCTAATGAAAATTTGGCTATGCAGTATAGTTGCATATGCAGTAATTTTGTTATGCAGGTACAAGTCTTGTAGATGCATGTTGGTTTGTGTTTTTCTTCCAGTTGACAATTCTACTGAAATTACAAATAGTGATTTTTTTTTTCTTTTCTAAATCCAGCATCAACATTGTGAGTTCCTTTCCCAAAAGTAGGAAATACTTGGGAAAAATAGCTCCAGCTCCAGTGAAAGTTGGGTTCACATATTGTACAAAAATTGGCGTCTGCCTCATTTTTTTTTTTTTTTTTTTGATTCATGCCTTACATGGAGAATGGATATGTGTGCAGAGTCCAGTCTAATACATGCAATGTGGCACTTTTATGACTTCGAATTTTAGTCTTTTAATTAAACTTACAAAGTGAAAGCCTTGTGTTGCCAATTTTAAAAAGTTGTAATTTTTCAAATTACACTTACAAAAGTTTTAAGCTTGTATCGGCAGTTTTAATTGATTGTATCCCCTCCTTCAGCAGAAGTTTTGTAAGTGGGTAACCAAAGGAATGTCCCATGAAGGTGGTAATAAATGCATACAATCACGTGTTCTGGTTGATTATGTGGCCATAGATAGGCTACAACTTTGGAAACCAGGGTGTCTAAAAGCACTGGTGACTGTAATTGTCCACTTGTACAAAATGGTGCATAAAACAGTTAGCAATAATTGTGATCTTTTGTTTTCATTTCTGTTTGTCCATTTTTACCTCAGCAGACTTGTCAGTCAGCTGAGGTTTTTTGAGGGTCCGTCATCCACCATTCACATTTTTGACTTCTTCTCAAAAACTGCTGCCAGATTCACTTCAAACTTGGTGGAGATGTGCCTTGGGTGGGTCTCGACCAAGTTTGTTCAAGTGGTCGTGGTCCAGTGATTTTTGGATTTTTAATGAATTTTTTTGTTCTTTTTTGGGTAAATCTTAAAAAATCTTCTTCTCCGAAACCACTCACCGAATTGCTTTGGTATCACACAGGAACACTCCCTGGGACTCCTAGTTCTTAATTTGTTCACCAGGTGGCGCTGCAATTTTTTTCCTAATTTTTTATGAATTTTTGTGTGTTAAAGCTATTTTCGACTTCTTCTCCAGAACCATCACTCAGATTAAGCTGAAACATGGTGGATATGTTCCTTGTAGAAGGGTCAAACAAATTTGTTCACTATGTGGGAATGCTGCGGAGTCCTGATTTTTAACGATTTTTTCAATTCTGGTACTTGTCGGTCAATGCAGCTTTCCTATTGATTACTATGGAAGTCAATGGGCATTCTAATGCTAATTCACATTTTTGACTTCTCCAAAACCGTCATCCAGATTAAGTTCAAACTTGGTGGCAATGTACCTTGGGTGGGTTTCTACCAATATTGTTCACATGGTCAAGCTCCAGTGATTTTTGGAATTTAAATGAATTTTTTTGTTTTTTTTCTACAAATCTTAAAAAATCTTCTTCTCCGAAACTGCTTACCCAAATGCTTTGATATCACACAGGATCACATCTAGGGACTCCTTGTTGTTAATTTGTTCACCAGGTGGCGCTGCAGTTTTTTTTCAAATTTTTTATGAATTTTTGTGTGTTATCGCTATTTTCGACTTCTTCTCCGGGACCGTCACTCAGATTAAGCTTACACATGGTGGATATGTTCCTAATGGAAGGGCCAGACAAAGTTGTTCACTATGTGGGAATGTTGCGGATTCCTGATTTTTAATGACTTTTTCAATTCGGCTCCTTTGGGGTAAATGCACCTTTCCTATTGATTACCATGTAAGTCAATGGGCATTCTAATGCTAATTTACATTTTCAACTTCTCCAAAAAAACCCTCGTCCAGATTAATTCAAACTTGGTGGCAAAGTACCTTGGGTGGGTGTCTACCAGGTTTGTTCCAATGGTCACGTTCCAATGAATATGGATTTTTTTTATGATTTTTTTTCAAAAATCTCTGCAAAAGATTTAATAGGAAAGTTTAACATGGGAATTTCTTGTAATGGTCATAACTTTAATAATATTGACCAGATTTGCTTCAAACTTGGTGGGGATGTGCCTTGGGTGGATCTCTAACAAGTGTGTTCAAATGGTCACGCTCTATTGATTTTTGGATTTTTTATGATTCTTTTTGTTCTTTTTTGGGGCAAACCTTCAAAATTCTTCTCTGAAACCGCTCACCCAATTGCTTTGATATCGTACATTGACACTCCTGGGGACACCTAGTTCCCAATTTGTTCACCAGGTGGCGCTGCAATTTTTTTATGAATTTTTTGTATGGTTTTGCTATTTTTCACTTGTTCTCAGAACCGTCCCTCAGATTAAGCTGAAATGTGATGGATATATTGTTGTGGAAGGGTCAAACAGTTGTTTACTAGGTGGCACGGCTTTGGATTCCTGATTTTTATGGATTTTCATTTCGGGCACTTGTCATTCAATGCAGCTTTCCTATTGATTACTATGTAAGTCAATGGGCATTCTAATTCCAACATTAAAGGTTAAACTTAAATGACTACTGTGTCATCAAGAGAACAGTGCAAGGAACTGCAGGATTCTGTGATCTTGAATATATGCCCTCAACGCCACCCATGTGCTTATTTAAGCAGACTCTTTGGAGGACTGGCACTGTTTGCAATATCAGTCTTCACTCTCGCAGTTCATTTTAAAATGAAAAGTGACAGAATCCACCATAACTCTGATGATGCGGATATGTTGGTTTCACCTTTCAAGGACACTCCAGATCAAAAATTAACTTAAAAAAAACCCACACGGACTTTCCTATTAATGTTGCCTAGAACCATGGGCTTAAGATCCACCAAATAAAGACATAAGCCAGTTTTGCAAATTTGGAAGATTTAGCAAATATTGATAAAGATCATGAATTAAGCATCCCCTTTACTATGAATGAATTGAAATGTGTGATAAAGGATATTCAAAATGGTAAACAACCTGGTCCTGATATACGAGGGGAAATGATTAAAACGGTGTGTTCAATACCTCGTGTCGCTCTATCATTACTTAGCATTTATAACAATATTCTGGCATCTAGCACCTTTCCAAAATCGTGGAAACAGCTATCTGACTCCTGTACACAGGAAAGGCAAAAAAGATTCCCCTGACAATTATCGGGGAATTGCCTTGCAAAACTCAATGAGTAAAATTTTTCGCCACTTTGTTAAAGAAACGCATATATACTTTTCTGAATCAAAAAGATTTTTTCTACGAAGGCCAATCGGGTTTTAACAAAGGGTAGACAATCTATTTATTATGAAAAATGTTATCAACAAATATTTGTTACAGAAACAAGAAGTATTTTCAGCTTGTATTGATTTCAAATGTGCTTTTGATACGGTTCCTACAGACAAACTATTGTACAAACTTCATAGAGTTGGTATTGACATGGGTATAATCAGACTTACTAAGGATGTGTACGGAAAATCTACTGTTGCTGTAAAGCTAACAAGTGGCATCACAAGACCCATTGCTTGTCAACTTGGCTTAAAACAGGGCTGCCCCTTGAGCCCTATGCTGTTTGATATCTTTATTAACGATTTGGAGGAGTCTTTAAATGTGAATGGTAACTATGGAGTTGATATAGGAAACAAAAAATTGTGTAGTTTAATATTTGCGGACGATGTCCTGATCATGGCAGATTCTGCTGGTCATTTGCAGTACTTGCAACAGAAACTGTCTCTGTACAGTTCTACTTGGGGTCTTGAAGTGAATACTTGCAAGTCATCTGTCATTGTTTTTAATAGACAAGGAAAGTCCCTTGAGGACCAGTATAAATTTACTTATGGTGGCAATAGTTAAAAAATGGTAACATGTTGAATATTTAGCTATAACGATCAAAGGAAGTGGAGTCTTTTCCCTTGCAGAACAAAAGCTTTGTGAAAAAGCTAAAAAGTCATGTTTTCTTCTGAAAAGGGGGATTATTGCTGACAAAGATAATGCTATTTCTCCGAAAGTGGCCCTTGATTTATTTGACATTTATGTAAAACCAATCCTTTTATTTGGATCCGAAGTTTGGCCCGTTGCAACCAGTCGCAACTCAAAAAATGGGAAACAATTTTCCGACCCCCCCACACAAAATATTCTCAATATTAACAATGCTGAAAAAGTTCATGGCGATTTTTGTAAGTTCACCCTAGGAGTTACTAGCAAATGTCATAATAAAGCCTCTCTTGCAGAACTGGGAAGGTACCCAATCCAGAGAGATATAAAGATGAAAATTGTAAAATATTGGTTACGCCTAATGGAGCTTCCAGATGGACACATTCTAAAGCGATCTTTGAATGATGTTGTAAATTTAGACTTGAAAGGAGAAACTGTTTGGGTGTCTACAGTGAGAAAAATATTAGAATACAATGGATTTGGAAACGTCTGGCTGAATAAACGACTCTTTGTAGATAAGTCTAGATTTCTCGACCATTTGCAAGCTCGTTTGCATGACCAATATTGTCAGGTTTTTTATTCTTCCCTCTTTTCAGATGACGAGTCCTCAAACTTTTCCACAAAATTACGTACATATTATAAATTTAAAAATGAATATAAGATGTAAAGTTATCTAGCGGCCTTAAAACAATTCAAATTTTGGAAAGCTATGTCAAAGTTACGCCAAAGTAATCGTTGTTTACGTATAGAACGAGGCAGATATCAAAATGAAAGTTTAGCCAATAGAATCTGTACTCGATGCACCAGAAATAGTATTGAGGACGAACATCACTTCTTAATTCAATGCCCGGCATACGAGGAGCTGAGAAGGGATCTCATTTCCTCCCTGGCGCTTGAATCATTAAACATGAACTATGTGTTCTCTCCTGAGGTCGATGTGGCAGTGCCCATCTGTAAATATGTATATAGACTTTTTGAATGCAGAAATTCTACTGAATAGCAGTCGCTTGTCAGTTTGTCTTCTCTGTTATATGTGAGTATATTTTAAACTGTATTTTGTATATAATGCTGTGAGCCCATTTGGGCATAAAATGCAATAAAGTTAAAGTATGTCCATTTGCTGCTTTTCAAATAGTAACAATGCTGTACCGTTAATGATGATTCATAATTTTCAAAATATGGAAATACGAGGAGCACCATGTAGTGAATAAACTTTGGAGATAAAGTCAAGTTCCCGTCAAATTTGAAAAATAGCCGAGCTTATAGTTTGGAAGAAGTCAAAAATAGCAAAAACACAAAATTTGTCAAGAAGGAGTAAGCAGTGCCATCTGTTGAGCAAATGAAGTTTGGGAGGGTAGGAGAAGTGTCTGCAATTTTGAAGCCATTGACCATTTGGTACTGGAGATTTCCCAAAACATTTACACACACACACAAGGTATATGTAACTGCAGTGACCATTTTTTTTTTTTTTTTCAGTATTTGGAAGGTCCTTTCACTGAATTTACAACAAAATTTGAAACAATAGTGGACAGCAGTTTTAACCACATCTGGTGTACTTTTAGCCTGCGTAGTCAATTTTTGATCTTGACCTAATTTTGCAGGTATCCTGATCTACCTCCATAGAACATGTTTTGCCTGTAGCTCCAGTAATCAGTAGATTTTGATGATGTTAGGTTTTGTTTCATAGCCAATTCAATTCCAAACTATGCACTAACATATTGCCACTAAAGGTCATTGAACCATCTGAATATTTTCATCTAGAGAGCCTCCAAGTTAGCCTATGTTACAAGTGTGAGATATTCCTCCCTCCAGTACTGAAAAGCGGGAGGGCGAGCACCAAAGATGCGAAGCATAGCCAGGGGATCTAGGGGGCATGCTCCCCCAAGAAAAATATGAAAATTGCACCCTGATTTCCTGCATTTTGAACCATTTTAGGCACCATCATAGACATTCAGCATGTATATAGTACAACAACATGACAAAACAGTACAACTTTACAGCCACTGATGGTATAATGCTACTTTTTAGCTCAGCTAACCAAACGTTGTAAAGCTTATGCGACTGCTGACGTCTGTCTGTCTGTCTCTAAACTTTTGCTTGTAACCTAATACCATCCAGTTTCCAAGTTAGCCCAATATAACTGTCAGGACTTGTAGGGTGTATGAAAATCGCTGTCCCTTTCGATGTTGGTGGCGTCACCTCCAATATTATGTAATATACGGGTCAAAATGTGAAAATCTTGTGAACACTTCACCATCTTTAATTTTTGGCAGATCTTCACAGAATTTGATGGGATTGTGGGGGAGGTCAAAGTCTAAGTTGCTAATGATACTAGTGGCGCCACATAATTTGATGGAAATTATAAGCCAAAATGTGTTTTAAGGTATAAAATTCCATATCTGGAAAAGTAATTGGATTAGACTTGCCAAATGTATATGATATATAGGCCATGTCCAATGTTAGAATGTTATGTAATATCAGTGACCTTGAGTTATTATTGTGAGGTCACAATGCCTGTAAAGTTGAAAGAGGTGATTCTCCAATGGCAGGGTGTAGCTTGGACATAGATGGCAAAGAGAATTGAGCATTCAGATCAAAATTTCACTTGATCACATTGCACATAAAACTGTACTTGATGACCTACTTTTGGGGTCACCGTGACCCAGTAATTATGGAGTTTGGCGCTTGTCCAAATTTATCGTTTTTCTTCAATAACTGGAAAAGTTACTAACTGATTTGAACAAACATATCTTGTATGGAAAGCTGGATGTGGAGCGCATATTTTGAACAGCAACAACTTTTTAATCGGAGTTGAAGGTCAAAGTCAAATGGCCAGTTTGAATATAGGGGTCATCTTGTGAATGATCTGCACCCCATGATTTTTTAGTTAGGACCATGTAACTTTTAGGACTTACAAAGTGTATGGAAATCTTTGTCAGCATTGCACAAATAACTATGATTATTTGTGAAGCAAAGTGACATCTAGTGGACAAGTCGGACACTAAAATCACATAAGCTTTTTTTGTTCAGGAGCCAATTGAGGACTTGCAACTTTGAATTGAATTGAAGTAAGTGTAATATAGCCATGGTGCCAGCAGAGCATTAGGCCCATGGGTGTCTTGCTTTAATTTTTACCCTCGGCACAAAAAGTGCTGGAGGGTATTGTCGTCCCCTGCGTTGGTCCGTCTTGTCGATGTTACCGGGGTATCTCAAAAAATATTCACCGTCGCTGTAGCAAATTCTTGTCACAGAAGAACCTTATTGTGGACCTGCAGGTTGCTATTTAAAACCAGCTTCCTCAGATTATCTATAAACTTTTTATGAAACTTTTAATGTATTTAACAAAGTGGAGGGGGGATGTACTGGTTTCACCATGTCCGTTTGTCTGTCCGTAGATGTAATCTTGTCTGGACTTTATCTCCTTCAATAGTGTTCCAATCTTCTTCACACTTTGTATAGTCATTCTGTGTCACTAAAGGGTGTGTCATGAAACAAGATGACCTTCAGTTATATAGATCAAGGTCACAGCAGGCACCTGTACACATAATCTTGTCCGGACTCTATCTCCTTCCTTAATGTAGGGACCTTCTTGAAACTTTGTATTGTTATTCTCTTTTACTAAAGGGTGTGTTATGAAGCAACAGTGACTTTGAGATATGTAGGCTGAGGTCACAGCAGGCATCTGTCGGTAGAAATGTAGACATAATGATCTCTTAATCTCAGATCGACATGCATCTTATGATGGACCAGGTTCCTATGTAAAACCAGCTTCTTTTTTATTTATAAACTTTCATGAAACCTAAAATTATTTACATGTCTTTCGAGGTCATCTGGGTGGTGCACAAGGGGAGGACATTACCATAATATCTCAATAAGGATCCGTTGCAGTTTCACCAATTTTTTTATCAGAGATGCACATTATAGTGGACCACATTCCTATTGAAAACAAGCTTCCTCTTATTATTTTCAAACTTGTAATCAAACTTTTGAAGTATTTATTTGAAGGCCGTCTGAGTGGCACACAGTACAGTGGTCTCTGTCACCAGAACTTATCCCAAGAACACATCCAAAATTGCTCTTTAATTTGATAGACAACAATATGGAAAAAAAAAAGATTTGGCACCGAGGGTAATCTGTTTTCTGAACACTATTTTACAAAAAGCTGGAGACATTTTATAAAAAGGGGAAGAGGGAGACTTTGTAAAAGAAAGTATGAAAAAGCAGATCTCCCACCAAGGCGGGAGACTTGGAAGCTCTGCATCTGGGCATATCTCAAGTTAATTTTATCCTGTTTTATTCATATTTGGCTCAAATGTAAGGTAGGAATTGTCATAATCCAAATTTAAGTACATGTAATTTATGTTGAACCTCTGAAGACCAAGGTCATCTGAATGTTTTCATTGCCATCTGTTGAGCAAATGAAGCTTTGGAGGTTATAAGTGTCCCTTTGCAATTTCAAAGCAATTAACCTTGTAGTACTGGAGATTTCCCCCCCCCCCCAAAAAAAAAATCACACCCACACACATATACATAATATAACTGCATTGTAACCATTTGTACAAGATTACAATAGTAGAGAACCATCAAATGTACACCCCTGCCAGCTTTGATGTGAATCTGGACAAAATTGTTTGAGTTATGACCATTATAAGAAATTTATATGCTTTTGTTTACTTTCAAATTTACAGGCTAGGGCCACGTGGAACCTGAGTGACAAGTGATGATAGCAATATTCATGCAGTGCCCCCTCCACCCACCCACCCCACCCCCACACCAAGTCTCATACATGTGATACATACATTATTTTCTGAAAATATTTCATAATATTTTCCAATTTGGGTAAGGATTATCAGTGTCTAGATGGGTTCCTCAATGGGTTGGGGTGGGAGAATTTCAGGAAGTTTATTTAGTGCTCGTTGCATGCATCTCAATTTATAACATTGAAAATGTCAGCTATGTTTGATGCAAATAGCACTTTTGATAAATTACTAGCCATCCAGGCACATAACAATTGACTTTGTAATTAAATATATTGGTTACACAGCTAAAATATACATCCGTGTAAACATTATGATGAGTCAAAGTGGGCATCAATGTTGATAAAGTCGTTGGGTGAAAACTTTGCATAAACAAACTTGGAAAAGTAAACTTAACATAGAATTCAAAGCTGAATTTTGGAAGCACTTGAACAAGTGCTATATTCTTGGAAGAAAAGACACTAAACCTTTTATGGAAAAATAATAAAAATTTTAGCATTATCCAAAATTATTTATAATGACTGTGTGGTACATATGCCAGATTTTGTGATTAAAAGGGTTAACAAGTGTGTTTTGAATTTTCTGTGGGGAAGTAATTGAGATAGAGTTAAAAGGAACACAGTAATTAGAGACTTTGAAAGGTCAGGCCTGAAAATGGTTGATATTCAAAATCTCTTCAAGACATTGCAAGTCAAATGGATACAAAGATTACTCTTCGACAATTTTGCTCCATGGAAAATCTTACCATTACATTATTTTGAACAGTTTGGAAAGAATTTAACTGTATTTAAGTTGAACATGCAATCAACAAAGCAGCTGAAACAGAAATATAAATTGCAAATATTCTGTTGGCAGATTCTAGATCTTGGTTTTCAAGTGGGGGAGGAAATATTAACGTGCCTTCTATATACATGTAAATTAGACGACAGATTATTTGGGGGTAACAAATTCATATTACATAATAAAAAGTCTTAATATTCAGAAGATGGATAGACTCTAATATAATTTATGTTGCAGATCTGCTGGATCATGAAAATGTTTTGAGAAATGGTGTTACTTATGGCAAGGACAAAAGAAACTGGATAGTTGAAAGCAACATACTGTTGAATGCTTTGCCCAAAGGATGGAAAGTGGTGTTAAAAAATGAGCCTACACTGAAATCTAAGAGTAAAATAAATACTGACTTCCATATGTACAACAGAACTTTTGATACTAATTTTGATGTTAAAATTATTTACACAAGCTGTATAGATACAAAATTTCAGAAACCAATCATATAAAACTTCTGATAAAAGAAATTCAATTTTAATGAAATTATTTGGCGAAAGGTTTGGGCCCCATCTAACTGTATTTATATTGAAAAGAAACAAAAACAGTTTAGGTTTAAACTGATTCATAACTTAATTACATGTGATGCACTCTTATTTAAATGGAAACTAACAGATAGCCCTTTGTGTTCTTGCTGCAAACTAGATGATTACGAACATTTTCTAAGTGTGTAAGAGAGTTAATGCATTGAGAGAAAAAGTGAGACAAATTTTTGTTTTATTGGGCTTAAAAAATGTTAAGGTAACCTCACAAGAATTTCAAAAGTGAGAAATATTTTTGTTTTATTGGGCTCATAAAATGTTCAGGTAACCTCACAAGAATTTATTCTACGATATAAAATCTACCACAAACAATATAATTGAGTTAACTTCATACCACTTGTTTTTGCTTTCACTGTCTATAAAGGTCTCTTAATAAGTGGAAATAGAACTAAAAGTTTAGTTATTGGAATTTATTTAAACATGAACTGAAATTGAGGACGGATAGTATAAAAGAAAAACCCAACCTGTGTATAAAACTTTGTAAAGTTTGCTATTGCAGACCTTTGTTAACATTTCAGATTTCTGTCATTGTCTAACATGTGATATTTTATATAAATTACTTTGTGTACAATTATGATGTATAACATTGTATCAGTTCATGTGTCAATAAGAGAAAAAAAAAACAAAAACAAACAAAAAACAACAAACTTGGAAAATAGCAACAAGAGTTTAGACTGGGTGGCAGCACCAGACAGTAAATCAAAATGGTGCTGGATCCAGATGGCAGCACTATACAGATATACTTACTTGCCTCGAGGGTGCAATAAAGAATTAAAAAGTGTATACGTCTTTGTTAACCTACCCCCATTCAGGGAGTGATTATAAATTTTCTGGCATATTTGCGTTAAAAACATGAAATATTTGATAGCACTCTGGTTACGATCCAGTTGGCATTTCAAATTTGTCAAGTTACCCTACCTGTTAGAATGGCTTAAACCACATGAGTGACATTTGTACTCCCAAGTCCCCGAGATGGGCATTTTTTCACAGAAAACAAAACTGATATGAACCACAAATGAGTTTAAAATATAGTTCGAGTTTGCAGTGACAAGTATAATCCAATGCAATATAAAATGAACAGTGAAATCCAATTGTAAGTGAATTAATTTCATTTTAAAATGGTTTATTAATATAGAGCCTCAATGTATGAAGAAAACACACATGTAAAGGCAGGTGTAAAATGTACAAATCATATTAAACAGATCAGTTAGGAGCTTTGGTACACAATATAGGGTATGGACACATGACAGCTTAGCATATTGGTGCAATGCAATTTAGAGCACTCTCAGTATATGTAGGCTTATTTGTCACTTATATGGACCTGCGCCGCTATCCATATTCTCCACATTGGCCTATGTAACAGCTATTAATCCTACCAAACACTGGCTTTGCATAAACTGCACTCCCTGATGTCTGTTCTGTCTTGTAAATAATACTTTTGCAAAAAAAAAAAAAAAAAAAAAAAAAGTTACCCATTTGGACTCCTGCACGATTCCTATTGTATTATATACAACATTAGCAGTTATTAACCCAAATGTCCATGGTACAGGCACATAGGCACTGTGAAAGCCCAAGGAAGGTTATTCCTACCTATTGAGAGTGTAAACTGCAACCAAACTTTATTTTTTATTGCAACTTGAATAGCTTTGTAGCTTTTAGCAGTAAACAGTGAAAAATTATGGGTAAATCATGTTTCTGTGTTTTTCCATGTATCAGGCAACTTAAACTTGCTTAAGGGTGCATTAAAGAATTAAAAAGCCTATACATTTCTTTGATAACCTACCCCCTTCAGGCGGGGTGATTATAAATTTTCTGGCATACATGTATTAAGTACATGAATTATTTTATAAAATATGGGCATGAAGAATCCTTTTTTTTTCACTCAAATACAACAATTTTTTTTTGGCAGAACTTTATTTATTGCCCTCTAATAAATTAAATATTATGTCCGATAGCTGAAAAGCAACATAAACTGACGTCACCAACTGGCACCCATAATACACTAAGCAAAAATATATAATGCATGCTTCAAGCACCAGTCCACAAACATTGTGCATATGAAGGCCAAATCACTCTGGTCCTCAACAAAATGTACAATGCTGGACTTCCATTTTATCATATCCACAGTAGATCAAAGAGTACAGGCACTATGCTTTCTTTTAATTGGCACTTGACTGGACCCCAGCACTTCATATATTAATTCTTTAGTGCTTTCTCAATGTGATGAAACCAGCATCGTTCATGCCTTCTTCCATCTGGGTGGTAATGGGGGGCGGAGGAGGTTTAAACATCTGTCGAGTTTTTTTTTCTTTCTTGTTAATGACTTATAAATGGATTGGCCGAGTGAGTGAGTGAGTGAGGGAGGGAGGGAGGGAGGGAGGGAGAGAGAGAGAGAGAGAGAGAGAGAGAGAGAGAGAGAGAGAGAGAGAGAGAGAGAGAGACTCACTGTGTTTGAAGTGGATCTGACAGTTTTTGACAAGTAGAAAATGTTATTGTGAATGGACGATTGACATAACCGTGTTGATATGAAACTCGCACATAACTACTTCCACTGAACCATTCTTTTTAAGAATGGGGATTTGGTCGAGTGGATATGTAAGTTTCCCATTTCAGCTAGGTGACTGGTGCCAAAGGTTGCAGGTTCGAGTCCCGCTCGTTCCGAACATAAAATATATATTTTCGGCATTTCCTTAATGCTGGTGGATTTAAGTCCCCGATTCTGGAAATAAATGCCAACTCAGTAAATATACTGCATAACCGTGTTGATATGGCACTCGCACATAACTACCTCCATTGAACCATTCTTTTTAAGAATTGGGATTTGGTCGAGTGGATATGTACGTTTCCCATTTCAGCTAGGTGACTGCTGCCAAAGGTTGCAGGTTCGAGTCCCGCTCGTTCCGAACATAAAATTGATAATGACAGATCACCACCCATCTTGTATGCTCAGCTGACTCACAGGTCAAACCTGCTAATCTGGGAACCAGAGTTTCACCAACTTCTGAACAACTCTGTTTAACACTCTCACAAGCTTCACTTCCATCAAGTTTCAGAGCAATCTGAGTGGCGATTTTGGAGAAATAAAAATTAGCGAAAACACAAAAAATTTGTAGGAAAATAAGCTAAAATCACAGTGCCACTTTGTACAAATGAAGGTCTGGGGGGTCCCCAAGCAATTTCAAACTAATTTGCTAAGATCATAAAAAATCACAAAAACACTGGAGCAAGACCATTCGACCAACTTGGTAGAAACCCACATCAGGTTCATCCTTACCAAGTTTGAAGTGAATCTGGCCTGTGGTTTTGCAGAACTTGAAAATGTGAATTGAAGACAATGAATGGATAAGGGATGCCTTGTCTTCACAAAAGATGAGCCAACTGACAAGTCAGCCAAACTAAAAATCACTGGAGTGTGACCATTTGAACAACCTTGGACCATACAGACCTACCCAAGGTACATTCCAACACGTTTTAAAAGTGAATTTGGCCGTTTCAGAAAAGTCGAAAACATGAAGTTGATTGATGGACGACAGACTGACAAGTCAGCTGAGCTAAAAAGTATCAGGAGTCTGGACAAGTCTGTTCTATAGCCCAACTCTAGGTTACACTATGCAAATTTACATAGGACCTCTAAAAGATAAGGTCAACCAAGAGAGGGAGAGGGTTAGTGCAGATCAGGAACTGTAAAGCCTTGCAAGATATCTTTGTCAATTATCTGTGCCAAGTTTTGCACTTAACAATGCCTTCAAAGCTGGTCAGAGTATGCCTCTAGGTTAACCGTAAGACTGATTATGGGTGACCTTGACCTCAAGGTCACCCATGCATACATGCCTACTGACCAGTATGCAAGTGAATGGGATTGCTGTGGCAATTCACATTTTCGACTTCTCCAAAACCATCACTCACATTCATTTCAAACTTGGTGGGAATGTTCCTTGGGTGGGTCTATACAAGTTTGCTCAAATGGTCACACTCCAGTGCTTTTTGGATTTTTTACGATTGATTTTTTGGGCAAATCTTAAAAATCTTCTTCAAAACCAGTTGGCAAATTGCTTTGAAATTACATAGAGACACTTCTGTTTACCAGACACCTTAATTTGTTCAACAGGTGGCACTACAATTATTGTCTATTTTTTTTCATATAAATTTTGTGTTTTCGCTATTTTTGATTTCTCCAAAACCATCACGCAGATTATGTGGAAACTTGTAAATATTCTTTTCGCTATTTTTTATTTCTCCAAAACCATCACGCAGATTATGTGGAAACTTGGTGTAAATATTCCTTGTACAATGGGCAAATTTGTTCATCAGGTGGCATTGCTGTGGATCCCCGATTTTGAAAGAGTTTTTCCCAAGTCTGGTACGTATCATTCAATGGGTACATTCTTACTGATTACTATGCAAGTGAATGGGGATTGCTGTGGTATTCACATTTTTCTCTTCTTCTCCAAAACCATATATTTACAACACATAATGTGGCAGGGGACATTGATCCTTTGGATCATCTAGTTTTTTTTTTTTTTTGTCTTGGAAGATGTAAATGGTGATGGCTAGTTATATTTTGGATACTGGTTAGCATGACCAAGATGACCAAAGCTCAGGGACTGGTGCAATAAGCCAAATGCTAATGCTTCATTTATTTTGCCAAAGAAATGTGCAAATGGCTTATTTCTTTTAACATCTAATACACTGCTCCCTTTTTATAACACCCCTCTTTACAAGGCGGTTTCTGATATAACACGGTGGGTAACATGGCTCCCACTGAAGCAGTTTTCCCATTACAAGTACTTCTATGTTAAAAAGTCCCTCACTATCAGCTGGTTTTGCTATAACACAGTATACCCTGTCGACCCCAACACCAACGTTATAAAAGGGAGCACTGTATATAAGAGGTATGTAGAGTTCTGCAGTGATTGCTGCTAATTTCCAAATTTGGCTGCAAATTTTGAAGGCCTAGATCTAGCCCTGAAACTATATGCCCCCCAAACCAACAGGAGTCCTCTACATATGATCACAAATCATGCCAATCTGAGACTGACAATATGTTAATATCTGCATTATTGAGGCTTTGATTGAACAGCGTTTAGTCTGCCCCACTTCTTCAAAGGGGGGCATAATCAGTATGTACTTGCACTCAGCTGAATCCCCTGCCAATTTCTTTGTGACCCACAGTGCTTCTTTAACCAGATTTTAAATTTACGTTGTCAGGCCTTCAGCTCTTGCTGGGTTGACAGTGCACATTGGCACAGTGCAATATGTTGTCAAAAACCAAGATAAAAACTTGTATTTCCCAACAACTTTTTTATTTCATGGTCCAGATCCATCCGCACACATCAATGGCTCAAACATGGCAAAAAGTCCTGTCACGAATAAGAAATTAATGTCCATCAAACGGTTCACTTAGGTGTCTAAAGTACTGTCTCTCTATTCTTTTTTTGACAGCAAATGACTGATTGTTGTAGTGGGCAACATGGATGGGTCTTGATGTTCCTGGCCATAGCATTTTCAGAGTCTACAACTTCAGCTTAGTTCTCCTCCAATGCCTCCTTTTTGCATTATATCTGAAAAAGAAATTATGCATTGTAAGCACATGGTTTATTTACTTTTTTCACATCTACAACAGCATATTTTTTATGCAAAATAACTATCAATTTTACATTTTCACCAAGCAGGCCTCAAAGTTCAACAAAGTTAGACCTTAAAATAATTTGGCAGCCATTTCTTGGGGTGGGGGTGTCAACGGTCACAGTGATCCCTGCATAAAGAGGGCTAATCCTTGAATAATAGTGCAAATACACTATTATTAAACACTAGGTCAAGGGCTGATAGTGATAGGATCCCATTATGGGCATTGGTGAAATTAATTAAAAACAAAATTTCACTTGTCCATTAAGCAGTAAACCAAAAACCAATTATGAAACATGCAGCTGTCCAAATATCATTTATGTTAACTTGTCTTCAAAAATGAGAAAATTCGGCACATTTAATGCCATAATGTACTACCTGTCTTGAGAGACTATCTTTTCAGGTTATTGTGCTCATTACTTTTTATGTTATTTATATACTATGAAAGATTATGATGTTAGTTCTCCTATGAAAGACCACCTGTCTTGAGATTTGATCATCCTATGGGTGGTCTCTTGACACGTTTCACTGTATGTGCATCTTTTGTTGACACATACAACTGACACACTATTGAAGGTCAACCTCTCTGGAGATATTAAATGCATAATCCAGTATGTTGTGCTGCATATGTTATACTAAACCACATGTCATTAAAAAACCTTTAGATGTGATAAAAGTGGCCTGTACAAGTGGGTAACTATATTGGGGATGGCTCAACATTTCCATCATTTTCACTAATGTACAAACCATATACTCGGGGGGGGGGGGGGGGGGGGTTACAAGGTGGTGTGGGCCATTAATGCTGCAATAAAATGATGATCGGGTCACTCACGCAAGCTGGTAAGTGTAGCAGTTTATCAAGCTCTCAACAGAGGGCCTGCATGCCAATATGAAACTAATGCGGTAAGCTCTGTTTGAAGATTTCGAGTATAAAGCAGCACCCTTTTTAAGCAGTGACAGGAACAAGTTCGAAGATAATAGCGTTCTTTAACCCTTTCCCCCTCACATTATTTGGGTTTCAGTCCACTGTACTCCTCGAATTATCCTCATGAATGGCAAAAATGTGCTATGAACACATCAAAACAGTCTCTGTGTGTTCGTGCATGGTAGGAACAGGTGATGGAACATTTGGGGTAGTATGACTGATTCAACATAGTTTTTGGTAGTGACATTTCATTTGTGATAAAATGTATCTATAGATAAATATTTGTTCATGCAATATAAATAATCATTGATAGTCATTTACGGCAAGTAAACGTGTTAAAATCTGAAGGAAAAATGTTTCCACAAGTTTGTGTTCCCTGTAGGACCATGTTTGTTTCCAAATGTCTGGAATGTTTGGTACTGGTACCATGGAAAACTCCAAAGTCTGCTCTTTTTTGGGATACTAAAAAAAAAAAAAAAAAAAAGAGAGAGTATTGTGTGTACGCTTGCGAAAATGTTGAACCATCCCTTAAAACTTTGAACTTTCTATCATCATCCAGTTTTGGCAAAACTCAAACTCCTTACCTTATGGTATTTCCTGTCTTCATACGCACCCACTGGGGGATGGGTCTGTTCTGCTTCTGTTTTTTGGCCAGTATGGTCTTTATCTTGAATGTCTTGTGGGCAGCCTAAAAAGAGACAAAAAAGTCAGCAACAGGTGCCACACAATACTTTAGAATCCTACCCCCAGTTAGTTATTCAGGAGACTACCAATAATGGCACTTTTCATTTGGTAGGGGGTCCCCCTCCCCCCTTAGGGCTCCTTCTTCTGCTGCCCTGTACGTACTCGAACCAACACATGGAACCCTTTCCTGTAGCCCTCTTCTTTTCACCTGAGCTAGTGAGGACTGTTGCTGATCAGTGGCATTTATGCCCCACTTGAACCCTCAAGTGACGATGCATTGCCAGGAGTGCCATCTAGCAAGAACCAGAAATACCGCTATACCAGTGCCTTTAATTCTGGAGTGGACCACAATGACACAACAACTTGGTGCTCTCTTAAACCCTAGAATTACTCCTTTGTCTTTAAAAGCTCAGAACTGCATATTGAGAGGTTTCTAGTATATTCCAATGTCTGGAAATGATATGTCTCAGTGGTGGGAGTGCTGGGTTGTATGTTGTGACTAAGAAGTTTTCTTGGTCACTGGTGTCTTCATTCTGCTTAGGAGCCAACAGTATGGCTCTATCTTTAGAGCTAACTTTGTTTTTTGACTCTTCTAGCTGATCTCTGGGATAGCCCCTAAGTGTGTAGCAGTGGAGAATTTTTTGTGCATTCACTCCATAGTCTGAATCTTCGCTGCAGATTCTCGTAACCCGCAGTAATTGACTATACAGGCCACCCGATTTGGAATGTTATTGGTTGTGCAGACCTGTTGTATAGGTATGTGTGTGTGCCTGTCGGTTTAACATAGGGCGTTGTGTATGCCATGCCCCTATTTATTAGCTGAATTGAAGGATATATGGTATTGTACCCTATTTTCGATAAATTTTTGCATTAAAACCTTTCCCCCCCAAAAAACAAGAGGGCTGTGTGAACAGCCCATGCTCAGCTGATCTTGACATTCATCACACTTGCAGATCTATGAACTTGGGAAAGGATCAAGGTCACCCATGTTCTGAGTAAGTCTGACCATTATAAAAGAACACTAACATATGCAACATCAAGGTTCAAGTAGTTCTCAAGTTATAATGAAGAGTAAAATTCATGTATGTTGCACTGTGACCCCAGAAACGAGGTCAAAGTCATTCATGTACTGTCTGAGCATGACCTTCATACAAAAACATTAACATGTGCAACATCACAGTACTAACTCAAAACAGATCTCAAGTTATCAAGTAAACAGTAAATTTGTGTCAGTTGTCCTGTGAATTAGCACTAGAATACCCACTGACTTCCATAGTAATCAATAGGAAAGCTGCATTGATCGATAAGTACCCGAGTTGAAAATACTTAAAAATCAGGAATCTAAAGCAGTGCCACCTAGTAAACAACTTTGTTTTGACCCTTCCACAAGAACATATCCATCACATTTCACTTTAATCTGAGTGACAGTTCTGAGAACAAGTGAAAAATAACAAAACCATATAAAAAATTCATTAAAAAAAAATTAGAAAAAAATTGCAGTGCCACCTGGTGAACAAATTGGGAACTATGTGTCCCTGGGAGTGTCTATGAACGATATCAAAACAACTGGGTGAGCAGTTTCACGGGTGAAGAGTTTTTAAGGTTTGCCCCCAAAAAACGAAAAAAAAAAAAATCATAAAAATTCCAATATTCAATAGAGCGTGACCATTTGAACAAACTTGGTAGGGATCCACCCAAGGCACATCCCTACCTAGCTTGAAGTAAATCTGGCCAAAATTATTTAAGTTATAACCATTACAAGAAATTCCCATGTTAAAACTTTTGTAAAGATTTTTGAAAAAAAAATCATAAAAAAAAAACAAAATTCATTGGAACATGACCATTGGAACAAACTTGGTAGACACCCACCCAAAGTACATCCCCACCAAGTTTGAAGTTAATCTGCATGACGGTTTTGGAGAAGAAGTCGCAAATGTGAATTAGCATTAGAATACTCATTGACTTCCATAGTAATCAATAGGAAAGCTGCATTAACCGATAAGTACCCGAATGGAAAAAATCGTTAAAACTCAGGAACCTGCAGCATTCCCACATAGTGAACAACTTTGTTTGACCCTTCTACGAGGAACATATCCACCACGTTTCAGCTTAATCTGAGTAACGGTTCTGGAGAAGAAGTCGAAAATAGCTAGAACACAAAAATTCATAAAAAATTGCAGCGCCACCTGGTCAACAAATTAAGAACACACAGTCCCTAGGTGTCTTCTCGTGTGATATCAGAGTGATTGAGTAAGCGGTTTTGGAGAAAAAGATTTTTTAAGATTTGTCCAAAAAAAGAACAAAAAAATTCATTAAAAATCCAAAAGTCACTGGAGCATGACCATTTGAACAACCTGGTAGACACCCACCCAAGGTACATCCCCACCAAATTTGAAGTGAATCTGGATGACGGTTTTGGAGAAGAAGTCGCAAATGTGAATTAGCATTAGAATGCTCATTGACTTCCATAGTAATCAATAGGAAAGCTGCATTGACTGATAAGTACCCGAATGGAAAAAATCGTTAAAACTCAGGAATCTGCAGCATTCTCACATAGTGAACAACTTTGTTTGACCCTTCTACAAGGAACATATCCACCATGTTTCAGCTTAATCTGAGTGACGGTTCTGGAGAAGAAGTCGAAAATAGCTAGAACACACAAAAATTCATAAAAAAATACCACCTGGTAAACAAATTAAGAACTAGGTGTCCCAGGGAGTGTTTCTGTGTGATATCAAAGTAATTGGGTGAGCGGTTTCAGAGAAGAAGATTTTTTAAGATTTGCCCAAAAAAGAACAAAAAAATTCATTAAAAATCCAAAAATCAATGGACCGTGACCATTTGAACAAACTTGGTAGAGACCCACCCAAGGCACATCCCCACCAAGTTTGAAGTGGATCTGGCTGACTGTTTTGGAGAAGAAGTCGAAAATATCAATTGTTGACAGACGACTGACCATAAGATAAGCTCAGCTGACTGACAAGTCAGCTGCGCTAAAAAAGAGCCAGTTGTTACATTCTACCAAATGTATAATCAGAAGTAGTAATAGCACAATAAGATTCATGCTATTTGTTGTTACACAAATATAGGCTCAAGGCTTAGCTGCCCTTTTTCAGTGAGTTTTAAGCTAAAAAGAGCCCTTTTCACATATTCTGCTGGAATAGTGCCCTTTTTAAATGATCTACCTTGCCCCTATCAAATTCTAACTAAGGGTCTGTTTTTGATTAATGGTTTGAGGAAAACATCTACAAAAGAAGATATTCTTTCTGCAAGACAATCATTTGCACGAAGTTTAGTGGCGACAGGGGGAGGTAGTGTCCCCGTGGATTTTTGGCAGGAAGTATATGTTTGGTACCCTGGGTAATTTTGAACTGATGTTGTTGTTATCTGGCATGTCAGATAGGGTTCTTTGCATTTGTTCACTGTAAGTGCTGGTGCGATTGGTCTCCACTTTTCTGTTGTGATTTGTGTTAGACAAGTGGGTAAAGCCCGAGGTTAAGTAATCATGTGTGTTTCGATTAACTATGGCTGAGCCTTTGCCTTCTTTTTTTTTTAATCATTGTTTTACTGGCATTGTATTATTGATGTTCACTATGTGTAGAATGACATATAAGTCAGAACTGAACTACTTTATTAATGTCAATAAAAACACTTACTTACTGTAATCTTTATCTCCAAAAAGAAAAATATAATGATCATTAAGTTGATTATTAGCGAGCTCTAAATACAACACATGAAAATTTTTAAAAAGTTAGGTAATTCATCAATTCAAACCTACAGCCTATACAACTTGAAAAACGTGGTCACATCCAAATTACATCATCAACCTTTAGTAGCTCCCCAGCATAGAGTTTGGGAACCCATTCACGTGGATCATTAATTCACATTAAGTTCTCTTATTCGTTGTATTTGACATCACTAGTTTTCCCAGATTTAACATCAATTGGGTGAATTTTTGTTCATCCGAGGTCACAATTTTCTCCGATTATTGCCATTTTTTTGCCCCTGGAATTTAAAACTTCCGTTTAGCCTCGTAACAACTGCACACGGCAGCAGTTTCAGAATGCCAATCACTGTGTGACATAGCTATCTAGGGGTGGCTTTTTGCATGTAGATCATGGCGTTGATTCCCCCAACAGGCATGTTACCAATGAACACTCATATTTGGTGTTGTCCTGCGAGATTCCAACAATCACTGTTCGTACACACTACGTCTCTGCCACAGGTGTCGACACTATTTCAATGGGGATAAAGAGATCTTGGGCACAGTACTTAAATTTGTGGAACAGTATCTGACAAAAAGAAAGGCTATATGACAGACTGGTTCATTCAGCTACTCAAGGTACTATGGCCTTGCCTCTCTAGGCTGGTTTAGTATATGGCCGCTAGAGGGACCAAGCAACCAGATGCTACTGCCTGATCCACTGATGTTATTGTCGATCAGTAATGCTTACGTTCGCATCCTAGGCTATGCCCACAACACATTTAGTATAAATGCTCAGCTTGCTACTAGGTTGAACTTGCTTCCATATTATTCATTAGTAGACTTTGAAGTCATATGCATTTTGTTAGTACTGCGGGCTGTTCTTTGGAATACGGTCCAGGTGTTTAGAAGTGAAAGTATGGCATGTATTATTAGAAACTTTTGCAGAGGAACTAGTAAGTATCGCAGTTTGCGATTTCACTTTTTACATTTAGTATCCGTGTGCTCCAGATTAGTTACTTTTTACTTTAATAGAATACCTGTAGCCGCCATGCGCCATATTGGTCTAGTAGTACTGTAGTGAGGGCCAGGCAGTGTTGAGCCCTCGCGCTCAACGTGCAGACTTTTGGTGTAAAGGCAAAACGCTGGCTCGGGGTGCGGGAGGTCCCGGGTTCGATACCCGGCTGGACCACAACATTGGTGTCAGGGTGAACGTGAACGCACGTCAACAGGCCGCAGTGGCTGAGGGTGGTTCGTCGTTGGGCTCGGCCAGCTGGGAGCCGGAGGGACAATGGCTGGTGGGGTTGTGCTAGTCGTGGCTGGGAGCCAGGGAGGCAGCCTGTGGGGTCAGTTCGGTGCTATCACTGGGCATTCCTTGGTCCTTGGGAGAAAAGGGGAAGGAGTGTAGTGAGGGCCAGGCAGTGTTGAGCCCTCACGCTCAACGTCCTGACTTTTGGCGTAATGGCATAACGCTGGCTCGGGGTGCGAGAGGTCCCGGGTTCGATACCCGGCTGGACCACAATAGTACTTCTGGTTCTCACTAGATGGTGCTCCTTGCAATGCAATCTCACTCAAGTTCAGCACAGATCACCAATCATCTCCGCTAGCTCAGGTGGCAAGAGAGGAGGGCTACAGGAAAGGGTTTGGACATGCGTGGGTTTGACTCCCCCCACAAAGTAGTGGCAGAGGTAGCGCGAAGGGGACACCCCCCCATATAAGAAAAAGGGGGAGTGAGGGTAACCCCCCCACCAAAGAAAAAGACCATTTTTGCAATAAAATAATTTAAACCCAAAGCTCCAAAATGCGGACCTTATTCCAAAGGCAAAGAAGCTCCGTACTACATTTCGTTTTCGGACTTTATCATTGATGTATAAAATAACCCCACTGGACAGACGTCAACAGACTTTGTGGGCTATCCTAGCACCTGTGAAGTAAAGTGGTCTATCCTTATTTACCGTATTTGTGTATCATGTTGTGTAACCTTTGTCTTTGGTCCTATATAACCAATCAATTTATTTCCAAAACCCACTGACAGTGTCAGGCAGATATGGCACTTGGGTGCATTACACTTTAGGAGTAGATAACACTTCAAGGATTCGTTTCTACTGACTGTGTTGGTTTTCGTAAATTTTCTGGTATGCTATGCTTGGCGTATGCTCTGTCAATCTGCTCTATTTTTTGCGATTTTTCCTTGTAGTGTTGGGATTATGGGCATCACAGCATAAATTGAGCAAGAAGCCCTTGGACCAATTCTTCAGAAACATGTGCGAGTTTTTGGATACATATCTCACTCAAATATCAGCGATCCGTCACCATCTGCTCCATAATCTACATGAGAAATCTTTAACTGATTGGTTTAGCTTTCTAAATAACCGATATCTGTTTTGAATTTGACGTTGTATGAAAAAGTCTACACACCATCGTATGATTTCTGCCAAAGCCAACAAGATGGAGTATGGTGAAAGAAAGACTAGACCGCACCAACGAGGCAGTTTGAAAACAGAAAAAGAACTTTCACGTCGTAATATTTCGAAACCACTCTACAACTCTACAATATTGATAAAATTAATGTTTCTTTATTGATAAATATCTAGATAAATAAAATTTATTTGAACGAATTTAATCCAATAATAAGGGAAGAGTAGGTGCGCCACTGAAAATAGTGCGAAATCTAATATTCCTACACACTCAGCTGTCAAACTCTGCATTTAGAACACAAAATAAAGTAAGTTTTGCCCATTGAACTGATCGATAGTTATACACAAATATGAGAAGCAAATAAAAGCCAATAATAAAGCGATGAGACGAGAAATTGTTTAAAATATTTAGGAACTATGGGAGATCTATTTTGTTTAGCGGACGCAAGAACATGTTTACATTGTAAGCAGGTTCAATGCTTTCTCAATGGCGCTCGGCTCAAATGCAGCGAAACTGAAGATGATCGAGATTTTATTGTCGAAGCTGGACAAACTGTCGACAAGTTGATGCGCATGAATGCACAAATTATGTTTCATACAACTGATAAAGTGACGGAAATATCTTTTGAAGAAGGTTGCAAATGATTATGGAAAATCGCCTGTCATTTCAGCTGTTGCTAACCACGCCAACGCCATAACCCAGAACTTTGTATTGTATAGCACTTGCACTGACACTGTTTCTGATCATTTGCTACATATCATGGTACATTTACTGTTGCAGTGGCTACTGTCCATGTGAATCAGTACGAGGCCACGGGGTCGTTGACGAGTGGTTGTTGCAGCACATGGATGACTATTTTAATGATCGCTGGCATTGGCATAAAGTCCAGTGCATTTGTCAGTGTCATAGGGGAAAAAACCGTGATGATCCGACCTATTTGACTGCACTTTTACCCGAGCTGAGAGTGAGAATAAACAGTGGGCTGTAAACAGTAGGAACCACACAAAGTGATAAACATTTTGACAGTGTGTACGACCAGTTAACCCAACGATGGCCCTCTGGAAACCAAATCCCGAACCTGAGTATGAATTTGATTTGGTGAGTTTTGTGACAAAATTCTGCATCAAGTGACTGGCAGTTTCCAGGTTTCAGAGGTGAATGCCCAAAGGCTGAATAATTAAATATAATTTTACCCTTAACCGTAACGTACAGTGCAGGAAATTGCAAGAGTATATTTCATATAGCTAGCATTAGTAGCAATTAGAAAAAAACACTCAGAGACCCCAGCCCTCCCAACTTGGGCGGAAAATCTCCCACATTCTTATCGTGAAAATCAATCAAATTTTACAACCTCCCACCTGATTGACTGCTCCCCATAGTAAGTGAATGGGGCTCCTGTTGAGAACAGCAGTTTTGATAACTATCTACCTTTGCTGAGTTCTGCAGGTTGTGGTCAATACAGAGTCAGAGAAGCTAGGTGAGACCACATCATTTATGTGGTTGGTGGAGTGTCTTAGCATGGCTGGGCAGTGCCAAATGGTTCCACATGTGAACAAGTGAAAACAGCCTGATATCAACCTTTGGAGATAAATGAAAATTGCTTAAAGTATTCTTCTACACAATATGTATAAGGAATATTTTATTTCTCTGAAATACCCATTATTTAGGTATGCATTTGTTTTATTTTTCAGTGTTTAACAATCAAAAGAAAGTCAAATGGCTTTAAAATGTAGATTATTTGCCTTTTGCTAGCTAATGATCATAACATGTATAAATGCTCATGTGCACTATGATAGTGATACTAGATTCACGTTTCTTCTAAACTTAAAAACAGACCTTTTGAGTACCCAGCATGCTTGTAGTTTCAGAAAGAAAAAACTGGCCTAGGTCAACAGTTTTCATTGGTCCCAGGCATGCTTGACCCATATCAAGTATGCCGGTTGGCATATCATATGCCAACTGTCATATGTTCATGATTTAGTTGCATATAAATCAAGAGTTTGTGAGTCTTCAAATAAATTTTGCTCATCAACCTATATTTTCTGTGCAAAAATAGTTTCATTAAAAGTGCATGTCATTATAAATGCTGCAGCTGATTATTTGGGGTGGGGGGTTAATACAAAAGATTGATGTTTGTATTCACTTGTGAAGCACGACAAAGCATTTCTAACTATTTACAGTTTTTGTGTGTGTGTGTGTCTGTGTTTTGAGCAGATTCCAAAACAACTCATTTCTCCTTGCTGAAAATGTGGGGGAATAATGTCTGGTCAACTGATTATTTTGACAAGAATGGTCTATACTGTGGACAGTCTGAATTTTAAGATGTGTGTGATTCAGTTTAAAAAGTTCAGCTAATGGTAGCATGTTGGCCTGCTTCATAATAGTTTTACCTCAATGAAAGATCACTAGATCAAGAACTGTGAATTTTTTTTTTTTTTTTTTTTTTCATTTTGTAGGTCATTTGGGCTTACAACCATGAAATTTCTGTAGGTCCAGGGCAGCTTTTCTTAGCCCAAAAATGTATATTATTATATCTGCACAAAATGTGTCAGTCTTTTGGGCCAACGCATCAATGAAAGGTGTTGGCCCAAAGTCATTTTTCAGCAAAAGCATACTGCTGATAGCTTTTTGTGATGCCTGCTACATGGTATACCTAATTATATACATATTTATGAACATTATTTACAGAATGCCAATTTTATGTACATATGTTCTTACAATATGCTTTCAGAATCCATATGAAAGTTTTATGCGCAGGCATCTGCAGCACTATGGATACTACACAGGTAATTTACTTGCAGGACTTTATTTTCCATCCCGTTTTGTTCTTTTGAACTGGCCTGTACAAAGTATCATAGTCACTGATTTTCCAGTGCAAAAAGTTTTTTTTTAGTATTTTTATTGCCTTCTTCCAAGTGGCATATTCCAGAATACATATAAATGGATAGATATTACCATTTACAGTGCAAGATCTGATTGGTGCAACACATTGCATGGTTCTCCTGATTTTAATATGCAAGTTATTTGAATTTGTTTTGCAATCTGAAAGCCACAACAAAGTTTTTAACTGATTGCCGCCATGTCAACTGAATTGAGGCAGTTAAACGGTAAAGGTTCTACCGTAGAGATAAACACCAAAATTAAAAAAATATAAAGATAGTCAAATGGTTAGTTTTATGAAAAAAAAAAATTGTCAATTGTTTCAGAGATGGGAGACAATTCTGAAACATTTTTCCATTGGACCTAGAATACAAAGTTAATGAACCATACATGTATGCATAAAAGGACACTGTATTCTTGTTGACTACAAGTTTACTATGTCAAACGAACATCTGGCCAAGCCACTAAATCCGGTTGAAATTGAACTGTTTTGATCATGAAAATGTGACAAAATGATGGGAATAAAGTTCACGGGCACAGAGATGAACCATGTTTGTGTTATTTTGTACGTACAAACATACTTTCTCCTCTTTTAAGGTGCTGTTCTTTTTTATATTGTTCACCTGTAGCAAAATTAGAGGACTAATTTCTTTTGGAATTGAGATTTACTTTACCATGTACATAATACCGTATGGACTCTAACTTTTTGGCTGGGTGTAACTCAGATAATCATTGATTATATCATGCCCATGCAAGCTCCAAATGGCTGCTGTTTGGTAAGACTATTTTGACATTTTTGGGAACCACAAACATAGTTCAATAAATTCAATAGAAGATTAAATGGTGGTATTTGGAGAACATTGGATCAGCTGGAAGATATGTATAGTATTCTATAGCGTAAGCAGATTTATCTGAATGACAGAGTATGGCAGCTTTATTCCCTAATTCCCGATAAATACCATGGGAATTGGGTCACAAGATACTTAGATTTTTTTTTTGCTTGTGTTTAACTATGAAATATTTGTACCTGTTTTTACACCTAAATATGACAGCTGAAAAGATCTCAATTATGATTCAGATAACTTGACTACATGAACATGTAGTTTAATTCAGCAGAAGCATATCATTATGAATTGTGGGAGATTAAAACTGGGACCAGTTGGTTATAAATGGTAAGATCAAACCTGGGATCCATTTATAACCAAAGTGGTATTGCTTAACATTGCTTGCTGTAGTAAAACATATTTGCTTCCTTAATCCTATTTGATTCTGGTGGCTCTGCTTTGACAAAGCTGGAGAACCAGTTGTAGTGTTAACAATTGGTCTTAATTTCCAGCTCAGGGGACTTGGCTTTCAGCTGAACTATTGAGGCTTCTGTGTCAATCCATTGTCATCATCCTCCATCGAGAATTTACATGATTGACTTCTCTCAAAAACCAGTGACCTAATTTCAAGGTGACAGGTTACTCTAGTGAATTCAGTGTCAAGATGATGACCCCAGGTATATTTGTGTAAACAATTTGATATTTCGTGTGACAGTGATACTCTACAAAAGCCAGGATGAGATTGGTAAGACTGATTCTTTTCCAACCTGCAGTGAAATAAAGGTCACACTATAAAGTTGGAAAGTTGGGGGGGGGGGGGGGCAAATTGTTCAAATTGGGGGCCGGACAGTTGGGTCTGGGGTTTAATGACATGGTGAATATTTCAGCATCGGGGCCAATCTGTTTGCGGCTCAGGTATTTGGTAACACCAGTATGTATAAAGATTGTTTCTTGGAACAGTATTGAAGGCAAATGAATCATGGTCAATGTTATCTTGTTGTAAATGCAAGCACTTATAAAGCTGTCAGGTATGCTGGGAATATTCCATCTATGTATCCAAGGTTACCTGAGCACAGGACGTACACAGTCCTCTTGATAAAAAGTTAAAATAGTTGTTGAATATTGATTAAATTATTTGGAAAGATGTCCAAATTGATTTGTCTCTGTTCTTGTGTTTTTTAACTTTTTTTTTTTTTTTGAAATTAAATCAGCTTTGTGAAGTGAACATTAACCAGAATCTCAGACTTCTCTGCAAATTCTAAATAGATTTGGAATGAGTTGGTTCAGCTAAGCAGGCGTGTGATGGTATAAAGTACATCAATTACATGAATTAATGCTCATAGCTTACAATGTAGGTGATTATTTGGAAAGTCCATCTACTTCTCAGGAGCAGTTTAGTGGAAATTTGTCAGGTGGCAGTCCAAATTGTTTTCAGGATAGCAAACTTCCATGACTTAACAAAAAAAAAAAAAGAAACTTTACCACCCCCATACCCCCCCAAAAGACAAACAAAAAAGAAAACAAGAATTCTTTTGAAAAGAACTGTGCACCTAAGTTTGATAGCATCTGGTAAAAACTGGTTTCCTTGTGTAGAAAACTGCTGCAGGCTTCCACAAGCATGTGCAAACATATTTGCGTATGATGTTGTAAACACATGCAGAAGCAAATAGCCAACCGATCTGATTCCATCTTTCACATGAATTTCAGGACTTTGCCACTGCTATGTACACATGAATGTCACATTGGTCTGAGGTCAACACATATCATGCAGACAGGAGTTTTTGCATTGAAGGAATGTAATTCTAACTTTTACCAGTTATCGGTATCCTGTAGGTTGTAACTGCATTCGATGTATGATAACTATAGTGTTTTTGAGTCAATCATATGTGCTCTCCCCCCCCCCCCCCCCACACACACCAGCATATTTAGTGTGTGATTGTCCTGGTATAGGTACTCTGAGCAGTGATGTGAGCGGTAGTGAACCATGTTGTAAGTGGCAGTGAACGATAATGAAAGCATATCGGCAAGGATTTGTCATGGAATAGGTTATTGACTTGTTTTATAAGCTATGCTTGAGTCTGAATGGGAATTGTTTTTTTTTTTTTTTGGATGCACATGTATTGAAAAACTTTGGTTGTCAATAAATGCAGCATGTTGCAGGATTTCTGATGATTACATATGCATGCAAATTCACTTGTGGTGTTGGCAGGCATCATTTTTTGTTGTTAGACATTGGAAATGAGACAAAAATGGTTAAAATAAGAATATATCTCCTGAAGCAGAATGACTTGATTCTGCATTTTGATGGTTTGTGGGCTATGTCCCAAGAAATATAGCCTAAACTCCATTGTTTTTTGTAAGCCAACTATATTGGGAAAGCAGCTTCTTAATACATGTATATTCTACCAGGGCTTCAAAGCCACATAAATCATATCTGTATCAGACTGTCAACTGTGTGATGCAGGATTTCTTCCTGAGCTACTCACCATTTGGATATGAGATCAGAATGTGTACAAATGATGCAAGTCATGTGATATGACTAGTACTGGCTGACAATTGTGCCTTCCCAACATAAATCTGTGTTGATATATGTTTCAAAAAAGACCTACAAAGTTATATATTTCATGAAAGGGGAATACCATAGGAAAATTATTTTTATGAGACTAAATTAAATCTGACTGACCCGTATAATAAAAGATAATATTACTTAGATAATACATGCCATTTACAAGTACCAAAACCACCTTCAAGGTTTAGTATGTACATGTACCTGTTTTTACCACAGGTTTGTACAATTTCATTTGGTGACTGCTCAGTTTGCCTGCTTAGCCTAGTTACTGGTTAGCTAATTGTTTGGAAAGTACAAGTTACAGTATATACTCGCATCATGGGGGTGGTGAGTTTTCTTCTTGATCATCTCCTGATTTACCCACTGGGCTATCGTTCCTTTGAGAAGAAAAGCCTCCTACTCTCATGGATATTTCCATGACTTTTCTTGGCAACCATTCAGTTTGCATGTGTCATTTACTCACTGGGCCATTGGTCTTTGTTTAAAGTAGATGTAGAAGGTATATTTACATGTGTCATACTGTGATGTCAACAGTAGTCCTAGCTGTGGAGGGTGTGTAAGATAAGAAGCATTTTAAAATAAGTGTACTTGTGTAACCTTAGTTGGTAAGTTTATGAATCTTGTAGTCTCAGACTTCCACTATTGATTTGTGTGTTCATTGTGCATGTCAGCTTAATGAAGCTGCAAGAGAGCATATTGACTGGCTGTGTGACATGGGACAGAGAGTCATTTATATATATATTGATCTGGTGGTGACTTTTACCTTCCTAATATGTGTTACTTGCAACAACGATTCACTTGGGAAAACACTTGGCTTTGTGACCAGTGTTCCCTTGACACTGGAGCATAGTTTTTAATCATTACTTAAAGTTAGACCTCTTGCAGTATATAAACGTGTTGCGAGACTTGAGGTATAGCCTTCAAGTGCAAGTACAGCTGATGTACTTGACCATAATTAACAGTCATGTGCACAATTTGTAATTTAGCACCAGTACAACTGTTGGTTACCTGATGGAAAGAAATCAAGGCACCAGGCAACCAGCATATGTTTGCTTGTCAAAGACTCCTCCCCCTCCCCTGCCCCCCCCCCCCAAAAAAAAAAACAAACAAACAAACAAAAGAAAAGAAAAGGGTATGACCATGAAGCGGTATGGAAAGAGAAGATGTCTAACCATCAGTCTGAGTGCATTGCAAGGCTTTGTGGTCACGGAGGGCTGTTCTTATAGTCATTGTGAGTACATGCACTTTATCTTGGTCAGTGTGTCTTGGCACTAGGTTTGAAGTTCTGTTAATGTGTGCATGGTAATCATTTGAACCCTCAGAGCCAATTTATTGGCCTTTAAATCTATCACATGAAAAAGGTAAGGCACCAGAGGATATATCATAATTTATGACAAAACATATCTAGGTTTTGACGTAAAGGTGTGTTTCTTAGGGGTGATGGTGTTTGTTTATTTATTTTTGCTTGCAAGACATCAATTTGCTTTTAAAAACATATTAGGGTTTGACATTTCTGTCTTTGCTAAATATTTGTGCAAATAATTAATTGGTCAAATTTCCATAAAGTTATACTGGTTTGCTTGTCTTGTCTGATACTGGCCTACCCTTGACAATAGGATTTACCTAAATCAAGCCCTGTATGTACATGTGTGTACATGTATTAGATAAATATATCAGCCCATGCGTATGTTGGATGTAGATGTATTGATTTTTACATGTTGTTTGAAGTCGGTTGTACTATTTTGAGGGCAGCGAACGGCAATTTACACCCCCCCCCCCCAAGAAACAAGGATATAATGTAAAATAAATGCTGATTCTTGTGGTTCTTCTTGTATGTTAAATACTGTAATGTTCCCCAGAAGTAAATGTGCAGCACCCTGTAAAGCAAATTATTTCAATATGAATGTTCACAATATTTTGCAAGATGGCATCTGTTAATGCCTGAGTTGTCACTTTTGGCTAAGCTAATATTTCACATAACACATTTCATTTTAGCAGCAGCAGTTTGGTAAGATGTGTATATGGAATCATGGGTCACTCATTTCAATGGGCGGAAAAAAATTAATTAGTATCCAAGGTGAAAATAGAATTTGTGAACTGAGGAGTACAGTCAATATATAGGACTCATTGAAATTGATAATTCATATTATAGGAAACAGGTACAGTGTGTTTCTGTGTCATTGTGCTAATATAGTGCCCATTTGTTGCTGGAACAACACAAATTTAGCAAAACTGATTAATATAAAGGGCTGATTTAAATAAATAATTTTGCAGCATATGAAACAGCTACGGTGACTTGCTGCAATCATTTCGCCAACAAAAACAGAGTCAATTGTATGTGTTCACCCTTCCACACCAAGTGGAGTCAAGAGTGTACAGACAAACAGGGATCATAGTATATTACGGTATCTAACACATTTATGTACTGCTTTATCAACATGGATCTGGTGGAAGTGACATGTTTGAAAAGCAGTTATCAAATCAAGATTGCACTCTTTGTTCAATGTCTGGCAGGATAGCAAAGCCTTACTGTGTTTCTGATTGTGGTCATTAACATTCAAAATGAAAGTACAAGTGTAAATGGGGTGTAAATTAACCCTTTTCCCCTCAAACCGGCCAAAACCGGCCGGTGGTCAAATGTCGTCTGCTTCAGTGTTTTCAACTAATTTCAGCAATAATGAAAAGTAATTTTGACTGAGAATTATAGACGAGCCCTATGAAGATCACATGTCCCAGGTCAACAACTTTCCTTGGCATGAGTTGGGCACTAAGTGCCCAACTCATGCCAAGGAAAGTTGTTGACTCAAGTGTCAATTAAAGTGGGAAAGGGTTAATAAAATAGCATGCTTTGCGTTGTTGTGGTTATTGGAGTCAGTGGCCTATAGATCACTCTTGCAGAAGAACAGTTTTAAGTGTCATTTGTTATTCTAGTCCCTGATATATTTGTTGTGAATCTTGATAGTGTTTGCTGTGGGTCAAGGTGTGCAGGGCAAGGTGACTTAAATAAAAAAAAACAAAAAAAAAACGCTTGTCTATGTAGTGGTACATGGAATAATATTGTATCTTGCATTGAAAAAAGAAAGACTATTCAAAGGACTAATGCAATACGATTTTTTCCTTTTCTTTTTTCTTCACAAAATACATTTTTATTTTCCATCATTTTTCATTTCCATTAACTTCTGCAGGCCCTTATATGATAGGGTTAATCTCCAGGCAGTTTAACTGGTACTAGACAAAAAGGGTTCTCAGAATTACAAAACATCAATATCACGAAACATTTTGTGCACATTTTTGTGTTATTCAAGGTTCATGGTTTGACTTTTTAATCATGAAATAAAGTTTGTTGATGGAATACATGAATGCCAATCATATTTTATGTTTAGGTATATATGAGGGCTCTGTGTTTTTCTGGTCAATCACATTTTGCACAATGATAGCAGCATTGGATCAATGATCTGGCATACCTTTGGTATGATAATACAGAACTTTTCCTAAATGTTTAGGCCATCATGCGACATAATTATAACTTTGTTAGTCAGGCACTATTTTGATTTGAAACAGAACATTAGGTTTGTGTATTTGCTTTGATACATGAGCCAAATTATTTAATTTTATTTCATTTTTATTATTATTATTTTTTTTTCAATTATTATTCTTATTTTATATATATATATTTTTTTTTGGACTGTCCCACTCACACCAGAAGCTAACAAAACCATGAAAGTGTTGTAAAGGTCACATCACGTGTCACAGAAATGTTTTTATTAATTCATAAAAAATTGAAGCAAAAGTACCCCAAAAATATGTGAAGCCTTATGTGTAGCAGAAACTTTGGAACTTTAGATTTAAGATGATAATTGTCCCTTGGTGGACACGCAGCCCAAGTCTGTGATGGGTGTAAAAGCAAGCTTCTGTAAAGATTGAACTCCAAGTCTGTAATAATTAACTGTTCATGAATGCATGCATCAAAAAATTGTCCTTGAGTATGGGAAATATACTACAATATATCTTGACAAGAATGAACTGTAAAAAGCTAGAGATGTGTATTCCCATTGGATTGCTTGTTAACTTAACCTCAAATTAAAAGACTACTTTTAAAGCTGCAAGAATAAAATTTATGTGAAGATTTCAGCTATGTACATAATTTTACCACACAATTTTTTTCTGTTTCTGCAAGGAGTGGTTCTATAGTTATTAAGCTGTAAATTACAATGAAAAGTAATCGGAACACACAACTCTGGTCCTGAATGAGTGAGATGCCCTATACAGGAGAGCAGTAGAAGTGTCTGTTCCTGCTCTCCCCTATTTTGCCACATGATCCACATTATGCATGCTGTCTCATTTACATTCCAGTCCCTATGGATCATCTTTCTATGTCTGGATGAAGAAATTGTATTGGATGAAGATTTTTATTTATTTACATTTCATTTGAAAAACTGCCTTTTGAATTATGGATTCTGTTGTTTTCTGTAATCTGTGCAGTTACAGGCCCTATTTTTGGCTTATTCACAGGGCTATCAAAATTTTCGAGTCACTTTTCCACCCAAACATTCTAGAGGCTATTCTGGGTGCATTGGATCATACGAATTTTCATGCCCTGATCTGTTCTGATATCAGACCTACTTTAGTTATATGTACTTTAAAATACATGTAGGAGTAATTAAGGTAGACACATGAAAGTGTAGATTTGAAGTTTTATTCAGGAGAAATCATTCCATACCGCATCTGATTTTCTCATATGTTTCCCTAAATTTAACAGGATTGCATATTCCCTGTACAAGCCTCAAGTCAGTGTTTTTTGCAACCTAGCAAATCATGCTCTGTCTGCTCAAGGGTAGCCGTAAAATGGCTCTCCCGACAATGAAAAAAAAAATATGTTGACGGCATGGATTGCCAGACTTTAAGAAGCACTTGCAAAGCCAGACTACAAGAAGCACTTGGATTGCCAGACTACAAGAAGCACTTGCAAATCCTGTCTTCAATGAATTAAACACGCTGAATGTCTACTTTCAACTACAGTGGTACCTATCTTGAGAGACCACTGAGTGACCACGAATCATGTTAAGACCGTTGTAATAAGACAATGTGCTATCTTTCACATTTTACTGTGTCTCTAATGAAAGATGGCCTTTTTTGACAGACGGTTTTGTGTATGTGCGTACTTGCCCTTGGAGCAATCTCCAAAGACAGGGGCCACTGTACGTTCCTTCTGTCAGCCGAGTTGGTAACCGCATGAGTTACATGCTTGGTCAGGTCTGTAATTTACCTTCCTTTGTACACGTGTACCTAACAGATATAGATCTCATACAAATCTTCCCTGGCCATTCATGCATGTTGGCAATCAGCAGTGCCTATCTAATATTCATCAACATACATTTTTGATAGGGAAAGCTCTCATACTGGATACAAGTTAGTGTTGTCATTGTCAGTGTAAAGTGGATGTTTATCACAGACTACTGTACATCATGTAGCAGCAAGCGATAGGGTTACATAGGTGCAACATGCCAGGACTTGTCCCTTCGATGAGAGGTCATTATATGCCATGGTATCGATGCATGTTGCATTTGGTCGATTTGGGCAACAGTTGCTGTGCTCCATTTGAGTCTAACAGCATTCAATATATATGGTAACAGACCTAGGGGTGCATTGTTGGGGTATATAGTGCTGGTCAAGTCCCTTGTTGAAGTTCCAGTGCCGTATTTGTTATTCTGACAGCATTGTATGTCCTTTTCTTTCTTGAAACATTATATGCATTACTGGTGCATGCCTACCAAGGCATGCATACTCTCAACATGTACGCTTTCAGATACTAAGTAAACAAAAGTACCTCTTTCTTTTAACTGTTTCAGTGCCAAACACAAAAGTACCTCTTTCTTTTAACTGTTTCAGTGCCAATCACATCTCAAGTCAATCTACTTAAGTCGGACAAGTCTGAATTATCATTAGGATCCCAGATTCGTATACCAGAGAAAATACCCCATGTCAACAGCTTTTCTCGGTGCGCATTGGGCGCATTGCGTCCAATGCGCACCGAGAAAAGCTGTTGACTCGGTCCAAAATTTGGTACTGAAAGAGTTAATTCGAATGGTATTGGACAGATTTATCATGAATGTCTTTGAAATTATTTTACATACTTTTTGTGTGGGGTGGCAGGTTGTTGACTGAATTAAATCATGTTCTTCTATGGCAAGACTAGTAGATGATATTCATGGAAGCAGGTGCTTGCTGGTAATTTTTGACCTGTAGGGAAAAAGTTGCATGATGAGACATCAATGTTAGGCCCCTTATGGGTAATTACACTTTATTTAATCTTTTATTGATCCAGCCAAAACAGGTCGATCACTGGAATTGGAAAATGAGGTTTAAGTCATTCAACTTCATGACTATGATCATGCATGGTTGTATCTCTCTCAGTAAGTTTTAATGGTTTATAAATAGATGCACAAAATATCGTGTGCCACATGGGTTGCAGTATGTACAGGTTTAGTGCATGCTCATTTTCTTGGGTGATCAAGACAGAAAGCCAACTCTAAAATTTCCAAGGATGTTCAAGAATATTCAGATTGTTTTCTGTGCAAAGTGTGAGTAGGCTTTTCTGGCAATTTGCTTCTGAAATATTGATTCTCAGGGACATCAGTTAGGTACCGAAAGGTCCAAGTTATCAGCTCACAAGGCCTTGGATGAATGTATACAGGAATTGGCCCATTTATGTTTTGTTAAAACGGTTATCTTAATTCCACATGATTGTAAAACATCAAAGTTTAAAATTTAATACTTCAAATTCTGATGTGCCAATATAACATTTTGTATCATGTACAGGCATATCTCACAGTCTGTTCAATGTTATATAACCAAGGTTTACTATTTGCTCCTGTGTTAATGCCTTCAATGTAGTATAAGCTGGTGGTGTAGTGTATACAGTTCACTCGAAATTTTAGACAGGTGTAAAGATTTGGACTTGTTTAAATTGCAAAGAAGAAATCCTAAATTTGTAATTTTTAATAATTAAATACAAGTTCTTATGCGGCCACTCTATGTCTTAGGTTTGGCCAAGAAAATCCTTTGGTATTTGACATAGCTTTAAAGTGACCCTTTGATGTTTTGGTCACAGAATAGAAGTCAGTTTGGCAGTCCAGTAACTGAGAGGGAAGCTCAAGTTTCCTGGGCTGCCTGAGCGATTTCCATTCTGCAATCCAAACTTAAAATGGTCACTTTAAAGCTTACTCTGAAATGTTGCTGCATAAAAGTCCTTCAATATTCCCCACAAATCTAACAACACAGTATGTTCACAAAATCCTCAAAATGTTGTCCATGTTTCGCCGCCCATTCAGCTGTTCTGAAAATCCTGTAATGTCATTGGTCACTTGCTGTCATGCAGATTCAATCATTTTAGAACTATCTGATAAAGTCATGGGACTGATTCAATGTCCAAAGTTTTCCAAAGAAATTGGTCTTTTGATATGCGAAAGTATGTAGGCATCTGAAGTTTTCTGATGAAAATCCTTGTACTATGTTGTGTTCTGCGTTTTTGAGTGCTTTTTCATACAATCTTGAAAGTTCAGGATTTTTATGCCCCCCCCCCCCCCGAAGAAGGTGGGGCATATAGCTTTGCTCATGTCAGTCAGTAGGTCAGTTGGTAGAGAGACTGTGGTTTCTGCAATATAACTCAAGAAGTTTTTTTTTTTTTTTTTTTTGAGATAGAACTTTGATAGTGCCCAGGTATATACACCTATATAAGGGCTGGTGAAGTATGAAGGTGATTGACCTTTACCCTATTTCCAAGGTCTCGGAGGTACTATATTTAGTTTTGGTTTCCGCATGATAGGACCTGTATATTGCACAGGATTATAGTCCTTATGCAGGGCTAAGTCAAGTTTGAAGGTGGGTGACTTTGACTTAAATTCAAGGTTCACAAGGCCACTTTAGTGAACTTGGTTTCTGCATTGTAACTGAGAATTTAAGTTGTGACTTAAATATTGCACATGATAATAGTCCTCTATAGGGCTTGGTCAGCTTAGAACATGTAGAAGATGGCTGAGTCTGACTAAATTCCCAAGGTCACCACCTAGAGTCCTATCAGTGAAGTTGATTTCTGCATGATAATTTGACCTAGGGCTTTCATATTGCGCAGGAATGTAGCCTTGTATAAGAGGTAAGTCAAGTCCTGAAATGGGTGACATTGAGTCACTTCTCAAGGTCACAGAGCGACATTACTGAATTTGGTTTCTGCTTAATGGCTGCAGGATTTTTTGAGCCAAAGCTTTTAGTTTGTAGATGTTTCTAGCCTTCTATGAGGGATAAAATAGCTTCAAAGAAGGGTGACCTTGACCTAATTTCCAAGGTCACAAGGTCATTTTAGTGAATTTGGGTTTTGCATCCACTTCCCAAGGTCATGACTGCCCCATTTAGTACTGTCAACAGGGTAAAGAAGGTGAACATAATGATGGTAGTGGGGCATTTAAATGTTTTACAAACATGTCTTGTTTACCTCAGAATTGGAATTAAGTGCCAAACAAATTTAATACAGTACCAGAGTGTGTTCCGTGCTTTGCAGTTTGACAGTGCAAACATGCACTTTGTCATTTACATTATTTTAAGGCCTTTCTTTTACAAAAATTGCAGAAAAAAATGCCAAATACATGTAACAGTGAATGTGCACCGACCATAGATATTCTGAAAAGAAGATAGCGGGTATGTTGAAACAACACACTCTATACCAAAGATCCTGTACAAAACGGTTGTTAGACTAAATTTTCCTTTGCTTCCTCTCAGAGTTCTCAACACTGATGTGGGGACCATTTGGTAGGCAAGTGGCCTTGTGTCCAGATACCCTAAATTAAGCACATGTACTCCCATTGAGCAGATTGGGCTGGGATGTTCTTTATGTGTTTTTGATACTGAGAATGCCTCATATTGTACAGACTTTGCTTTGTCAGCTGTATGATTCTACTTTGCGAGTCTTGTGTGTTAGTTAGGACTATAAGTTTCTACCATTGCCTGCCGTAAACAAGGTAAGCTTGGTACACTTGTGTATAGTAGGAGGCATAAGGCATAATGATTTGACCATCTTAACATTTCCATATGACAGTGTATCATTATTATGCAGTTACATTGTACTTGAATGCAAATCCAGCTTTAAAGCAGGAATGACTTGCATCCAAATCAATGATTATAAAAAATTTGCACTCTGGGCTTTTATTGATAAAAATGTGTTCCATGTTTTTTTTTTTTTTTCCCCCAAACGTATGTATGTTGTAATACAGATACCACTAGCTTCCACATGCAGATGTTAAGATGAACCATGTAAAAACCATGGACTTAGTAAACTTTTCAAGTAAATGTATGGGCATATATTTTCAATTTATCATGCAAAAAAGTAAATATGTTAAAAAAATAAAATAAGAGAGAGAGAGAGAGAGAGAGAGAGAGAGAGAGAGAGAGAGAGAGAGAGAGAGAGAGAGAGAGAGAGAGAGAGAGAGAGAGAGAGAGAGAGAGAGAGAGAGAGAGAGAAATCAATATTTGCCAAAGTGTACATACTTTTAACAAGTTAGCTCTAACTGTTCATTAAACTAGAAGAACTTCCATCAAAGAAATGTGGATACAGAAAACAGAATTTTTTGCTTCAGCTGAAATTTTATATCCATGAATCAAATGTTGAGAAAGCGTAGGACCCCACTAACTTCCCCAGAGCAAAAATCATATACAGGTTTTATAGAATCAGCTCAGCTGGCTTTGATGTGCTCTCTCCGGTCACATGATCTCTTAAGAGTTGTTAAAAACATTATGACTGTGATGTCATGAAGTGGACGTTGTTAAGAGGTGCCTTAGCAACATTGCATTATTGCTTCAGTATACAAGGGCACAGCAGAGCTGTCAGTCTCTAAAGAACTCTTTGGGAAGCAAAGGGTGTTTAATGTATCATTGTGGCAAATCATGTGCTGTCTCTGTGGTGTTTCTGGACAGTTTTCCCAATGTGTAAAATTTGAAAAACAAAACAAACAAACCTGGAATATTCTACAGTGTATTCTTTTAACATTTGCTGCAGTGATCCTGCCATGCTGAGCTGGTTGTGCTGAGATATGTATCAATACATAATATACATGTATAATGTGGTGATGCTGAAAAGCAGAATTTTATTTTGCTCTAAAAGTATATTTGACATAATGATAATTATCACAACATTGTTTCATTATCAGCATATATGCCAGTATGATGATCTGCAGCATATGGTAAAACAGAAGTTTATCACGGGGCACACATACACAATAAACATAATCCTGTGACCCTTTTTTCCATTGGGGGGAGGGGGTTAGCGGGAGTGGGTGGGGTGGTGGCCTGTAAGGGGCAGACAGTCTTTTATGTCAGAGAAACTTGAGCGAGATCACATGTTCAGTTAGTGTGTGGTCCTGGTGGCTCAGTGTTATGTAGCTGCTATGTGTGGTATGTTTTTGTGTGCATGATAATGAATGAAGAATTGTAATCTCGTAGAGAGTGAGTGCAGCAGTAGGTTGCTTGCTGTCGGTCAACTGCGGCAACAGTTGACACCTTGCTTTGAAGTTACCTGCCTTGTGTACCTCTTGTGTTTACCCACTCACTGCCACTTAATCTGCTTGATGATTTAATATAAGGTCCCTGGAAATGAATACTGCAGGAGAGCAGCACTTGGTGAAACTGATGGGCTTAAGTGATTTAGCAATATATGTCAACAACTAGTGGCAGGTCAGGTTGATACCAAATATATACATCTACCACATTTATTCTAGTTGTAACACATGCATAGAATAGAGGCATGCCCCTGCTTTTCATCAAATGGGTTACCATACTGTCTATTTTTTCCTGTGGACATCAATGTTAGCACATTATACTCATATATTGCAAATAATGTAAAGATTTGGAAGCAGCAAATGACTAACTGATGCAGTGTTTAAAGGTTTCATAGGGCCTTGGATTTTTTTTTTTTTTTTTTAAAGCTCAGTTGAATTGTTCGTCAGCTGAGCGTAAAAGATGGTTTGTCATGTGTTGTTGGTACACAATTCACATTTTCAACTTCTCCAAAGCCACTGGCCAGATTCACTTCAAACTTGTTGGGCATGTACCTTGGGTGTATCTACCAAGTTTGTTCAAATGGTCATGTTCCAATATTTTCTTTATTTTTAATGATTTTTTTCATTCTTTTTTGGCAAAATCTTAAAAAGTCTTCTTCTGTGAAACTGCTTTGCCAATTGCTTTGAAATTGCATTCGGACCTTTCTGCAGACCCCTAGACCTTAATTTGTTCAGCAGGTGGCACTGCAGTTTTCCATTTTTCATGATTTTTGTGTGTGTGTGTGTGTGTGTGTGTGTGTGTGTGTGTGTGTGTGTGTGTGTGTGTGTGTGTGTGTGTGTGTGTGTGTGTGTGTGTGTGTGTGTGTGTGTGTGTGTGTGTGTGTGTGTGTGTGTGTGTGTGTGTGTGTGTGTGTGTGTGTGTGTGTGTGTGTGTGTGTGTGTGTGTGTGTGTGTGTGTGTGTGTGTGTGTGTGTGTGTGTGTGTGTGTGTGTGTGTGGTTTTTGTTGTTGCTATTTTCAACATTATCTCCAAAAGGGTCCCTTAGATTATGCTGAAACTGATTGGAAATGTTTCTTGTGGATTAGGTGGCAATACTAAGAATCCCTGGTTTTTTAGCTTTTTTTTTTTTTTTTTTTGTTTAAATTTTGGTACTTAATGGTTAATGCTGCCTTGTATTCCTATTGATTGTATGCAAGTGTATGGAGATTGCTATATTGTAATTTACATTTTCTATATCGTCTCCAAAACCACTGACCAGATTCACTGGGACATATGTACCTTGGATGGGTCTGTGCCATATATAATAAAATGGTTGTGCTTTGGTGATTTTTTTGTTTTTAATAAATTAATTTTTTTTTTCTGCTGACCCGGCAAATTTCATGTATTGGCTTATATCTTCATAATGGTGTATCCTAGGCCCATGGTTACTGTTGAACATTACAAGGAAAGTAGCTAATGGCTTTCAGTTAATACTGTTAATTTTGACCCTTAGTTACCTTGAAAGGTTAAACTGGGGGTCGAATTGATCATATTTGCTTTTATCTTGGTAAATGGTGGATCCTAGACCCATAGTAACTGTAAAACATCAATAGGAAAGTACCAATGGGCTTTTTTGTTTGGTGTAGTTTTACCCTTCCCCCACCCTCCCGCAAGGGCAGGTATACTGGTTTCACCATGTCCGTCTGTCTGTCCATCCGTCCGTATGTGGAAAAACTTTGTCCGGGCCATAACTCCTTCATTATTTCATGGATCTTCCTGCAACTGTACATTGCTGTTGCTTATCACTTGTGGTTGTGTCATGAAACAACGTTGACCTTGAGGTTTATAGGTCAAGATCACAGCTCGCATCTGTAGCCAAACCCTTGTCCGGACCATGAATTTTACTTAGTCAGTGTCTCTTCCTGACTTCCTGCTTCAGCACATACCCTTGAAGAAGCAATAATGACATACGCTTTGATAAGAAGCAATAATCATGTAAAGTTGGGTGCTTAGCAGTGCGGTGGTCTCCATGCAGATACCAATGAATAGCTGAGTGGGGGGATATCTAGTCTTGTTGGTGATGTCTGTTGTAGTTAATTTTGACCTTGGGTGACATTGAAAGGTCAAACTGCAGGTCAAACTGATATATTGGCTTTTACGTTGGTGATGGTGGATCCTAGAGTCATACTTACTATAAAACATTAATAGGAAAGTGCCCACAGGCTTTCGTTTGTTGTAGTGAAACTTGACCTTGAGTGACATTGAAAGGTCAATCTGGAGGTCAAGCTGACACATTGGCCATTACACTTCATGCCTGAGCTCTAACTCTATGGACTTGGATTCATGAAACTTGACACAAATGTGTATCTGGACACAAGGTGCACAGGGACATCTGAGCAAGAGGGCAAGACCTAAACAGTTAATGGGTAACCTTGACCTCATTCTGAAGGTCACAGGGCCAGTGCAGGGAATGTAGAGCTCTACAGATAACCTGAGAACTAACTTGGCCAAAACTTGATGTTTACATGGTCCTCTGTTAGGTACTCACTTAGACAGTACATTGTGACCTCTGTCGGCCACAGTTGGTTTATAAGTGACACATATTGACCTCATTACCAAGATCACAAGGTTATTTTTATGAATTTATTCAGTTGATAACATGAAACTTATACTCTGCCAGAACTTTGATGTTACACATGATCATGCCCTTTCGGAAGGTCAGACTTGGACAGTATATGCATAACCTTGAGATCATTCCCAAAGTCACATCATCATCATCATCATCATCATCATCATCATCATCATCATCATCATCATCATCATCATCATCATCATCATCATCATCATCATCATCATTTCAGTACAGTTTTTTTTTTGGGGGGGGGTTGTTTTTGTTTTGTATTTGTCAATTCTAAATTGGTGGTTATTCCGAGAAAATGAAAATGAAAGAAACACCATGAATTCACAGTAGGTACCTATGAGAAGTGCTCATGGGAGTATATGTGTGATAAATTATGAAGGCGCAATCAATAGCACTCATGTATACTTATAGCCTAACCTGTAAGGAGTGACTATCGATGTTGCATTTAAAAAAAGTTGTGCATTTATGACAATGTAATTGATAAGTTGGCCGCCAGATTCATGCTATACCTGGTAGATGGTTGCTCTGACACCCATTGAAATTACCACAATGAAGTGTGAAGTGTGACATACATGAATTGAACTGAATCATTAATTGCCATCTGAGAATAAAAGAAAAGTTGCTCTTTTTTATTTTATTTTCTGTGGATTGTATAGGCTGGTGGTTAAGGCACAGAGATCATGCACAAACACAGCTAGAGTCTGTTGACACTGACTTGTCTGAAGGAACAAACACAATGTAGAGCTAGGAAGAGGACATTAAGATTTAATACCCATTATAGTTCTCCAAGATTAAATGCCCCACTATTAAAATTTGTCCCCACAGCCTTTCTGTCATGTTGTCAGTGTTTCCAGGGTACATGTCCATGGCTCAATCAGGCAACACAGCCTGAGGGGGAGTGGTACATACAGATGCAGTCACCATGGTTGCAGCATACATGTTTGATTCTCAAAGTACACTGCCAGTTATATAATTTTCTTTTTCCGAGGTATTTATATTCATTGTTTTTGTATTACGCACCTTTTAACTCTGACTTTAATGCACATATTATTTGTTTTTTTGGTTGAAAGTGCTAAGACAGTCTACAAGTGCATGGGCACATGTACGCGCGCACAGTCTTTGCTTTTGACCGAATGGTAATGTTGAGGTTAACAGCAATAGTTATCTGGTCACTGATTTTTAATGACATACACGTGTGTTGATTTTTGGAGAAAGTTCATAGAAGAGGCAGCACAAAGTTTGTTTTTTAAGGGTCCACCCCATAGGGGGGACCCTTTCTGTTTTTACCTCAGCTGACTTGTCAGTCAGCTGAGGTTTTTTGAGGGTCTGTCGTCCGTCCGTCGTCCGTCCGTCCGTCATCCACAATTCACATTTTCGACTTCTTCTCAAAAACCGTCAGCCAGATTTACTTCAAACTTGGTGGAGATGTGCCTTGGGTGGGTCTCTACCAAGTTTATTCAAATGGTCACGGTCCAGTGATTTTTGGATTTTTAATGAATTTTTTTGTTCTTTTTTGGGTAAATCTTAAAGAATCTTCTTCTCCGAAACCGCTCACCCAATTGCTTTGACACCACTCAGGAACACTCCCTGGGACGCCTAGTTCTTAATTTGTTCACCAGGTGGCACTGCAATTTTTTTCTAATTTTTTATGAATTTTTGTGTGTTATAGCTATTTTCGTCTTCTTCTCCAGAACCATCACTCAGAGTAAGCTGAAACATGGTGGATATGTTCCTTATAGAAGGGTCAAACAAAGTTGTTCATTATGTGGGAATGCTGCGGAATCCTGATTTTTAACGATTTTTTCAATTCTGGTACTTGTCGGTCCATGCAGCTTTCCTATTGATTACTATAGAAGTCAATGGGCATTCTAATGCTAATTCACATTTTCTACTTCTTCTCCAAAACCGTCATCCAGATTTACTTCAAACTTGGTGGCAATGTACCTTGGGTGGGTGTCTACCAGGTTTGTTGCAATGGTCATGTTCCAATGAATTTGGATTTTTTTATGATTCTTTTCCAAAAATCTCTACAAAAGTTTTAATAGGAAAGTTTATCATGTGAAATTTTTGTAATGGTCATAACTTTAATAATATTGACCAGATTTACTTCAAACTTGGTGGGGGTGTGCCTTTGGTGGATCTCTACCAAGTGTGTTCAAGTGGTCACGCTCTATTGATTTTTGGATTTTTTATGACTTTTTTTGGTTCTTTTTTTGGGGGGGGAACCTTAAAAATTCTTCTCCTCTGAAACCGCTCACCCAATTGCTTTGATATCGTACATAGACACTCCCGGGGACACCTAGTTCCCAATTTGTTCACCAGATGGCGCTGCAATTTTTTTATGAATTTGTTGTATGGTTTTGCGATTTTTCCCTTGTTCTCAGATTAAGCTGAAATGTAATGGATATGTTGTTGTGGAAGGGTCAAACAGTTGTTTAATAGGTGGTACTGCTTTGGATTCCTGATTTTTAAGGATTTTCATTTCGGGTACTTATCGTTCAATGCAGCTTTCCTATTGATTACTATGTAAGTCAATGGGCATTCTAATGCTAATTCACAGGACAACTGACATGAAATTTACTGTTTACTTGATAACTTGAGATCTGTTTTGAGTTAGCTACACATGTTAATTATTCTGTATGAAGGTCATGCTGAGACAGTACATGAATGACCTTGACGTCGTTTGTGGGGTCACAGTACAACATACATGAATTTTACTCTTCATTATAACTTGAGAACTACTTGAACTTTGATGTTGCACATGTAAGTGTTCTTCTATAAAGGTCAGACTTACTCAGAACATGGTGTCCTTGATCCTTTCCCAAGTTCATAGAGCTGCAAGTGTGATGAATGTCAAGATCAGCTGAGGCACGGGCTGTTCACACAGCCCTCTTGTTGGGTTGTATGTTGGATGTACATCCGCATGTGCCCACTCTCATTACCGCAATATCTACAGAGTGCCTCCATATATTTTGCTCAAATTTGGCAATATGCTTACCTTACCTGGCAAGATGAACTGATTAGATTTTGGTGTCACCATGTCTTAATTTGAGCAAATGGCAGCTTAATTGCATGCTCATTACGGCAATATCTCCAGAATGCTCCAATGTATTTTGCTAAAATTTCGCAGTGTGCTTATTTAGCATGCCAAGATGAATTAACGAGATTTTGGTGTCACCATGACCTAATTTGAACAAATGGCAACCTAATTATATGTTCATTAGGGCTTGTTACTGCGATATCTCCAGAATGCTTCCATGTATGTTGTATCTTGCTCAAATTTTATAGTATGATTATTTTGTATGCCATGATAATCTGATTAGACTTTGGTGTCATCATGACCTAATATGAGCAAATGGCAGCTTAATTACGTGTTCGTTATGGCTTGTTACTGCGATATCACCAGAATGCTTCCATGTGTTTTGTTCACATTTTGCAGCACAATTATCTTACATGACTATATGTCTGATGAGATTTTGGTGTCACCATGACCTAATTTGAGCAAATGGCGGCTTAATTAGATGTGTGTTCGGGCTTGTTACAATGATATCTCCAGAATGCCTCCGTGTATTATGCTCAAATTAAAGTTTTATAGGAATACATGTAAGTAACGGTCCGCCCCATGGGGGGGACCCTTTACGTTTTCAAGTTGTCAGTCAATCCTGATGTCTATCCGTATGTCTGTCCATCCGGCTGTGCACATTCTCCTTACCACCGTATCTACAAAATGCCTCCATGTATTTTGCTCAAATTTGGCAATATGCTTATCTTACTTGGTAAGATGAACGGATCAGATTTTAGTGACCTAATTCGAGCAAATGGCAAACCCCTCAGTATATGCTTTGCGTTCAAGGTATGTCTAGTTTGAACCTCTTTTTAGTTTGAGAAAAACTGTGTATAAGTTGGAAACTGTGTTGAAGTGCAGTGTGCCAAGGAGTTGAATGAGTTCTAATTGGAGGCTCACCATGCAATACAGATGGCAATAGATCTGTGGGAAATGCCTGCAGATGTGCACTATGTCCTTACATATTTCATGATGTATACATGTCAGATGCAGTTCACCTAGAAACCTGTCCCTTATTACATTAATTATTTGATGTATTATAAGCTCATAAGGTCTGATTCATAGTTTAATAGTAACTGATTACTTGATTATTGCCAAAGTTGCACCAGTTGGTGAATAATCCTCTCAACTTGTTTTATCTTATATCACAACACACGCTGTCAAGTAAGCTATTTTGGTCAAGGCTACAGCATGGAAATGATTTTTAAAAGTGGTGGAAAGGTTTTGTTTAATGGTAGAATGGGGTTTCATCATATTTATAAGTACCCATATGTGTGTAAAGAGCAGGTGATGTCCTATCCGCTGGTGACAATTCAGGTTCTAGTTTTTGAAAACACAGAGTTTGAAATTGGTAGCTCATAATACCAAACAGAATGATAAACAGACAACACAGATCATTAACCAAGCAATTTATGCAATACATGTACATTAAGATTCATAGGATCAGATATAATAGTTGCATGCTGTTGGTTTGGCTTCTAGTTCAGTTGGAAAGCAATGCCAGCCCTGGGATCATCTCCATTTCCCATAAATATTTCATAAGTTGCTTTTCATTAGAAGGTACATGTATAGGACCTGCACTTGCATAACCTGGAAGTAAACTGCATAGATAGATACCAGATATGATGTAGCAGTATACTTTATTGTGCACTTTTCACCCTTTTTATTGTTGAGAATGCACTCATTATTTAAAAGATCTCTTCCTACAAATACATTTAGAGGGAATGTGATGCATAATGAATGGCAAGGAAGGAAGGAAATAAATAGAAAGGAAGTAAAGATAGTCACAGCCTTTGTGTGTGAAGTAGAATTACTGATCACTTTGAGCCCTGCCCTTTGTAACATGATAAAATAAAGTAAGTTGTTCCCATGCAAGCAACTGCAAATATTAAACAATTACAACACATTTAACCTGTCTGCGGGTACATTTACCCATGGTGTTGGCACATCTACTGAACAACTTGTTTACTTTTCATTCATTCATTCATTCATTCATTCATTCATTCATTCATTCATTCATATATTCTTTTTTTTGGGGGGGTAGGGTAGGGGTGCTTTTGCTGTAATTTCTTGTGGGTAGGCATAGCTATTGGGATCTATTAAAATGTAGTAATCCATCAAACAGTTTTTAAAATACATTTTCGTACCAAGCAGATATTATGGGTGTCATGCAATTTGTTTTTAAGGGTACATTTAAAAAATTTGGTATCAGGAAACCAATACACATTAAAATTTGCTTCCAGAGTTTAAATGATTTGTAATTAAGTCTAACATTTTTTTAATTGGCTACTTATATATGTTTTGAATGATGTGATGTCAGTGAGAACATGCTTGGCCATGTAAAAGATTCATCCACTGCTGGCATATAGTTTAGATAATACAGTTAAAATGAAAAAAAAAAAAAACATGGTGTTTCACTTCAGGCCATGACTGGTAATTCTAGTCCAATTGCTGACAAGTCAGTGATAACTGACTTCATGTTATGTTAAGCAGGATGTAGATCTATCACGGGAATAGATTGTTGGGATGGTCGCTGTTTTGCTGAGAGACCAGACCAGATGGCAAGGTTGTTTGAAGTTGTTTACTTTGGGGGATGAGGAAAGAAATAATAACCAGCGAAGAATATAAATTTGTACAGCGATATGAAATATCCAATGTGCACTTCAGTCTCGATATGCATAGATCAGGTGACCCCTGCTATATTAATTTTACCTGTATGGCTGACCATAGGTGAGGAGGCAGGACCTGTTGGTTAGTCCATGTTTTTACTGTTCTGCCCGCTTCTTACTGTCCACTTTTGTCTTGATTATAAAGACCTCAGGAAGGTTAGTAAGAAAATTATCCCATCAAATACTCCAAAGTTTTTCAATTCTCCTACCTAGTTGGTATGTAATGATACAGAAATCACCAATGCTGAGGAAATGGCTGAAACTTTCAACAACTTCTTCACCAGTGTTGGTGATCAGTTGGCTTCCAAGCTCCCAAAAACAAAGTACCTCCCTCAAAAAAAAAAAAGAAAAGGAAACAAAACCAAATCCACATCGCACTTTACCCCTATCTCAACAGATGTTGTCTCCAAACAGGTTAGACAGCTACCTGGTGAGAAAGCAACAGGCTTACATAACCTCAGTTCATGGTTATTTAAAGCAGGCACTGATAGTTTGTCCATGCCCCTAACCCATATTTTCAACCAATCATCTGGTACTGGCATGGCTCCTGATAAGTGGGAGGTGGCTAAAATTATTCCAATTTACAAGGATGGTCCACACGGTGACATGGACAGCTACAGTCCAATTTCAGTTTTACCAGTAACAATGAACATTCCTGAACATGCTGTACATGATCAGTTTTATGCTTTCCTCTCTTGTCATAATCTTATTCAAAAGTCACAGTCAGGTTTCAGGAAGGAACACTCCACTGCAATGGCCCTTGCTCATTTTTAAGACACTTTGCAAAATGCCATTCAGTGGGACTAATGTTGTGGACTTATGTTTCTGGATGTGAAAAAGGCATTCAGCACCATGAACCATCCTATGCTGCTTCATAAAGTTAAACTGAAGAGCTATAGTATCTACAATGTTGAGCACGAATAGTTTGGGTTTTATTTGTTGAATCAAAACCAACATACTGTCATAGATGGCAAAATCTCTAAACCACAGAGGATCACCTGTGGAGTTCCCCGGGGGGTCAATTTACTCCTCTTTATCTTCTACATTAATGACGTATCCACTGCTGTGGCCAACTGTAGTATTTCATTATATGCAGATGACACTGCTCTCTACTGTTTAGCGAAGAACATCACTGAGATTGAAACTGTTCTCAAGAATGAAGTTGTGCTGGTGTCTGAATGTTTTGAAAGTAACAAATTAACTCTGAATGCTAACAAAACTAAATCCATGCTCTTGAGGACCCCATATAAGGTGAGGTATGCAAATATGGTTGAAATTAAGATCAGCAGCATAACTATTGAACATGTACATGTACAAAATATCAAATACCTTGATGGTATACTTGACAGCTCTGTCAATTTCACCAGCTCACTGATTACATCACTTGTAAAGTAAATGCAAAAATTGCAGCACTGGGTAGAGTGAGAAACTACTTGCCTGCTGATTTAAGACTTACTTTATACAAATCCTTCATTCATCCTCACTTTGACTACTGTGACATTGTCGAGGGGGTTTTGTTCCAAACCCCTGCAAGATTGACAACAAATTCTTCAGAACTGAGCACTTCGAATCATCAATAAAATGGACCGGTATACTTCTATAGAGGAACTACACAACATAAATAATATCGCGACCATAAAACACAAATGCAATATCCACCTCTAAGTTTTCATGTACAAAGTTTTGCACAATCTGAGTCCACACAATATCAACTCAAAATATAAAGGTATTAGTGAAGCACATTCCTACCCTACCCAAGCAGCCTCCTCTAACTCTTTCTCAATCCTATCAGTCAAAAAAGAGTATGGTAAAAACAGCATTTCTTACAGAGGAGTCATAGTTTGGAATTAAATCCTACCTGACAACAGACAGTGGCCCCTCCAGCAATTAAAAAGAGCTGTATGTAATACAATGCTAGCCTCTTGATCCTATCTGTGATATTGTGTAACCCTGGATCATTTTTATTTACCCAGATTTTATTTCATCTTGTCGTATGTTGATAAATGGTGTTTTACACTTTTGTGTTTTAAGTATTAATTTTTTTTTATTGTGCTTGCATTGTCTTTCAAACCTCTGTTACTCAGTGTTTGTACTGAGTTATGTTTATTTTAGTGATTTTGCATGTTACCATGTATCATTAATCTCACTGTATCATCCAGGGCCTGGTGTTCCAGCTGGTGAAACAAGAAACAAAATGAATGAAATAGAATAAATAAATCAATTTAAATAAATAAATGAATGCATGAATGAATGATTGAATGAATGAATAAATAAATAAAGTGTTGGGTATCTATCAGCTGGCGTGTTGTCAATGTCAAATAAGAATCACAATGGAACACCCAGCCCTGTGATATACATTGTACTGGTACGCACCATAGTTCAGCTGATTTATATGTAGGAAAGGGTTATAGCCACACTTCTGTATACATCTCTGTTTACAGTGCTTTATCTATGTAGAAAACCAGTCAATCAGTCAAAACTTTACATTCATAATTCACATAAAATGTAGTGGACTCCTATTGAAGATAACTGATCACAACCTCACATGCAAGCCCTGCCTTACCTGAAGTGCAAACTGATACTTAACCACCAGGGATAAGATTTTAAGTAATATTTTCCTTCCGAAAGTACACAAAAATATTTCCATATAAATGTCTAGGATAACAGTTCCCACATACCAGTAATGATGTGGGCATAGTTCAGAGCAGAACACACCTGTTCAGGTGTGGACTGGTTTACCTCTGTGGTATTGTTTCTGAATTTTATAATTGAATACAGGTGTTGGTCACTGCATTCAATTATAAAAGTGCAATGTGATATAAGAGAGTACAGTTACTCATTGCACAGTGTGCTACGTATGTTATCAGTGTACCAGAAGCCACTTTACTGCAGAATTACTGCATTACTGCACCAATACGGTCTATGCATAAGTTCACCAAGCGGGAAAATCCGGGAAGTTGTCCCGTTACGAAAGCGAGGCATGCGGGCTGATTTTTTGCTACCAGATGGCGCTCTGTGCACCTTCTCAAAAGTGGTCACGATAATGCATGGCAGACACTAATCTTGTCCGTGACAACATGAGCAGAAAAGCAGGAAATGGACCAAATACAGGAGGTGTATAGAAGTTTACCATTGTAGATCGTTGGCGGAGGGAGTACGGAAAGCATTGATAGTTAGAACGTTGAGTGACAAGGCGAATTATCATGGTAAACCACCACTGACTGTTGTGCAGTGGGCTGTAATGTTGATACCAGGAAGAAACGTCAAACTGACAAATATCAAGAATAAAAGTGCTGCTTTATTCCTTCCCTCAACTGGTATTCCTTTGTGTTTCAAATACTTTTTCAGCCACCCTAGATTCTGTTTTGTTGAAGAAATCGTGGTGGTCCGTGTTTCACTCCTCTTTACTTGCTGTATTCAGTAGCGCTGTAGCCTGTGCCGCTGTTCGGTAAGACTGAGTGGCCCGCAAATTACCCAGAAACCTGTGCGCGCCTGGCTCTGACATCGGAATCTCCGCTGGGGTTTCCCCGCTTGGTGAACTTATGCATAGACCGTATTACCATTTAATCATGTTAGCCAAGAGGTATGCAATATGGTATAAGCTGAAATTTGCCAGCTGAAACACAGCCAAATAAGTTTGTAGTAGGATAACCTTGTGTAAAAAAAGTTTGATAGAAGTGACTTGATAAGCCCCTGAAACTGCCAAGGGAATTGCAGAGTGATTCTGTCACAAGTTATAGAGTCTCATCAACTATTTTAAAGTTGCAGGATGATCATTTGAAACATGCCCCCTTTAATAGTGGCAACAAATCTTCCTTTGACAGTTGTTTATGCAGTGATATCAAAACTATCAACTGTAACTTGCTATGTTAAGTAAACTAACCTCAGAAACAACAGCAAAATAATTCATTAAAAATTAAGCAGGCCACGAAAGAAATGTAAATTTGTTATTGTTTATGGTTGCTAGGCTACCCAAAACAAGACCGTTCTTGGAGAACTTGATTTCCAAACAGTGACAAAATCATCGGTTAAAACCCTGTCCTATTTGTGACCATGATGAGAATGCAAACCTTTTGAAATTATCGATCAAACAGTAGCAAACTTGCCATCTGAAACTTGACCGCTATACTACAACAAAACCAGTCTTTGAAACTTTCGGACAAAAAAATTATAAAACCATTCCCTGCAATCGAGTAGATGAGCAATGGCAAAGTAAGTAGAACTTCTGCAACACTTGATAACCAAGCTATACCAATTTTGTGTGAAAACATAGTCAAACATTACAAAGTAAATACATGAGGTGTACACAGTAAAATGCACAAGGCAAAAAGTCAATAGATCCCTTCAGGGATACAGAAATAATTTTCGTATGATGAGATCTTCTCCAAAAGATGAAATCATGTGGGTAGATATGAAACACAGAAAAAAGGTTAAAGAGAAAAAGAATGATGCAAGCTCATCTGTATGTATAATGACATTGTGGTTTCATATTATGATATAAGATATTCAAAGGATGAAAGTGTTCCTTCTATGGGAGGAAGTTTTTTTTTGGTTTTGTCACCAGCATTATATGCAAAATTTATGGATCTTATCCGAAAAGCTTATACATGTATACTGTATATGATGATATGGTGAGAAAGGGACAGAAAGGGGTGTTTCCCCTTTTCTGCAGATTTTCATTCTCATCCATGTATACCAAAGTCAAGTGTAAAGAGTGCTGGAGGATTCTGAGGAGCAACATGTGGAACACCCTTTGACTGGCGTGAATGTGCGTGCAACCAATCTCACAGAGTGCATGCAGACTGAATGAAGTGTTGTAAATCATTGCGACTTGCTGCAATTATTTGTGGCAACAAGTTGTTTGAACCTTTTTGTCCATTACAGTAATCAGTGGTGCTGAAGATTAATGAGTCATTAACTGGTCTATTAGATTCTAGAGGTAGAAAGTGAATAATGTGTCTAACATTAAATAAAGTTCGACGCTTGATCTGCAGGGGTTTATTTTATGTTGTTATTTAGTGTTAATTTGCCACCAAGGGTTAAAAGAACTTACCTCAGTAAGGGTTGTGCCATGCTAGCATTTTCAATTAGCCAAATAGTCAGTGGCTAAAAAGGTGTGATTTGGCTAATGAGATTGTGTAAGTCTTTGCCAAATTAGCTCAGTATATGTCAGAATTTCTTCAGCTTTTTTGATGCACTTAATAGTTATACATGGTATGTTACTTTAAAATTGTTTATCACAAGAAACAGATTTAGAATTTAACTTATGGTTTTGGCTAAGATAATTAGCATTTGGTTAAAGAGCTTAATGTTGCTTTAGCCAAATTGGCTTGAGTGATGAAATTTTGCAGGTTTATTTATGAATCATTTGGTTGGGAGTACTATTGATTTTGCTGGTTGGTAGAAAAAACTGTTGATCACTGGTTATATGTAGATGTTGTTGATTAAGTACTGGTTAGGTCATAGATCGTCAATCTATGGTTAGGTTGAGCAGTGACTCAGCAGTGTTTGTGGAGGCTTTCCTCAGTGTTACTTAATAGGACTGTTCACTCAGTACTGGTTAGGGGGTCTGTTCATCCACTCTGACCAGGGAGACTTGTCTCAGCGCTGGTTACTAGGACTGTTGATTCAGTTTTGATGAGGGGTCTGTTGACTCAGTTCTGGTTGATGGGGGCCTTGATTCAGTACTGGTTAGGATGATTTCTGACTCAATACTGGTGCAGGGGATTATTGACTCCGTGCTGGTAAGAGGACTATTGACTTGGTGGTAATAAGTCAGCTGTTGACTCAGTGCTGGTTAGTGTAACTATTGACTTGGTGGTAATAAGTCAGCTGTTGACTCAGTGCTGGTTAGGGTAACTATTGACTCAGTACTGGTAACACAGACTTGTCTAAGTGTTGCCTAGGTGGACTTCTAATGCTCCACTAGTTAGGGGGACTTGTCTCTGTACTGGTTACCAGAGCTGTTGAATCAGTACTGGTAAGGGAGACTGTTGACCTAGTGCTGGTTTGGGTGACTGCTGACTCAGTATCAGTTCAGGGGACTGACTCATTGCTTGTAAGGAAATTATTGACTCACAACTGGTTTGACATGGAATTTTTTATTTGTTGCCACTTAGGAGCACTGTTGTCTCAGCACTGGTGTGGGAAGGACTGTTGACTTGGTACCACTGAGGTGCACTGTTGACTCAGTATTGATTATGCACCCCGCCCCTGCAATGGAGGAGAAGGTATAAAGCAATCACTTGCCCATCCATTCATCTGTCCACAACATTTCCACAATATAATTTCAGTAGTCTTTGACCTAGGGCTCTCATATTGCACAGACATATAGTTTTGTATAAAGGCAAAGTGAACTTTGAAGATGGGTGTCACTGACCTTGTTTTAATTTACAAGCTCCCCAAGCCACTTTAAAGAATTTGGTTTTTGCATGATAACTTGACAACTTTTTGAGCTGGGGCTTTCATATTGTATGGGATTGTAGTCCTCTATAAGGGCAAGGTCAGGTTGGAAGATGTGTGAACTTGAGCAAATTCCCAAGGTCACAGAGCCATGTTAGTGAATTTGGTTTCCACATGATAACTTGAGAAGTTTTTGAGCTTGGCCTTTCATATTTGCCAGGATTATAGTCCCCTATCAGCTCTAGAGTAAATTCAAAGATTTCATATTGCACTGGTTCCATCCATTCATCTCTGCAGCTACTGGGTGATAAGCAGAAAGCTTTCTGAATTAGGACTTCCAACATGCATATGCACCACTGTAAGAGCAAGGATGACTTCAAAGCGCAGTGACCTTGACCTCTTTTTTCAAGGTCACAGGGTGTTACAATACAAATCCTTGCATGATTATTCTCTTAAGTTTTGCACTATACAGTTATACCTAATGAGAGCTGTGATTACCAAGGTTATCAATGTGTGTGTGTGTGTGTGTGTGTGTGTGTGTGTGTGTGTGGAGACGGGGGGGGGGGGGGGGCGGAAGCACGAATCCAGCAGTCTCTGAATGACTTTTCATTTGCGGAATGCTTGTGCTGGTAAAGAGAACTGTTGACTCAGACTCATTATGTTTATGTTATGCTGTAAGGCAGACTGCTGAGTCAGTGCTGGTTAGGATGACTATTGACTCAGTACTGGATATGGGGACTGTTGACTTGGTGCTGGGTAGAGGTGCTGATGACTTAGTACTGGTCATGGAGACTATTGTCTCCTTGCTGGTTAATATAAGGAACTGCAGGTAGTGGTGCTGGTTAGGAGGACAGTTGACTCAGTTCTGTTTAGGGGAGACGAGTCAGTGGCAGTTAGGGGCAGTTAACTCAGTGCTGTGAGGGAGACTGTTGACTCAGAGCTGGTTTTGGGCCCTTTTCACCATACTGGTTAGCAGGGATGACACTGGGTTTAGACTGACTATTACCCAGTGACAGTACTGGTCAGTCAACTGGAATGTTCATTCTACTGATTAAATGGAGACTGTTGATTAAGTGCTGTTGACTGTCAGCAGGATTGTGACTGTGCTGCAGATGGCAGCTGTTGATTCTGTAGGTTTTTGTATGACTGCTGATTTGGAATTTGTTAACAGGACTGGCATTGCTTCTGTGCTGTTAATTCTGTTCGGGTTCTGGTTTGTTATGTGGCACTGCTTAATTGTTGGGGTACAAGACATTGAACTGTGCTTGTAAGTCAGGGCCTGTTGACTGTGTTGTTGTACCGTGATATATGTTTGCAGTGACGTGATATATGTTTGCAGTTGTCACGTATAGTGGTACTCAGTGGTGCTCTTAAACTCAGCTGGTTTTCTTGCATGTTTCTATACTGGCAGCATGCCCCGGGATCAAATTAAGCTTTGGTCAACATGGTATAATTACTTGAATTGCCTCCTAGATTAATGTGAAAGCCTGTATATTTGTATACATGTATATGTTATGCAAAAGATTAGAGCATAGCAGTTTTAAACCTTACTCTGGCCTGCAGGGGTGTTAATATTGTAGATGGTGTCTGTTATTTGTCACATTTGTACAAACAAAACCACACACATTGAAAAAGTCAATTTTGTATTTATATAAATTTTGGGTTCCATTCTCTTGATCTTGACAGTGTTGTTATAACTTGATGATTTTAAAAGTTGTTGTATGCTTTGTGCATGTACCCCAAATGGTGCAACGCATCAGTTACTTCTGTCTTCAGAGACCATCAGCAAAGCAGGTCTAGAAATGATGTGAAGACAACAGCACACCAAGGTTTTGTAACATGTAGAATGTAGCATGTGTATGCAGTGCATATGCCAGGGTTTCTGCCAGAGTGAAATTTTAGGGTACTCAATTTTTCATATTCTCAAGTAAAAATTCTAATAATGAAGCCTTTATGGGGTATTTCAGGGTAATATATGCTAAAATTGTTCTTTTCTGCTAAACTCTGAGGGTAAGCAAAAGTACCCTTGAGATTTTTTAGGGTATGCTATTTTACCCTTTTTTACCTCTGGCGGAAACCCTGTATGCTGTCCTGAAACTTGGGATTTTTCTTGTTCATTTTTTTGAAAAATCTTTAAAAGAAATTTCTTCCCAAAACAGCGAAGCCAATTGCTTTGAAATTGCACAGGTACATTTGTGGGGACCCCAGATCTTAATTTGTTCAAGAGGTGGCGCTGTGATTTTTTTCTATGCATTTATAAATTTTTTGTGTGTTTTGCTATTTTCGACTTCATATCTAAAATTGTCCCTCAGATTGTGAAGCTGGGGAAATGTAGCTTAGGGAAGGGTTAAACAAACTTGTTCACTAGGTGGTGATACTCTGCATCCCTGATTTTTAACAATTTGCGTTGTTGATTACTAAGCAAGTCAAGGAGATTGAAATCCACATTTTCGACTTTTTCTTCAAAACTGTCAACAAGACCCACTTCGAACTTCGTGGGGATGTAGCTTGAGTGGGTTTCTGCCAATGTTTATCCAAATGGTCATGCTCCAATGATTTTTTGTAGGAATTTTCTTGTTCATTTTTCAGAAAAAATCTTTTAAATTTTTTTCAAAAGCAGCCAAGTCAATTGCTTTGAAATTGCATATGACAATGAATTCTGGGGATCTCTAGACCTTGATTTATTCAGTTGGTTGTGCTGCAATTATTTTTCACGTTTAAAGAATTTGTGTGTTTTCATTTTTCTTGACTTTATTTCTCAAACTGTAAGTTGGATCTTCTTCAGATATATTGGGAATGTAAGTGAACTTGATCTCCACCAAATTTGTTTACCTCATGGTGGTGCTCTCATTTTCTGATTTTTGCACCAAATTGTCAAACCCAGGAAAAATCTGTAAGGGGATATGCTCATGGTAGCAACAGTGTTGATGGTCTTAAACAAAAGTGACCTTGAAATCATGCTGAAGTTCCCAGGACCACTTCAGTCTGTGCTTGTAAGGTCAGCTTGTACAGGACTATGACAGTCCTTTAGTTGCACTGTAAGTAGCTTCAGTGATTATTAGGCCTTTAAGTAGCTTTAAAACTTTGTGAGCTTTTTGTATTAAATTTGTGATGCATGAAACTTCAGTTTTATGCTCTGTCCCCAGGTGACAGCACTAGCTGTGTGTCTGAAAACTTATAAGTAGAATGACTATTTGTCGACAGATGTCAGCACCATGTAGCTTTACCTTTTGATAAAGTTGCAAACTGCATTATATCTCCAGGTCCCAAAACTGAAAGGGAACCTGGTTGCTCAGGGTAGTGTCTCCAGTGTGCATGGAACATGTGGGATATTTGCATTTTGCATGTGAAAAAAAAAAAAAAAAAGAAAAAATAAAAATAATTGATATGTTTGTAGTTCCTTAGGGTTTAAAATAATATTTTTTTTTTGCTGTTCCCTGTCTGCAGTGACATGTAGGATATTTGCATTTTACAGGTGAAAAGAGCCTTAATTATGCTGCCCCCCCCACCCACCGGAGGAGGGGCATATAGTAATTGCTTTTTCCGTGTGCATGTGCTGGGTCACAATGACATATTCTTGTAAAATCATATCCAGGCTATAATTCCATTACCATGTAAGTTAGAGCAATGAAACTTAAGACACAGATGCATCTACACATAAGGGTGTGTCATGTACCAAAAGTAGGTCACTAGGTCAAGTGTCTGGGTCACAGTGACATATCCTTATAAAATCTTGTCCGAGTTGTAATTCCTTTACTATTTAACTTAGTTTCATGAAACTTCACACACATATATCTTGACCTAAAAGTGTGTCATAAAACAAAAGTAGGTCACTAAGTCAACTGATTGGGTCACAGTGATACAATCATGTAAAACTACATAACACTTCATGTCCAGGCTATAATTCTGTTGTCTTTCAAATTAGATTTATCAAACTTTACACACAGATGCATCTAAACGTAAGGGTGTGTCATGAACCAAAAGTAGGTTGCTAGGTCAAGTATCTGGGTAACAGTGACCTTTCCTTCTAAAATCATGTCTGCGCAATTATCCCTTTACTATTGAACTTAGTTCCTTCAGACTTGACATACACATATATCTTGACCTAAACTTCTGTCATAAAATAAAAGTAGGTCACTACGTCAAGTGTCTGGGTCGCTACTATTCATGTCTGTGTCTGGGTCTCTACTATTCATGTCTGGGCTGTAATTCACTTGTCCTTCAACTTAGATAATGAAACTTTACACACATTTGCATCTGGACATAAGAGTGTGTCATGTACCAAAAGTAGGTCACTAGGTCCAGTATCTGGGTCATAGTGACAAATTCTTGTTAAATTGTGTTCAGGCTATAATTCCTTTACTATGTAACTTAGATGAATAAAACTTTACACACAGATGCATTTATACATATTCATATGTCATGCACCAAAACTCGGTCATTAAGTCAAGTATCTGGGTCACAGCAACGTATCCTTGTAAAATTGCATCTGGGCTATTATTTCTTTACCATTGAACTTAGTTTCATGAAACTTAACACACACATATATCTTGACCTAAGGGTGTGTCATAAAACAATTTTAAGTAGGTCACTAGGTCAAGTATCTGGTCTACACTGTTCATGTCCAGGCTATAACTCACTTGTCCTACTAGATTGATGAAACTGAACACACAGGTGCATTTCCACATAAGTGTGTGGCATGTACCAAAAATAGGTCACTAGGTCAAATATCTGGGTCACAGTGACATATTCGTGTAAAATCATGTCTTCGCTATAATTCCTTTACTGTTTAACTTAGTTGCATGAAACTTCATATACACTTATATTACTTGACCTAAAGGTGTGTCATGAAACAAAAGTGGGCCACTAGGTCAAGTATCTGGGTCATGGTGATACATTCATGTAAGACTAATTCACACTTCATGCCCAGGCTGTCATTCTGTTGTCCTTTTACTTAGAATCATGAAACTTTACAGTCTTGTGTATCTGGACACAAGACTGTGTCATGCATAAAAGCTGGTCACTAGGTCAAGTATCTGGGTCACAGTGATTGTCTGTTTTAATTTACTGCAGTCATTCCAAAATGAGATCTGTGATTAATAAGGTTAGAAATGAGGCGGGGGGGGGGGGGGGGGCATGAATCCAGTATGTGAGGATTGAAAAAAAAACTTTTGGACCCTCTGGACCTTAAGAGCTGATATATTGGCTCTAGATACATTGAGTTGCAAAATACTTAGGCTCCAAAGGGTTAAGATTTATATTGCATTTTGTTGTTGCTGTTGTTGACTCTCTGCATTGATATGTAGCTATGTGCCTTTTGTGTCTAACATGGAGATATAGGATAGAATGGAATGTCAGGTGCATATCAGATGAAACATTGGAGTTCACATACACAAGTACATGTAGGGCTGTCCATGTATGTATTGTATACATGTGTACAGTTGAAGCTTTTCTTGTGGCCACCACATGATGATGTACTTCTCTGTGAAAAATGATCATCATTGGCTGACTCGTTTGCTTTCAATTTGGCCCTTGTTATTGTGACCTAGGCTGTCTTTAGAGATCACCTTCATGTGGTCCCAGCACAGTTGTAAATAACAAGTTTTGCCGTAAGCTATGAACATGTCTGGCCAATGACATATTTGTAATCAAATCAGAGGTTTAATTCTCAGTGTCTTAGTACAAACAAAGACATAAATTTTTTTCAAGACTTCTTTATTTACGTCTGTGTGCTGACACAGACATGCTGTTTTCAAGGATTTTTTATTTATTTTTATGTCAGTGTGCAACACATTCTCTTTTTCCTTCCTTCCTTCCCTCTTCCTTCCTTCCTTCCTTCCTTCCTTCCTTCCTTCCTTCCCTCCCTCCCTCCCTCCCTCCCTCCTTCCTTCCTTCCATCCTTTCTTCCTCCCTCCCTCCCTTTGCTTGTTTAAGTAAAATTTTTAAAAAAATAAATAAATAAAAAAATCAAACAAGTTTTCATTGTTGATAACAATGGCAATGTTCTGATAGCATTAAACTTAACAACTTGAATGAAAACATTATATAGACATGTGGGTAAAATTTATCCCACATTGATGATGACACGGTGAACAATATATTTGTCAAAGCACACAACCCACTTAAAGCCAATTATGCTGCTGGCATGTTTGTTTCGACGGTGGTACAGTACAGGCTTGAATGAATCGCGTGACTATTTGCTCTATCTGCAGAGAGACTCAAACTGCACAGTCAAAAGCAACCAGAGTTGAGTTTAATAAGATATGATACAGAATGTCTCTAATGAGTCTCTATGCAGGTAGAATACCTATTACAGTTGTAGATACATTAGAAGTGGCTCACAATTTAATACAATACGATAGCAATGTTTTAAATGTCAGTACATGCATTCATTTATGATGCTTAACACAATGAAGTTGCCTATAAATTAATTAGGTCTATTTAGAGTATGACATTTGTCTCATGCATGTGGTACATTATAACATAGTGTTTTGAACATGTGTGATACCAGAATAACATTTGAGCATTTTAGATGTTTAGTTGTTCTCTCTGGACATTTTAGCACATTAGATGGTTAATAATAATTGTTTACTCAAGACATTGAGCATTTTGGTTGTTTTATGTTCTCTCGATCAAGACACTATGTGAACAAAATGGATCTTACGGGACATATCTTACCAAAAGAGTAAAATCCCCTTCTGTTATATACCAATTGTCAATGAAATTTCCCAGACATTGCTATTAGACAAGAATAGGTAATACCTGTGGTGTGCATGGAACATTTAAAACTATTATCAAACTGGATAACTCCTACACAGTATCAAAAAAGTATAGACCCATATCTTTTACATGGATTGCGAAGCAGGTCAAGCCTATATTAATCACTCTCCATGGCACAGATGGTGGCGTAACTTTCCTACCCAATTGTTCGGTGGAGGAAACCAGACGACACTAGAAAACCACTGTGCACAGTCAGAATGGTAGGAACTCTTTCCACTTGCATCCCCGGCCATGAATCGAACCAGTGCCACGGAGGTGAAAGGCAAGCATGAAGATAACAGTATCATTTTGTCTCCTGGAGGGCGAGAAAATGTGAGGGCGCCTTTCTAGCGTGGCAGTAACAGATAAGCTGATTAGCCCCCTAAACTGTGTTGCCTATCGTCTAGAGAACTCCCAAAGTCATTAAAACGCCTTTGTAATTTTTATACCAGCATTTATTGGGTTTAATCTCTTACTTTTCCATGCTTTCAACAAATGTGTCAGTGCTGATAGACCTGGAAAGCAGAGCATGCCAAAATTGATTACACTTAACAGAACTATTGAACAGAGCTTTATTTTATTATGTGCACTTTGGGTTTGTTTTTTTGTTTTTGTTTTTGTTTTTTTGGCCAGGCGATAGGTGGGAAGGTTGCATATGTAAGACCCAGGCATTGTGTGGTTAAAATGTTAAAAAGTATTTTCTGATGTGGACATCCGAACGTCCATGTGGCATTCTTTTGGTTTTCAGTTGCCAAACAGAACAATGCCACCCGTCAACCATACTTAACGGCCTGTCATGTGGCTGCAGGTAGCAACGGCCCATGGCAAAAGGAGAGTGGTATCAGGGCGGCAATGTGAAATAAGGCGATATGCCAAAAGTATGTTTGTGGGCACGGATAAGATGAAGACATGCTAACATATCATAGCCTTAGTGGTTTACTTTATAGTTATCTTGCTTGTTTAAAGTTCTAATGAAGGGAGACTTTAAATGTTCAAGAGGAGCGGGAATCGTCAGACGATGTCCCTTCAAACTTGAAAGGCTGTGCCGCGATGGATTACCCCAGTGGTCCTTCACATCAAAAACAGGCGGGGGAAAAGATGGCACCTTAATCAACAATACCCACGTACATAATAATATTTTATCGAAAACCAGGATGAGGAAATAAAAGTACAAATAAACACATCAAAATAAGCATAAACGTGAACAGCAGAGAAAAAAACAAAATAGCGTTACAAAACTCAGGTTGGAAAGAGAAATGAAACTCATTGAGGAAATAACAACAAAATAATGACAAGCTAACTAAATAAAGTGTACAGACAAGTCTAACAAGCTAACTACATAAATTATACATATAGGAGTAAATACAATAAAATACTATCCCTAAAAACGGGATGAAGAGGTAGGGGGGCAGAAGACCAAACCGGCCATCCGTGCACTGACCACGAGCGGCCGTGGGCTGCCTCACCGAAGCAAGGCAACACAACTTTCGATACCAGGCTTGAGGTCACGGGGCCCGAAGGGACGCCTCCATGACGTCACACTTTTGAAACCAGACTGTCGCTCTCGCCGTTTGACAGATCACTGAATAATGTTTTCTGTACTTCAAAGGCTCTTTTATCCATGTGATTGGCCAAGAATTGATTGACAACCTCCCCAAATGTTAAGGGACGATGTTTACTACGTTTTGTACAAATATCAGCTCAACTGGAGCAAATGGTATTGTTTCAGAGGCTAATGATCAACATTAAAGGCCTTTGAAGCTTGTTTTCTCAGAAAGGATAATAGGACGAGAACCCCAGGTAAGAATGTTTATTCCAAGAAAACGGCTCGGCGAAATTTAATCCGTTTAACGGCTTTTGATTCTGTAATGTCTGAATTACAAAAACGATTTAGCGATTTTCTAAATTTTGCTTCGTTCTTTTTCTATGAAATGAAGAAAATGAACATCCTGAAAATCAAAGGGAAAATTGAAACGTCTAACTTTGAAGATGGATAACAGAAAAGCGAAACCAAACATGAAAAATCGCAGGATCGTTTTTTCCCCCCAATATGTCAGGATTAAGATGCAAGTGTAATTATGATTTTATCACAAATAATTAGTGACTTATATTGACATTTATGGGGTGGATGCTTTGTGGTCAACTTTCAATTGTTTATTCAACAATTAACATCACAGACACCCAAATACGGGACATATAAATTCTTTGGAGTATTACGAGTACACACATATATGATATGTTATCCTAACGCGAATACATTTTGAGCTAGGATTGACTAAAGTGGAATTTATTTTTGGTGTCTTACCTGTCCTTAAACAGTGCTTTGTCCTGGTCCCCATGCTGTCAACCTTGTTGAAAATGGCATTCACACACTTGTAGACCTGTTTGCATTATACATGTACCCAATGAACCATGAACAAAACTTATAGATTTTTTTATTTATGGTGATTAGGGCATTTGAAAAGTGAAAGTGTCAAATATCTTCAAAACTACTGTAGGTGGAAATGTAATTCTTCAAGATCCACCTGAATGTGCTGTAGGTATATCCAATGAACCACAGCAAAAGGTAGAATTTTTATTTAATGCTTATTAGGGACACTGGAAAATGTTAGTGTTGAATATATTTTCAAAACAAGTGCCAGTATATATAGGTGGGTGCATGGTTGGCAGAGCTGCAACATGCTTGCCTTTCACCTCTGCGGCCCTGGTTCAATTCACGGCCGGGGAAGCAAGAGTAAAGAGTTCCTACCACTCTGACTGTGCATGGTGGTTTTCTCTGAGTCCTTCAGTTTCCTCCACCAAACAAGTAGGTAGGAAAGTGTACACCACCATCTGTGCCATGGAGAGTGATTAATATAGGCTTGGCCTGCTTCGCAATCCATGTAAAAGATATGGGTCTATACTTTTTTATATATATATAGAGAGAGAGATAGAAGCACCAATTGCCAACTTTAATTTAAAGTTCATGCTCTAGGTACATCCAATGAGCTATAAACAAACGTTGCAGAACTTTAGTTTGTGCCAGTTGGGGACACTTGAGCAATTCAAATGGCGAATATGTTCAAAAGCTTTTAGCTAGAGGAGTCATTCCAAGGTACATCCTATGGACAGTAAATAAGAAGTAGGAGTTCAACATATGTTAATCTGTCTAAGTTTGAATATCTTCAAAATTATTAGAGATAAGCTATCAGTCCAACTTCAATTCCCATGCAAAATTAATACTTTATTTCAGTTGTATTATGTGTCATTTTCATGTTGTGTTATAGGTACAGCATACAGACACCAAGTCAATATTGTCAATACAAGCACACACAGAGATTTGCTTTGAAATACATGTACATGTAAATCTATCTGTGTGACTTCAAAATGGGTTATTTGAGGGCTGAGATCACCAAGACATACCTCAAAACTTTCTGGAAACTGAAAGTGTACAAGATCTTTATTTGAAATTTAGTGGGGTATATGGGCTGCCAGGTCGATAAGTGGGCCACCAAGTCCCTGTAAGGGGCCCTAGATTAAATATGGATCAAGCCCCATGTAACTTGTTAAATGTTGTCCCAAGTTTCAAATATTAAAGTGGACAATATTACTGTTTGTAGTGTTTAGCATGGTTAAAAACTATGCCAGCGTACAAGAGAAATTGAAAAGCTACAAGGTATAGTAAGTAATATATACATGGAGTTTTTGTACAGTTACACTTCCATAAGAGCAAAGAGAAAGCAACCTATACCATGGAGACAGGAACAGTGTTTGTCCTTAAGACAACATGTATCATAGTGGATGAACAGTGTATGTCTCCTTAAGAACTGGTTATTTAGCATCTTTAAAGGTGCAAGGGAGAGGGAGAGATGTTTTGAATGTACACAGTTGACATGTTTTCTTTCCTGTAATTCTAGAATTCATTTGGCACTGCTGGTTCTACCAGTGTAGGCTGATATACTTTGTGGAATTACTGTTGCATATCAAAGGTATAAACCTGCAGTGGCTTAAAAAGTTAAATATTTGGAATGAGTGTTATGAATTAGTTAAATTTCACCCAGTAAACAGAAGCTATCATGTGAACTAATACAGAAAGACAATATTTGAATGACTGTGTAGCCCAAAGCATGGTAATGTGTAATATCTGCTTCAGTTTGCCACGGGACTTTTTAGGTGTATAATGCACTTAAATAGGTAGTATGGGGAAACCTGACCACAGAGACCACCTGTAGAAATGACCAGATAGTGGTACCTCTGTCAGAACATGTGGTCTTGTGCAAGACCTATACATAACATACATTTTACAAAGCAAGATATGAAGTTTGGAGGAGTGGTCTTTTGAGATGGATATTTTGTGTTTTGTTGGCAGAAGGGCCACTGTCATTTCGAAAGGGTAGCTTGTGTCAACATGTATTTAGTACAAGGACCCATGATTTTTAAGACACTAGCTTGTCTTTGTATTTGGTACAAGGAACACTATCTTCTAGGACAGGGTAGCTTGTGTTTATTTTTATACAAGGACCAGACTGTGTGTTTTTTTATGCCTGGATTGCTTGTCTTGGTATTTGGTACAAGGACCACTATCTCCTGAGATAGGGTAGCTTGATTATCTTTGAATTGTTATGATTCTTTAGACATCTTTGATAGTGTGACACAACCGGTAAGTTCTGAGGATCAGAACATGGAGAAGGCAGCATGACATTTGTAAACCTTATCTCAGGGCAGGGGACAGAAAAAAACAACTCATGTTTCACACCAAGCAAAAAGTGAAATTGCCAGGCAGAGCTCGATCCTGTTCCTTTTGGGCCACTATAAAGTCTTACCTCAATATAAATCAAAATGCAAACTTCTTTAAAACCTGTGTGAAATTATGATTAGCTGATTAAAGCATTAAAAGTGAAGTTGTTGCTGGTAGGAGCGGGTTACAGTCCCTGTGTCCATGCATACCTTTAGTGCCAAGCACTGGCAAGCAGGTCACTCTTGTATATATTAATGGGCGGAGACTGGGGTGAAGTTGACATATGTAATGTGACTACAAGGAATTACATACTGATCACAGTCTTGGTTACATTCAGAGGGTGCTGCATGACCTCAAACAGTCAAGCATGTATAAAAAAATGCTGTGGGATCAGGGTCTATTGGAAAGAACAGGCATCACTGTTAAGTCATGCAACGTACAATTTATTACGTTACTCAACAGTATAGTGCCTTTAAAGTCATTTGTTTTCCTTGTTTCAGAATATTTGAACATGGGAACAGGTGCATTATTAATAATTCATGACATAAGGTACTAAGTTGAAAAACATGAATCAAATGGCTGTTCATATGGTGTACCTTGTTTGGCCAGATAAATTGAACACAAATTTGATTGTGCTTCATCAATAAAAGTTTGCAGAAGATGGACTGACAATATGCTTACGATTGGTATTCAGGTTTCACCTAAGGTTTCAGAGAATTGATTGGTCTGATCAATAGTGATCTGCTCTACTTTGTTTACCTCTATATTCCCTACTCAAGCTATAAATTGAGCTTAGCCAACTGATTTTTTCAGCAGTGTTGATCCCAGCAAGCTTTGCTGGCCTTGGATCTGTTTTGCCATGTTCCAGCAGTGACTTAGTGGAAAAGCCCTTCAACACACAAGTGTATTTGCGGTCCACTTGCGTTGGGCTGGATTAGTGGCCAGAGCATTTACAACCACCAAAACTGTCAATGCACCCACTCTCAATATGGTATAATCTGTGCCGGTGACCAGACTTCTCTGATTGGCTGATTGCTGGGTTTTGTTTTGGCGGTTTCTATATATTCGATCGTGCCAGAAATGCTTGTGGAAGGATGGGATATAGTTTAGCGATAAAGGTGGGAGTTGAACGGAATGGAGAGGTGCAGGACAGTGTGGCTAGGGGAAGTCAGCTTATCATTCTGGGATGGTTTCCAGGTTCACAAGGAGAGTGACGGTAGGGCCGTATACCATGATATACTGTAACATTAGCTTTTAGTCTGGCTGCCATTATGATGTAACCTGTATGTACAAGTTGAACTTAGTAGCAAGGTCAGTGATCAGGTACTGTACCTGTGTATTGTGGTATGAAGGGGCAAAGTAACATTCTGCCGTCACAATGAAAGTCGTACAATGATGCATGTGCATGTATTTGTGTACATGTATGTGGTGTACAAGAAGGTACGTGTACATACAAATTGATTTGTTAAGTGTCATTGTCATAGATCCTTTAAAAAAACCCAGTCACATCTATTTCTTTAATTTAACAGTCTTTTAGTGCACAGAATGGAATGTCTGAGAATAGTATTCCATCACTGGAGGGTATGAATTGGTGGACAACTTTTCTACAACTTTCAGAGATTTCTCACAAACAAGCAAAAAAAAGAAAAAGAAAAAAGAAAAAATAATAAAAAATGAAAAATAAATAAATACAAAAGTCAGTAAAGTGACATGCACATTTTACATTTACTAGTGCACACTACTCATACAAGTCATCAATGCACAATTCAGTTACCCTTATTACTTCTGACCTACTCTGAATTGCTTGATTTTCATGCTTACATTAAATTTCAGAATTTAAAAAAAAACAGTGTACAATGGTCCTCTAATTTAGGCTGTCCATACAACAATAGAAAAGTGGCCTCATAAGAGGAGTGGCAATACAATAGAACTGGAAATTTAGGATGATGGCCTGATGGGGTGGAGGGACTTGGCAAGAGGGGCCTTTTTAGAGGGAGACAACTACATGTATACCACAAAATATTAGACTGATTTGTAGTTCCTCATAAATCATCTGGAAACAGTCAATTTTGTTTTGAAGTGTGTATACTTTAAAACATGGGGAGTTAAACTTCTCACTCATGTCTGTCCCCAAACTTTTGCTTGTGAGCAGGATACGTTCCACAGTTTTTGAGATAATAATCCCATATAACTTTGAGGACTTATCGAGTGTATGAAAATCTAGGTTGAGTTTGCTATTGGTGTTAGCACCCATAGCATTACATAATTTATGGGTCAAAATGTGAAAGTCTTGTGACCACTCTAGCATCCTTAATTTGTTACAGATCTTCGTGAAATTAAGGGGGATTGTGGCAGACGTCAAAATCTCGGTTGCATATGATACTGGTGGTACCACTTATAATTTGACGAAAATTATGAGCCAAAATGTGTTGAAAGATATCAAATGCCATATATCAAAAAGTAATTGAATTAGACATGCCAAATTTATAAGATATATAGACCATGTCCATTGCTTAATATGTTATATAAGATCAGTGACCTTGGCCTATTTTTGCTAGGTCACCAGACCTGGAAAGTTGAAAGAGGTGATTTTGTAATGGCGGGATGCAGCTTGGACATTGATTGCAAAGAGAACTGAGCGTCAAGATCAAAACTGGACTTGAGTACATACTTAGTATATAAATTGTACTTGATGACCTACTTTTTGGGTCACCATGACCCAATGATTATAGACTTTGGTGCTTGTCCAAGTTTATTGTTGTTGTTTTTTTTTCTCAATAACTCCAAAAGTTATTACCCAATTTGAATATACAGGCCTATACAGAAAGCTGGAGGCAGGGTGCACATTTCGAATGGTATTTTTTTTTTTAAATCTGAGTTAAAGGTCAAAGTCAAGGTCAAAGTCAAATGGCCAGTTGGAGTATAGGGATCATCTTATGAATGCTCTGGACCTTAAGTTTTGGAGTTAGGCACATATTACTTTTAGGACTTATAAAGTGTATGAAAGTCTATGTTGACATCAATGTTGGTGGCACCACCTTCGGTGTTATGTAATATATGGGTCAAAATGTGAAAAACTTGTGACCAGTCCTGCATCCTTAGTTTTTTCAGGGACGTGCTATCGATGGACTGTCAACGGGAGCGCTAATTCCTTTAGTGGTCAACTGGGCACGATGACTACAAAGTGTGTTCAGTAGCGCCGCTCAAGTTAATCCCCCCTGCTCAGTCCGATTGTTGTTCCATCTAAGTTTCCATGTTCGGTTGTATCGGGTTACTTACATCGGGTGTGCTATTGTACCAAGTTAAAAAACGGAGAGTTTTGTGTGTGCGCAACCAGTCTCATCGTTTGAATCAGAACCGTGCGAGTCCATCGATGTGTTTTTCGTTGAAATCGGCCGATAAAAGGGCTAGTTTTTGCATTTTTTCTGTCCAAAATGATGCAAAGTTAGACAACTTGCGTGCATAATAACTCCTTACGCCGTAATCAGCAATAAAAAATGTAGTTTAAATGGATAGTGTATGCCGGTAGGATCATGATGGTGGTTTCATTTCTTGTAGCTGAGTCCGGCGTAACGCTAAATTTTGACTTTAAAATGTGGAACACGGTGAAAAATTTTGCACATTTCAGTCGGTGACGCGATTATTCTCGCCTTTCGCGTGACCTGGCCCACGAGACGGCCAGCGCGGACCGTGGAGTTGTGTTTGTTCAGCACTGAAGGTGCTCGCTCAAACACCCGATCACTTGAGCAGCGGCAACATAGATGGTACAAAGGGGGTCCCGCCGTTGGTCCACGAGACGGCCAGCGCGGACCGTGGAGTTGTGTTTGTTCAGCACTGAAGGTGCTCGCTCAAACACCCGATCACTTGAGCAGCGGCAACATAGATGGTACAAAGGGGGTCCCGCCGTTGGTAGTCCATCTATAGCAAGTCCCTGGTTTTTTATATCCTTAGTTTTTCATAGATCTTCATGAACTTTAGTGGGATTGTGCAGGAGGTCAAAATCTCAGTTGGTTTTGATACTGGTGGTGCCACCTTTAATTTGCCAGAAGTTATGAGTTAAAATGTCTTCGAAGATATAAAATTCCATATGTCAAAAAAAAAAAAAAAAGGATTATATTCATGCCTAATTGTTAGGATATATAGATCATGTCTAGTAATATATTATGTAATATCGGTGACCTTGAACTATTTTTGTTAGATCACCAGACTTGTAAAGTTGAAAGGGGTAATTTTGTAATGACAGTAAGTAGCTTGGACATCAATGGCAAAGAGAATTGAGGGTCCAGATCAAAATTGCACCTGAGTAAATTGTACATAAAACTGTACTTGGTGACCTACTTTTTGGGTCACCTTGGCCAAAGGATTGTGTGATCTTGACCTATTTTAAGCACTTAAGAAAAGGACATCTTGAAATTCAATACTTTGATAAAGAATAATCCAAATGTACCCAAATGTGTTTCTTGTGGAAGTTCGATACTGCAAAATATGGATCACCTTGATTAATGTTTTATAATTTATATTTGTTGTATGTATATATATATATATATATACACACATACACATACACACACACACACAATAAAATATACAATATATACAATAAAACCTGTCTGAGTGCACACCTAAAACAGGCAATTTTTACATTATTATTATCATTATTATTATTATTATTATCTGCTTCTTTCTTTCTTTCTTTCTCGTTCTTTCTTTCCTTCCTTCCTTCCTCCCTTCCTCCCTCCCTCCCTCCCCTTCTTTCTTTCTTTCTTTCTTTCTTTCTTTCTTTCTTTCTTTCTTTCTTTCTTTCTTTCTTTCTTTCTTTCTTTCTTTCTTTCTTTCTTTCTTTCTTTACCAGCAAATATTATTAACAAGCATGTGAGATATTAGATATTTAGCAGATTTCTGGTATTTTAGCACCTGATATCAGCTAAATTAATCATATATTTCCTTCATATTTCATATTAGTTCGGCTGTTTTGACCCTCTATTTTTCCATGATTTGGAGGTAGCTAGATTTGGGCAATTTTCTGATATTTTTCTAACTGGCCTCTCACATGCTTGATTAAAGATTTTTGTCATGGTTCAGAACAGTTGCAGGCAGATTCAAATGATCCCACATTCTACCTAGAGATACATGTAGTCTGGGCCACTTGCCATGCAGAAAAATGTTATCCTCCTTCATGCCAACTGTTGGCATCATCCATAGGATCAAAGATAGTGCCTGTTTGTGTCCACTATGAATGTTCCCCATATAAATGGCTGAACTAAAATGTCCTTGAGTTACAGTAGTGATAGCAAGGTGTACTGATAGACACAGGTAGGGAGTTTGGAATGTATGCTTTTCCGGATAAATCCACACTGTTTATGGTTTACCAGTCAATGCTTCATCCTGGGGTTACGTGTGCAGTTTGATGGGTCAAACTGTAACCCTGCTTCATAGAGATATGGTTTGGTAGGCTTACAGCTGGCTGGGCTTACAGTTTGACCAGGAGTCCTGTGTATTTATTGGTCATGATATGAGTTAGTACCTGCTCAAATTAAAAAGAAAAAATCTTTCTGTTTCACTACTGTAAATTGCTTTAATTTCGCTGTACTCTTATTTTTGCTTATTTCACTGATGGCACTAAACCGTGAAAATAAAAACACAGTGAAATAGTATTTCAACTCTGTTTGAATAGGAGTAATGTCCAGAACAGTGAAATTAAAACTGCAGTGAAATGTAAAAATACAAAAACCATGAAAATTAATCTCACAAAAATAAAGCAATTTACAGTATGTCTCTCACTTGGCTAAATTTGGGTCTATGAAAGCAGTGAAATTTGTCAGTTGAGACAAGATACATTTATACTTTTGAGTAAAACATGTATGAGATAGAATTTACAGTCAATCATGTCTCATAAGATTGGGGTCACATACAGGAGAGGTTTGGCTGTACAGTGAAAATAGGCTCATGATTTACTGTATGGTGACACGTCTCCATAGAGAAAGTATTGACCAGTTGTAGTTGACTTAGAGGGCAGATTATATTGCAAGTACAGTGAAACTTGTCTCATGAAGTGGCAGATCTGTCTCAGATAGGCTAGATGTGGAGTTGAATAAAACTCCTTTCCCCTGCAGCTATACTTGGGTGAATAGTATTGTCATCATGTTGTTATCCTTACATCCACAATTAATTTCAATATGATAATTTAAGAATGGATAGAGGTACCTCAACCAAATTTGGTGTGTTTGCCCCTCTTATGGAGTTATCACAGGATTGCGTATTAGTGACTTTGACTTCATTTCAAGGTCACAGGTGTCAAATATATTAATTTCTTGCCAAATTGAGTATCACTGCAATAACTTAAGAATAGAAAGACCTGCCCCAACCACATTTGGTGTGTGGGTTGATCCTTTTTAATATATGGTGTACTCAGATGAGATTGCCTATGAGTGACCTTGACCTGTGTCAAGATCACAGGGGTTAACTTTGTAAACTTCATGCTATGTGCAGTGGCCGCATGGTAACAGTGGAAAGAGCTGTGGCTGAGGAGTTTAGGGCATTGCCTGCTACTTTGTTGGAAAACAGTTTTGAATGTGCTATCTGGAAAACTTGAACAAAAATGCAGAACAAATTATACTTGGTCAGGATGTTGTTTCTGTTGATGTTGTCTCTTACAAACTTCACCAGAATGGTTTCTTGGTAAAAACAAGATTCATATTTAAAAAAAAAAAAAAAAACAAAAAAAACAAGGGAAAACAGAAGAAAGGTAATAGGCAAAGTAAACGTGTGAACCCTTGTGAATATGACCTTTCAAGATGAGTTTCACCATATGGCTTGTCTTAACACAACTCTAGCCACACATTTGTGCAGACTAACACCTGTTTAATGCCAGACCTTCTGCCAGCCAGCAATGGCCTCATAGCTTTTCATGAGATGTGATCGGTACAGCTGACACTTAAGACTACACCATCTCTTGCAAGTGTAAGTTCCAGTATCTCTGGGAAATATCTATTTCAGGATGTCAAGATGCGAGTTGCAAGACTGCCTCAAAATAATTTGTTGCAATCTTCCCATGAAGCACAATATGTGTATCAAATAAACATATCCAAATTAAAAGAGAAGATTGTGAGCGAACAATTGATCTAGCAGCAGTACAATGTACGCACTTTGTATCTTCTTTCAGCTGATTCATACAAGAACGCTTTACATGTCTATATACTTATGACTGTTGCTAAATATGTCTGTACTTTTACTGTTTTCTGCTGCTGTCCATCTCCAGGGGCTCTCCGAACTGGCAAAATCATTGGTACTCTTACTTTATAGTGTCCATAGGAATGTGCACATTAGCCATATCACGAGTGTGTCTATGTGTCTGTGATTAACCCTTTCCTCCTTGAGTTAAGACTGAGTCAACAGCGTTCCATGCCAAGGAAAGCTGTTGACCTGGGGCATGTGGTCTTGATAGTCTCATGTACAATTCTCAGTCAAATTGTTTTTTATCACTCTCGAAATTTATTTAAAACGTTGAGGCAGACATCATTTAACTACCAGCCAGTTTTGGCTGGTTTAAGGGGAGAAAGGGTTAAGCTGATTATAAGTGTATTTATGTTTCTTTGGCAGGATCATTGATGACCAGGCACTGTGTATGATCATGTTGTGTGACTTTACCTTCCAGCGTTTTGATAACATGGAAGCACATAGCAGAAATTTGAAAACGAAAAAAGAAGAAAAAAAAAAACCAAACCCTCAGTAGATGCAGTATAGATAAATTAAATACTGTGTTCATCCTAATTAGTGTACAGTGTACTATTTTTCTTTTTTTTGTTTTTAATTTTGTCCTCAGTTTTGATATTGTATTACTGCAAACATTTCCAGTTAAATACATGTGATGCTGATTGAATTGTGTGTTTGGCATCTTTCAAACCTGTTTCCAAATATTAATACTTTGCTGCGGATATGTCCCAGGAAGCCAAAACATTAGAGGGTGCTAATTAGAATACAGACACCCAATAGGATGAACATGGTATGGAATAGACTTACCATGGTTAATTGCAGTACTATACAGTATGTTGTCTACACAGTGTTGTCTCCACTGCACAATGTGGCCTGCATGTAGAGCAGTGATTGCACATTTGTATTGTATCTCATTTCATTCATGTCATAAATGGAAATAAAAAAGTGAACAGACAGGAAAGCTGTCTTTCAGTGCAAGTTTTGATTGTTTAAAATCATTGCAAAACAGAATTACAGGTTTCTGTTGAGTGCCTAAAATGTAAATAATTTGACAGTAAAACTGGTTTAACTCATTCCATACTATGGTCACAGGTCTTGGTCAGTGGTTCTGGCACTGCCTGGCAAGTCATGCTGCAGCTGCCCCTGTGGCTGCAGGCGGTGCCAGAACCACTTACTTAAGACTATAGGCATGTTGGTACTTGAACAGAAGCTCTTTTCACGAAGAATTTAAATATGCAATTGTTGTTTTAAATCTGGGTAACTATACGGAAAAATCAGGGACTAGTATGGAATGAGTTAAAGAAGCTAGTACACGTACATACCTTGCATTCACAAGTATCTCATTTCATTCATGTCATAAATGGAAATAAAAAAGTGAACAGACAGGAAAGCTGTCTTTCAGTGCAAGTTTTGATTGTCTAAAATCGTTGCAAAACAGAATTACAGGTTTCTGTTGAGTGCCTGAAATGTAAATGATTTGCCAGTCAAACTGGTTTAAAGAATCTAGTACATACCTTGAATTCACAAGTGTGCTGCACCAGCTGCCCAGATTTATAGGGCTGGCATGTCACCATCACGGCCCATGACATATATAATGTATGCCTACCAGTGTTCTGACTATTTCAGTTTTACATGTAAAACAGTTTACTAAACATAATGCACAAATGGACTGAACCTTTTAGTGCTCAGCATAATAGCCATTGTATAATAAACCCACATATTATTCATTATGGCATAAAAAGTGCATGTGAGCTTATGTGTGAACACTGCATGGGCCATAAAATACTCTTGGTACTTAAAATTATCAAAATTATCAATACCTATTTTATTACTTATATCAACCATGGCATGTTATGTTGTTCAGTATACTTTTTATAGTTGATATACAAATGTTTGAATGCTTCAATCTGTTTTTGGTACCACTCAAAATCTGGGTTCTATAGTTTAGCTATACAAGAATACCATACATGTATACAGTGTTGGACCAGCATACCCAAAGTAAGGCATTCATGATGATGTTTTGTTACAGCATTGTCAGTATGAAACAAATGATCTTTAAACTTTGCTCAAAACTGTATTTAATATTGACAAAGTAGATTGTGGTATATCGCATGGGTTACTTTGTCAATGTAAAACAGCTTACACCATGAAGTACTTCATGTTGTCATACTCAACATGTCCTGACCCTCTTAGATGTGACACAGAACAAAGTTACTTCCTGGTGTCCAGCCTCTCCAATTCCCATGTGACATATACTTGGTTCTAGTGTCAAAATCTATGTTACTAGAATGTAATGTTATAATGTAATCACGGCATATCACTGGCGATTTTTTCCCTGCTTAAACACAGTTCTCATTTTCTTCTAACTATTTTTTTCTTTTCTTTTTAACAGTTAATGTTAGCCATATATATATGTATATGTGTGTATATATATATATATATATATATATATATATATATATATATATATATATATATATATATATATATATATATATATATATATATATAAACTAGGCACAAGTGTTTTTTTTTTACTGTTCTTGATATGATACAGAATTTACTACCAAAACTACTCTAAACAAGTCTGCTATATCTATGTTCTGAAGTTTTGTTGTGTAAGCTCATATTGTATTCATTATGTAGCAGCATAATTTTTATGAAGCTAATCAACTGAAGGGACAAAATATGTTGGTTTTGTTTCTCATAACATGTACACCACATAGATCCACCATATTTCCCTTAGTAAGCACCCATGAGGATTAGATAGCTTAGGGAAATATGACAAGTTAGCATTGACTTTAGTGATGAAGGACACTTTTCTTTTGATAACTCTAAATACACTCAAAAAGTCCATAAAAGAAACATTTTTGAAAAGCAAACAACATAGAGATTAATTCTGTAGCACTGTAGTTGTGTTTAGCTACAATGTTTACACAGCAATTATCAAAGTGTATAGAAGTGAGTATCATTCTTTGATACAAATTTGGCCTCAACTCCTACATTTTAATAGATTTTGATATCAAATTAGTGGTAAACTATAGAATACTCTATAAATGTAAAAAGTATGTATTAAATTTTGAACTTTTGTTGTTGTTCCTCATATACAGCTGTTTGAAGTTGGAAAGATGACACATCAAAGGCAAGCCACCTTTGATCAACTCTGGTGACAAAACAGAGCAAAAATTGTCAAATTTGAGATACACTTTTGTGAGTCAACACATTAACTTCAGTTTGCTGCAGATTTGAGGCCAATATGTTCAGACTTGAATAAGTTGATGCGACATTGGTGCTAAATTATGATGACTTACGTAAATGTTAAACGAACATTGGAACCAACTGACAAATTAAAATTTAAATGAATACCATGCTTGGTTTGGTAGCTTTCTGAAAATGTATAGTTTACCATACTTTATATTTGAATCCAAAGTTATATTCAGTAATTTGTGAAAGTCACTGCTAACTTGCCATATATCCTTAATGAAAGTGAGATTATACAGTCCTATATATTGGAACATTATACATGTAGATAAATTAACATAGAAATGATTTTAGAATGGAGAATATTTAGAATAATTGTATTTAGGGTCCATGATCCCCAAAGACTTGAAAAAAACAAACAAACAAACAAACAAACAAACAAAAAAAGCACAATATATCTTCCAATGTTGCCCGGGACCCACCCAAAATCTAGATAATTTGCAATGGTCTCTATGTGAATGGGGTCCTGATGCTTCTAAATTGAACTCATCCTCCTAAATCCTTAATGTGACCTCTGCTAGATATTAGTTGGTAATTAGAATACTTTAACCTTTATCTACTTCCAAATGTAATACTATGTATTGCAGACCTATTTTCTCTCTCAGCAACTCCTGAGAGAGTTTTTCTCTCGAGAGTGCTGTGACTATTTGACATTTATTGCTGATGCATATGTGTAGAGCTGAACTCCCTACATGACGTACACATGTAACAGGAAATTCCATGTTAATTTGTGGCTACTTTGCTTAAAGTGCTTAAGTGAGTTATATATAATGTATATATGTTGGTCACAGAGTTCCTACCAGAACTTGGATACAAACTAAGAGAATAAACAAAAACTTCCTGGTATTGATCACTTTGCATGGCAATCTGCTATGACTCAACATGTGACTTCGCTCATAGATTGTTACATTAACAGAAACACCAAGGTTGAAACATGTTGTGTGCCAACTTTGATAGCTTAATAATTCCAACCATAACGTCATAGGTGATAAGGCTGTCCTTACCACAATGGTTGAGTTGTATGGAACCTGCACCAAGTGTGGCGCTGGCATACCTGTATTGTTGAGCCATTGACGCAACACCCCTTCAGTGTGTCTGTTCTGTACAAGTGTTTGTGTGTTGTCATCTGATAAACCCACTGCAGACAAGTCCATGCTGATACAGGTTCATTCTGCAGTACCTTTGTTTATCTCAACTGCTTGTCCTTATACACAGAGTGGGACAATATACGCCCAATACCAGCTGTTTTGGTTGTATAATGTTAATGATGTTCCAAATTTTAAAAACAAACAGCTAAGTAATGCACTTCAGTAGAACTCAGTGTCTTTTGCTGAGTCATCATACTTGAAAAAAAATAGATGTAAAAATGGTTTGTGTGTGTGTGTGTGTGTGTGTGTGTGTGTTGGGGAGGGAAGCTGTCATAAGTTTAAACACAGCACAGATGAACAAAAAAAAGTACTGAAAATTGCAACTTGGAAAGTCAGCTCAACATTTGGCTACGCTGGATGCCCCATACTTTTGCTTCATCTTGCTACTGTACATGGCCCAAGTTTAGCAGTGAACATGGTGATTTCTAGATTCTCTTCAAATTCCAAATAAAGCTGCATAGCCATAGTTTGCCTGACCACCAAAACTGATGGTTTAAACATTCTTTTTAATTGAGCTTGTAACTGATGACTTACCACATTGATAATGACAAAGTAAGACCACCAGAAACCTTAAAAATTTGTTTGGTAACAACTTTAAACGTAATCATTGGGAGCACTTGCATGTACAGTGATTGATCCCTGTCTTAATAGACCACCCCAATGAGAGACCACCTGCCTTGAAAGACCACCAATGCAATGATGAAAAAAAATTCAAGATTTGTACATTTCATGTTATTTTTACCTTCTTATGAGAGACCGAAATTGAGTCAGCACCAAGGGTGATCTTTCAAGTCAGTTTTCATTGTGTATGCATTGTGCATCCACAAACATGAAAAACCAACATTTAAAGAAGTCCAAGGGTCTTCCAGTCTTCATATTGAATTGGCTTGCCCTAGTGATAATTTCAAGGTATTACCAACAATTTACTGCTGCTACTATAACATGTATTTTCAAACGCATGGTAGGTTTATATTTTTCCTTTTCATAGTGTGGGAGATAAGTTTGCATTTGACATGTTTCTTGTTTGTTACAGCACCGTCAATGAATCAAGATGACATAAATGCATGTCTGAACACCTTGCATGATGTGAATGTACACGTAATATTGATCTGTTAAATTGCAATTATATTTGTGTACAGGTACGCTTGACTGACTTCAGATTTTGTCAGGGATATATTGACCTTACAGATCTTGATACCTTCACCCCCCGGTTCACTCAAACTGGCCAAAGATCCTCAGTGTCTTATCACCTTCAATACTCTAACTGGCCAAAAGCCCTCAATGTCTGATTATCCTCATTACTCAAACTGGCAAAAGCCCTCAATGTCAGATTATCCTCAATACTCAAACTGGCCAAAGACCCTCAATATCTGATCATCCTCAATACTCAAACTGGCCAAAAGCCCTCAATGTCAGATTATCCTCAATACTCAAACTGGCCCAAAACCTTCAACATCTGATCATCCTCAATACTCAAACTGGCCAAAAGCCCTCAATATCTGATCATCTTCAATATTTTCATGCATACTTCCAGGATTTCTTGTAGATATAGTGGTTTTTGTAGTCAAACTTTTGTGCAATACCTGTTTCAAAATTCAGTTTTAACTTTTCAAGTGCTATTTACAACAAACATTGTGCTCATCAGAGTCACTATGTTTCAGAATTCAGATTCTTCCTAAAGAGGCCTCTCATTCTGGTAGCAGCACACTGTCTCCCTAGGGGAAAAGACAGGTGCACGACAACAGCTTTGTCTTGTGTAATGTGCCACAAGTGTGTAAAGGAAAGCTGTGGACTCAACCTATTATTGAAAGGGTTCATATACTATAGGTCTTAAAACAGTAGCCAATCATAGATAATTCTAGCTGAAGTTTCGTCTTTTAATATTTGGCTCAGAACTAGTGCCATTCCAGAGGAAGCACTGAGTGTCTCATCATGAAACAGTTTGAATGAGAATTACACAAAATTGTTCAGTTTACCAGAAGAGTAGGCCCAAAGTTGGCAGCCATACCCACACGATTGTGTCTATCAATTTCTTTACAACGTTGTCTCTTCAATCCTCTTATTAGCTTAGAACTTTACTTATTCAAATGAAACATATACCACCACCCCGTTTAGTGAAGTGAAACCAGCACTGAATTTTATAAATAAGTATGAAGTTGTGTTTTCACATATGTCTGTCTGATTGCTGACAGGGAGAAATGCGGGATACCGCCACTCATCGCTGACTACCTTTGAGGAATGGGACAAGACACATGGGTATGGACAGGTGCTTGGGGACTCCTCCAGTGACTTGGACTCTGACGACAGCAAAGACAAGCAAGATGATGGTAAGTGATGACATCATGCAGACCTTTCTGTTTACCTGTGGCATCTCTTGCTACATATACATGTATTTGACTGTGAGTGACAATGAAACATTACTTCATATGTTTCTGCTTGTCATTAACATCATGAAAATGATACATTTTACTCCATATTATGGTGATGAGTGAAAATCCTTGTTTTCACTAGTGTGGCATGTATGATACATGTTTTTTTACCGCAACAACTGTAGGTACTGCACACACTTTAACACAACCTTATGATTGTGTTTAAAGTACACAAACAGGCAGAACCTATGTGGTTCCTGATCAAGTGTGTAAAATGCGAGAGCTTCAACTTTGTTTGCCTCCTCACATGCAATATCTGCAAAATGCAATATGTGGGCCTAACACTATGCCCACTTAGAGAATCACTACCAGAACATTTTCATTACTTTGAAAACAGATTGGACTCACAACCCTTGGGCAGACATTTTGCACTTCCAGACCACAATGGACTGGATTTGCAAGTCCAAGTTCAGGAATACATTGAAGCACCTCCTCTACTAAAGCAAACAAAATTGCTATGCTTGGAGAGAGAGAGACATTGAATCCACCAATTGCGTTCCATTGAGCCATAGGTCCTAAATTTCATGGGGAGATGAGTTCACTCACTGTCTGGTGCTTAATCTTATATCATGCTTGTATCTCTGTATGAAATTTGGTTCATTTATTGCCACAGTAGTATACAATAATTACAAAAAAAAAAAAAAAAAAAAAAAAAAAAAAACCCACACAGGGATTTAAGTCCTTTTACCACAGTTGTACAAATTCTGAATTTGTGTACTTCAAATTGCATAATTACTGGGCAATAAAAGAAAGGCTCGTTGTTAATCATTTCAGAATGTTGACATCACCTGATTCAGTTCCTTTTGTTTAGCCTTTCCCACTGGTTCCTTTTTTTTCATTTGGTTTTGTGCCTTGGTTCAGTCAACATCATTGTAGAATTTTTTTTCTGGGGGGGTGGGTGGGGGGAAGCAGTGTGCCTGGCTTGGATTGTAGATTTTTTTCTACAGGTTTACAAGAGTGTGCAGTACTTAGTTCTGGTACATGACTATATGAGGGTCTGGCAGTAATGGGCACTCCAAATGCTTGTGCGTCATGAAAGAACAGAATATCCAGCTTATCTTTGCCTCAGGCACAAGGAAGGTCAGACTTGAACCCAGTCAGCCTGGAGTTTGAGCTGGGAGAACATTCAAGTAGCATACATGCAGATATCAGAGATCTTTTGACAAGTCAATTAAGGACTAATTTGTACCTAAAAGGGAAATAAAGTGGTTTCTACATGAGAATAGCTAGGTTGTTTAACTTCTCAATGTCTATCCTTCAGAGTTAATTGTAAAAAGCTTATATAGGAATCATCAGCATAGAGTTAACAAGTACATGTGGGAAATAGGTGCGTGTGTTTGTGGTGGTCCTGGCCACAATACTATGCTGTTCCCGCACACACATTACAGCCTGTCATTTATCCTCAGGACAAGTGATCACAAACTATTCCACAGCCAAACACAGATTTGGCCATAGCTTTCTCACCTAGGTAATTAAGTCTCACATATGTGTTTGAGTGTTTTCATCCATCTGCCACACAGCAAACTTTGATTGATAAACATATTGTGGGCTATATAAGAGAGCTGTATGGAAACTCATGTTGACTGACAGGCAAACACATGGGTGAAATATTAAAGTGCATTTGTTGTCATGTTATGTATGAGAGGGCAAGTGAAAGTTGTGCAAAATGGTGGCAAGGTCTTCATAACTTGTACAAGTTTATGTGCTGACAATGTCTGGTCATCTATTTAGGCCTGGTTACCCAGCAAGCTCATCATAAATCTGCTGACAGTGTCCACGAAGGGTTTCCCTGGCTACTGTGATGACACATATGGCCTTTTGCTTCATTTATAAGAGGAATGGATCCAATTGAGGATTTTTTTTTCTTCAGGGATAAACTGGTGATTATATTTGGAATTGTCAAGAATTTTGAAATAATTTGCATCAGGAATTGGGCCTGTGTTTGTCCACAAGTGACACCTGAAAAAAAAAGCTTTCAAATAAGGCCTAAGATACGTCCATGAATATTCATCAAAATGAAAATTGCTTGTAGGAGGTTTATAAATTTGGGCGCATGTAGGATGCAGAATATGTAGTGAATGTGGATTTTGCCAACACAAATTTGAAAGTGGTATTAGAACAGATATATCAAAACAACATTGTAGAAACAAGTGGAAATTCCAGCTCACCATGGTATCTGGAGTCCTGCTGAAATATCTTTAAAAAAATCAGCTAAATACACAACCCAACACACAATTCTTGCAGACATTGGATTGCATATGAAAGTAACCTTAAATAAATAGGTTTGATTTACAGCTAGGACAATAAAATCTACGTGAACACTTCAGCGTTACACTCAAATTGACCATAAGAAATTTGGTGTTTCCAAGTGCAGCAGTTGTAAGGGTTTAATTTGTAAAATAGAAAATGTGCTGTACACATACTGTCTCTTAGAGGTACACAAACTGTATAACTTGGTTAAATGCTTTAAGCCTGAGTTCACAATGTCAATTGATAGGATTTGTTTACTTTGCTATGTGCATAATCTGTATCTTTGATTTTGAGGGCCTCAGGGGAGATTAGTGTACCCTGTACACTAACTGAGCCACCCTCACAAAATAAAGATTCTCTCTCTCTCTCTCTCTCTCTCTCTCTCTCTCTCTCTCTCTCTCTCTCTCTCTCTCTCTCTCTCTCTCATCTCTCTCTCTCTCTCTCTCTCTCTCTCTCTCTCTCTCTCTCTCTCTCTCTCTCTCTCTCTCTATATATATATATATATATATATATATATATATATATATACAATGGAAAATAATTATAGTACGATTGCTCAGTGAATGCTACAGCTGATATGTGCTCTACAGGATGAGCATGAGGGCCTTCTAGCATGAGGGCCTTCTAGAATGAGAGCCCTCTGGCATGAGAGTCTTCCAGTATGAGAGCTGTCTAGATGTTGTTCTCCCCTTTTGATATTGTGTGTTCCCTGCAGGGCAGTTTTAATTAAGTGCATGTGATATTTAGCTTAGACAAGAGCCACTACTTAGAGAGACATGTACGGGTAAAAGGCTCCGAAACATGTTGAGTTGTTACCTGCTGAAGACCCTTTAATTTATTTGGGCTGATACAGCCTATGTCAAAATTTTACAGAGGAACGTGTGCAATATGGACAATAGTAATTCATATGTATATAGGTTAGACAGGGACAGGTTACCTTATGGAGAGTAAAGAATTTGGACTGCAGAATAGGGTAATGACTACTAGGAGTGGTTCTGGGCAAAAAGACAAATACAATATGTCCCTGGATCAGTGACTCCTATTGACTGATCACAAACTATTTTTGGGGAACTTAGTTCTTGGAAAAGTGATTCAACTAAGTTGGAAAATAGATGTATTACCGTTCTTGTGTCAAAATGTACCCTTGCAGTGTTTTTTCAAGATTTGGTCCTAGAAAATATAATGTAGGCTATATTAATTGCATGTCCTGATTGTTTTTTATGGATAGATTACATGTATTAAAGTTCACTTATCCATGAACCTGGCATATCTCAAGTGAACAGCTTGTATGTGCAAAGAAAAGAGGATTGTTCTCTTTCAGAAGGATACAGTTTCCCATAATAAATGAAAACTAATCTTGAAGCCCTCTTATGGCTGTAAATGATCTGCACCATAGCATACTTAAACATGTGGACTTAATTTGATCTTAGTTCTCCAAATCACAAGACCAACATACAGGTAACAAAATTTGGTGTATTTGGTTCCTCATTAACTGAACAAATATATATGCTATTAGCTGCCATAATACCCAGATCAGAGGGTGATTATGGCCATGTGATGTAATGAGTCAACAGGGGCCTTGACAGAGGTATACCACGTAGGCTGCACAGCTGACCACCTGGGTCAGTACACAGTCAGTAGCTTTTTTTCACATGTTAGTTTGATGTAGTTTGTCACAAAATGGACAACATGAATAGATCATGCTCTTAAGACATATCTAGATATGACACACAAGAACAATAAAATCGAAATCCTGCAGAAGCATACACTGACAACATGGCAACATTGATCTCTTTTCCATGCAGAGTACGGTGATACCTGCCATGTGAGATCATCCCTTATGACAGACAAAAGTAGTCACATTATGGCAGGTGGTCTTAAATTTCAGGTAAATTAACTAAGAAGTGAAGCCCTGATATCTTGAAAGGGTGGTCTTAAAAGGTAATGTGGTGTCTGACTAGAGGTGGTCTTTAGAGCAGGTACTACTGTATATCCAACAGAGGCTCGATCCACTTGGTCACTGGATGTTAAGATATTGCTTGTGGTCCTACTAAATACTTCCATCATTTTAAGGATTGCATGCTATAAACATGAGGGAAAAGTTGTAGGGGGGGGAGGGAGAGAGAGAGAGAGAGAGAGAGAGAGAGAGAGAGAGAGAGAGAGAGAGAGAGAGAGAGAGAGAGAGAGAGAGAGAGAGAGAGAGAGAGAGAGAGAGAGAGAGAGAGAGAGAGAGAGAGGAGAGAGAGGAGAGAGAGAGAGAGAGAGAGAGAGAGAGAGAGAGAGAGAGAGAGAGAGAGAGAGAGAGAGAGAGAGAGAGAGAGAGAGAGAGAGAGAGAGATTTCTCTCCTAGCTATGAATTAAATATTTTTATTTGTATGAATTTATTGTTAATTATTTGTTTTCTCTGGAAGTATCATGAAGATGTCCCTGGAGCAACATGCATATATATATTATATCACTGCAATGATCTGTTGGCCAGTGATTATAAGGCTTGTCAGGCTGAAAATTTAACTGTTGATTTTTTACTTTGTAAATTTAACTGAGCCAAAGTTTCTGACCAAACTTCAGCACTTTTAGAAATTACATTGTCCATAGCCTGCACAAAAACTCAGTCAAGCATGTACTGACAACATGAAAGATTGATGTCTTTTCCCATGGTTTCCAAGTCAGTCACTGACTGCTTTTATTATTCCATTTGAGTAATTAGCCATAGTTATGTACTAGCGAGATCACTTAAAGATTTCAATACTGGTGGACTGGGGACATAAAATGTTAAAGTTTGCATGATAAAAAAAAAAAAAAAACTCTATGCACAGCTGAATCTGACAGGGGTTGCTTTCCATATATGAAATGCAATAACAGGCACATGCACACTGTTACTGCATGCAAAATTGAATGCAGGTCTCTGACATCAGTTACTGCTGCCACCTAGTTCCAATTATAGGCACTAATTGTTTCTCTGAACTGAATGGCATGTTTGATCATAATTAAGTTGGTATTTGGATTTTCTTGAGCAGTCTTGCACAGAGAGTGAAAAAGGCCAGGGCATGAAATTTTTATTTACCTGTTTATTGTTTTTCTTTACCAGTTTACCCTGGGTTACCCTCAGGACTGCAGGACATGCACATGTCCTGCCAAGGGACTGTATACATGGGATTCCGTGTGGTAAATGCTACAAATACATAAATTAATTATACAAGTAACATGAAAGAGGAGTGGAAAATTCCTCATACAATTTTAATTGATTAATGGTTGCTTAACCCTGTCTTTCTTGAATTAAGACTGAGTCAACAGCTTTCCTTGACATGGGTTGGGTACTAAGTACCCAACCCTTGCCAGGAAAGCTGTTGACTTGGGTCATGTTATCTTGATAGAACTCTCTACAATTCTCATTTGAATTGTTTTCTATTAATGTTAAAACAGTAAAAAACCTGAAGCTAATGATATTTGATAACCGTCCAGATTTGGCAAGTATAAGGGGGAATGGGTTGAATTAAATGTTAAAAAAAAAAAAAAAAAAAAAAACTCAGGTAATTCTTACCAGCATGTTTCCATGAAAACATAATACAAGCGTATTTATAAAGATAGATAACTTTATCTGTGCCTAACTTGTGATGTAAAATTCTGTGTTCAGAACTACCTAAAATATATTTTTAGATACCTGTAGCTGTTTGCAGGTTTATTATAATTTTTGTTGTTGACTGTCTTGGTTCAGGGATGATTCAGTATATTCATATTAATTCTTTTCACACTTATATTACATATGGATGTATGTTTTCAATGGTGATGGAAATTGAGTTTGTTTAACCCAAATTTAGTGATAATGTATTATGAGTTTAAGGAAATTTATCATTCTCCAAGCACAAGTTTTGGGGAAGGGAAGGGGCTACAAAATGTTTACATGTATACTAATTAAAAAATAATGAAACTATTGAACTGTCCATTAGTTTGTCAGTGCCTGACTGTCAGTCCACAGTAATACTGTGGGTTTACATGTTTCATGGCTTTATGTCAATAATTAAGCAATGTAGCCTGCAGATAATCCAATACATGAATTGTACCTGGAATAACCTTTACATTGTAGCTCACATAAAAATATACGTATTGATAATGGCTGGGTATTAAAATATTTCCTGCTTGGTGAACTCCTGGGACCTGAAAATTAAGAAGTCATGCAGTTGTTTAACATTGAGTTAATCATGTATGCAAGAAGTCTTCATCACTTAAAGTAGGCAAAAGGTACTCACCATAATTAGTTTAGCACCCCAGGAAGATCAAAGCATCGAGGTTACTGCAGGAAATAGCTGGGTCTACGCAGCAAGGTATTTCCCATACAAGTACAGAGGTGTGCACAGTTTCAGGCCTGGAAGCATGTATGGTTGCAGACTTGGCTCAGTTCTGCACTATCACCTGATACACCACTTTACAAATGTGGCTGACTTGATTACAACAATATTGTGGCACTCTGTGACAATATTGCTAATGGGTTGTGCACTTTAAAGTTACAGCTGAGTGTTTTATTTGGATGACATCATTGTTCCTTGATGTTTTTCGAAGTTTGATATGAGGTTTGTAAACATATCAGTGTTCATATGGCAATTAAGAAATGGTCTTTTGGGACTGGTGTCGTGGGGGGTGAACTTTGTGACATATGCCTGATAATGATATATATTTCAATGTGCACCAATACCACCATGGTGACTATAATGGTATTACACAATAGACAGGACACAGGCTGCTGAACATATGTTCGGCACTGCTGGTTTCTTATGTGGAGAACAATAGGTCAACTGCCATAGCAGTAAACGTGCCATTAGAGCTTTCCTAGCACATAGTAACAGACCAGAATTCCTATTGGACACCAGAATGTCTTCATGGATTATACACTGCATGGACACTGACAAGACTGTCCTGGAAGGATGAAAATGTGGCGCCACACGAGACCTCAGACCTGTGGGGGCCCAGCCACTGCCCTGTCACGGGGATTTTCTCAGTACCAGGAGTGGGTCATCCGGCAGCTGGAGGAGACAACGCTGTTTCAGAATGCAGGTGAGGGCCACCGTGGGGCCACTGTTCTGATAAATGCTGAGGTGATCAAGTTCAGGCATAGCACCATTCTGTCATGCTGAGGGGACAAAGACTGTCTTGACTTATGTTCTAAAAACTGAAGAGCTGCAGTGGATGCAGGAGACAAATTTCATGGCAACTTTTTTTAGACATTAATTTCTTGCAAGCTGTATGTGTAGAAATCCCTCCCCCCCCAAAAAAAAAACAGTTTTATTCATTTAATTTAATTTGTGTTATAGGTAAAACCAGGTCAGAGGTATACCTCATTAAATAATTTTCGTGTTGATGGTTTAGAAGCTGACTTCTTTTGGCAATATTTGACAAACATTATTAAAGCATGTAAGCATATGCATGGAGCACGAAGGATATTGTCACCGGGAATTGTAATTGCCATGGTTCTACAGTCTGTGTTCTCGATGATTAATTTTTTATGGATCCTAACTCATAGAGCTTAAGCTCCTGAATTATTATTTACCGCTCTGGTTCTCAGCTCAAGATTTAAAAAAAAAAATGAAAAACAAACTTGTTCCTCTTACCTGTTCTGTAACTCACTTTCCCACCTGTTAAAAGCTTATTTATCAACTCCATACTTCATGTCCCCAGGGCAAATTGCTTTGAATCTGTCACTTGCTTTGATTCAAATTTCATGTGTCCAGGGTGAGAGGATATATAACAGTTGGGGAGACATGTCACAATTTGCTGTGTATTTTGCTGATAGGGAGGATCGAGGATCATACCAGATGCAATCGTCACAGAATCTGAAAAAGCAAATGCAAATAATTGACAAGTAGAAATATTTCAGAATTCCTAAACGTATGGCTGAAACTATTCCACAGAGTTCATAATCACCAGTTTACTTGTAAAATTTCACCATTACTTCCTAATAAAAAAAAATCAGGTTATTATAAATCTACATATTTTGTTGGATTGTAAGGATTACTTTGTGTAATTCTAATCCACCCCCAGAACAAACGGAACAGTTGATCAGATGTTACATCCTTGATGCCTGATTTTCTATGATGTATACCCAAAACAAGCATTCAAGTTAGTAAGTACCACAATTGAAGGCCCTCTCAAAATCAATTGTCAACTTCTGGAAGGACTTTGTTCAACATTTTAATAAATTTTAGCAAATCTGACAAGGTAGGAAGCCACAGTTGTGAGAGGCTTTAACTGTTTAACATGTGCATGCTACTGCATCTCATCAGGTACAACAACTGTTGAAAAAAATGCATGGGCCCATTTATATAATCATCGTTGTTACATTAGGGCAATGTCCAACCAATTTTGTTGATTTTGAGATTGGGGGAGATTTTGATAAACATAATATGTTGTCTAATATTAATATGTGCAAATTTAGCAGTACTAGTCCCAATACAATCTGCAGAAAGTACCAAAATACTTTCAATGTTAACATGGTTGTCAATGGACCATGTTAGGTTTGGATCTTAATGAGTGACAATAGGTATCTGCTCTAAAAGGTCTGTTTCACGTCGATATTTCTCCAAAACAAATTCTCTGATTTTAATCAAATAAAAAGTGATTTATTTTATAATTCTCAAGAGCAAAAACATATGAGGGATTTTAATGGAAATGATCAGTTCTTTTTCAAATGTGTATCAAAATTGAAGATTCGAACAAACTTTATTAATTTCACAAAACAAAAACATTTTCCAATTTTTGTATCATCACGAAACAAACATGTAATTATGAAAAATCCCTGATACTTTCTTGCAGATACATGTGTTGAGATTATAATTGCACAAATTTGACCATTTCTTGACTATTTTTTTTAGAAATATCCAAACTTTTACAAAAAAAAACACTTTTTTTAACCCAAAACACTTGTGTTTATACAACAACTTTGGATTTAGAGTTCCATGTTTAGCATAGAGAGACTCTACATAACTTGCTATCAATTGAGTATAAAGGTTTATTGTGTCATGGATGCATGTTTTGTAATATTTTGCCGAAAAATAAAGTCATTTTTCCAGGTTGAACATTACCTGAAACATGTGCTTGTGTTTATGTGCCATGTGGCTTTATGTAAATTTATATCCTTGTTGGATATGATGTTCAGTTTAAAAGATTCTCTTTTAAATTCAAAAGAAGTTTCTAAGTAAAGAAAACCTTTAGGAAAGAGAGAAAACCAAAAAAGAAAAGTAATTTGATGCAGACATACATGCATTGTGATTGCAACTGGAATCTATTTTATAATATTAAATCAAAGGATGTCACATGCATGCTTCTTTGTTAGGCTGTGACCAAACAGTTTATATATTCAGCTGTTAGTTGCTGGAAGCCAGATTGCAACAAACTGTTATAAATTTACTCAAAGTGCTGTGTGGTGTTTTCCTTGAGAATATAAGTATTTAAAACAAACAGCAGCAAAAAAGATACTGCCCCCCCCCCCCCCCCAAGAAAAAAGCCCCAGAGAAATGTTACTACATGTACAAGTTTTATATGGTGTCTTGCTACAAAATTTGAAAAGCTGAAAAAATGTATAAATGACCATTTTACAAAGATTTGTGGATATACACTGTATAAACCTCTGTCATCAATATTATAGTATTGAAATAATCATTTGGGGGCAGCTCAAAGTTTGAAATTTACCAAATGGCGAACATTTTTCTGTACAAACTTCAAAGGGTTGTTCGTTATAGAACATAACATACACCCCTTGAATTTCCCTCTCAAACTTCAAAGAATGGCGACTTGTTCCATTGTTGTTGAAAATGTTGGTCTGTCTTAATATTTTTCAAGTTGAGTGCTGCTGTTAATTTCTGGGTTGTGTGCAATGCAAATATGTTAAGTTTTCACGAGTAGGTCACCAGAGTTGACCAAATGATTAGCTTGATAACGTTTCCCCTTGTACTCGCTGTTTATTTCATATGCAGACAAGATGATATTTCACCTGGTGCCATGTATAGGCTGCGACCGAACATGTACCTGTTGTGTTTGCCCATTGTACAGACTTGAATGATCACATTTCCACGACTGACACGTTGGCCGTCCTCTCTATAGAGTTCCCATGTAATTCCACTGTATTAACAAGCTAAATAGAAGATCAAAGTTCACATTAAAACATACTCAGGTGTGTGATTTCTTTGGGCTATGTAGTTGATTTGCCTGTATGGGTCTGTCCATGTGACAAGGCGCCAGAAGAATTTATAGCAGCACAACAGTTGGTCCAGTGCAGTGTTAATGGCACCTGACGTTGAAGTACATGTCACTGTGCATTTCATTTTAAAACTGCATGTATCTCAAACTGGACATTTCATTTGTAGCACTCTAAAGACTCCAATGTAGGGAATGTACTGAGAGGGAGAATTCTTCCTCCTCCAAGGGAAGTCACAAGAGGGAGACAGCAAGGGAGCAATAGGACTGAGCCAGGGGATTATAAAGTCTCCTTCCGTACTGAACTTTCCTGAAGTATTACTGAGCCAGGGGATTATAAAGTCTCCTTCTGTACTGAACTTTTCTGAAAAGTCGAAAGCCAACTGGTGTTTTCTGGTAGGCTAGAGAAAGTGCTATAGGAGATTAGATGTAACACTATACATGCTGTAGGAACATTTATGTTGGCATAAGACAAATTGCTGCTTTCCGTTTCTCAGAAAAGTCCCCCTTTGTTGTTTCTTTTAATATTTAAGACCACCGTCCTAAAGACTTAAATGACACCAGTGCCCACTAATAATCCATGTTCTTGCTGAGATGACTACTGAACACTGTTTCAGGCCATTCAGATTTGACCCAGGTCCACTCTTACCGACCAGTAAAATGGCCACTGCCACCAATCTGGCCTTTGACATCCTTGCCAGTGTTTTGTCATATGTTAGGCACTCCATGAATTCACTTTAGTTTTGATGCTTTGTGATTAAATCTTTCATTTGTCCTTTCGTAAGTAATTTTGGTAAAGTTTGTACGTCTCAAATTATAAAGCATGACTGAAGCAGAGCAACTGGGACAAAAACTATCAAGATTTAACATTTGGCTGTGATTTGGTTCCAGTGAAGTTTGGTACTGGTATTAAAGACCTCCATACAGTTTAATGAGCTTGAAAAGTGTGTGTAAAATACAAGTTATTGCATTGGATTGTTCAAAGAAATAATAAATATACCACTGCATACCTTTAGTATTTATTATGCCCCCCTTCGAAGAAGGTGGGGCATATATAGCGTTGCACATGTCGGTCGGTCTGTTGGTCTGTTGGTCGGTAGACAGTGGTTTCCGCACAATAACTCAAGCAGTTTTTGAGCTAGGACTTTGATACTGTATAAGTGTATTATTCTAGTCAAAAGCTAGGCGAAGTTTGAAGATGGGTGACCTTGACTTAATTTCCAAGGTCACAGTGGTACCTGAGTTAACTTTGGTTTCCGCACAATAACTGAAGAGGTTTTTAAGCTAGGACTTTTATATTGGACAGGATTATAGTCCATATTTGGGGCTAGGCGAAGTTTGAAGATGGATGACCTTGACGTCATTTTAAAGGTCACAGAGCCACTTTACTGAATATGGTTTCATGCTTTCTGCATGATAACTTATACCTTGGAGCTAGAACTTTTATATTGCACAGGTTTATGGTTCTCTGTAAGGGCTAGGTTCATTTTGAAGATGGGTGACCTTGACCCAGTTTTCAGGGTCACAGAGAGATTGTAGTTAGCCTGTGGTTTCCGCGCAATAATTCAAGAAGTTTTTGAGCTAGGACTTTGATACTGTACAGGTGTATTATTCTAATCAATAGCTAGGCAAAGTTTGAAGATGGGTGACCTTGACCTAATTTCCAAGGTCACAGTGGTACCTGAATTAACTTTGATTTCCGCACAATAACTGAAGAGGTTTGTAAGCTAGGACTTTTATATTGCACAGGATTATAGTTCCATATTTACGGCTAAGCGAAGTTTGAAGATTGATGACCTTGACCTCACTTTAAAGGTCACAGAGCCACTTTACTGAATATGGTTTCATGCTTCCTGTGGTTTCTGCACAATAACACAAGAAGTTTTTAAGTTAGGACTGGGATACTTTACAGGTCTATAGTTCATGCTAAGGGCTAGAAGAAGTTTAAAGTTTGGTGACCTTGATTTAATTTCCAAGGTCACGTTGGTACCTGAGATAAAATTAGGTTTCCACATGATAACTGAAGAGGTTTGAAACTAGGACTTTCATATTCCACTGGATAATTGTCCATATTCAGGTCTAGTTCAAGTTTGAAGATGGGTGACCTTGACCTAATTTCAAAGGTCACAGAGCCATTTGGTTGAATACTGTTTCTGCATGATAACTAGCATTTTAGAGGTAGCACTGTTATATTGCACAGCTTTATGGTTGCCTATAAGGGCTAGTTTGAGTTTGTAGATGGGTGACCTTGACCCAGTTTTGAGGGTCACACCCAGACTGTAGACTTCCTTTTTTTTTCGCACAATAAGTGAAGAAGGTCAAGTGAAAATGAGTGACCTTGCCATAATTTCCAAGGTCATAAAGCCACTTTGCTGAATATGGTTTCTAAATGATTACTAATTTTTCAGCTATAACTTTTATATTGCCCAGGTTTTTAGTCGTTTTTTAAGGGCTAGGTTAAAGTATAAAGATATGTGACATTGATGTATGATCAACCTTCACTAATTTTGTAAGGTCACGAGTGCCCCTTCTACCACTATCAATAGGGTAGCGAGGGCAAGGGTAATGAGGGAGGGGGGCATCTATGTTTTACAAACATATCTTGTTTATTATTTATTTTAGTTAAAATCAGGAATCCTGTCACCAGCTTTTTTTGTAATTGATATGGAAATATATGTTTAGATATGATCCTTAAAGTACATTGAACATGGCTGCAATCAAAACAAGCATGTGAATGTGTTGGGTTGGAAATGGATTCGAACCCTGGTTCCTTGAATCTATAGCCATATGCCTTACTGACAAGGCTATCTGATCTTTGAACTGCAAAGTACTCATGGGTTGATTGTTTTATAAACACCGCATTTTATCATGGTCAGTGACCCTGAAGTCCAAGGTCAGCAAGCACAAAGGACATGAATAATGGCAAAATATTTTGATCTGAAATGTTTTCTTGCCAAATGATACTTTTCTATCTGCTACTTGATTGCAAAACTGCTGTAGATTGTTCACATATATTGTTTTTGGAATGCAAGTATGATAACCTCCTCGAAGATCAGTCTTCAAAAGAAAGAATCTTCATGCTTTTGGCACTTGGACTTATTCTGTTCAAGACTGATCTTTGCAGAGGTTATCTAATACTTCAGTTGCTCTTGATATCTAACATGTATTACCTTACTCATGTATCTACCATGCATTATCTGGCTCATGACATCTACCATGTATAACCTTGCTTGTGGTATAATCTATGATGCATTGATCTATTCCTGATGTCTACCATGCATAACCATATATTCATGGTACCTACCATGCATTACCTTATTCATGATTCCAACAATGCGTTTGCTCATGACATGTGGCACTGAACCAAGTCCTGCGCTGATTTTCCAATTTAATATAAGGGCTAATAAAGCCTAAAACTTTCTTCTAAATTTCAAATATTATGAATATACTGTGTGCCTCTCTTCATATTAAATATACCATGCATTACCTTACCCATGATACATGTATCTATCATGGATTACCTTACTAATGATATCTACCATGCATTACCTTACTCGTATTAGCTATCATGCATTACCTTACTCATGATATCTACCATGCATTACCATGGTAATGCCACCTGTTTCATGATCATACCCTTTCTCTTGATTAAACCTGTTTATTGTCTGAGGGTATATTTCCAAAGATACAAGACATGCCTTTCTTATTGGTGCTTTGTGGTGCTATATTTGTCCATGTTGAATATATCTATGGAAAAACCCATTATGGTAGTTTGATTCATGATAAATGGTTATTGTTTTGTGTGTTGAACATCCCTTTGCATACTAGTCTGTATGTGCAGAGTGCTTAAAGAGTGTATAGAATTGTCAAGGGGCAAGGACAAGAGCAGGTGGAGCTACTTGCCTTGTGTTTGTGTGTTTGGTATGGTATGGAACAGGGCTGTCTGGCTCTTCTACACATACATACATGACAAACAACTCTGGAATCTCACTCATGCTGAAAATTGAAATTGATAACAAGTGTGTCTGTCAATACCAGCTTAGCCCATGGAGGCCTGTCACGGTTGACATGGATGTCTGAGCTGATCTGTTGTATGGAAATAAAAGGCTTTTATAGGCATGTTTAAATGGGGAAAAGAACGTGTAGAATCATTGATTTCTTTTGTTACCACAAAATGAAAATGATCTCGTCATTTCATTAAAAATCAAATGTCAGTACAAGTTATGCTATTCCTGCATTAAAGCAAACATGTTATGCAGGGATGTTATTAGGCAATATTTACAAAAGAGTGGAGAGTATGCTTTACCCAATAATTGAGCATTGTATGAGTCCATACAGCGCTCAGTAACCTGAGGCCTAGTCAACTACAACTAATCGGCTATACCACAGCACTAATGTAATGGCCTTATTTGGGGTATATATTAACCCACTGCTGACTGAGTCAACAGCTTTTCTCAGCACACTCTTGTCACGGTGTGTTCAGAGTGTGTTTAAGAAAACTGTTGACTAATGGCCAAAACGATTCTTGAGGAAAAAGAGCAGAGAGTGTTAATGATTCTAGACCTTTCTGATAAATTCTAATGTGAAAAAGTTAAATGCTAATCACTGGTATCATATTCCACAGTCTTAACAAAAAGTTATTTTGCACCTTGCTACCAGTGTCACTTCATATCCATGATCATAGGGGATGCTTTTAGACAGATACTGGCATATCATGGTCATTGCAACATTCAGGGGGGTAATGTTTATCAAATAACAGTATTTCGTGGAAGGGTATAATATGTTAAATTGCAGCAGTTCATATACCCAGCATGGACAAATGGCTAATTCTTATCCAGGAGATTATTATGATGTAGGCAACTAGGTTAATGTTGTTTGTAAATTGGTTCCCTGCTTTAATTTTATTAATGATACCTGAGTGCCAATATGCAGGACAATAGTGTTAGTGTATCGAGTCATTTTTTAATTGAAATAAAGCTGGTATTGATGTACTCACATGTAGTATGTCCATATTTCAAAATGAACTGAACACAAATAATTGAAAAAGATGTTTCGAAAATAAATGTGAAATTTTAAACACACCAGGAGGCTATTTTGAATCCAATAAATTCCCATGGAATGTGTTGTGCCAAACACGATGATATACGATCTCACTTTTGTTCTGAGTAGAAACAAAATTGTATCTGTCGTAGCACAAATTTTAGATTCCAGGATAATATTCTGCAAACTGTGTGTAGTGATTAAATGGCACACAGATGTAATCAGAATTACCAGATCATATAGCTTTTAATTATGATTCATTTACTTGATGTAACCTAAAATGTTGTCAGTGCACATTCAAGAGATGAAATAATATTAGTTTCATATACAGCGTGTCATGTTACCTGCAATTTGACTCAAAACTTGAGCAAAGTGTTGCACCTAACTGGGAGATCGTGCCATTTAGTTCAGAAATTTGTCACCAGGCTTCAGCATCAGCCATTGGTGACCACACCCAGCAAGAAGTCCAGCTCTGCAATATGAACAGACATCTTGTAAAGCTATGGAATGCACATCTGTTTACTCAAATTGATCATTCCAGAAGATACATAGATTGGTAAGTCTGTCAGGCACTGCTTTGTTTGTTTGTTTTTTTTTTAAAGTGCAGCTTTTTTGTATTCTAGGAAATTGATAAATGCTGGTTTGCTAAGAGTGGTGTCCATCAATAGCCATAGTGCAGACAGAAAATGGATCATTTGGATACAAGTGAGGCATAAAAATTTGTATTTTTGCGTCATCCATAATTACAGTCCTTGGCTGCTGCAGTGTATTTGCCTTGGGTCATTGTGCATCCTTATCATGATGGCAGTGGCAGTAGTGTATTTGCCAAGGGCCATCATGCATCCATAACATGCTGGCAGTGGCAGTTGTGCATTTGCCTTGGGTCATCATGCATCCTTACCATGGTGACAGTGGCAGTAGTGTATTTGCCTTGTGTTATCATACATCCATATCATGGTGACAGTGGCAGTAGAGTATTTGCCTTGTGTTATCATGCATCCATATGAATATGGTGGCAGTGGCAGTAGTGTATTTGCCTCCGTCATCATGCGTCCATATCATGATGACAGTGGCAGTCGTGTATCTGCCTTGGGTCATGATGCATCCATATCATGGTGGCAGTGGCAATAGTGTATTTGCCTTAATTGGGTCATCATGCATCCATATCATGGTGGCAGTTCCATGTGAAAAGAGACAGAGCTTTGTCTGCATAGGAAGCAAACATTTTGGACATAAATACCATTATTTCACAGACTTAAGTGACCTCTGTGACCTGAACTAACTCAATCAGTCTTTTCTGGTTTATGTGGGAGAAGTTACAGCATGGAACTCCTGGTAGCCAGAAGTTATTGATTTGTTTGACCCTCTCCTAGTATAAAGTAAGAGTTGAATCAACAAGTTTACTTGGAACAGTTTGGTTACATTGCACCCAGCCCTTGTTGAGGAAGGCTGTTGACCCAGACAATGTTATTGTGATGGGTTTTCTATTCAATTTTCATAATAGATTTGTTTTGTAGTGATGAGAAATTTTAGGTAGGAAATTGAGCCAGATGTTTTGAATATGGTGACTCATGGGCAGTTTGAATGAGAAAGTGTTAATGTGAGGGAAATACTGCTTTAGTGTATTCAATATTGATAGTATGTTAAGTGTGTAGTGCACAGACTGATGAAGACAGCACGCAAGGCAGGGCTCAGTGACCTCATCCAGTTAATTAATACTGTGCCTTACTGGGCTCACCCAGTCATACAACTCCGTGGCTTAGTGGGCTCACCCAGTCATACAGCACTGTGGCTCAGTGGGCTCACCCAGTCATACAACTCTGTGGCTTAGTGGGCTCACCCAGTCATACAACTCTGTGGCTTAGTGGGCTCACCCAGTCATACAGCACTGTGGCTCAGTGGGCTCACCCTGTTATACAGCACTGTGGCTTAGTGCTCACCCTGTCATACAGCACTGTGGCTCAGTGGCCTCACCCAGTCATACAGCACTGTGGCTCAGTGGGCTCACCCTGTTATACAGCACTGTGGCTTAGTGCTCACCCTGTCATACAGCACTGTGGCTCAGTGGCCTCACCCAGTCATACAGCACTGTGGCTCAGTGGGCTCACCCTGTTATACAGCACTGTGGCTTAGTGCTCACCCTGTCATACAGCACTGTGGCTCAGTGGGCTCACCCTGTCATACAGCACTGTGGCTCAGTGGGCTCACCCTGTCATACAGCACTGTGGCTCAGTGGGTTCACCCTGTTATACAGCACTGTGGCTTAGTGCTCACCCTGTCATACAGCACTGTGGCTCAGTGGGCTCACCCTGTCATACAGCACTGTGGCTCAGTGGGCTCACCATGTCATACAGCACTGTGGCTCAGTGGGCTCACCCTGTCATACAGCACTGTGGCTCAGTGGGCTCACCCTGTCATACAGCACTGTGGCTCAGTGGGCTGTGACGTTACCCTGTCATACAGCACTGTGGCTTAGTGGGCTTGCCCTGTCATGCAGCACTGTCGTGTAGTGGGCTGTGATGTTACCCTGTCATACAGCACTGTGGTGTAGTGGGCTCACCCTGTTACACAGCATTATGGTAGCTGGACAGACCATTTCACCACCATGTGTGTATACCTATGTAAATTATAAGTAGTTTGATAAACAGTGTTGTTTGTCCATAAATTGTTGTTCACCTTGAGCTAAATCATGACTAATTCAAACATTTGTTCCCAGAGTTATGCTTTCTATAGAGAATACTTTTGTTCAGGTCAGTTCATAACTTTTTGAGGTGTTAAAAAAAGGAAAAGTAAGCAACATGCCAGTTCCCAAATCATGTAGATCAAAGTCAGTAAAAAGTTGTTCATGCTAGTACTTGTACATATGCTTTCTACACCCATGCAAAGGTGTTAATCCTGAAAGACTCAGAGAAGTCTAAACTACAGGTCTAGTGTTGATATTGAGCCTCTTGTTGATGGTAAAGAGTGGTAGCACCAGAAAACACAGAGCCTTTTGTTGAGGGTGATGAGTGGTAGCACTAGAAGACATAGAGCCTTTTATTGAGGGTGATGAGTGGTAGCACTAGAAGACATAGAGCCTTTTATTGAGGGTGATGAGTGGTAGCACTAGAAGACATAGAGCCTTTTATTGAGGGTGATGAGTGGTAGCACTTGAAGACATAGAGCCTGCTTTTTAGGGTGATGAGTGGTAGCACTGGAAGACATAGAGCCTGTTGTTTAGGGTGATGAGTGGTAGCACTGGAAGACATAGAGCCTGTTGTTTAGGGTGATGAGTGGTAGCACTGGAAGACATAGATCCGTTTGTTGAGGGTGATGAGTGGTAGCACTGAGCCCCTTGTTGAGGTTAATGAGTGGTAGCACTGTGAGACATGGAGCCTGTTGTTGAGGGTGGTGAGAGGTAGCACTGGGAGACATAGAGCCTGTTGTTGAAGGTGATGAGAGGTAGCACTGACAGACATAGAGCCTGTTGTTTAGGGTGATGAGAGGTAGCACTGGCAGACATTGAGCCTGTTGTTGAAGGTGATGAGAGGTAGCACCAGGAGACATAGAGCCTGTTGTTCATGATGTTGTAGGACTGGATACATGCAGCCTGTCGTTGAGGGTGAAGAGTGCTACATAGCACTCACCATAATAGACATCACATATATTTATGTGAGGTCAGCTGTGGAGTACATGACCACTATTATCAACTTACAATGTAAGTAGTGTAAAAACAAGGTACTTCCATGATGAAGAAAAATTCAAAATGATACATTCTGTCATTTGAGGAAGAGATAGTATAAATAGCAAATACAAGTTGTAGTAGTTACTCTGTCAAACACAGATAAATGACAGCAGCTTTTTTTCCAGTATATTAGAATGTTAAAAGCTGTTATGAACAGAAAATGACCTGTCATCTTATTTCTTAAGCCATCAGGGTGCACAAAAATTTCCATCATAGCTGTATGTCATGAATTTATTCCATTTGCTTGTAATACAAAGCTAAAAATGTCAGTGGCAAAATATGGCAACACTGGTACAGATGATAATATCTTGATATTTTGTTTGGCTTCCGTATCAACGAATGTTGTCAGTCAGATCAAGCATGCTCAGAAAGGTCATGATTCTGTTTCTTAGAAAAATATCATTAAAGTTTAATGATCAGTGATCCAAGAAGACCTTGTATGGATATGAGGTTATTTTTAGCAAAGTCTTTTGAACTGTTTGTCAATGGATTTATAAAGAACTGTGAAGGGCTGTTTGGCATTTAATGATAGAGCCAGGCAACTGACATTTACGTAAGGCAGAGCTGTTGAGCAAAACCATAAGGGGTAGATTAAGAAAGATCATTGAATGATAGGCTACCTTAATGTGGCATGTGTAGGTCAGTCTTACAGACCATGCATAATTTCAAGTGGGATATTTCCTGTAGGATATTATACGTCACTATGTCACTGTAAAGCTGTGTTTTTGGTGCACAGATGTACATGTATTTCCATTTTTTTGTCAAAAACAGTGATTTCCATGATGTCTGGAATAGATTGTACAATCATGAAACAAGACTGAAACAATCCTCTTTTGATGCCTGTATAAGCATGATAACTGAGAGATAAAAATAGCTTTCAAAATCTAAAATTTTCTACAAATTGTCCTTGAAGAGAATCATTAATTGTGCATCCTCCTAGACTTTGAGCAAGTCTCATAAGTGGCATGTCAGTGGAGGTCTTGAACTCTAGATCGGACAGTTTGCTCAAACCGATATATTTACATCTTGTACTTTAACCTAACTAAGACAGGCTCACTAAGAGTGACTTGGACATTTCAAGGAAACATTGGTTTTGTTATGAAACAGTGCAAACACTGATTGATTACATATTTTCAGAAAATATTGAGGCAGTTCCAACCTGGTTTTGAAGTGAGGCACATTGACTTCTAATTCAGTTCCAGTTAATTGAACAAAGACATTTTTTTATTTTTTGCTCTTGAACTTTTTAGTTTCGATAAAATGCATTCATCTACAAAACACACAGACTTCATGACACAACAGATTTTGAATTCATCAATGTTGAATTCCCATTTGTGGATATGTTGAAAAGGTAAGCATCGCCTTTGGTAAGTATTTACAGTCATTCAATAGAGTGCAAAAGACAACCATTTGATATTTAAGTACATTAATTATGGATGAGGAGTATTGCTTATGATGAATAGAGCAGGTAAATTTGCTGATTGTAGCATGGTTACGGAAGGGAGGTGCTTGTTTGCAGGACATTTTCATCACATGCAGTGCCCCCTGTTTACAAGACCCTTCATTACATAGTGGATTCTGATCGAGTTAGCTTTGTGGGTCCCTAATGGCTGCTGTTGAAGTAGTTTACCTGCTGCTTCTATGCTAAATGTTACAACGTGGTTTTGCTACAACATGAGCTACTCCGTGGTCCCTGTCATTAGCATCAAACGAGGGAGCACCGTACATTGAAGTTAGATGCTGTCACTTTCCTACCTGACTGTAAATTACAAGGTACGGTGCCTGATAAACGCAAAAGAAGAATATAATTCAGAACAGAGGTTACAGCCAAGATGTGATGCTACAGAACCTTTAATGTATGACTGCATTGTTGTGGGTGACTTAAGGTCATTAACTGGGCAGTTGCCAAGATACACCCTCCATATGAGTGTGAGGGCACAGCTTAATCCCTGGCGTTGGATGCTGTCATGCACATTTGGTGCATATTGATTAGTGGTAATTGGTGGCTTCAAGGGTTGGAAGTGGAATCAATGGGCATTGATTTGGCAGTGCATGTTCAGGTCTTAGTTGATGAGCACAGACTGGCCGATATGTCTTTGGTAAACCAATGGTGCAGCATAGTTGTCAGTTTGGACAACGGCTTGGTATGAGTTTACAACAATGTTAAAATGGTTGGGAAAGAATACAAGCCCCGTAAGTGGACAGAAGGTACAGCAGACAAGATGGTCACACCCAAGACACTGACACGTGGAGACCTGGATTGCCACTCTGCAGGTCAGCTATATAGTGTGTGCGTGTGTGCTTCAAGTCTGGCTCTATCATGATCATGATTATATTGAATGTGCATGATCACTGCAGGGGCCAGATGAACATGTGCAAGGCAGACATATCAAATATATTGTAAAGTGTGTGTATATCAGTATGTATTGGGTAGTCTAAATAGAAAAGCTACTTCTGTGAGACAATTATTTACCTAATCTACAAGAGACTTTGTAAAAAAAACAGCCCCCCCCCTGTCAACATTGTGTAATATAAAGATGTGTGTGGGGAGTTTGTTTATTTTATTATATCACTGCTTTTGTTGCCTCTTTGGGGGGATTTGGTGGTCCTGAAAATGACTTTTTTGTTTGTTTGAAGGCTGTGTGCATCAGTAGCAGACCTATATGACCAACACACTTCTTCAAGCAATCCTGGACCCTCTTTGACGTGCTGGTGGTGAGCTTGGCTCTCTTGTCCTGGGGAATTTGGTTCCACTCGGTGGTCTGTGATCCGCTGTGCCAGTTGCTCCAGGTTGGCAGTGGGTTTGTCATACTCATCCCTGACTTGACAGCCAAGCACATCCCATGAATGTTCAGTGGGGGACAGGTCAGCAGATTGGGCTGGCCATGGCAACATTTGGATGTTGTGCTGCTAGAGATACTGTGTGCTGACTCATGCAGTATGTGGCTGTGCATTGCTTTCCTCAAACAGTTGCCCTGGATGTTGCTGAAACCATTCGGCGACATTGGCAGAATCTCATCCACATTATGCTAGCCTGGTAGAGTCCCATTTACCATGATACGCTCTGTTCTTTCTGTCATGTACTGTGATTGCCCCGCCCCCCTCCCAACATCATGACACTGCCTCCTCCATATAGTGGTCATGTTTCACCAAGCATCTATCCACAAATCTCTCTGAAGGCATATATTCTCCAAACATGAAAATTGAGGCAAATCATGACTCATCCAACCACATCACACTCCTCCACTAATCTCTGGTCCAGTCAGCATTGTTCCTTACACACTGGATCCATGCAGCCTTGTGTGCAGGACTGAGACAGATGTGCAAAATTGGTAGGTCAGTGCAGGGACGTGTTATAGATGGACTACCAACGGGAGCGCTAATCCCTTTAGTGGTCAACTGGGAGCGACGACTACAAAGCGTGTTCACTAGCGCCGCTCAAGTTAATCCCCCCTGCTCAGTCCGTTTGTTGTTCCATCTATGTTTACGCGTTGGGTTGTATCGGGTTACATACATCAGGCTTACATCGGGTGTGCTATTGTACCAAGCTCAAAAACGGAGAGTTTTATGCGTGCGCAACCAGTCTCATCGTTTGAATCAGTACCGTGCGAGTCCATCGATGTGTTTTTCGTTGAAATCGGCCGATAAAAGGGCTAGTTTTTGCATTTTTTCTGTCCAAAATGATGCAAAGTTAGACAACTTGTGTGTGTAATAACTCCTTACGCCGTAATCAGCAATGAAAAATGTAGTTTTAGATGAATAGTATATGCCATTAGAATCATGATGGTGGTTTCATTTCTTGTAGCTGAGTCTGGCGTAACGCTAAATTTTGACTTTAAAATGTGGAACACGGTGAAAAATTTTGCACATTTCAGTCGGTGACGCGATTATTCTCGCCTTTCATCGCGTGACCTGGCCCATGAGACGGCCAGCGGCCAGCGCGGACCGTGGAGTTGTGTTTGTTCAGCACTGAAGGTGCTCGCTCAAACACCTGATCACTTGAGCAGCGGCAACATAGATGGTACAAAGGGGGCCCCGCCGTTGGTAGTCCATCTATAACATGTCCCTGGTCAGTGTGACTTCAGTTTGGCTGACCCCAGTCCCCTGTTGATTGTACACTGTGATGCTGCAATGTTGCAGGCCTAGCTGGCACCACTGGTGCCAAAATCTTTCTGCCAAAGGGAACCTGGGTCTCTTTGTGTGCTGCACCAGGTAATGGTCGTCCCTTCCATCTGAAAGTCTTGGTCTTCCAGATCCAGTTTTCCTCTTTTATCCACTTGTTTCTTGGAAACAGTCCCACCACCTTTGTACCACTGACCTGGAGCACCCCACTCTCCTGGGAACCTCACACTGGAAAAGACCAGCCTCCAACATGCCAATGATCCTGCCTCTGTCAAATTCAGAGAGCTGTGAGTAACCCATGTGCTGTGACATTATGGATTCACATTGATCCCTGCGTTGCCAGTCGCCCCTTATAAAAGCCATAGGCACCCCAATGCCAGACACACTTTTTGCACCTTTGTGGCTGTTATCTTATTTCTAGGACACTTTGTCTTTTATGTGGCTGCCCAGGCATACGTGATATTTGGAGTAATATCAGTATTAATGAGTATACTTACCTCTCAACCACCAGTGCCAAGACCTCTGTGTCTGGGCATGACGCCCAAGAAATCAAGATGAGAAGCTTGCTACTCACGCTTGATTCAAAACCTGGTGGTCCCATGGTGCCATCTCTCCGTCCATGTGTAACTAATGGTGATGTCATGTGCACATGCGTCCCGTATCATCCTTCCTCTTTTGAAAAGTGGTCAGTTGACATCAGCTGTAAGAGCTAGGAAGTGGGGTTGGTCAGGTAGGCTTCTCTGGTGGTCGAGAGGTAAGTATACTCATTAATACTGATATTACTCCAAATATCCTATTAATTATGTAATGTTACCTCTCGACCTCCATTGCCGATATACAAAAGTACTGGCGGTGGGGTAACTGTTACAGGTACACTGACCTCTATAGACCAACGGGACCAGCAGCTCGGGGGAAACTATCGGTCCGTGTGAGGAGGCGAGGTCTGAAGGGAAAACCTCAGAGCTATGTGGAGATGAGGCTGCCGACAGCAGAATCTGGCTTAACCAGAAACCCTCCTTACCAACCCGCATGGGACCACAGTGAACCCCCGGTGCTCGCCCCCCCCAACATGACAACTGTCCGCCTTGTGGGTAAAAAGAACAATAATGAATGGCAGAGATTGCAGTATGCCTCAGTGACCTTGCAAAATTAATCAATGTCATGTATATGGAATACTTATCTACTGGTTACTAGTGATGTGCCCATTGAATTGAAATAAATTTTGAAATTTCTACAAAAAATGTCAGTGTTTTTCACGTTTGTGGCAAGCCAGCACATGGATGAACGTTTTCCATGTTTAACTGGTTGCCATGAGAAGTGATGACTTCATATGAGTACTACAGCTGAAACATCATGAATAGTGGGGTAGTGTGCAATTGCATGGCTGAGGACCAGGTGGGTTACATGTCAGTTAATTTTGCAAGGTCACTGAGGCATACTGCAATCTCTGCTATTCATTATTGTTATTTTTTTATTTCTGTTTAATCAGTACTATTATAGGTCCTTCACACTTGACTGATTTCTGAGTGAAGCTGGCTACATTAGCTGAGGTCAGGACTGTCACAGTCCTTTTGTTTCTGACCGTTTCGACATGTAAAACACCTATGATTGTGAAAATTTACTTACTGTGAAATGACATAATGTTCCAGACATGTAGGTACATCAAATATACCATGTATTGTTGGCGTTGGACACAATCAAGTCTCCATGTAAATAATTGATGATAAGGCCTTGGATGATAAGCATGTCTGATTGTAATTGTAATACCACAACCAGAACCATTGCATCAGGAATTGTCATTGGACTCAAAACGTGCCAGTTGGATAATGACTAAAACATCAGTAGAAATGTGGCGCTGCTGCAAGGAATATTTTATTCATGGCTGTCTGGAACATTGTCTTTCCTGATAGTCTTGAAGACTCAACTGTGTGTGCAAGACCTGCAGGAGCTCCTGTATGCTTGTCAAGCATGTACAATAATACCTGGTATAAACACTACATAGCTCTGCTGACATTGTAAAGAAAGACTGCTTTGTGTGTCTTGGTGTTGAAGGGTTTTAATCTACCAGACTATGTTTAATGAAAATACATGTACTGTGTGTTCATAGCTTGTTCTTTCCTTTTATGAGTACCAAGCAGATTACAATAAATTTGTCTTGGAAAACAATACGTGAAAATTATGGTGCATTGGTTCATTACATGTACTAGAGAGTATGATCTGCAAGTTAAGGCCTTCATATGATATAGTATGCATGTATCAGTATGACCTCATCAAACTGAAAGAACACTGCATAATTTGTATGAAACATGCCCCATTGTATACTGATGGGATGCACGGTTTACCTCTGACATGGTGAAGCCAACTCAGCTATGTGCATTGTGAGACCTTGATTACTCTGAATAAGGGATAATCATTTGGCTCTGTGAAAAGCTGCTTAAGCCTGAGCAATCTTGGATTAGCATGCCATTATTGGAATGAATGAAGTATACTAGCTGTTAGGAAAGCTGTCCTGTAGATGGAGCATCAAACATTATCACTGAAGATCAAAGCACATGTTTAGCTGTCTATCTATGGAACAGTTTGTTCTTGTATCAAGTGTGCAAGCCTGTTAATGAAGCCCTCTTTAGTTTGATGAGCCACATCCATATATGATACATCATTCTCAATCAGATTGAAAAAGTGATAGGCAGCTTTGTTCACATTGATTCAGCAGACTGTCAATACTGTATTCCTCCTAGAGAGTACCCTAGGTAGGTAGGAAGGTAGGTAGGTAGGTGGGTGGGTAGGTGGGTAGGTAGGTAGGTAGGTAGGTAGGTAGGTAGGTAGGTAGGTAGGTAGGTAGGTAGGTAGGTAGGTAGGTAGGTAGGTAGGAAGGAAGGAAGGTAGATAGGTAGGAAGGTAGGTAGGTAGGTTTTATTCTTCGTTGAACATTACAGACAAAGAACATTAGTCCACCAGGGACTAGTGTAGTCAGCGTGGAATAAGAGGTATAATATATGTATAAAAAGTAACACTTGACACAGGAGACTAAAATATACACAATATACTCAATGCACATCAGTATAATTTAGCTTGACCATGGCCAATGTCTCACTCATGGGGGAATACTTATAATGTGTAGGTCTTCACTTGACGACACCAAGAGGCTTTACGCCGATGAGTATCAAAAAGCTAGATCGCTTTCATGAATTTCTGAAATGATTCAGCTGACCTCTGGGTGTTGTCAAGTGAGTTCCATGATTTTGCTGCTCTATAAGTGAATGAATTGAGGCTGTATTTATTCATATTAACTTTTGGTAGATTTAGCATGAGGGGTCCTCTTAAACTGTAGTTTGTTTTGAGCTCTAAATAGATTTTTAATATTTACTGGGATTTGCGTGATTTACAGATGTATAAGCTTGTTTCAATAAACAGGATTGATATTGGTCCTTCATAGATGGGACACCCGCCATGGTCAAAAGTTTGGCATATGCTGACTTGTTATTCCTATGTACAATACGCAAGGCCTGCCCTTGCAACTTTTCAATCTTGTCCATCTGAATCTTATAGCTATTCATCCAAGCAACTTGAGAGTAGTTCAGGTGGGAAAGAATGAAGCATCGAAAAGCTGTGAACATTATAATTCAAATACGATGATAGTCGTTTTAGGGCACTGATTGTTCTGACATGCCATATGCCAAGAGTTTGGTCACAATGAGATCATGGGGTAGGCAGTTGAAAGCTTTATACAGATCCATCACAAAAGCTCGGACAGCCTTACCTTTGTCCAAAGCACTGCGCCAAAGCTCCGTCACCACCAAAAGAGTATGTTGACAGCTGTGACCCTTGCTATAAGCAGGTATGACAGATGATAAAATTTGGTTACTGAAATCTACAACTTTTGGTGTTATAACACTTAAATCTATAACTTTGGAGGTGCATGTGAGAATGCTGACTGGTCTGTAATAATTTGCTCTTGTCCAAGGAATTTTTACCTTTGCTCTAATAAATGCCCAAACACATCACTTGGATCAGAAAAAAGACAGATAAGGCTAAAAATTCGATATTTGGCTGTCTTTTTGTACTATTATACTTACATTGTTCAAAAGGAGGTCCAAAATGGAAACGCATTTTATTGTAATTTTGTGATTGTAAAGCTGGTGCACTCATTGGCACAAAGTGGTTTTTAATACGTGTGGTAGAACTCAACATGCACACAAAGATACTTGATAGTATTTATGCAGAAAAAGCTTCTTTGCATAATCAGTCAATATTGTGGCACGTGTATAGGAAACCATTAGTTGGCCCATATAAATTTACATGTGCCAAAATGAATTTTAGCTAAACAGTAGATCCCCCCCCCCAAAAAAAAAAAATTTGCTCAGATACTAGGTATACTTTCCAAAAAAATATATATTTTTTTTAATTTATGCTTTAGTCATCATTTTTTCCCCTTTGGATCACAGGTCAATGCCAATAAGAAATAATACAAATGATTAACTGAACTCTGCCTTCATTAACTTGGCACATTATTGCCTTCAGATTAGGTCTGGAATACTTGGTTTACCATATCTTACAAAACTCAGATAATTCCTGGAAACTTAAGGTGTATGAATATTTATATGGTTTGCGTACCTCTTGAAGTCTGGTGTATCATTGCATAGCTAGTTTTATCTTTCATGTTTTTTCTTGCAGTTGTCAGCTGCCTTACTTTTTGGAAATAGGTTCAAAAGCAAGCAGCAAGCTCTATGTGGCATCTCATGCATACAAAGCATAGTCACAATTTCAGTCATATCCCTCAATACAACTTGTGCATACTACCCACAGGCCACTACCATTCCTACAATTAGCTAACTCCCATTTTTGGTAGTCATGTTTCAGCAGTTTGGCACATAAAGTTTTTATTTTGTCACACCAGAATGCAAATTTGAATATATCCTATCCTGTTTGAGTCATCAGAGATTCTTGCAAGGAGAGAATAGTGACTGACTGCTACATGTTTGCCACGGGATGCATTTCATGGATTCACTGTTATTTTTATGGTAGAAACAAGGTGGTGTTTGCAAGCCTGCTTATGACAGACAGGCCCCATATGGAGCATCCACATGCAGTTATAGTTGCCCTGTCAATTCTTGTGGCCTGCCTGTCTTTTTTGGACATAAAATGCTCCATGCGTGACAAATATTTATAATAATACTTTGTGGCTCGATGAACGCATGCGTGAAATTAAATTGTTCTATGTTTTGTATCGATCAGGGTTCTGGTAAATCACGCCAGTATATCCTATATCCTATGCAGAAGACAAATGTTTTCGAAGTAGCAGGGTTTGACATACGTGGGTGGCTGTATCTCCAGTGTAACCACAGTGATGTAGCTGTAGATGCGTGCTGCTTGACACTTAAGTTGTCGGTATAATTACATAATCCATTAGCCTGTGTTACCTGTGGCAGTTACAAGCAGTAGGTGAAGCTGTCAAGTTGGTAGTGCCTAGGGACTGCTGCTCTTAATCCATGCATTGACGACTGCCCCTTTGTATTGCAGACAACAAGACCCAGGAGGAGCTCCTACGTACCACACAGCTGGTGTACAGCTACCAGGCTGGCAAGATGGTGAGTACGCTGCCTTCTCTACTTACTTTATAAGAGTCAATGTTAGTTTAAGACAGCTTGTGTACAGCTACCAGGCTGGCAAGATGGTGAGTACACTGCTTTCTCCACTTACTTCATAAGACTCAATGTTAGTTTAAGTCATATTGTGTACAGTTACCAGGCTGGCAAGATGTGAGTACACTGCTTTCTTCACATACACCATAACACTCAATATAAGGTTAAGTCAGAGACCTTTAATGAGCATTTGATTATAAATAGACAAAAAGTGGTTAAAATATACCGTAATCCTGTATATTTACATTGTATTTTAAGTATAGCAGGCATACAGGAATACCACTGCATTTTTATTTTGCATGCAAATATTTGACGTGTTTGCCAGTGATATGACAGTGGGTGCAATGTACTGAGCTCTGCTGCTCTTTCTTCCATGCTGCATGTGAATCCAGCACACTCTTCAATCCTTATCATAAAATATCAGGCCTGGCTTTTAGATAAGTCAAACTCCATGCGACATTCTGCTTCTCCAGATAAATTTATCATGGAAACCAGAAAAAATAGGAGTATTGAACATTGTGGTTCCTGGATGGTTGGGTTTCGTGAAAACACCATGTTGGCTGCTTGTGGATTTGTTATGAACAGCAAGCATGATTCGTATGCATTACCCCAATGTTGTCTTGCAACCCATGGTAACCCGAGGAAGTCATTCATTACTTAATTGGAGAAGAGGTCAATGTTCTCCCAGAAATCTTTTTCAAACAAAAACAAAAAAGTTAAAGTTGAGCAGAGGAACATTAGAGTGGGATGATATGAAGTTGAACTGCAAATTTATGTCATTAAACTGCATTTTTGGTTTTGCTTTTGTGAAAGTGGGTACAAAACTTTCAAAGTAGGAACTAAATATAAGAAGAGTTTTACACAGCCTGGGTGTGTTGTTGCAGATAGTGTTGTTGTCCTTAGTTACCAGTCTATATGGTAGTGTTGTTGTCCATAGTTACCAGAGTATTTGGTTGTGCTGTTGTTTTTAGTGACCAGTATATATGGTAGTGCTGTAGTTCTTAACTACCAGTCCAGATGGTAGTGTTGTTGCTGCTAGAGACCAGTCTATATGCTAGTGTTGCTGTTAGTCACCAGTCTACATGGTAGTGTTGCTGTTAGTCACCAGTCTACATGGTAGTGTTGCTGTTAGTCACCAGTCTACATGGTAGTGTTGCTGTTAGTCACCAGTCTACATGGTAGTGTTGTTCTTAGTTAGCAGCCTATATGGTAGTATTATTGTTCTTAGTTACCAGTTTATATGGTAGTATTGCCGTCCAGTCAGTATGGCAGTCTTGTTTTTAGTTATTGGTCAATAGAGTAAGTTGCCAGTCTACATATGGTAGTGTTCACCTTAGCTACCAGCTTGTATGGTCATATTGTTGTTCTAAATTATCAGTCTATATGGTAGTGTGGTCAGTTACTAGTGTATATATATATGGTAGTGTTATTGTTCTTAGTTACCAGTTTATATGGCAGCATTGCTATGCTCAGTTACCAGTCTGTATATGGCAGTGCTGTTCTTTGTTACCAGTCTATATAGTAGTGTTCTTGTCCAAAGTCTATATATGGTACGTAGCTTTGTCCTTAGTTACCAGCTTGTATGGGAGCATTGTTGTCCTAAATTATCAATCTATACAGTCTCTACTTGCAGCTGTATTGGCTTCAAAAGTACCAAAATGCATACTGTGTCATTAGGTGGGACCTTATTGGGGTACTAGGTTCTGATTGGATGTTAAAGCAATATTTGTGCAATTGTGGTGCCACTTTCAAAATCCAAGTTGCTCAAGTGCCACTTCAACAGCAGCTGCAAACTCCCTCAGTTCTTGCATCTTTTGGGTGCAAATTTCAATTTTGATATCACCATAACTGTCTCAGATGTGTCATTCAATCAATAGGATATAACTATTAGGTAGCATGGAACCGTTATCAGTTGGATGAGCTTAGATTATTCTCAAGCTGTTGATCCAACAAGCCAATGGTGATTGCATTTTGTTCTCGTGTGTTTTGTTTGCATGGCCTAATTACTTTGGCTATTGCTGTGCCAAATGTAGGACTGTGTTTTGCTCCACAGCAAAACTTGTTTTCATGTTGAGCTTTAATTTCATTTATTTATTTTTTTTTTTATTTTTTGTTATTCCTCAAGTACAGAATAAAAACAAAGCACCCACATTGTCAGTCTCAGGCTGTTGCACATTATCCATTCCTCTGGTTGCATAACACTTTTGCAACTCAGGTCATCTGGTGACTGGGACTGACAACTCGGGCATTTTCATTATTTTATGGTAGTGTTATCTTTAGTTACCAGTCTATATGGCTGTGTTGTCTTTAGTTACTAGTCTATGTAGTACTGTTATCTTTAGTTACCAGTCTATATGGCTGTGCTGTCTTTAGTTATTAGTCTATATGGTTGTGTTGTCTTCAGTTACTAGTCTATCTGGTACTGTTATCTTTAGTTACCAGTCTATATGGCTGTGTTGTCTTTAGTTACTAGTCTATATGGTTGTGTTGTCATTAGTTACTAGTCTATATGGTAGTGTTATCTTTATAGTTACCAGTCTATATGGCTGTGTTGTCTTTAGTTACCAGTCTATATGGTTGTGTTGTCTTCAGTTACTAGTCTATATGGTTGTGTTGGCTTTAGTTACTAGTCTATATGGTACTGTTATCTTTAGTTACCAGTCTATATGGTAGTGTTGTCTTTAGTTACCAGTCCATATGGTAGTGTTATCTTTAGTTACCAGTCTATATGGTAGTGTTGTCTTTAGTTACCAGTCTATATGGTAGTGTTATCTTTAGTTACCAGTCTATATGGTAGTGTTGTCTTTAGTTACCAGTCTATATGGTAGTGTTATCTTTAGTTACCAGTCTATATAGTAGTGTTGTCTTTAGTTACCAGTCTATATGGTAGTGTTATCTTTAGTTAACACTCTATCTGGTTGTGTTGTCTTTAGTTACTAGTCTATATGGTTTTGCTGTTGCTCCTAGTTACAATTCTAACAGTGGTGGTGTTGTCCATAGTCACCCTTCCAGATACTTCTGGCCTCAGCAATTATTTGGTTAAATGTTAGAGTCTAAATAACAAGATGGTAATATTGTCAAAAGTCCAACAAAAGGTTGGTGGTTATGATTTTATCACAAGTGGATACCAAACGAGTCCTATTTACATATAGCAGATCATATGTTTTTTAATTCAAATGTGTGATTTGACCAGAATGTGTGTCACATTCTTTTTGCAGTGGTAATGATATGATCTCAACCTTCTGTGGTTACAATATGATCTAAACCTGCAGTAGTAATGAAATGATCTTAACCTGCAGGGTTAACGATATGATCTCAACCTGCCTATAGTATAGAATGAAAAGCAGGCTGTTACAGAGGGCAGTGTTGCTGGTCAAAGTAACCATTCCTCTGTTGAATGTTTATACTGCTGTCCATTCTGTCCGTTGTACCAGTCCAGCTGGCCACAGTTCATAAAATATGTGTGGATGTTATGTGTGTTCACGTGTCAAATAAAACTGAAATGAAAACAATTATTGGAACCCCGTGATTGTGAAAGGATACCCATAAGCTAGATGCATAATTTAAGCATCAAACCAGGAAACTTGTTTTTGTATACATGATGCGAAAAAAAGGGATGCGCAAAAATGGACAACTTGTGTCAGTGGGAAGACTGAATCATACATGGAATATCGAGTATTTCCAATCCAGGCAACATCGGTTTTCTTTCTCAAAAATAGGTGTTAAACTGATACAGAAAATTTGTGCCTTAAAGGTAAATTTCATCTTCTTTTTATTTGATTTAAATATATTTATTTAATCTGGATTGTCTGATAGTACAGGTTCTTCAGAAAATAGTTTACATGTTGGTTTGTTGTGGCGATAAGTTACTAAGTCTATCTACTTTTTGGAGCATACCATTTAAACTGCAAAGGTAATGCTGTACAATTTATAGTTAACTCTTCATGGATGAGGGAGAGGTGGTAAGCTTAGAGCAGATTCACACACATACACACAAATATCATTGGTAGTGAAGACTCCTGGCACATAACAATTGCTATATACAGTGGTACCTGCTGTATGTGGCCACCCCTTCTGCCAAGAAAAAGTGGCCACATACAGCAGGTGACCTGTCACCACAGGGAAATTGTACAAAGAAATTGACTCCTACGTCTGAGCCTAGTGACCCAAAAAAACAATGTGGCTGCTCATGGCAGTGGTTGCATACAGCAGGTACCACTGTAGTTGCAACATTTCTAACAGAGGGAAAGAAGGCAGCTTTTCCTGTAGATATGAGGGTTTGTGCTGGCCTGACTGTGCCTCCCATGTGTGGACAGTTTTCATGCAGCTCTTACAGATGTGCTTTTGATAGACCATTCGTTGGACAGGTTTGAAAGTGGCAATATATATATAACAAGTACAAAATGGTAGATATAGAACCAGGGACTTGATAAATGTGGCCCTGAAAGCCAGACTGTCTCACTGGAGTGGTTTCTCAAAACAGAGACAAGTACATGTATATCATCCAAATTTGCAGCTACCATTACTCTGCTTCCCTGTGCCAGGTCTGAGGTTAAGGTCTCATGTGACAATACAGATGATAATGATATATTTATCATAATATACATTCAAGTGGACACATTTGAAAAAACGAAAGTTGGTAGGCCAAAGCCCTGTACATGATTTAACAATGGTATTGTTTTCACCTGCAGTCTTGAAAGGTCTTTTTTTTCTCCCCGCATTTATGGAGAAAGATAGGCAGTTATCATGAAAATGGTCCATTTGGCTGTCATTGCAATTAGGTATTGATCTGTTTTTCAGATTTAGTGCGAGGTGTGCAATTATTCCTGTTGTATGTGTATTCAGCATTAAAAAAACAATACTTTTACGTTTTCTGCAATAGAGCAAAGTAACTGCTAAGGATATTGAAGCGAGTGTTCACCTTGTTGATTCAGGTATGTGGAGAGACAGTGCTCAGTGTGCTGGTGCTTCAGATGAAATATTAGACATACAGCAGTAGAAAGGTGTTATAATGAAGACATGTTGGTTGTTAATATCATCACTAGAATGATACAGTATAAATACATTTATATGGTTTGAAGCTAATATTTTGGAATGTCGACTTATTTGTCGAAAACAAGAGGCACCTCAAACAAGTGGCAGACACACACATTATCATAAGTTACCTTTGTTATGGACAGTTTATGCAGGAGATTGCAGTCAAACTACTGCTGTTCCAACTTCATACATGGAAACGTATGTCAAGTGTATTATGTGCAGGTGTTTATTTTACATGGTAGCAAATACAGAATGAGAGGTTTGTAACTTGAGCACTTGGGGTGCACCAGGTACATGTGCCTATAATGGCACTTTAACACTGCCATACCACTGTGTCCCATCGGAGCCCAGTGCAGAAGCAAAAGAACCAGTCGCAGGCACTGTTGAACCGGAGCAAACACAGCCATTGATTGTGTAGATGCTGACAAATGAGGGATAAAGTGTATGTGGAGTATTGATTGCTGGGAAATCGTAAACCTTGTACAAACCAAAGGATATACATATACAATGAAATTGATGTATGTGACTGTCATTTACACATTACAGTGGCAACTGCTGTGTAATGTCCTTATGAACGTCTGACCATGTATCAGGTAAATCAATGTCTGATGTAAGGAAATGGCAGGACTGGGCACGAGTCGTCCAAAATAACAGTTTTAGTTTCACTGCTAAAAGAATGTGTAATTTCAAATAATTAATGACAGGGTGTCAAAGAATAGCCGTGTTATCAGTAACTTGCTATAATCATGATAATGTACACAAAATAACAAATACACAGATTGAAACAAGGGCATGTCTCATGTGAGATGTTTGCACTAACAGGCTGACCTGACACTATATTGTGCATGGCTTCTCTTTTGATGGACAGCATCATAGGAAAAAAATTGTGAATATTTGATGGTACCGATCAATATTTGTCATTACAGCTACCTGAAAATCCATCTGTATCGTATGGAACCTCTCCTTGTGACTATAAGGAGATTACATGGTTGTAGGTAATGATACAAAACAGACAAAGCCAATATGCCCATGGCAACTGCCTGACAACTGTCTGTCCTGTCAGATGTTAGCTTGTTAAATAAATCAGGTTTGACTGAATTTACTGTGTTCATTCAAAAAGAAGCATGCCATGCCGATTAAAAAAATTCCTGGATCAAACTCAGGGATTGCGACATTGTGTAATATCAGTTCTTCTCAATTAAAAAAAAAACAACGGTATTTACACTGTGTTTAGCTTGGAAAGCTGAAAGTGTGACCAGTGCTGTGTGTCTTTTCAACAGAGATCAATACTTTTGGAAAAAGGAAGACAGGAAATTGATATTGTACAACTGAGTCCACAAAGTTAACAGTAGAAGGTTTGCTTCTATTATAGCTTGTGCTACAACTGGAATGAATACAGCATTATCACTAAGATGGGAGGTTTGTCTGGTAGTTTTGAAGCAGGATGAATATTTTGACTACTCCATAGTCCTGTGTCAAAGAGCAGATGGGCCCCTGGGGCTGTTATATTTGGTGAATGGATGGGTCCTGGAATATTTGGGCTCCTGAGGGGCCAACGGTTCTTGAATATTCAGACCCTTCTGAATATTTTGTGTCCCCCCCCCTCCGTTCAACTCAACTTAAAGATTAAGTACCTGACCAATGGAACACATCATGGTCTTATTAGCTAATTAGAAGTATTTATGCTTCAGTGAAACCTGTTTTGAAAGACCACCCTAGCACATCTCAAACTTGAAGAGCAGATGTTCTCCCTATGGAAGTTGACCCTTGCAACACCTGGACTTTATAGACTTTCTTCAGACAACTACTTTCACATCTCTATACATGTATTCCTCTCAAGTTGAGTTCAAAATACATGGAGCCAGACCAGCTTTTATTTACTAAGATAATATCCAACCAGGCAAAACTGCTTCATTTTTAGACCAAATTTTACAAATATATACATTTCTAACATATAAAATCTACAGACTAATTTGATTACAAGCCTTTGTAGAATCTGTCTGCACCAAAGGTGGAACCCAAGATTCAAAATCGCAGTATAAACACAAGCATTTTGGGTTCAAATGTCATTTTGTCAAATTTGGGTAATGTGATAACCTATTTTTATGGACCACAGTCCTTCCAAAATGAGACCTGTGATTAACAAGGTTGTAAATGAGGTGAGGGGGGCATGGATCTAGCAATCTATGATTGCATTCTAATTTATGTTTTGAAAGTGGCAGTTTCCAGGAGTATCCATTGTTCATACACTTTTAAAAAGAACCAATCCCTTTTTATAAATTTCCTTTACAAAGGAGATAAAATTGGAAAATGTCTGGATCTCTTAAATTTTCCTATTTATTTATGTTTTGAAAATGACAGTTTCCAGGAGTCTCCATTGTTCATGCACATCTAAAAATAACTGATCCTTATTTAGAAAGTCCCTGATATGGCTTTGCCCTCAGGGATTTATTGGGTAAATCAGTTTTTGTTTCATTAAAATTGGATTATCAGTTTTAGAGATATGCCCATTTGATATAGCTATTTTAGTGCAGACATTTATTGTCTGTAATCAAGATTTAAAGGTTAACATGATCCATTCACTTACATGTTAACAGTAAAAGTATTTTGCCAATTTCTTCAGATTGTATGGAGGCTAGACCTCACAAATATGGACATGCAACAGACAAAACATGTGTCTACCAAAATATCTCAAAATGGACAAAATTATGTTATATCAAAACATGGTTGGACCTTACCAGGAGATTTTTTTTTCTTCCAGTTGGCGCTTTTTACAATAATATAAAAAGGATGTATTTGGCCACATTTTCATATGAAACATTCATGACAGTTCAGGGCATACCTGAAACTTGTAGCATCATGTTCAACCATATTCGGCATTTATGGCATGGTGTTCCTGTCTTTGACAATTTTCCTCCTTGCTACTTGTTTTGCCAGTTTACGACCACTTCAAGGTGCCCTGAGAAAATTCAGAAATAAAGTCGGTAACATTTCCGTTCACCTTGCTGCCCACATATAGGCAATACCTTGACTGAATCATGCTAAATAGAAATTAGAGGTTGAATATAAATGTTTTAGCACAGGTGTTGTGAGTGTGTGGAGGCTGGGTCACGGTGATGAAGTGAGTGAAATATACATGTACATCCTGTTGTTGTTTCAGGTGCCCAAGTTACGAGAGCCCAGGCAGCTGTATGGAGGCTTCAGCACCAATGAGGCGGGTATACAGCAAGCTCCCAGATGGTGAGTCACATGTTTGCTCTACCTGGGGCCGCATTCACAAAGACTTTAATCTGATCCTGAAATAAATCCTAAAATGAAAGTCAATGTGCCTTTGGGCCTTGAACTACTCAATCATTGGCCTAATGTTTGGGCAGAACTTGCATGATTAATTAATCTGTGTTCTCTGCTGTAATATGAACTTTGGAATTGAAGTTTCCATTTTAGTAAATCAATCTTGATTTAATCCAGATATTAAAATTTTTGGATCAAAAGATTAAATACTGGATCAAACTAAGATTGAGTTCATGAAATGAACCTGTAAATCCTTAAGTTCATATTGTAGCCAAGAGCATATTTTGGCTAATCCTCAAAACTTTGATCAAACATTGAGCCAAGGATTAAAAGTAGTTCAGGGCCCAACCACATTGATTTTCATTTTAGGATTAAAGTTAGGATCAGATCAAATTCTTTGTGAATACAGCAACAGAGGAGATTTTTACTGCAGATCTTTAGCAGCAGATTCTATCTTCTTGGAGCCTTGTTTCACACAGAGTTTGATTTTATGGTACAAGTGGAAAGCCGCACAGGGGAAATAAGGTTTACTTGCCTTTTCGTTGAATCTTTCCCCCCCCCCCCCCCCTTAATGAGCCAAAACTGGCAGGTGGTCAAATGTCATGTGCTTCGTCCACAGTAATGAAAATCAATGTGAATGAGATTTGCAGTGCCCAACCTACCTCATCCCAAGGAAAGTTGTGGACTTGGTCTTAAAGTTAGTCAAGGGGGATAGGGTTAAGTGCTAATTCGGTAGCTATTCTGAGCATGCTCCAAGTTGCTGAAGTTGGCATGGTCTGTCCAGGAAAACTGATGACAAGGAAATTTTGTCAGTTGAGATGAAAAGGGTATGCATGGTATAGTCAATGGTCTTCAGCAAACCATATTCATATTTTTGGGGGTGAAGTTTTTATTAAAAATCAATGGACACAATCATTTTATGATTGCAGGTACAAGTCATGTTAGTGATATAGACTGGAACCAGTGTAAAAGTGATCCAAAAACCAAATGGAATATGCAGCCAAGCATATTCCATTTGGTAATATCATCTGTGATATCACCTGTGTATAAAGACCACTGTGCCATTAGAGTCACCTTCTAACAGTCACATTTCATGTTATGTTTTCTGTGCAAATTAAGGCCAAGTGCAATGTCAGTAGAGCTAGATTTAACTCTTTCAGTGGCAATCACATCTAAAGTCAATCTACTTAAGTCAAAGTAGTCAGATCTGAGTTACCATTAGGATCTCAGATTCGTATTCCTCGTAAAAAGACCTTTCATTCAAGTACCAGCATGCCTCTAGTTCCAGAGAAAATATCCCAGGTCAACAGCTTTTCTCAGTGCATATTGGGTGCATTGTGCCCAGTGCATGCCAAGAAAAGCTGTTGACTCAGTCCAAAATTTGGCACTTAGAGAGTTAAGTACAGAAATTTGAATGAACAGTGCATACGTCTAGAATTATGCCTTTTCTCATAAATTCAAACGTAATATTTAATTTTCTAGTTCTTGTGGATGCAGTCAGGTGATTAAATGACAGATTGCTGTCTTGGAAGTGCAGAAAATAAACCATTTCAATTTGTGAAAAACTTGAAAAGGAGCAATGTGAGGGAGGTGTGATGATGGGTGACTGTAAAGTATTGGTACTTCATGTGTTTCACTTAAAGACATTAGCATTATGGCTGTGGTTCACATTGAGTGTTTATCTCATTTATAATGAAATACTACAACAAACTAGCTGTTTTACATCATGCAGAATAAGGAAGATCAGTTGAACATCAAAAAATACTTTCCAAAGACCCAAGAATGTCTTAGCAGTGGCCAGATGAGCACTGACGGACTTTATGTCCAATTACCCGAAAGTGCCTATTAGGAGGCGAAAGAAAAACTGTCACATATTATAAGTCCTCAGAGGGTTGACTTCTTCAGAGGCCTAGAGTTAGCTTATTTATTGAGATGGGAGCTGAAATGCCCAGCAAGAGGGAACAGTACAGCGATATGTGATGAATTATTACATAGATGAAGGAAAATCACAGGTGAATGTTGGTATTTGGCTAGTTTTTGTTTTCAATGGAAGCAAAAGAATACAGCACTCTGTATATATGTCAAGTCATTTTTTAGCCACATCAAGTTTTGCCTCCTAAACAGATTAATATGTGTCAATAATTGGAAACTACTACTACTACTGCTGCTACTACTACTACTACTACTACTACTACTACTACTACTACTACTACTACTACTACTACTACTACTACTACCACCACCACCACCACCACCACCACCACCACCACCACCGCTACTACTGCTACTACTACTACTACTACTGTTTTTATTATCATTGAAAAAAATGACAATAAAATTTATTTGTGTTATATGTATGTTGCACACAACAGGATAATATTATAACACTGAAGACTTAGCATGTTGTGACTGGTAATTTTACTGGACTTCTGTTTTGCAGGCCTGCTGAGATTCAGGTGCTTAATGAACAGGTCAAACATATACCTTATGTACCACCACAGCGGGAACCCTTCTACAAAGCCAGTGAGTTGTCTTTGATTAAACCAGTACACCGTTTCTTCATTGTATTATCTTTTGTGTGAATATTATTCACATGTCTGAGCAACACATGGTCGCAAGCTAAAAAGTACATTTGAAGTGAGTAATCCTGTATATGTGATCATTACCACAAGCTGTTTGGAATACAAATCTGTATGCAAACCTACTGGGACCACGTATGGGGGTTACCTTACTGCTGCCAGCATGCTGAACTAAGCTGCTTACTATGACAGCTCAGGGCTTGACATGAAGGCAAGCCCTTTTGTCTGGGACAAGTCAATGTTAAGATGAACAATTGAAAATGTTGAGCCTAATGAAGAACTGCCTATTTGACTGTGTTTAAGACAAGAAATGCTGTGGGACAAGTTACAAAAACTGTTAATGTCAAGCCCAGCAGCTCTGCTTACACGATCAAGTAAACTTCTTTAATTAATGACAACAAGGAATGGGTTGTCAAATTGTGTCTCTTTCCCAAGAAATTTGTGCAAGTTATGATAGGTTTCAAGAGATTATTCAGCACTTTCAAGTTAATATTAAAACCAGTGAATTCTATAACTTTCCCTGAAATTTAGAAAATGGTTTTCAAAATAATAAAACCATATCACTGAATTTGGATTGCATTGTCCACTATTTCTGTATATCTATCACAAACATACAATGTACTGAACCGTTCCTTCTCCATGCCCAATGTACCCCAACTACACTCTGTCCCTAATGTATTCTTAGTAGCCCCTCCCCCCCCCCATGTACCCTAGTAAGTATCCCGTCCCCAGATGTACTGAAAGTACCCTCTCCCCCTAAATACCCTTAGCACCCTTGCCCTAATGTACCCAAAGTACGCACACCCCAGTTTACCTTAAGCACTGTCAAGTAGCTCCTCCCTTAATGTACCCCCTCCCCCCATGTACTCTTGATGTTTATATTAAACAAAATTTTGAATGATTTACATTTCCATAGCAACTTTGTTTTAAAGAGAAAGAACATTTGAAAAAGGACTAGAAGCTACCCTGACAGAGGTGAAAGACTGTAAAATATGCAAGAACAGCAATGATGTATATGTGTTGTGTCTGATGTTGTAGCAGGAACAGAGCGCTGTCCTATGGCAAAGTCCATTGAGTCTGGGGGAAAAATAGTCTACGAGTATGAACCCATTGTAGGCAGCTTTGTAAGTACCCGGTTACCAGTCTTGTCATAAAATCAGAGATTGTGTATATGGGGGTAGGATTGTACTTTTGATAGATAGATAAAATTTATTATACAAATCAGGTTAATACAGAAGTATGTCAATATAAAATACAATGATTACCTTTCAATTTCAATTCTGCACAATAAAATACAATGATTTTATTGTAAAGAATTGAAAAATGCTCAGTTACATTTGATGCTGTTACCTATCTTGTTTTTCTGGGATTGCATAAATAGTGTACATGTGTGTTAGCGTTGGATATCTGTTAGCTTATTAACCCTCTATGTGTCCAGCTATGAGCCACAGATATTTGTCATAATTATGCAGTAGAGTTCCATGCTCAGGTGTCGATCGGTCTGCCATACTCTGTTAAACATCTCAGCAAATGCAACTACTGCATGTATTTTACCTCACATAGTTTCACCAGAGTAAAGCCAGTTGAATTGATGACCTTTGTAGTTCATGCGGTCGCGTGTAGGTGGCAGTCGTGGTGGATGCATGCCAGTAGCCACACAGCTTCAGTCCAAAGAGGACAAGACCCTTATCTTTGAGTCCAGGTTTGAGAGTGGAAACTTGTGCAAAGCAGTTCAAGTGTGAGTTCACGTACCTTTACATGTATATGAATTTGAGCTTATGATGTCTGGATACAGACTACTTAAGTTGGCAAAGTGCGATGTCAAATTGAGATTCTGGGTAATGTATAATGGCAATCTAGCTTATATAACTTAGATCACTTGTTTTAAAGGATCTAGGCTATGAAAGTTGTCTTAAATATGCTGTGGAGTGCCATGCTCACATGTCAGTGAGCATGGCACATGAGCATGTATTGTATTTTATTTGCTGAAAAATTATTTTCAGCAAATCAAATACAATACAAAGTTAAAAAGTACCACAAGCTTCCTTAAAATTGTCAGGCACCTCCTTGATCTTTACATTTTTATAAAAAATGGTATTATGATGGAAGCCATCAAAAGATTGATGTTCAATAGAATACATGTAACTAAAGTGATTTAGTTTTGGAGAGTAAAGTCATATTTCGTTATAGTATCACCAAAAAAAAATCAGTGTTTGTGAAAAGTGCCTTCAGATGTATACAAAATACAGATGTCCAGCAGAAAAACATTGTTCTTTGTGGCAGTTATACATATATAGTACATTTCTACATGGTAGGATTCATAGGTCCTGTTCTTCATGGTAATTATACACAATTTGATATATATATAACAATTCTACGTGATAAAATTTATGGATATACATGGATCTCCTTATGACGTGATATAGTGTTAAAGTATTTTGGCCACTACAAACTTTGGCATATGAGTTTTATTTTTGAAGTCGCAGGATACCATATACAAAGTAAAGTAACTTAAGTTTTTGGTGGGGGAAGGGGGTTCAGATCAAAAGAAGACTTTTTTCCTTTGGAAAAAATGTACATTTGATGGTATCCCTTATGAATTTGGTTCTATGATTTCTACATATCATAGACTGGCTATAGCATTTCATAGTAAAGTAAAATGATATGACTACAGGTGTATAGTTTTTAGAACTGTTCAGATGGTAATGGTTTATATATAATAAATGTCTACTTTGGTGGGATCGCAGAGTAAAGTTTTAGATGCAGTGAAACTTGGCTTGAAACATTGCCAAGAGATTACCAAATTGTGGTCCATCAAGTCATGTAGTCCCTCATAGGAAGTGAAATTGATAGGAAAATTACTGTGCACAGAGAGCAGAGTACCTTGAATCTTCAGAAGGTGTTCTTACCAGCCAGATGGTCTTTGCTAGTCTGACAAGACAGGGACCAATGTTTCTGAATGATACACAAGCATACATGTATATTGTATACGTACAGAGTTATACCTACTCTAAAGACCATCTGCAGTATGTGACCATTTTTGTGTGGTACTAGGGTTGACTCTCTCTCTCTCTCTCTCTCTCTCTCTCTCTCTCTCTCTCTCTCTCTCTCTCTCTCTCTCTCTCTCTCTCTCTCTCTCTCTCTCTCTCTCTCTCTCTCTCTCTCTCTCTCTCTCTCTCTCTCTCTCTCTCTCTCTCTCTCTCTCTCTCTCTCTCTCTCTCTCTCTCTCTCTCTCTCTCTCTCTCTCTCTCTCTCTCTCTCTCTCTCTCTCTCTCTCTCTCTGGCGAGCGATATGTAGTTTTGTAGTACAATGGTCCACAGAAGCAGTGTCTCCTCATGTCTTAGTTTTGAGTTAGGAATGACACATGTATGCACTATTTCATCGTGGAGTTTGTATGAGATTTGCGCAACATTTACACATTTTTTTTGCTTTAGTGGTGAGTTTGATTACGAGTTATGGCTGAGGAATGACCTGTACACCAACAAACATACCCAGTGGTTCTACTTCCGCTTAAGCAACACCAGAAAGGATGTTACATATAGGTTTACCATTGTGAATCTCATGAAGGTGAGTCCAGCCCCTGTAGAGATGCAAGTCATGCCATATTTTATTATTTAGGTGACTTGTTACAATAGGAAACACAGAAACAATAATTTAGAATGCAAGAACTATGAGCTGAGTAATGGTGACATTAAATATCTTTGTGAGACAAATATCTTGCAAGTGGTTTTCAAATGGTTGCGAATGTGTGGTATGAAACCCCTCCCCCAAAACTGACAAATGAAAAGGAAAAGAAAAGATAAAACAAGTAATTTACTGTACAGTTAATTAAGCTCCTAAATGTGATTAATACAGGATACAGAGTAGTTGTTTATTTTTTATCTCTCTGTCATTTATTTTGAGCATTTTAATCAGTTATTTTTTGAGCATTTAAATGAAAGACATAGCCTGACAATATAACTTAATGGCCTAAGTGGCAAAGTACAGTAATGAGACAGATGTGTGTAGAGTTGCACAGACATTGAGTGTTCCTTTCATTTTAGCTTGAGCTTATACCTAAATATGATATTGATCTGCCACACTTGGCATAGTCAGCAGCTATTCCATTCATTTGATATGAGCTTACCTAAATTTGATGTTCAGCCGGACAGTTTGTACAACCATGGCATGAAGCCCTTGATGTACAGTGAGAAGATGGCCTCGGAGCAGAAGATAGGCTGGATGAGGACCGGGGACCAGATCAAGTACTACAGGAACAACGTCAAGTAAGAGTCGTGTCGCTTTTGAAAAGCCAGGGAAAATATCAGGAGATTTGTATGTGCTTGAATAATAAAAGTGCTTAGACCCAATGTCAGTTGGTTATAGTCTCAAAGATGAGCCTGTCATATCTATAATGATATGATGTGCTAGAGATTTTTTTTTTTTTTGCCTAACATAAATTTTTTCCTGATAAACATGATAAACTTGCCAAAAATGGTTGATGGTCAAATGACATCAGCTTCAATATTTTTCCCCATATTTTCATCATTAATCACAGACATTTTGTATGAAAGATGTAGAGACGACCTACAGAAATAGTTCTGTCTCTGGTCAACACTTATCTTGACCTGATTTGGGTACGAAGGTTCGGAAAACCATTGACCTTGTCTGATTCTGAGAGTAAAATAGTACAGTGAACTCAGAGAGCTCATATTCTACAAAAATAGACATTGAAATGAGAGGAAAATAGAAATGATATGACTCTACTAAAACTGATTGTCACTAAATGTAACTTAATTCATGTATTTCCTGAGTTTCCTAGAAGAATATGATGACTCCCCAAATTGCTGGATTATGGAGCTGTTTTGTACAATGTAGTGAGATAGCGACATCTGAGTTGAGAAGTGACACTGCTGTGTGCTATCAGTAAAAGCATTAACAGTGAGATGTGGACTGTGTTTACAGGTACACGATGGCCAAACAGGAGCGCTACTACTACTCACTGACCTGGACGTGTCAGATGCAGTGTGACCGGGACACGGTCTACTTCGCTCACTGCTTCCCCTACACATACAGTGACCTGCAGGTAGACAGTTTGTATTATTATACCTCAGGTATTAATCTAGTGTTCTGATTGGCTAATTGGGTGTTTGACAGCTTTGACTGTTAACCACAAGAAAATTACTGTTGCTCACTGCCAATTTTTGTCTCTAGTGGCACTGCAAATTTGACCTGGCCTTGACCAAATAGGCCTAATTTATGTCATGTAAATGATTGTTGATTTATTAAAATGGAATGAAAATTATGTGATAATTGTTCATTCATTGTTCTTCGGTATAATAAAGAAAATGGTGTCCTTGCCTTTGTGGGACAGGAAGAACTGCAAACCTCTGAGATGGACTGTCAGCCCTCAGTTTCGCTTCGGGTTGACAGTCCATCCCTCAGGTTTACAGTTCTTCCTGTCCCATGCAGGCAAGGGCACCATTTCATTACTGCCTGTTGCTTGCCACAAGGTCTGGCTGTATACACCTCTCTAACAATGTTGTGAATTGGAAGTGCATCTATGAAAGGCTTGGAGCTTTTGTGCTTATTATGTAGTAGCGTGTTTCACAAATCCACACAGAGCCACCAATCCCTTCATGGTGACTATATATGCCGAATTCTATATGTTCAAAACTTGTATCTACATTTTGCACATTGATTTCATGAGAAAACGATCATGATCTCTACTGAAGGAACACAGTCAAAGTAACAAAGCTTTGTTGTGGGAGTGAACTCCACACAGCTAACAGCTAGGTGCCATTTGCAGACAGGTGATTGGGTTCTTGTGGGTATGAATAATGCAGTGAAGTGATGCAATGGCTCTCATGGTCATGCACTAGCTGTCTTGATTGAGCAATGAAGGCACTTTTTGTATCTACTGGAACTTTATACACAGTATATTAGATACAGACATAGCACCATGATTAATACATGCCATTCATGGATTTTGAATGTTAACAGTGCTCATCCTTACAGGAGACAGCTATAGAAAAAATTAACCATGACACATTTTCAAATTTTGCATGAAGTAAAAATAAAGTGTTCATTGATGTAGTCTTAAGTTCATCTATTGTCTTTTCTTATATATTAATTTATGCATTATTCACAGCCAGAGTAAAAGAATCGTGCACTTGAACGTTCTTGCATGGAAATTATGATGTGACCAGCAAAAACAATACAATTTTGGACATACAGCAGCAACAGACAGGACCTTGTACAGATGGTGATTTTGTGATGACATGGTGTTTCAGGACTATCTGGCAGAGGTGGCTAACGATACCTTGAAGGCCAAGATATGTAAACAGCGAGTTCTGTGCCACACGCTGGCAGGCAACATGGTGTACATCCTGACCATCACCTCCCCCACCAAGACCACAGAGGAACTCAAGGTCAGTGTCCATGAAGGTCCTTGGTATTCATAGGTAATGGTATATCAGCAACACAGGTAGTAGTGAGACCAGCTGACCAAACCACCAGGTATAGGTAATAATATGTCAGCAACAGATGCATCATTGAGACCAGCTGACCAAATCACCAGGTATATGTAATAATATGTCAGCAACAGATGCATCATTGAGACCAGCTGACCAAATCACCAGGTATAAGTAATAATATGTCAGCAACAGATGCATTGCTAAGACCAGATGGCCAGACTGCCAGGTATTGATAATGATATATCAGCAAGAGAGGCATAAGTGAGATCAGTTGATGAAACCACCAGATATAGAAAATGATATGTAAGGAAGAGATGCATTGCAGCCTTCAGTTGACCAAACCACCAGGTATAGGGAGTGATATATCAGAAAAATATGCATTGGTGAGGTCAAATAACAAAACCACCAGATGGAGCATTTATACAAGGAATTTAAAAAAATTTAAATTTGCATCATTTGTGTGACATTATGTATCATACCAATGGGTCTGATATTTCTTTCAAATTGAATCTTTAAATGATCCAGAACAAATAAGAAACAGAAGGGCAGAAGCATAGTTAATTTTGACACAAACATTACAACACTGTGACTGCCTTTTTGACAAGTGTGCTATTTGATGTGCTTCCTTCTTGACAAGTGTGCTAATTGATGTGCTTCCTTTGTGACAAGTGTGCTATTTGATGTGCTTCAAGCTATGTTCATTAGTATGATGGTGATCTGGTGGTTTTGAACTGTTTTTCTACCTGCTTCAGTACCGGAAGGCAGTGGTGGTGACCTCTAGAGTGCATCCTGGGGAGACCAATGCCAGCTGGATGATGAAAGGCTTCCTAGACTACCTGCTCGGTAACTCTGCAGATGCAAAGGTAAGCTCACTGCTTTTGCATTAGAAATGTCGAGACTAAAATACCGTGTTCCTCTTTTGACAGACCACCCCCAGGGCAAGTTTTAAAGTGGTCACGTAAAGAATTTGCTCTGTCATTGGAGGTAAAATAACATAGAAAAGCTAGACTTAGGGACATGTTGAATGTGGTCTTAAAAAGGCACATGGTTTCTGAGTGGAGTGGTGGCTCAAAAGAAGGATTGCTGTAACCAGAAGCAGTACGTCACTTGCCTCTATTCCAAGTTTCCTGTCCATTTTTTAGACTTTGAATAAAGCCTATGTTTCACTTTATCAAGAGAGATGAAGAAGCCAATGGGGGACATTTTCAGGTCAAACTATGTTTAATTGCAATTTTGTTTGCAAAATGTCCATGCCCGAAGTTGGACCCATGATTTCTTGAGGATTCCTAAAGAGTGTGTTTTTTTTTTTTAGATTTGAACCAAAGGTAGAAAGGGAGTAAGGTCAATTATGCTACACCCCTCCCCCCCCCCCCCCCCCCATTCATTGGTTCCTGTTGTTTCATTTGCACCCAGGTATATCACATAGTCTGTGAGAAACACTGAATTTGACATAGTTCAGACTGTACAGATTCCAAATATGCTGTTTTTATATTGTCTTCAAGATTTAGAAGATTGTTTCCACATACTCATACATACATACATACATGCATGCACGCACATACATACAGACATACATACACACAGTGAAGCTGCCAGAGAGATTGTAGGGCTGGTGTCAAATTAGTATATTAGGATAGAAGATCTGTCTGTCAATAGATTGAGAATACTTTACAGTAGCCGTAAGGGATATACATGTACATGTAAGATGCAAAATCAAATCCTTGCTGTTTCAGTTGCTGCGAGACACATTTATCTTCAAGATTGTTCCAATGCTCAACCCAGATGGTGTTATAGTGGGCAACTACAGGTGCTCTCTGGCAGGCAGGGACCTCAACCGCAACTACAAAACTGTGCTCAAGGACTCCTTCCCCTCTGTGTGGCATACCAAGAACATGATCAAAAAGTGAGTGGACACACCAACCTGCATTTAACCCTTCCCCCCTTGAATTAAGACTGAGTCAACTGCTTTCCTTGGCATGGGTAAGTGCCCAACCCATGCCAAGGAAAGCTGTTGACCTGGGGCATGTGATCTTGATAAGTCCCATGTACATTTCTCAGTCAAATTGTTTTTCATAACTGTTGAAATTAGTTGAAAACACTGAAGCAGACGACATTTGACCACCAGCCAGTTTTGGCCGGTTTGAGGGGGAAAGGGTTATGTAATGGCATTTTTTATTTTGTTGTGAGACCTATTTGATGAGACATATAGATGACTTAAAATTTGGGGGGGGGGGGGAAGAGTCCACTGGCAGCTGATGGAAATGGCTGAGGAGCATGCAGTAATAGTCACTTCATGCATTTTAAGTTAATATTATGATATAATTGGGAGTGCAGGACAGGGATATGAAGTGCAGCAGGTACACTATGGACAGCTATGATCACACCAGATGCAAGTCATTCTTTTAAATCATATTTCTGTCATATTGACAGTTGTGTTCAATCATGACAAAGAAATGCTACATAATCTGATTTATCACCTTGACTTGAAACTCTTACTGACAACTAGAGCAGGTTCTCACAATGCACGAAACTTCAAGAAGAAAAATTACCTACTTTTTTGTGTTACAAACCGTGGTTATTAAAATGACAAAGTATGGGATCAAAACAAACTTGGCTTAACTGCATTTACCATTCTGTGGCTTTGTTCACAGTGATTCAAAAGTACATATACTATATATCTGCCATTTAAACTTTTCAAAGAAACACATGTAAGTGCCAGTATTTTTGTGCAACATGCAGTTCCAGGAAGATTCAATTGCATAAATGTAACAGTTGGCAATGACAACAAGTGTAAAGATTGGATCATTGGAGTCTGTGAGACTCATTCAAACAAATGAAAACATTTGTTTTTCTGCATGTAAAGTTTCAGCTGGACCTTAAGTGTAATTTGCCTCTAATTGTGCTGTGTTTTCAAGAATAAGGTTGCCCTGTGGCAATGACAGTTGTACAGTTTCAAAAAAAAAAAAAGATTTTTTTTGGGGGGGGGGGGTAGTTTTTTCTTCTACAATACTATTTTGAAGTTATATCATAATAGGAAGGGTATATGTGGAATGTTTAATGTCTTTCACATTGGCTTTTGGGGCAAAAGAACTCTGACAAAGCTTTTCTAAAGTCCCTTTTCTTGTTTTGCTTGTGTGTCATTTTGGCCCCAGAAACTAATGCTGTGGACACTGCACACTCCACGTATGTGTTTAACCCTAGTGCTGCGGGGCCCGTGTTTATACGGTCCAAAATGCAGGTTAAACAAACAAATCAGCAGTACTAGGGTTAATATGCAGATGAACTTACTAGCAGCAGGCAAAGGACACAGCTTAATTGCATTGAAATGATTATACATGTACTCTGTAGTCCAAGGGTAGCTGAACTTTTTACCGAAGATGTATGTGCATACAAGTTACACTGGTACTACATGTACATCAGCTGCACTGAAATACCAATTGGTTAAACATAACCTGTCTATATGAAGATATAAGTTACAATACATGCTCCTCTGGTTCCTTGTTTGTTGTACAGATTGTGCGAAGAGCGGGAGATTATTGTGTACTGCGACCTACATGGCCACAGTCGCAGACAAAATGTGTTCATCTATGGCTGTGAGAACAGGAATAACCCCAGCAAGAGGCTACGGGAACGCATCTTCCCGGTCATGCTTAACAAAAATGCACCAGACAAGGTGAGGGCAATATGAACAAGAGGCCTTGAAAAGGGTTCTCCATGCTTTGTATAAGGATGTCAGATGAGATATGATCTGGCTTGCTGTATGACAGAAAAAAAATATTAGGGATCCATGGTAGTCAATCACTTTTATTTCTTCAAGTGTAAATAGATGAATATCTAAGGGTTACTGCAGATCGTCATCTCATGTAGAAGTCAAAGTTAACTAAAATCAATAGTTTACAAACTAATTGGAGGACTGGGAGCCAGGAGTGCCAAGGTAAGTTTAGCCACAATACAAAGCCAGACCGACTGAAATTTTAAAGCTAGCATAGATGCAGCAATTACTGTGGTCAGCCATTTTTAATAAACAGTACAAATTTTCTACTGTTCCTCAAAGAGAACAGGATTGTTATGATCTACTTTGTGTAGGAAGATGAAATTTATTTTCCTTGGGTACTTGATTATTGTGCAGTGAGCACCCCTTGATTCCACCCCTTGGTTCCACCCCTTAGTTCCACCCCTTGGTCCCACCCCTTGGTCCCATGCCTTCAATTGGGAAAAAGGGAAGATCAGGAATGGAAATATCTGTCATTGAAATGGAAAATGTTGTACATAAAATTCTTTTAACGGATGATCTAGCTCTGCATTTAATTTAAATTTGTGTCAGGGAAAATAGATACCTTCTGATGGGTTAAAAGTGTGTTAACTGTAAGTTTTAAAGGGGGTCCATATTGAACTTTCAAAATTATTAACTTTTCCTTTTTGCATTGCAGTTCAGCTTCGACAGCTGTAAGTTCAAGGTGCAGAAAAGCAAGGATGGGACAGGGCGTATTGTCATGTGGCATATGGGGATCATGAACAGTTACACCTTGGAGGTAGGGGGCATGTGACATGGCAGGCAGCCGTGATGGGTGTATGATATAGTAGTACTTAGGAGACTGTTGAAATTTGTGATCACCAGTGCTTTGAGAATTTGTCTTGAAGGCATTTGAGCGAAACAGTTTGCAATGTACTTCTAGAAATTTTTCAGTCTCTGACATATAAACGTGTAACTCTCAATTGATTGTCTTTTGATATTTTTAAGAATTACTTGTATCTTTCTAAAATTTGTATGTGGTCTAATTATGAGCTGAATTAACCAATACATGTACTTGTTTTACTCAGGCCACCTTCGCTGGGTCCTCCATGGGCAAACTGAAAGGGTATCACTTCACCACTGCAGACTTCGAATCAATGGGCTTCCATTTCTGTGACACATTACTAGACTACTGTGACCCAGACAACTCCAAGGTGAGGGCAGCTGCTGTTACTCAGCTGTTTGGCACTGCAGTAGGCAGTGCAGTGAATTGATCAGCACTGTGGTTGCAGCAGTTAGAGATTGGTGTAATAGGCACTGTATTTTGCTGCATTAGTATGGTGACACTATCAGCCAGAAAAGTGGCAGTATTTGCCACTGTCAAACCAAACCAATACAATAAAATGTAATAACTGCATCAACCAGTGCTTAGCAGCATCATCTGGTGCAGTGGATGCATTAGCCATCAGTGCCAATGTCAGCCAGTGCAGTGGTTGCATAGGCCAGCGCATTAGCAGCAAGAGCCAATGTGATGGCAGTGGCAGTGCATTGGCAACATTTGCCAGCTCAACAGTTGCATTAATCAGTCATTTGCATCTTCAGCCAGTGCAGCAGTAGCCTTAGCCAATATATTGGCAGCATCAACCAGTTTAACAATTGCATAGGTCAGTCCATTGGCAGCATCAACCAGTGTAGTGCTTGCATTAACTGGGACATTATTGAAATAAGCAAATATAAGGGTTGCATTTCCCAGTGAACTGGTTTTATTAGCCACAACAGTACTTGCATCAGCCAGTGCATTGACAGCATCAGCCAGTATTCTGGTGGCATGAGCCAGTGCATTAGCAGCATCAGCCAGTATACTGGTGGCATGAGCCAGTGCATTAGCAGCATCAGCCAGTATACTGGTGGCATGAGCCAGTGCATTAGCAGCATCAGCCAGTATACTGGTGGCATGAGCCAGTGCATTGGCAGCATCAGCCAGTATACTGGTGGCATGAGCCAGTGCATTGGCAGCATCAGCCAGTATACTGGTGGCTTGAGCCAGTGCATTGGCAGCATCAGCCAGTATACTGGTGGCATGAGCCTGTGCATTGGCAGCATCAGCCAGTATACTGGTGGCATGAGCCTGTGCATTGGCAGCATCAGCCAGTTCAGTGGGAACATCAACCAGTACTGTTGCCTATTTTGGCTGTGTTGTAACTGCCACAAAAGTGTGATAGAATGCAACATGAATTTCCCGATGAAATGATGTGATTGTGAGTTTGAGTTAACATGTGTTCTACAAATTAAGTCTGCTGTTTGAAATTAATATTTTTGTTGAATTAAGTCAAAGATTCTAATGGACCCAGTGAGTGGTGTCATAGATACTCAAGTTGTACTTTTTTTTGATAGTTGTAAGCATATCAACTTGGGTTTAGATTATTCTCGTGGCACTATCAAGTACAATCACGCCGAGTTTCCATGACGTATTTTCAAAAATTGATGTAGACCGCCAGTACTGATAATTTCCAGCGAACACTACTAATGCTACCCTATAGGTAGTTCTGTCTATATTTGTACACACAAAACAATACAGCCTTTGGTCAAAGCCTCTCTGTTGTAACAATTCCATTCATCACCTCCGGGTCCTCACAGAAATTCAACAATTCAGTCCAAACATTTGTTCATTTCAGTCTCAAGGTTCAAAAGCAGAGGTATAAAATCCATCAGTGGTATCTTTCGCTTACTTTGGGGCATGGTCTTATATTGCTGCTCAATAAGGAGTGTAGGGGGAATGCAGGCATACTAAATTGACTGCCGTCTTTGAAGTTGATATGCAATAATACTTCGCAAAGTGTGAGCTTGGGGTCATGGCAGAACCTTGCTGAATTCAAATGGATTAGATTGGCAGTTGCACAAGATGCCTGACTGACTACAGTAACATGTTTTTTTTTTGTCATGATACTTTATATTTCACAGATACAAAAGAGGTTAAGTTTATGATTTACATACAGTCTTTATTTATACAATACGCAGTAATAAAAGAATTATGTTGATATATAATCAGTACCAGAAAGAAGAATAAAGATACTTGTAATTCCAGGACTGAAGTGAAATACTTTAATTTCACATAATATATATGTGAATACTTTTGTCTTTCTCAGAAGTTTATAAAGTCATTAATTCATTATGTGACAGCCCCTGTACTGGAAGAAAAGTTTTCGAATATGTTCATTAAAAGATCCTAGTTTGTTGAAGTGCATGAACCTGCAAGCAATATGCTTGTTTTTAGAGGAAAATTAAGCAAATTACACATCCCAGCATTGTTGTATATTTCTGGACATAATTTATTTGCCCCCCCCCCCCAAAAGAAGAAAAATATAGCGAGTTACAGAATAAATTTATAATCCTGAAGATGGAATAATTTCAAGTCCATTCTTGAAAGTAAAATGCACTTTTCTGCTGTCAGAAAAGTATCACAATGTCAAATCCATCTTCTTTCTGGTCATTTTGATTTTGTTTTCAATACGATTTATTGGACTCCCCTTTCCTATGGCAACCCAGGTCTACATCAACTTGCAGTGCAACTGTTGTGTTTGCAAAGTTTTGCTGGAAATAAATATTAGAGGTGCAGTCTAGAGCAAAAACTGCATATTGGTCAGGGTGACCCCTGCCAATTGTATGCCTTTGCTTTGTTTCTTGTATCACAATTAAATTACCGAAGTTTTTGCCGCAGTACCAAGTCAATTTTGTAAAATCGATTTCCATATTGTATCAGCAGTATTAACCATTGCAGGGATTTTCGAAGCTACAGTTCGTCCTTGCTAACACATGGACCCATTTTGTTTCTTTTTTTAACCCACTGCTCACCATCCATTGTACCCTGGGTGTACATAAAATGGTAATTTACACTTTTTTGAGTCAATATGGTTGAGCCAATGGAATGTTGTACCCGGCACTGTTTATGTTCATGTGATATCAACTCTGCCATTCATTGGTTCTTTTGCTTATCCCAAATGCACTTATATTCTGGTAATTTTTCGGATGTTTATTGTGGGGGAAGTTCAGGCATAATGCTCAGGTGATTGATTTCCCTGTACTTTTATTGGCATTTGTTCAAGCACTCCTCTCTCTCTCTCTTTCAAAAAAAAAGAAAAGAAAAGGTTAAAAAAATCAGTTGAGGGATGAGCAATGACTGACCAATGAGTGGTGTTCTCACTGTACGCACACGTTTTTCTCATTTCCGTCTTCTTTAATACAGTACTAAAACACTGGCCCACAGCAACAAATACTTTGGGCCTACTTTAACTGCATGGGTCATTATGAAACACCAGGAACATTGCATGCTGTTTTTCACTGTAGTTTTACCTGGTCTAGAACTATTTAAATCAATCCTTTGGGAAGCATGCTCCTGTTTTATTGATAAACAGTTTCATTTGTACTGACATTTTTAGATGTAATCATGTGAAATTTAATTTATTAGATGTGGAACTTAAACGTCATCTTTGTTTTCTGTGTTGAGCTCCTTAGCTGACTGAGATACAGTCTTCCAACATTGATTCCCTGGTATATTTTAACTGTGAAATGTTCTGATTGTTAGAAATACATGTACTACTGAATACAAAATTTGCCATCTCTGCTTCATAATTCATGTGCATGTACCTGGATTTTGCCAGCAGATTTGATAAAAACATGATAAATAAGTCTGATGAGAAGCGATTGATATAGTTTTGTCCTCTTTTGAAATCCATACAGGTTTGTATTCTTACTCTTTGGTGCTTTGTGTAAAATTACGTGAAATAGGTAACCCGTACTTCAGGGGCTGGTGATAAAAATTCCAGGAATATCGCCCTTTCAGGTGACACTAAAACCCGTTTCCTAAACAGCATACTGTATTTGAGGTGAAATTCTTAAGTGAAAAAAAAAAAAATTGCAATCGTTGAATGGTCAAGTGTTTCCTATATTTGCTCCTGCAATTTATCATCTTCTACCTTATGATAACATAGACTAAAAAAGAAAAATAAATACCAGACAGTATGCCATACAGCAGAGATCATCAGATGCTAGCTACACGGGCCAGTCATTCAAAACTGTGACCAGGTTTTGGGTTTGAACTACTCATGGGTGTCCTTTGCATGGTTTAATTAATCTAAATATATATCAAACCTTTCAATTCTTAAAAGTGACCAAGCTTTTACTGCATATGGCATCAGCAAAGTACTGCATGTGGGACTGCTTGACCACACTCCTATGTCAGCCTGGGAATGTAGAAGTGAAATAGAGTGTGTCTCATGGAGGCAGTCAAATGCAGTGTGTTTCCTGTTGGAAGACAACACATTTGTTGGTAAGACAGGTAGCTGTTACTGACAAGTGGGTTCTCTCATAGCATGAAACACTTTCTGACAAATGTGTTTTCTCCTGACGGGAAACACCATACTATATTTCACTCAAACCCATGTGGGGTTCTCTTCATTTTGGCAACAAATTACCTCATTATACATCAGAGAAACAACACATGTGATGCCACTTTTCAACTGACTAACTGACTGCATTGCAAAATTTAGAATGCATGAATGTCATTCTGTCTTTATTTTGCCAAGCTAGAAAGACTGGCTTCACGTTTTGCACAATTTAACACAGTGCAAGTAAATTAGTGCTATTGGAAAATGAATAAAGTCCATAAATTTGAAAGAAAAAAGAAAATAATATAAGGTATGCATAGCATCATCTGGAATGCAGCATGTGCCTGTGTTTGTTTACAAGTGACAGTAATGTTTATCAGTAGTAAAGGGAGGTGGAGTTTTTATCTTGTAAGTGGTTGGAATAAAAAACATGGTCATGTGACTAGGATTGGATATGGTTTTGGGTTTTAATTAATTTTTCAAAATTCATGGATGAAAAATAGTCACGCTATTGTGACTACTATCAACATCCTTGACATCTGTACCACTAGACTCTTGTCTTCCCCTTATGCATGTGCAGCATGGTCTGTGATCCACTAATATTTTACATTTATTAAACTTTACTTTATATGTACTTCCCTTAGTACTAGTTCTAATATACCATTTTAAAATACTTGTAGAACTTTTACTGCTTTTCTGAAACTTTTCATAATTTTCTACATCAAAACTGTTTTTATAACTATACATTGCATCAGTCCTGTTAGATTGGTATTTCCTGGTCTTCTGAAGTTGTATCGATCAATGTGTATTCCTGTCACATATAAGCAATACAATTATGAATGTAGAAACTGTCTGGTTAAATATTTCTTTCCTTTAAAACTCCAGCTGTGTTGAATATTTGTGCATACATGCATTGTGCATGTTGTATAACTAAACAAAAGTTAATCTTATGTTCTAAAAAATAACAATATTGGTAAATAATTCTTTCCAGTTTGATAAAATGATGTGTATGAACTTTCAACTGGCCATGGGGGTGAAAGTTTGATATATAGTGTAGGGGTATTGGAGGGCAAAGTGTCAGGTTGGCAACTGACTTAGTTATCTTCTTGTGTTTTGTTGTGTATTTGTGCAGTCGGCCAAAATCCTGGTTGAACTTGAGGACCGCATGAGGCAGGAGATCCTTAATAAGCTGCAGAAGCAGGGCGTGGACACGGACAAAGTGTCGCTGGATGAGATTGATTTAGATGAGGATTACACGTCAGGTGTGGAGTCCAGGTAAGCTGTGATGTAGCCCAGCCTTCCATGTGTGACAATCAAAATTGCAACAGAGGGTTTCAAATACGAATTGTCTGTTTTCAAGTAATTTTGTGAAATATGATACGTTGAGAGCAGGCATCTGTATAATTGTAAATAAATATTTCATCTGGGATAAGATAAATTCATTTAAGTTTTAGAATAATGTTTTTGGTATCTTCTCAGGGATGTAGAATCTGGGGATTAATTGACATGTTCGGTTTGATTTTATGTAAAACAATCTAAAAGTACGTTAATATGAACAATGGAACACAACTATAGTGGTCCCCCTCTAATAAGGCCCCCACAAGAGACACCACCCTCTCTGCAAAGGCCACTTCTCCATGCACAAAAGTGGCATTTCCATTATATTGTCCCTCTTAAAGAGAGGCCACTCCTCTACTGTGGACATTTTTTGGTTGCGTTTGGGGTGTCCCTATTATTATTATTATTATTATTAAATCTTTATTTTGTACAAATATCGTAGTACATCCAGAAGTAAAAAAAAAAAAAAAGCAAAAGAGATAACACTAATCAAAAGTCATTGAAGGAGGATCAGTGTATTTGGTACATGTGATGTACATTGTATTTGTATACAGTAGTCTGCCACTATAACTCGGTTCTTCTACTTTCAGTGATGGGGGCTCTGACAGTTCCATATCAGATGGGCTTCCAGTTCACCTACAGTACCTTGCTGACAAGGTGGGCTGCACTTTCTGATTATTTGTAGACAAATATTTTGTTATGAATTTTGCATGATGTAAATATGAAGTAAAATGATCCAGTCAGGCTGTGTGTGCTATGTTCAGGTTTGCATAACATCGTAAGTTTTCCAGAGTAAAACTACAATCATTGCTAAGAAAAAAATGAAACACCATCATAATTTAATGTTTGTTAAATATGCATGTTTTTTTTTTTTTTACACAGATTTATGTTTACATGTACATTTGTAACATCCAATGATCTTGTATAATAACTCTAATAAAAGAAATAAAGCAGGCTAAGGGTTAAAACAAGCATAAGATTTGACATCTATAAAATGATGTTGTTTTGTTCCTATGCTGGGAATGAGCCTGTTGTTTTTTAGTTGCCAAAAAGGAAAAAGAGATTAAAAAGCAAAAAGGAAAGAGACAAACAGAAAAGCGAAAAGAAACTGCAAGCAACTCCTATCACTGTAAGTATATTGGTTTGCATGTCATAAATATTTCCTGTGACAAAGTTTGTGTGCTCCAAATTGTGGTTCAGAACCTCATGTATTGGATTATTAAATGCACTTCAATGTGGTCTCCTTCCTGGTTTTTGTTCTTTGTGAAATATTTCAACATGCCTGTTAAAATATAGCTTTGCACAGAGCAGGACTTCTGTATTTTGCTCAATCGGGAACTTTGCTGTTGGAATGTTTTGGTATATTCATGTTTTACTGTACTATTAACTTAACAAGGTGAATACAATCAAAGTCAAAGGTAGAACAGCATTGTATTTTATATACTTTGACTGCAGTCTTTTATCAATATTACATCATACCTTCAAGCAGTGACTTGTGTACATGTACCTGTACAGGGTTTGATACAGTGTTGTCCAGCTGAAAATCTCTGTAGCAAAATTTTCTTTCATTGTAGCATTTTTTCCTCTTCTGTACATAAGAGATACTTATTTTGGAGAAAATTTGTAGCAATTTTGAAAACCTTTGTAGCAAAATTTTGCTACAATGCTCCAGTTGGACAGCCCTGTGATATGTCATATGCACTTGTGAGGGCTCCAGTAATAGGAGAGCATGGCAAACTAAATTGTTCTTCGCCAGTGTGTTGTATTGCTTCTGTTTAAAGTGTAGCTGTGAATTTGTCTTTATGTGTTACAGGAGGTGACAGAAAAGTTAGACAACCACTCCCAGTCACATACACAGGCCAAACCTAGGGTAAGTACCAGGCCACTTTGTCTCTTTCGCATGTGTGACTCCCAGACCTAAACGTAGAGTAAATACTAGGCCTCTCTGTCTCATATTTGATGCCACTCCCAGTGCCAAACCTAGGGTTAGTACCAGACTGCTCTATCTCTTTATTAGATTGTCATTCCCAATCCCAAACCCAGGTCAAGTGCCAGGCCACTCCATTTCTTTGTTAGATATCACTCCCAGCTCCAAAACTGGATGGAGAAGTACCAGGCTACTGTCTCTCTTTATTAGTACATAGCACTCAGGGTCACACACAGCCTCTATCTATAGCTGTAAGGTAAGTATACATGCATTGTCTGTCATATGTGTTTGCAAATTTTAGGTTATTTTCTTACAGTAGTGTTATCTACTGCCCACTTTTCTTTTTTTTTTTCTTAAGTACACTTTTCCATCAGTATCTTGGATTTGCTTCATCTTTTTTTTTTTTTTTTTTTTAGTATTCTAATGTCATATGTTATCTCTTAGAATCCCTTGGGGTCCTGGTGTTTCACAGTTTAGTATCTGTTCAACAAAAGCTGGTATGTCAGTTAATTGTCCAGAGATGTGAAGACATTATATCACTTGATAAAGTACATCAAGTAGAGCACAAGCTTCTACCAAATGTTGCATCTGGCCTTTCACAGTTTTGTTCTCTTAGCATGAAAAGTATCATCATGGCGCAAGTACATGTAGTCTTAAAATCAAATGTTTATGATAGCTTTTACTGACAGGTCAAAATTAAGTGAATGGCATTCATTGAATATACAAGACAGAAAGTAAAAGCAACAGCATGAGCATGAATATTAGGTCAGTGTAACCTACTGTAGAGCATGAATATTAGGTCAGTGTAACCTACTGGAGATATTTATTGCACAAATATTTCATCACATCCCGAACCTGTGTAACAAATATGAGGACAATTCGTTTATCAGTCAATGATAGAGGGAAATTACCTAATTTGAGCAATTAGTTAACCCTTGCCCCCTTGAATTAAGACCAAGTCAATAGCTTTCCTTGGAATGGATTGGGCAAGCCATGCCAAGGAAATCTGTTGACCTGAGGCATGTGACCCGCCAGCCAGTTTTGGTTGGTTTAAGGGGGAAAGGGTTAACATTATGCACACATGTAGTGTTAAGAGGAAAGAGCAAGAATAGGAAATTTCTGTATCCCTCGTGCTTGGCCCTTCAGTCAGGAGAGCTACATGTAAAGCTGTGTAGTCCCATAACCTTCCATTGTAATTTGCAACATAAATTAAAAAGTAGTGCATGCAAACGCAAAATATTTCATGATAAATCCAGGTGCATGACATCAAAAATTCTGAAAATTATTTAACCAGTTTTTTCAAAGGTACTTAAGCATACGATGCGATGGGAATACCTAACTCTAGCCTGCAATAACTTTGTTTATTGGATTGAGTATCCAGATGCATACACATGAAATTGCAGATTCAACTACGGGAATGAATTGAAAGCCAACAAACACTTCATCAGATGATTTATAGCTACTGTGATGTATGTGATATCATTCATAGCTACTGTGATGTATGTACATGTATGTGGTATCATTCATAGCTGCTTGGATGTATATGGTATCATTCATAGCTACTGTGATGTATGTGATATCATTCATAGCTACTGTGATGTATGTGATATCATTCATAGCTACTCTGATGTATATGGCATCATCCGTAGCTACTGTGATGTATATGGTATTAAAGTTTGACTTCAGTGGCAATAACCAGTTTCATTGATGATAGAAGACACCTGTCAAATTTCATAATGACCCTTCACATGATCCCTGGATTAGAAAGTTTTTTTTTGTTTTGTTTTTGTTTTTTTGAAAAAGTGAGGCAAAAAAGAAGACCTTGTGCATGTGCATTCCCATGTACTTGTGAGAAGTTGGATGCAGGTACTGTGCACATTAGCAAGAAGTAGTATATAAAAGTAAACGTGACTCATTCTCTGGATACTATAATGTGTATGTATTTTCAGCCAATCAAGTGTAACCTACATCGAAGGCAGAAGGACACACAGACATCGAGCCAGGGCCGGGAGGATCAAGCACAGAAGAAGGTGAGTGAGCCTCACTTTGCCCAGGCTGCACTTTTAAATTCTATGTGTTGGTGTGGATTGAAAGGTATGATGTAGCAGTAAAATAAGTTTATTGCACACAGTGACATGGTGCATGTTTGTTCATCTCATATGCACAGAGGTCTTCCACATGTGACCCTTGACCCCAGTAAATTCATAGAATTCTAAGGGGTTTACCTAGAATTATCACAAGATGTACATTGCCATGCTTTGTGTCAAATAAAAGTGGCCACATGCCACAGGTGGCCTTTGAATGTATTATAATATATATATATATATATATATATATATATATATATATATATATATATATATATATATATATATATATATATATATATATAGATATAGATATATATATATATATAGATATAGATATAGGTATAGTAATCCTATACACTGTAGTCCTGCTGTAGAGAGACGACCCTTAGGGAGGTGTAATAGTGGTCACATATAGCAGTTGATCTCACAGTGGAGGTAACATAACATAGAAAGATAGACTTATGTACTTGGTAAATGGGGTCGCAGAAGGCAGGTTGTCTCTCAATGGAGTGGTCTTTCAAAAGAGGGACTATATGTATATATTTTAAACTTTTTTCTTAGTAGCTATTATGTTATTAGTTAAAAAGGGACTTTCAGATGAGGTTTGCCCAATACTCACAATGAGCGTTTTGTGCCTGTTTGACAGACGGATGGTAACTACCTGAATGCACTGACCACGGCTTACCTGCAAAGTGGTATGTTACTGCCTAATGACCAACAATCTAGAGGTGAGTGTGTCTAACCACTAGTCATAACCTGTCACACGTTGTCTGCTCTGGCTCCTTGGTTGTCCATGTATTGATACTATGTGACATTATTTTGTACTTTGTTACCTGAGTTGACACTTTGTGCTGGACACTATGATATCAGTTGACACTGTGTGGCATGGGTTGATACTTTTGTGACCTGAGTTGATATTTTGTGACAGTGGTTGATACTTTGTGACAGTGGTTGATTCTTTGTGACGGTGGTTGATTCTTTGTGACAGTGGTTGATCCTTCGTGACCGTGGTTGATACATTGTGGTTCCCCATGCATGTGGTATTTGAGACAGCCCCAGTCTTTTCTGCACACAGTCATAGTGTAGCTGACATGGTAGACCACACCGGTTTTAACCCATGTATCAGCTGTATTGTCTGTTGCCTATGGTTGAACACCATATAGTTATTGATAGAGTAATTATATGTTGACATGATCTTGTCATCCTGAGGCCCTCTATGTGTCCAGCAGTATGATGTCACCATGCCCCAGTAGGTATATACATGTAGTCTCACATCACGTGTTCTCCATGCACAGCTGATACACATGTACACGTGTTATTCTTCATGTTTACCTTCAGCACACAAAGTGTCGGAGGGTATTGTTGGCTCCTACATTGCCTGACCAAACATCAAGCCAGATGATGTAACCATGATATCGTAAACAATATCTAGTGTAGTTTCACCAAGTTCGATCTGAGATACATCTAAGAATTGACACTATGTAGCCCTTTCAGAGAATAAGCTAAACCACTAAAGCACGTAGCTGTGGTAATTAGGAGGCTTCAGTACAGTGAAACCTGTCTTGAAAGACCTCCTTTAGGGATGACCAAATAGTGGTCTCTCATGACAGGTGGTCTCTCATAGGAGGTACAAATAACAAGAAAAGTACTAAGCAAAGTATATTGAAAGGGTGGTCTTCCAAGGCAGGTGGTCTCTCATTGGAGTGGTCTCTCAAGACAGGGACCACTGTAATTGGCCAACTAGTTCCGATGCTTGTGAGTCTCATGAGGGACTGTTCAAAAAAATGCTGTAGCCTGTTTATGTACAATGTTCAGGTACTGTGGTCACCACGTAAAACATGCATTTATTTATGTGTGGAAGTAGCCTGACATTAATACTTTGGCTGATATGATGTCATTTCAAAAAGATCTCTTTTTGAAAGGATCAGACTCTCCAGATGAGGAAAGGCTGGTGATGTCTGTCTTCTGGGATCAGCTGGTGCATTTACTCAGAGAATAGCCTGTCCCTTGAAGAGACCCACCATTCATAAGATCAACAAACAAAAAACAAGACTGAACAGTATACAGTGGTACCTCTTTTGAGAGACCGCCCCTACGGCAGGTTAAAATGCAGTCTCTCAAAACAGGTGGTCTTTCATTAGAGGTACAACAACATGGAAAAGATAGCACAGTGTTCTGAGAGAGCGGTCTTAAAAAGATATGCGGTCTCTCATTAGAGGGGTCTCTCAAGAGACTGCTCCTTTCATGAGCAACTTAATCTACAATTACTGAAATATTTCTAGCTATATTTATAAATATAAAAGAAAGTTAAATCATGTACTTTACTTTTGTGGACAAATTTTAAAAAACACACACAAAAAAAGGCTTATGTGCTGCTGAGGGTGCTGTGTAGTGGCACACTGTTGATCATGTACTGTGTATAGTCACCAGTTTGACCTGAGCATTTCCTCAGGTGTAGTGCAGTCACCACTGTATCACTGACAGATTACAGCTATGCATGTGCTTGCTTACATTTACAACAACTGGAGCAGATGCCATGAGCCTGTCATTCTGACCTGGGGTACCAAGGCACCATGTTAAATGCATGTTTTCTGCTACAAGGCAGTCCCTGTTCCATGGGACAAATCAGTTCATTTCACTTGAGTTCAGCAGGTGGTTGAGTATGTTATGTCTGTCTGATGTTCTTTGGTCAATTCTTGTGTTTAGTTGGTGTGGCTACAAGGACAGCCATGTAATACTTCTGATTAGGAATGTGTAGTGATTGGTGAAACAGTTGGTCAGTCCCAGAGCAGTGGTGAGAAAGTGATTGTACTGGAGAGGTATTTAGTGTGCGTTGGAGGAAGACTTTGAGTTTTGAGTTTGTTTATTCAGCACCAAATACATAAACACATGAGATGATATGAGAGAAATTGCAAACAAAACATAGATGACACATACTGGGAAAGGTCACAAAGTAGTGCTGACTGTTCCAGAGTTAGTGAGTACTAATGCATTCATGTAATACTGGAGCATTGGCTGCAGAGTATTGGGGCAGCTGAATCCTTGCTGTAGCAGCAGTTTGTATTGGTGCTGCTGAGTACTGTTACTGCAGTTAGTGAGTACTGGTTTTGCACTTAGTACCAGCGCAACACTAAGAAAGTACTGGTGCTGCCATAAGTGAGTACTGGTGCTGCAGTAAGTGAGTAATGGTGCTTCAGTAAGTGAGTACTGGTGCTGCAGTAAGTGAGTACTGGTGCTTCAGTAAGTGAGTACTGGTGCTGCAGTAAGTGAGTACTGGTGCTGCACTTAGTGAGTACTGGTGCTGCAGTAAGTGAGTACTGGTGCTGCAGTTAGTGAGTACTGGTGCTGCAGTTAGTGAGTACTGTTCCTACTGCTGATGAGTACTGTGGCTGCAGTTAATACAAGTGCTACAGTTGATGAGGACTGGAGCAGGAGTTGATGAGTATTTGAATAGTACATATGTATTTAGTAAGTGCTGGCACAGCAGTTAGCAAATACTCTGGTATTGTTGAGTGGGTGCTGTTGTGGTACAAATGGCCTGTTGAGAATTCTTTGATAGATCCAAGACATTGGGATCAAACTACTACAAGGAGCAGAGCCAGTGATTCTGTGACGTACATTCTTGATCCTGTGATGATCTAATGGTCTATCTGCCTTTATGCTTTTGTATTCAAAATGTGGAACTGTTCAGGTGTTTTTAACCCTTTTATTGCCAATTTTGACAAAATTCAATATTCTCAGAATTGACTAGTGATTCTAGACTTGTATTCATACCAATGATTCAGATTGATGGATTTCTTAGGTGCGCTTTGGGCACTTTGCACCCAAAGTGTGTCAATGAAAGCTATTGGCTCGGTCAAAGCTTGGCACTGAAAAGGTTAAAAATCATCTGTTTTGGATGAGAATTGTCCAACATATACTATGGCTTCCTAGGCGTTTCGTAGCCTATTTTCTCAAGTGTGCTTTGAGCAGTGTTTAGGTGTTGTATTCTGCTCAGGGATGTTGATCGGATGTACTGTTGACAAAATTTTATCTGTGCAATTCTGATACTTAACAAAGTCAGATCAAGGTACTTTCTTATTGCTTAAGTTGTGTCTTGTATCTGTGATCTGAGACTAGATATATGCCACAAATTCAAGTAACCCTTTGTGTTTACTATACAGATACTTTTGTTTTAGCTTGCATTGAAGTAATGGGGAATAGAATTCTGTAACAAGTTGACAAAGTGCCCATATTGATGTGGTCTGTTGTGTATTGACTGATGGAAATGTTGCGGTAGGAAGTCTTGAACAGCAGTTTGGGAGTTCAACCCCTGACTTAGCCAGCATCTTGCATGACTTACTTTGCACGTTTCACAGAAGTGCCACATTTCCGCTACACTGGCGCCAACCATCCACCAGTCGGCAACATCCCCATCAACCTGGATGGACTCTGTCCTCATCATGATAAAACGTTTGCAGCACAATATGTGGCTTCCCATCTACAGCAGTATACATATCCAGGTAAACAAAAGTACACTTATCTAGGTAAACAAAAGTACTCTTACCCAGGTAAACAACATTATACTTGGCTTCCCATCCGCAGTAGAACCCTGATCCTGGTAAACAAAAGTTCACTTATCCAGGTAGACATTAGTGTACTTAACCAAGTGAACAAAGTATACTTCTTCAGGTAAACAACAGTATACTTTGCTTCCTATCTAAAGCAGTATAATTGTCCTTGTAAACAAAAAGTACTTAACCCAGATAAACAATAATATACATTTCCAGGTAAACAATAATACACTTATTTTGGGTAAACCCAAGTATACTTATCCAGGTAAACAAAAATAAACTAATATAAGTAAACAAAAGTAAACTTCTAAAGCTTAACAACAACAGTAGACTTATCAATTAAATGGTAGTAAACTTGTCCAAGTTAACCACATTATATTTATTCAGGTAAACAATGTAACACATGTAACCAGGTAAACAACAATGCACTTGTCCAGGTAAATGGGGGTATGTTGAAAACAAGGAAAATGGTGCTTATGTCTTCATGACAACTTTCAATAAGTGTCCCATGATAATTTGGCATTATTTGTTCTAGTTTTGTAAATATGAGACAGCCAACTTTGCGTTTAAAAAGTTTGTGAGAAAACCATTATTTCTAACTTGAAGACATATTTCATAATGTGAGATTTGAAGAGAAGCATATGATACTACTTCGAAATCCATAGCATTTTGAAGAAAATAAGTTAAACATTGTGTTCACTATCTTTTCCACAGTTTTATATAAAAGAAATGATGTGTCAATGTTTTGTCTTTGTGTGTTTATTAAAAAACTAGCGCAAGATTTATTTGGTCTTAGCATCAATTCATAGAGCAAGACTGGACCATTCCAACAGTGTGTACTTTTACTGAGATAAAAGCAAAAGATACAAAGTTACAATGCTTCGAATTTATACCATGAAAAAGGCATTTGTAAGTGAGGTAACTAAGACAGTATCAGAAGGCAAGGTATTACCCCGCATGGGGACACCCTCTGGTAGTTCCCTGGTAAACACTGCCTCCAGAAATCACTCATCATCAGTGCAGTCATATAACAAGGCACAGCCGAAACTATACATTTCCCTTTAATGCTGATGAGATGGCGGCTTGAGGAAGGGAAGCCGTGTACAAGTTGACACATTCCTTCAGATTGATTCAGCTTGGCAGGTGTATTGGCCATGACTCTGCTTCTGACAGGACACTGCCTTCAGACTCTCATTCCTGTCGTGTTAGATGCCATTGCCTGGTTGTGGCTGTCTTAAACTGTTTTCTTGTTGCTGTAACATTAAAGTGCTTAATTTCTAGACCTGTCCTTGCACCTCTTGCCTGCTTAACTTACCATAACTACTAATACGTGTAATAATTGTAGGTCTTGTGCATGCATTATTATAATTTGATGTTCTTATTTTCAGTATTATTTGTTATGTTTTTTTTTTTTTGGATAAAACACATGCAACATCTTTACATGTATATACACAAAGTGTAATTTTATATCATGTAACCAATGATTGATCACATCCATTATATTTTAACCATTAGTTAAGTGTTTCTTGTTTCAATCTGATCTTGCATTAGTTTCAATTAAAGTACAGATTTGTCATGTTAGTTCACCTTATTTTGTATGTGATAGAGATTTGGATTGTATAAATGAATACTTTGAAGATTGACTGGAGTAATTGTTGCCATATTTTCTGGTCTGTTAGTTACTTTAATTGATAAAGTCTGTGTAAGGGCTTGGATGTTGTCATGTGTTTTAATCACAGCACCATTGTACTTGTTGGATCATTTTGAAACAATGTATGTTTGTCAATGTCATTTATTAGAAAAACACATTTTACTTGGCATACTTTATTTCAGCACATGGTTAGATCTAATTTGGTAGATGAGTATGGAGGATAATCTGTGTACACTCCGGCAAAACAAGATATAAATGCAAACAGAAATGAAAAAAACCCAAACACACACACACATTGCAAAGGAAAATGTAAGAAAATGGGAAACCACAAATCTAGAATAGTTTTGATGTTTAATGTAAATATGTTACCAAAAAAAAAAAAAAAAAAAGATTTCTAGATTTAAAATCATGGTGGTGAGTCAAACTCTGAACTGAACAGATGTTTTGTGCAGGAAGACGTTTTCCTTACTTTTATCACAAACTAATTTTCTTGCAAAACTCCATATATATTAAAAATCTGTGTGCATTTACCTGTTCAGTAAGATGGATGTAAAAATATGTGGTACATAAAATCTAGTGGTGTAATGCATAGGAAGTTCGTTATGAAGTTACACTTGGTTTATACAGGTTTTCTCAGGAAATATGGTTTCTGAGACTGAACATATATTTAGTTCTCTGATTAACCAGTTACTGTGAGAATTGGCTACCAAATAACCAGACAAAAGCCTGTATGTTTATTTCTCAATGGGTTTTGAAGCTGGCTTGTTTTTGGTGCTGCAGTGCTGCGAGAAATTCCACAAACAGGAGACTGTCAGCTGTGGCCCGGTGTGGCTACAACCAGCCCACCACTACGCCCCTGGTCTGCTAAACCTGCAGAGCGAAACACTCGCACCCCAAGTGTGGCATCATTCTTTTCTTTTGAAAGTGGATGCAGTGAGGAGGGTTAGTCACCCACGTCATTTTATTAGAGCTGTGCAACAAGGAAGAGGGAATCCACTGCTTCAGTCACACATGTCTACATGTATCAGGTGTCTAGATCTTATTGTCTTGGAAAAGACAAACTGGCTACTGCTCTCAGAAGCAGGAAGCCTTGTAGTGCCCACTGATCTCAATCTCAAGCTCAGGCTAGCACTGCCCACTGATCTCAGTTTGATAAAGCTGACATAGCACACTGATCTCACAGTACAAGTAAGGCTGACACTTGCCTACTAATTTCAGTCTCAGGAAGGCTGACAATGCCCTTTTATCTCCGCCTCACAAAGGCTGACACTGCCCATTAATCTCAGTCTCAGGAAGGCTGACACTGCCCACTAATCTCAGTCTCAGAAGGCTGACACTGCCCACTAATCTCAGTCTCAGAAGGCTGACACTGCCCACTGATCTCACAGTGTCAGTGACGCTGAAACTGCCCACAAAATATATAGGCTTCACATGTCTGCATCATTGACACAGAGTGATCACCTAAAGAATGGAATCTGGCTGCTTGAAGCACGTACTGATTAAAATGCTTACTAGTTTATATGATCAAGGCTGCAGTTTAAGTTTGCCATTTTTGATTTTTGCCTTGAATGAAGATGGGTTTACATTTTTCATAGCAGCAGTGATAGGGTACTACATTTCATTTTGGCACTGTACCAGATCTTTATGGTATCAACTCGTTGGCTGTTTCTGACAGCATTTGAAGATGGTATTGCTGATTGAAATGTACTTCTGCACATACACGTATACCTGAAATTGTTCTAAAGGACCACCCGAGATTTGGAGTAAAAGGTAGTTGTTCACATTGTGTGATAAGCACGCTTGTTAGTAAGGACCAGTTTAATGCTTACATCATCTGCCAGGCAAAGTTTTTTTTTCAGCTTTTGAAGAAATGTGATGCATTTTAAGTTGGTGGGAAATCTCCTTTGGATGGTTTTATTATGAAAAAGCACCACTGCTTACATAACAAGTTGACAGTAAAAATGTGCTGTGTAATAATGACAGTATATTGACACAGTTTAAAGTGAAAGCTTATAAATTAACGATTAATACTGGGTTGTTATAATACCAACAATGCTCATAATTTGATCTTTTAACAGTGTTTTAAATACTACATATATACTGTAGGTGGAAGTTCACTGCTAGGTTAGGTATAATAAATACTTCCCCAGTGGGAACAAATTTAGTCCAGTACAATTTGTGTATCTTCAAACGATCATCCTCTTCCTGGACATAGGCGAGTTGGCCAAAGAAGTTGCCAAACAGGCTGTAAAACATGATACATTTCATCATATTTTTATGCAGTAAAAGTAAGAATCAAACGTTTGTGTATTGTCAAACAGAGGACCTGGATCGGGAGTATGAAAAATACAAAGGCAGATTTGGATTACCTCAGAGCAGTTCGCAAAAGAAATCCTCTAATAGGAAACAGCACAGCAGTAAAGGGACACAGACACCCTCTGCTGACCAGGGGCCTAACGACAGGGCTACTGCTTTTCGCACCATCCATCCAAATCCCAGAATCCTCCAGTTACTGCCAGAATTGGAAGGTCAGTTGCCATGGCAACTGTGTTGTGCAGATCCTGATTGGATGTGACTTTGCCATGCTGTACAATTTATACATAGCAGTGATGGGCAGTGGGCTAGGATAGGTTTACTCACAGTCCTAACGATGATAACTTTGTGCCTGTAACATTAATAATACACTAACATGGCAGGTCACACTGTTGATTGGCCACTGCTCCAGTTTAAAAAAAAGAGACAAAAAGTAGAATTATCAAATAAATCAACACTTAGCAGTCAGACACAAATGGGATGAACATTACTTAAGCATGGTCAATCAACACCAGAGCAGTCATTATGTTAACACGTGGCATTGAAGAAAATGTTGACAACGGACTTACCATTGTTGTACAACTGTACATTGAGGGAAGAGATTTGTACTGTTATATCGGGTAAAGGCATTTATACAGATTAATATGAAACCACGTAAGCAAAGGTATGGCCCAGAACTGTATATGAAGCCAAAGGTTTCAATCTGCATCATGCACTATGGTAGATATTTAACACAATCTTGTTGAAATAAGGAAGGTTTTTAAGATTCTGGTTGACGTATAGAATAGATCTTGAACCTTCTTTCCCAGTTTGAAATACCTGGCATGGGTAGATCTACCAATAAATCAGCAGATGTGAAACCTTTGTGCACTAGGATGGTGATCTTAACACGATTAAAGCTTTTTATCCGGGCAAGAAAGCAAAACAGACAGTGATATACCTGTTCCATGTGTCTAACTGGCATTTTACATAACACATTGACAATATATTTATAATGCTTAAACATTTTACTATCATTAATTACTGGTCCTTACATGTATATATTAACTGTTAATATGTGACTACTTAGTTGCACGATGATGTTTCCCTTCATACAGTTTATATGTACCAGAATACCTGAATTGACATATTATGCTAGATACGTGTATCCATGCCAACATAGTCAATGTGTGTGTGTTGTGGTATAACAGTAAATAGTTCGGACTGCGGAATAGGGTAAAGACTACTAGGAAGTGGTTCTGGACAAAAAGACACAAATACAATACAACGTATTTCCAGTTTGCCATCATGTGAAATGGTTGCACTCCCCTCAAAACATGATAATGACTGGTACGTCCCTTGTTTTTTTTTTATGCCATCTGTAATTTGTACCAAATTTTGTTATGCATTAGACAATTCTGTTGCTGGTGTTCTGCCTATTTTAAGTTCAGATAATTATAAGCTTGGGGTATCTTGCTGGTGTTTTGCCTATTTTAAGTTCAGATAATTATAAGCTTGGGGTATCTACAAATTTCATGGGCATTTTCATTTTGGAAAGAGCAGGTATAAGTATATTCACTGAACATTTTGGTGAAAATCTTCAGAAAGAAAAGAAATGGAGTGTGTACAAACAGAAGTTCAGACTGAGCCTCATTAGTTAGGGACAGTTTGTTGTGTCAGGCAGTCAAGTTGTGAGGACACAGGTTTTTGTTCAGCCACTTATCATGGGTGTGTCTATTGGTCAGCTTTGCAATGGACTATGAGTGTGAAATACCGTGTATTTCAGTTGGAAAGTTCTGTTTTTATTACCATGTTATTGACATTTTCAGTTATTTTGCTAATAATTGTAGCGTTTGATGTAAGGAGACATTTTAGTTTGAGTGTGTGTATTTTCAGTAACAAATGTTAATGTGACACGCAGAGCTGATGTTTGTTGCAGTTTGGATCCTTTTGACAACATGTAATGCGTGTGTTTTGCTTCTAAGCTAGTGGGACTGCAGAGCTGTAGTTACTAAAGATTGGGATGGCAAAAATGTTTGTCCACTGTTTGTTGACTACATGTACTTGCTAGCTGTGGTTCAGCAGACTGTGCTGGTCCTCAGACCTGCTCACTGTCTCACAGTCACTGCCAAGTGTTGCTCAGGATTGTTTGTTATTTTGCTGCTCTAGATGTAGACCACCCGCACAACTGGCCTCTTAAACTTGGGGTGTTGGGCAGGAGAACAGAGCCCCCCGTTGTGGGTCGCAAGATTCCAGATGAAACAATCGCTAAAATCCTAGCTTTGACTAGAGGCACTGGAGGTATCTTTTCTGTGCATGTGATTCCTTCCATCAGCATTCAGTATTTCAGGCCATTGCATGGCTAGTCTTGGCTTTAATTGGTTACAATTACACCAGATGGCACCGCTGTCTCTTGGTTGCAGTGACATCAGATGGCAGCACTGTCTTAGTCATGTCATCTGTCTCTGAACCCTGGCTTGGTTTCACATATTTTCTGGTACCAGCCAATACTTCCTGCAAGATGGATGCAATTTCTAATTTAAATATTTAGTCCTTGCTAATTTCACTGGTGACCCAATTAAATATGTATATGTAGCTATAATTCGTTTTTCATACTCCTCAACATCTAGTATTTGTGGTCATTCGACTGAAGAAGAAAAAAGTATTACTGTGTGCAATTAAAAGTTATTGTTAAATCCTAATGCAGAGTTGAAAGTGTTATACCTAATTTCTGTAACGCATTAAACCATAAGAAGAGTTATTGTATGTACAGATGCTGACCTAAGTCTTTTGCCATCACCAGTTGCTAAGGGGGCCAGGGTTCAGAGTACAACAGATTTCATGATGTGTTGTGATTTGTTTGCAGTTGATTGTTTCTACTTTGTTTGAATTTTATTTTTCACAAAATTGGAATTTTTGCATTGATGAGACAGTTAACATTTGCACTGATAGGCATTGTAGTTTAATCATGAACAAGGATAGACACACAAGGCAGTTGTTCAGTTAAGTCACAGTATGTTGCCTTTTCAAACAAAAAATGTGAAAAGTGTGTACATGTCCATAGTTTAGCACCTTGCCATACAAGCATTGTGCACAGTCCTTCCTTATTGCATTTGACAAGGCAAAAACGCATAAACTGCAATGCACAAGTACTTAGTATTTCATTACAAACTATTTTCAAGGTATGATAACCCACCTCTCAACAAATGTTGATTTATGGGGGTGAACTATATATGGGGAGACTTTGCAAGTTAACAAAGCCTGGCTGGTGAGTGCACAGCAAAATAGTCCCCAGCCAACTGTGGGGAGGTCAGGGATGTTTTCTGCTGCCCTCATAGCCCAGGCTTTGTTTTCAAGACCTCCCCAAATATAGTTAAACCCCATTCTATCCCAGAAACAATAAATGTGCATTTACAAATTAAAAATAAAACATCTAGGGGCCTCTTTTGGCTGAAAGTAGTCCCTGGGCTTTGTTGAATTTCAATCACTTGACTGTAGGGCTTTGTTTGCAAATTTTAGAATGCACAGAAAGGCAAATTACCTTGCGTGCATGTGGCTGGGATAGAATAGGCAATCTACCAGTAGCATAGAACCTTTCATAGTGAAACTTCATACTGTACCGGGTGTAGTGTTTTCTGTGGAGAGACATTTCAGGATTGTTATATTTGGATCATAAGGCCTGGTACAGACCTATAGTTTGTTGTTGAATAATTGCTATCATGCAGTGGTGCCAACTTTTGACATGGCAAATGCAGGCCTGAGTATGTTTTTTTTTTTTTTTTTTTTAACCATGAGTGGGCTTATTGCGTGAAGAGGAAATTTGTCGAAGAGAACAAGACTGCACTGCACGATTCTTCATGTGCTTTACATTATGTTGAGTGTTGCAAACACTGCATTGTATGATAGGCATAAAAAAATTATGGAAAAATGCCTACCTCTATGTACTTCTTATAAATATTACACTCCCTTCTTAAAAATATGTTCAAGCCCCTTTTTATATGTAAATCCACCAGACTGAATCTTTGTATTTAAAAAAAAAGACAAAAAAAAAAAAAACATCCTTGGGATCGGATACCCTTTCTGAAGCCAGGGATTCAGCTACAAGATACCAATGCTATACTATGCGGTGAAATGTACATATTTTTGTCTGAGTTTTGCAACACCTAAATGTCACACACATGAATTTTGCATCATTATGCCAAACTAGTCACATGCAAGTCTGGCTCGTGCAACATGGCATGCTTTTGGTGAACAGCTGCAAAGAACTCACTGGCTCATTGGTGGCTCATTCTTGCAAGCTTAGAAGCCAAGAAATAACTTCTTGACTCATTGTTGCAAGCTAAAGAAGCCATGAATGACTCATTGCCTGCAAGGAATGATTCATCGTCTCATAAGCTAAAGAAGCCAAAAGAAATCACTTAATATCAACTCATTGTTTGCTCATTCTAGCTAGCTAAAGATGCCAAGGAATGACTTATTAGCTCTGCTGACCTAAGGTCTCAGAGCGTATACGATTGCTCATGTCCGTCATTCTGTCTGTCGTTCTTTTCATCCATCTGTCAACTTTTGGGTTGTGAGCAGGATACCATCCACAGTTTTCAAGTGAGCTCAATATAACTTTCAGGACTTATAGGGTGTATAAAAATCTAGGCCCCTTTTGATATTTGTGCATGGTGCCACATACAATATTATATAATATTGGGGTCAAAATATGAAAATCTTGTGAACACTCTAGCATCCTTAATGTTTGGTGGATCTTCACCAAAGGAACTGGGATTGCGGAGGAGGTCAAAGTCTAAGTTGCTATAATGATACTAGTGGGGCCACCTATAATTTGACAGAACTTATGAGCCAACATGTGTTTTAAGAAATAAAATTCCATATTTGGAAAAGTAATTGGATTTGTTTTTCAATAACTGGAAAAGATATTACCTGATTTGAACAAACAGACCATGTATGGAAAGCTGGATGTGGGGCGCACATTTTGAACATAACAATTTTTCAATCGGAGTTAAAGGTCAAGGTCAAAAGGCCAGTTTGAAAATAGGGGTCATCTTGTGAATGTTCTGCACCCCACAATTTTTGAGTCAATCCCATATAACTTTTAAAAGTTATAAAGTGTATGAAAATGTTGGTGGCACCACCTATAGTATCATGTAATATATGGTCAAAATGTGAAAATCTTGTGATCGCAATACTGTCCACAGTTTTAAAGTTAGCCCAATACTACTTGCATGACTTAAAGAGTGTATGAAAATCTAGGTCCCTTTTGATATTGGTGGCGCCACCTACAATATCACGCAATTGCGGGATCAAAATGTGAAAACCTTGTGAACACTTTAGTGTCTTTAATTTTTGACAGATCTTCACGGAATATAGTAGGATTGTGGGGGAGGTCAAAATCTAAGTTACTTATGATACTATTGGTGTCACCTATAACTTGATGGAAATTATGAGCCAAGATGTGTTTTGAGATATAAATTCCACATCTGGAAAAGTACTTAGATTAGACTTGCCAAATTCATAGGATATATAGACCAATGGTAGAATTTTATGTAATATCAGTGACCTTGACCAATTTTTGTGAGGTCACCAGACCTGTAAAGTTGAAAGAAGTGATTTTGTAATGGCAGAGTGTGGCTTGGACAACAATGGCACCAGGCCCATGGGCCTCTTGTATTACATAATCTGGGTGACTTTGATCTTCCCCCAAGGTCACTGAGGACATAATGAATGACTCACTCATTGTTGTCTTGGCATATGAAACAATATCCACCACAGGAATTGCACAAATAAGCTATGATTACGTGTCGAGCAAAGTGCCATCTGGTGGACAAATGAGACACTAAAATCACATAAGCTTTATATGTGCAGAAGCCACTTGAGGACTCGTAACTTTCAAGTGAAGATGTAGGTGTAGCCATGGTGTTAGCAGAGCATTAGGCCCATGGGCCTCTTGTTGACTCATTGTTAGCTTATTCTTGCAAATTGAAGAAGCTAAGCTGAAGAAGCCACAGCTGGAGCACCAGTACAGCCAGTGTAGAGGTTGACGTAAGGCATTACATGATTGTAGGTGTGACAAATTTAGGCCACACCGATGTCAGAGTTTCATTTATGTGTTTTTGCAAATTGTGATATTGTAAAAAGAAAATAGTACTGTAGCTGATTTTCTATAGGAGTAATTTAGCCTGCAATTAGTTCTTGGGTCTGTTGGATTCTTTGATTAATCATGAGCTCTTTATGGTGTGACTGTTCACAAAAAGCTGACATTTGTTTTATTATTACTATGCATGTGTATCACACCTTTCATTTTTGTAATGGGTCATCCACATTTGTCTCCTCTCTCTCTCTCTCTCTCTCTCTCTCTGTCTTTTACGATAGGAAACTTTTACTCGCTCACAGAAAGGGAGTGACATTTAATTAGTTTATATATAGACCATATTGACTTGCAACTTTTAGCTCACTCCAACATGATCAATTGCCTATGAGATGCCAAACTGTGCATAGTCCGCCAGGGTTCCTGACAGTTTGTAGCCATTCAGGATTTTGTGAAAAAGGAAAATTCTAAATACAGCCTAACCTGCTTATCACTAATGTACTGATACATCTGCTAATCTGAAAGTGTCTTACATGTGATGGTCGTGTTTTGTTGCCTGGTGTTGTGTTGTACGTTCACTGTCTAGGGACACTGCAGTGTGCCTAATGTACATTTGTTCTAAAAAGGTAGAGCAACTTGATGCGGTGTCCCTTCTAAGTATCTCTGTATGCTGTTTAATGCCTCTGTGATTTGTTGGTTACTGCTTTTTTTCTTGTAATTCTTGTGACTAGTCCTATTTGTCATTCAGAATAGGGAATACACCAAATGTATGTCTTACATACATATGTATGTCTTACATACATATGTATGTCCAGTAATACTAATATATACAGCCGGCTTCTTGATGCCTATGAACACTGGCTATATCAATGGGCGTGGCACTTGTTTTCAATTGTTTCTGTCAAAATTCAGCATTTTCTGCCCCACTCAAATTAAAAGTCAACAGCTTTCCTATGGGACTTGAGGCAACAGCTTATGTGGGGGTAGGTACAACTATTGACCTGGACATGCTGTTTTGGTAGGGCTTGTCTTCAGTTCTTTCTTTTTTTTTATAAACACCAAAATTACTAAAAAAGATTATGGGAGCAGGGAACAGCTTACCTCCAGCTGGATTTGGTTGCTTTAAGGCATCAAGGGTATATTGCAAATAGGATTTCTAAATTTTGTGTATGGTGTGGCTTTATGTGAATCATGTACTAGATGGATGGGTTGATTTTTCATTGAAGAGTTGAAGAAATATAGAAAATGTTCTCTTCACTCAATTGCCACAAAAATTAACATGACAAATCTTGGAGTGAATCTGACAGCAAGCTTAAGAAAATGTAAAGAGAGAAGTAACCTTGGAAATAAAGTGTTAGAGGCTGTTTGGTGTATGTTCTGAAGGTGACAAATGCAGTGTTTGTATGTTACCTGTGTTCCTACAGTTGCTATATTACTGTGTGTCTAAAGAGGTCCTACAGAGATGCAGTGTGTGGGCACAGTATGCAGTATAACACAGCCCTGTAACAGCCAAGTGATTACAATACATGTATCTAGAATTACAAGTGTCTTTGCCCATTGGCTTGTATGTATGAATTCCAGTTTATGTGACAATAATTTATTTTATGATCATGTGCATGATTGTAAATAAATATTGTATGTTGAAATCCTATGCACTGAATGTTAAGTCACTTGTGAAATTTCATTGTTTAAAGTTGCATGTTTTTAGCTAAAAAAAGAAAGAAAGAAAAAAGATTGACAATTAAGGCTTACTTTATGTGCTTCAGTTTGATGAAATGATGTGCTTTTAACATATTGATGACAGCATATTTGTTGTGAAAGCTTTTGGAGAGTCACTGCCATATAAACAATACATGTAAATGCACATGGATCTTCTTCAAAATATATGCTTGTGATAATTTGGAAATGTGTCTTCCATTTATTGTGCCCAGTAATTGTGTGAGGTGCTGGCTGTATAGCAGTAACACCTACTTTGCCTTTTGAGCAGACCTTGTGGAAGCTGTTGCTGTTGCTCATGCAGGATTAACAGTGTGTTCAATATGGAGACATCTGGCTTAAACCATCAGTTTGTAACCTGGGCTTCTGGCTGAAGGAAAATTTTGCATTAACATTCAAGGCAGTCATGTACCATATTTACAGGGTGCTTCTGCAATCTTTTCTGCAAGGACATAATTTGAGCAATAGACGTTCATAAGGCAATTCAGATGTGAAAGAAGAGTTTAAAGTAAAGCACAGTGCATGATGCCATTTTTACATAGATGGGAAGATGACACAATTGATAGGGAATGCTTAGCTTGTGTAAGCTCTGTATATATCTGTGACACAGATGACCTTGAAGAACTACCTCGATACAAATACAGCATGAAACCTCCCAGTGCTCGAAGTCTCAAATCTCCCATAGACCGCAAAGTTGCTCAGCGCCACCTCGTGGAATTATCAGCAGCGCAGCAACGACAGCAGGATCTACTTCTTCAGGAGCAGCGGCGTCAGTACTACCAGGCCCAGGTAAACAAATTATTGTGAACATTTTGAGGTATCTCAGTCCTAACCTTTAGATAGATGTATTTTTAATACTAATGAGTCTACCGTGGAGGGGAGTATGAATGATACAGGACTGTCTGAACCAAATGTTAAAAACACAATATTGTGCCACATTCAGGTGAATTGGTATGATTTGGCACTTCAGCTGATGTCTGTTGACCATGGCTGATTTCAGTTGCATATGTACACAAAATATTTGTGTGCTACTTTGTTTGCAGGCAGAGCGAGAGGCTCGTGAAGTAAACAGCCCAATAAAGCAGCATCCTCCCCCTTTTGACTCTGCTCTGGAGAGGGACAAGTCACACGACTATGTAAAACGAGGTATGGTGTTTAATAAGCTGTGACAGGATGACGGCATTTGAAAAAAAAACCCTAACCGCTATGCATGGTACATGTTTCAAACAAATTTTTCTTTGATATGGAATGATCTATCCACAGGTTTAAGTAACGAAGGCAAAGATGGAAGCCAGCTTCATTGGTGGCCCAGAATTTGGCAAGTCTTTTCCTTGGGCTGTTTTGTGCCAAAATTGCTGTAAAAGTTGAGTGCAACCATGTAATACAAAGGCGTGACAGATGCATAGTGTGGAGGGGGGAGCAGATTGTAGGTCTGGAGGGAAGCACTCTGTTCTTGTGTGGAGTGGTGGTCTGATGGCGCTACAGTCATTGAAAATAGTGGAAATATGGGAATCCATTAGAACGTGTGCAAATCAGATCCACTATCTGTAGGAGAACAGCCATGGTTATCTGCTAATGATGTCACAATGAGGGATTAGTCCAGCACTACTGCTGTTTTCGGAAAGCAATTATTGCTCTCTCATCAGATGGTGGTGGATGTACAAGTAATTAAAAAAACCCCCAAGTCCTTCCCATCAGGCCAACAGTGCTCACCATGCAAACTCTGTGCTTGCACTGTGTTCATAGTACATGATCATATTTAGAGTCCATTCATATTTGGCCATCATTTTGGACAACCTGAGCAGTCGACTTCTTTAAGTCTATTGCTGGCCATATCATATATCTTCATAATGTAATTAATAAAAATTGCAGCATTGATAATAATTAGATATTCAAAATAAAGTATGGACAAAGTGGTGAAAATATTATGATGTTCAAAATTAAAATGGGTCATCAGACTGCTTGGCTTATAATTGTGAATAGACCAACATGAATTTCTTACCTGCAAGTTAACGATTACACTTTTAGGCTACTCAGCACATAATAACTCTAACTCAGGCATCAAGTCCCGGACAGCCTCTGCTACTTCATCTCATAGTCGACTTCGAAGTGCCAAGTTACGTGATCGGCGGCAAAGCACAGACAGTAGTACAAGTATACAGACCCCACTTCAGGAAGATGTAGCAGTGGAGGCCACAGCCCAGTCAGAGCTTATAGACAGTACTGGGGGCAAACAGAGAAGTTCTAGTGCCAATGTTAGGACAGGTAGGTCTACTAGAGTTCACATCATATCTTGTTACCTATCCCAGCTAAGGCCATTGTAGGTCAACCAAAAGAGTTCATGCCAGGTGTGTTACCTTTAGCAGCTAAGACCATTGTAGGTCAACCAAAAGAGACCATGCCAGGTGTGCTACCTATACCAGCTAAGACCATGGTAGGTCAACCAAAAGAGTCCATGCCAGGTGTGTTACTTTTAGCAGCTAAGACCATTGTAGGTCAACTAAAAGAGACCATGCCAGGTGTGTTACCTATACCAGCTAAGACCATGGTAGGTCAACCAAAAGAGTCCATGCCAGGTGTGTTACTTTTAGCAGCTGAGACCATTGTAGGTCAACTAAAAGAGACCATGCCAGGTGTGTTACCTATACCAGCTAAGACCATTGTAGGTCAACCAAAAGTGTCCACGCCAGGTGTGTTACCTTCAGCAGCTAAGACCATTGTAGGTCAACCAAAAGTGTCCATGCCAGGTGTGTTACCTTTAGCAGCTAAGACCATTGTAAGTCAACCAAAAGAGTCCATGCCAGGTGTGTTACTTTTAGCAGCTAAGACCATTGTAGGTCAACCAAAAGAGTCCACGCCAGGTGTGTTACCTTCAGCAGCTAAGACCATTGTAGGTCAACCAAAAGTGTCTATGCCAGGTGTGTTACCTTTAGCAGCTAAGACCATTGTAGGTCAACCAAAAGAGTCCACGCCAGGTGTGTTACCTTCAGCAGCTAAGACCATTGTAGGTCAACCAAAAGTGTCTATGCCAGGTGTGTTACCTTTAGCAGCTAAGACCATTGTAGGTCAACCAAAAGAGTCCATGCCAGGTGTGTTACTTTTAGGAGCTAAGACCATTGTAGGTCAACCAAAAGAGTCCATGCCAGGTGTGGTACCTTTAGCAGCTAAGACCATTGTAGGTCAACCAAAAGAGTCCACGCCAGGTGTGTTACCTTCAGCAGCTAAGACCATTGTAGGTCAACCAAAAGTGTCTATGCCAGGTGTGTTACCTTTAGCAGCTAAGAACATTGTAGGTCAACCAAAAGAGTCCATGCCAGGTGTGTTACTTTTAGCAGCTAAGACCATTGTAGGTCAACCAAAAGAGTCCACGCCAGGTGTGTTACCTTCAGCAGCTAAGACCATTGTAGGTCAACCAAAAGTGTCCACGCCAGGTGTGTTACCTTTAGCAGCTAAGGCCATTGTAGGTCAACCCATGGAGGTAGAAAGGGGTCAAGGAACAGCTGGAGAGTTTCTTAAGTCACATCTTAATCGCCGCCACTGATAAAGATCGGATTAACACACCTTGCTAGCCTGTGATGCTTAGTGGAATACACACCACTGAGGCATACAGCAGAACAGCTGATGACCTACTGTGGCCCGCACTCAACTAGCGTGTGGCTGTAGCTTCCATTACAACCCATGCTAAAATGCCTGCACTAAGATGCGAAAGTATCATATTTTCATGATTAAAATTTGACTTCCTGACACAAACCGACACACAATTTTACTCCATATCTTTATTCTATGTGATTCAAAGAGCCCACATGCCAAGTTTTGAGGACAGCAACATAAGAGAAAGTGAACTTTTGATCACTAAAAACTATTAGAAAAATGCGTTTTCTGGCAGTTATTGAAAGTACGCAATTTCAGCAATATCGCCGTAATTTGGGAAAAATCCATCCGACTTTTGCCATTCAAACACTGTTAGAAAGCTCTCTTCAAGAGGAAGATGGATGCATAAACACCATGCACATGGAATCATTTTCTTTACCTCCACTAATGAAGAGCTACTCTTGATGAAAATAAAACCAGCACAAAGTATGCTGGGCTTCCTGTCAAGCTTCGGCCGCTAAATCAGCGACGCACATTGACATCAGAGGGCTGACTTATCAGGCAGCACGCCTTTGAAGTTCAAAGGCACTTTATGGGATAATGGCTGATTAAACTTGTGTATTCCACAGTTGTTCCTTCACCCCTTTCTACCTCCATGGTCAACCAAAGCATCTACACCAGGTGGTATCTACATGTATGCCATCTAAGGCCATTGTAAGTCAACCAAGGAGTCCCCATCGTGTGTGTTACCTATATCAGCTAAGGCTATAATGGGTCAGCTAAAGAGAACACACCAGGTGTTATCTGCACAAGCTAAGGCCATTGTAGGGCAACCAAAAGAGTGTGCCAGGTGTGTTACCTATACCAGCTAAAGCCATTGTAAGTGAACCAAGTAGTCCAGGTCATGTGTTACCTGTACCAACTAAAGCCTTTGTAAGTGAACCAAGGAGTCCAGGTCATGTGTTACCTGCACCAGCTAAAGACATTGTAAGTGAACCAAGGAGTCCAAGTCATGTGTTACCTGTACCAACTAAAGCCATTGTAGGTGAACCAAGGAGTCCAGGTCATGTGTTACCTGCACCAGCTAGAGACATTGTGCTGTCCCCCTTAATCAAAGTGTTTGTCATTATCCTGCCTTAGATATGCAGGAGAGCTGTTGATACACTGATTGCTTTCAGGAGGTCGTGTGGACTCTGCAGAGGGGACCATGGGACAGAATGTTATGGTGGACCAGAGTGCGCTGCACAATGCCCTCAGTGTCAGTGCCCCAGCTGTCATAACCTCAGAGCCACCCAAACAAGGTAAAGTAGTCCTTAAGCATGCCAACTATCTGATTTGAATTGTACGGTGCTGTCTCCATGTGAGACTGAGAGCTTATACCAATATTCAACTTTGAAAATCTTGAACATTGATGAGGAGTCTCATTTTGAGAGGTACCAACTGTGCAGATCATTCCAGAGAGTAATGTTATTCACTCATGCCATTCCTAGTTTATTTGGATATATTTATTAAAAACTCCAAAATTTCATTTTCTCCTGTACAGTACTAGAGATACATAGTTCTTTGTTAGTATTATCTGCATTGGAAGACCACTTGCCATGCCGTATAGGATTTAATACCTGCATTGGAAGACCACTTGCCACACAAAACCAGTTTTTGCTGGCATTGTGGGATGGTCATAACTTGCAGGTACCACTGTATCAAAGTATGATTTTCTCATGAAAGGTCAGCCTTTTGCAAAATTTATGTAGAAGTAGATCTTCATGGTATATGAAATTTTCTTTGTGTTTGTCTGTTTATAGCAAGTGTACCACCTAGACAAGGGTCTGCTTCCTCATTACCACATGTAGATCTTCAGACAAACCGCATCACATCAAGTTCCAGTTCTTCCAACACAAGCCGAAACCAGCTACACCAAGCAAAACCAGGTCAGTGTAATGCAGGTGTATGTATAATGGGAAATGGAGTCCAGAACTCAGAACTCAGACCATAATTAAACAAGATGTTGTCTGAAGATACAAAATTAATTATATACATAACACTCGTGGATGACACATACTTCATTCTACAGGTGCTTGTTTAAAAAAAAAAAAAAAAAAAAAAACGTTTTGGCATAAGTGGAAAAAATCATTGTATGAATGAGTATAAATTTTGTCTATAATCAAAAGAGGGAGGTTTTGAAGTATTTTTGGAAGAAAATATTTGATACAGTTTTTGGATCTACTTTTTGCTGGCATTGTCCTTTCTGTCCCATGGTCACAAAACATTGGGAAGGGGGGATTATTTCTGCTGCAAGGGAAACATGAGTGTGAGAGTTAATATACTGTGGCAAATGGCTGCAATAGGGAGGCTGAATGGGTTCAGGTTTGACTATCTTCAGGCCTGTTTTAGCCCTCATCAGGAACTGTCAACTGAAGCTGAAGAGCATAGCAATCATACTACAGGGTAGTTACATCCTCGCCCATACTAAGTGTGAGAGTGGTGCAACTGCAAATATATTTTTCGAATATTGAGGTACATGTAACTGGTTTTGAGTGTATCTGAAGTAGAACTTGAGAGTTTTTTCACAAAGTATATCCAGTATTTTAAGAATATTTAGTTTTCTGAAAAGTGGGTCTGTATGGGCATTTTATTTAGATTGGCACATGAGACAAATAACTTTTTTTTTCCAGGACACAAAACTATTGGCGTGAAGGTACACACACTTGAATATAGATGCAGAGATGTCTCTTAAAACATAGCATGTGTCCACAAAAATGAACCGGAAACAGAACACAGTTAAAGAGGTCGGATACAAACCTTTATATCCTGGGTAAATGAAATAAAGGATTACTGCTGTTGTTGTACTTTACAGCCGGTGCTGCTGTTCAGGTTTCACAGCCAGTAAAGCAAGCTGCAGAAGCACAGATCAACAGCACCATCAAGAGCATCAACGAGATCCGAGAGTCCCTCATGAACACTGCCAGGAGGGCCAATCTGAGTCCAACAACAGGGTGAGTACTGGGTCAGCCTCAGTGTGGGGTGCTGGGTGGCAGTGGCCATCATCTTATTCTAGTTCTCTTCTTGCTGTCATTTGTGCTGTCTCCATTAATGCAAAAGCACACACTAAATCATCAACCATAATCAGTCCCTAGAAATTAATTGTGATAATTGATGAACCCTGCAGAGATAACATATTTCATATCAAGCACATTTGTTCTGCGAATTTATGTGTTCAATATATAATACAACCACAAATAATGTGAAATGTTTTGTGCAGTAATCTGCTAAACTTGCCATTTTTAACTATGACTTTTTTTATTTGCTCTTACTGAGTAATAGTTCAAATGATGTGACACTTAATCAACCCTGTATTTCACAAGGTTTAACAGGGAGCATGCACTCGTTTGTCTCCAAAACTACAGACTTATACAAGTTTAAACTTCAATTTTCCATTCATGTGTGACACAGACTGGAATGTATTTGAACCAAAGTTGTGTGTTTTTGCACACTAATGGGAATATATAGCACTTTGCTGACAGATCCTGGAAATTTGTTTTATTTGATACAAATATTCCAGTGTTTACCAAACTGAGTGCAACAGAGTTCAGAGACAATGTCTTCAACACATGCAGTATTGATGCCTTCAAGTGATACCTGCCATAATGCTGCAACAGACACAAGGGACAAAAAAATCACAAATTCTAAGATTCCATTTATCCTAATTCTGGCCAATTTTTTTTAGTTATTGAGCTACATATTACAGTTTTGGTTAGCATTCAGCATTTACAGATATCTTGAAAAGCAGGTATCTATCAATGTACTTTCAGCTACTGTATACAAACACGGCCTTTTTGAAGCAGTGCTTTTGGGAAAATCCATGTTAAATGCCTGAATGCTGTCAAACGCTCTTTTTGGGTACAGCATGTATAGAGCATAGCACATGGAATGTTATGTAGGCTGACTGCATGGCTGACATAGTATGACCTGCCACATCTGTACAGCTACATGTACCACACATCTTGTGGCTACTGTACAGTCCAAAGTACAACCCTTGTGTAGCCTACAGCATTCAATGCAGCCAGTGTTTAGCCTAGATAATTCTGTGCAGCTGCTGTATAGCCTAAAACATTCTCTGTAGCCACTATATAGTCTAAAACATTCTGTGCGGCCTCTGTATAGTCTAAAATTCTGTGTAGCCACTGTACAGTCTGAAATATTCTGTACAGCAACTGTGTAACCCAAAACATTCCACTGTACATGTATATCCCACAGCATTCTGTGCTGTAACTCTTTATCTGAAACTGTGATTACTGCATAGGCTGGTGCAGTAGCCTACAGCATTGTGTACATTGACTCTATATCTGTATCTATGGTCACTGCACAGACTGGTCTATGGTCACTCTAACAGCATGATGTGCAGCCATTGTACCACCTGGTGGCACTCCTGCACACCCTTGCCAACAGCCAATGTTCAGCTTTGTTTTCAACATTCTCTAAAGCAGCTGTACCACCTTGTCTACATCATCTTTGTTGCCTCCTGCACTGCCACTGTATTCTTTATACCTGGCAATGTCTGGGCCATTAACTTGTATGATGTGCTGTATAACAGTGTTGCAAAGGCTATGGAATATATTTTTTCACCCTATACGACATGTAACTGCAGAGTTATTGCAATGCTGTGTGAAAGCACCCCGGAAATTGAAAAAAAAATCTCAATCAAAATTCAAAGCTGTGATTATGGCGCAGTTGTGGCATGATTTTCACATCCTTAAAGTAAAAATGCTCCTTTGAAGTTTTCCTATATGTCATAAAATATAATTAATTTGATGCTACCTTCATCATCATTGTTTAACAAGTAAATGGCAAAGATTGCAAGAAAAGTGGTACAAGTATAACTGATGTTATTGTGGCAATGGAAAGAGCATCTTTAATTTGTAGATTGCCCTAGCAGACATAACATTTTGTTGCCTGTGATTCATTATCTTTAGGTCCATTCCATAGTTTTGCCTTCTTCTTCTAATGGAGTGTTACTGCCTACATTGTGGCATCATATGTCACCCATCCATTAGCAAAGTGCTTTTGAAAGACGATATTCTGAAAAAGCAAAAAGGAAAAAACACCACAAACCAAAGTCATTATCACAGGACATATATTTGGCCACTTACATCCCCCCACACCCACCCACCACCCACACACGCGCGCCTATGCATGGCATTAAAAATTTTCTAATGGTAGTGTATTTTATACTTTAGACCAGGGTTACTGCCACAGTACCAGTACTGATCTTCCACTAGGTCCTGGATGACATGATGGTGGTAATAAATACAGTGTTTGCCAAGATAACAAATTACAAATATATACTTTTTATATTAGTAAACCAACACAATAAAACAGAGCATTAGTAAAATTACAGCATAGGTGTAAACAGATTTCATATGTTCCAACTAATAACATTGTGAAAAATGGAAAGAAGGTAAACAAATTGCGTGTTGGTGGTACTGCTTTAAAACTTGTGCAAGAACTCTGTATTTTATATACAATTGTTAATTGCCTGTGGGACCCTGATGAACAGTTAATGTAAAGAGGCATATATAGTGACCAGAATGCAACTGCATGAACAATCCATTTTAATTGCACACCGTATGTGTTGGAGCAGCCACGAGGCCCCCAGCTGTGAAAATGACTCTTTTTATCAGATTAATTTGCATAAGTAAACACACAGGAGTAAAGGTGCTATCTATGCCCTTATTTGGTCTTTGAAGTGTTTGGGATATGACTTGTACAATCTTTCGGCATGCAGAAAGCATCATGTGGGGACACATTATCATATTGGAATGTGTTTTGGTACTGAAAAATGGGACATTCTCAAGAAGGTGAAAATATTACACAAAAATGAGGAACATTATGAGAATTTCACCTCTTGAGCTGTCCGAAAAGAGAAAAGTGTGTGACCAGGGCCCTGTAAATATCTGACAAGGAAGATGGAAACAAAATGAGAACTATTATCAGAATACAGCATCTACGGTCCTGCACAAAGCAATTATAGGGACTTAACATTGGATAATTATCATAAACAAGTAAATTGTTCCATTAATTATAAACATTTACAAATTGGAGGGGGATTTATGTTTTTGATATAACCATGGAGCAGTGGTTTTGCAGTTTGTATATTTTGCTGTAGTACCTCACTTGTAAGCACTGCTTCAGTTTTGTGCATGTGCTATTATCGTTTCAGGACCCTTTTAAATGTAATTCCGAAAGTATGAATTGATCCCAATATATGATTCTAAATATGACCAATAAAATATAAAGGGCCTGTCACTATGAAATGGTTTCAATGCATGCTCTTTGGTTTAAACATTTTTTTATTTGAAACAAGTCAGGAAACATGGTGATGCCCTATATTCATCCCTCTTGCAAAGATAAAGATTACATGATTGTGAATGTGGCCAATAGAATAGAAAGGGTCCTACAGTGTGAAATGTCCCAATACAAGATTGTTAATGTGGCCAATAGAATATAAAGGGTTGTAATGTATGAAATAATTCGAATACAGGATTTTATGTATGGCCAAACGACTTTATAGCCTCGTTAGTATAAAATGATCCCAATAGAATACAAATGGTCCCCCAGTATGAGATAATCCCAATACAGGATTGTACATATGGTCAATAGATTTTTTTTTAGCCTCCACAGTATAAAATGACCCCAATACAATACAAAGGGTCCTGCAGTATGAAATGATCCCAATACAGGATTGTACATATGGTTACTAGAATATGAAGGTCTCAGAGGGCTGTTCCTTGATGCCTGAATGTTTCTGTTGCTACTTGGCTCCCCAGCTGGTACTAAATACTGCAAGCATGCTGCATTTTATAGAAGGTGAGACATGTAGTGTCTGCATCTGTGGTTTCTGTACCTGCAGGAAGTTCATTGACAGCATAGTGAAACAAACAGACGAAGAGATTAATGCTCTGACTGCTGAACTCCACAGTGATCTACAGGTACACTTCTCTGACACACCTGCTGTGTTGTCCATTAACCCCTTAGATGCTGTTCTCCCTAATACCTACTGTGTTCTACTAATGTAGTTGCTGGCAGCCCAGGTGCCTGGTGCAGTGGACATGTTGCATGTACATGTATATGTCATAGTTTGGTCTCCGTACAAGTCCCTGCAAGCTTTGCTGTAAATGTATATTGTGTGTTGAAAAAATTGTGGAAAATGAACTTTTTGTGTTGCTGGTTTGACGAAATCTTCAAAAGTATGGCATGCTTTATGCTTCTCCCTTTTACCAGATGATTATAGGCTTTGAATATCATAAATAGTGTAAAGTACATTTTCATCAAGTTTAAGTTTGGATGGAAATTTATTTCTTGTTTAGGTTTATTACCTGTTTTGAACTGGGTCAACTCTTGCTACCAAGCTAAAAAGTTCAGTGCTGGAAGCTTTGCAATTGTTCAGTTGCATCTGACTTTATCAATCGCTGATAACCCAAGTATCCTAAGTGTATCACATGGATATAAATTCACACCCAAAGCTTGGAAGTGATTTGTATGAAGACACTGCAAGGGATGGTAGTTAGGCTGCGTAGGGTGCAGCTTTGAAGGCCAAAATATGGAAGTTCCAGCTGGCACATCTTCTCGGCAGAGGTATTTTAAGCAAGTATGCAATTGGTCTACACCAGTACATGTGTATGTCTTTTCAGGGTGGTTGTGTACATGAATAACATTGCCAGTCTCGGTATGTTTTCTCAAGGACAGATCTAGACTTCTGTGACGAATATTGGAAATACAGGCATAATTAACAAAGATTCTCTCATGGCCCTTTAATTCATATTCAACTGTTTTAGCCATTTTCATGTTTTTTTTTAAGATAAAGTCAAGAAACATTAGCATTTGGCTATTTGGTTTATGATCAAAGCAATCCCTGGTTTCTGGGATAAATTTTCAGTTCATAACAACACTTTTTACTCAGTGATTACAGATTTCAATTGAATATTTATCTTGCGCGCAAGATGGGTAAAATTAGCAGTGTATGAGATTATGACACATTTATTCCGCTAACTTGTTTAATCAGAGGTTAACAGAATGCAGCAAATCTGGAAATGAGATGTTTAAGAAACAGAGTAGCTCCTTTGCTGAAGTATCTTTTAGCAGATTAAAGGTTTGGTCAGTTTTAACCTGTAGGTGTAAATGAGTATACTAAATTAATGGTACATAAATATATAAAATATGTCCAGTAATTCTAAGATGTTGTCTTAAGGTCTGTATAACAATATACATCTCTATGAAATACTTTTCAGATCCTTATTCTTGGAAAAACAGACCCTTTTTTTCAACACAATTATCACAGTCACTAATCCTAACAATTACACGAGTAATATCTGGCTAATCAGTACAACCAGATGTGCATGTATCAACTAATTTACTTGAGTCATATGTTCGTGCCAGTATTATTTGATGATTGTGACTTTGGAACTTACATTGCAGTTAAGCATGCTTATAGTGCTTTGGATCAGTTGTTCCACTGGTAACTCCATATAATGTTGTGTTCAGCAGTTTTATTACGAGTTTGCCTGCATTTTGGGATGTTGTTTGGTTTTCTAGCTGCACTTGTTATTGTGGATGCACTGTGTGTGTAGTGAAGTCTTGCTACAAACATACACATTGTGTTGTCATGATATGACTGACTGCTATATATATATATATATATATATATATATATATATATATATGTTTTCTTTGGCATTGTACTTCATTTTCTCCAATGCCCTATGTAAATAAAACATTCACAGAGGCAAATTTTGGAAGTCACTCTTGGTATGTATACAGAAAATTGGGAGATACATACTCAATATCAGTTTTCATTTTGAAAAAAAAAATCATTTTCTTTGCATAATCTTTTCAATAAGCCAATGTGTGTGGATTAAATTTGAGCCAGAGCTTATGCTGTCATTATTTTTGCTGTCTGGAATTTCAACAGCATACACAAAAACCTGTCATTTAATGTATGATCTTGTCCACAAGACTAAACACTAGATGCTTCTTCAGATGTCTTGCTCTGATAAGTTAATTGTAAGTGGTGAGACTGGGGGTGAGCTCTACATGAATCACCAAACCCAGCATGGAGTAGATCCAAATGCTATGTCAATCAATGCTACAGCTTCTTTTTAAGTCCATATTCTAGTCTTTGGTGAAAAGTAATTGAAGAAATAAAGCTCTTTCAATGGAACATGGAGGTCAGATGCAAAGTATCTTCTTCTGAATTGTTTAGGGGGCAAATCTGATTTTTCCTTTTCTTTTTTTTGCCTTTTATGAAATTATCAGCAGCTTCTGTAAATTTACTAGATCTGTAATATATGCTTGTTGATTGGCTCTTGATAAATATTACCATGCAGGCTCTATGAAACATTGTTGTCTTCCCCAGGGTGTGCAAGACAATATGCACTTCTGAGCACAGGAAGTAGTATTATACATTTGTCTTCCCTTATGGTGTGAAAACAAATTCCTTTTGCATATGTTAGGGAGAAATATGAGCAAATAAGCTCCTGGTTTTAAGTAAATTAATTTACCTGAATTATGTTTTTATTGTTTTGTGTCCTTTCGGAGACAGGTTTATGATTTACATACATCCTTGCGTGTGAATTGTTAGCTTCATGACACACCTCTCTTCTGCCGCATAGTATCATTTGGGAAATGATGATATGTTATGAGAGGAATATTTGCTTTGCTTGTTGTTTCAGAAAGAGAGACCAGTAACTGCTGGCCCTGCTGCACCGCTGCCCCCTCCACAAACAGTACCAGCAAGTACAGCTCACCGCCTGCACCCGAAAGACTCCACGCACACCTCCTCTCATGTACATCCCCGCAAAGCACGAGAAGATGACCCATCAGGTCACCAGGAACTTTATGCAAATGAACCTTGTGAATATGCAAATGAAACTAATACTTATGCAAGTGAAGACTGTGTAGCAGCAGATGAAGACCCAAAAGAAAACCATGTACCACTGGTCCAGGATAGTTCTGCAGCACTTCTGAAGCCAACGAGGTATAAACCAAGTCGAGAAGCCAGCAATGTCTCTAGCAGCAGCTGGCGGACAGACAACCCTGCTGCCAGAGTGTCCATGGCACGGGAACACCAGATACTCCCTCATAGGACTGCTGAGGTAAGATAAAATTGTTTTTCTGGTTTTTCTTTAATGTTTTTGCTTTTTTGAGGGTGGGAGGGATGGATGGCAAATTGTACTATGGCAAAGTGATGTGGATGTCATTATTATATAGTATTGTAAGGTGTGTGGATATCAGACATTGACTGTGCAAAATGTTTTAGACAAGTAGGAAACATGTTTGACATGGATTAAAGTTAGTCATCATTGTTCAATATTTTACTGCATATAATTGTAAGACAACATGGACCATACCCAGCAATCCTAGTAGTATAATATTGATGGTGGCTCTGTCCATTTGAATGCAGCTTCAGTTTGACTTAGCTGGCGTTGTGCTGCGGGTGTGTGGCAGCAGGATGACTCACACACACATTCAGGTATCTCAGCAGTAAGTGTGGTCCCGTCACCTGCTCCGTCAACATCGCAAGCTTCCTATTACACCCCAGTCTGATCCACCAGCATGTCTCTCCAACCGTTGTCCGTTTCCTTATACTTTCGATGCTTAATTACATCTGCAGGAAGTTCCAGTGCTATCCATATCATCAGTTACGTATGGTTACTTTTCGGCAGCAAGGATAGCACTGATATATCACAGGTGTGTGAGCTGATGCCATCCATTGTGCTCAGTAGGCATTAATTAGTATAAATATAAGTATTTGGTAAGTTACTGCTGCGTGGTTAGAAATGGAAGCTTGAGGTGTGAGGGTGCAGGGCACACACTTGGCCAGCCCTGCAGGCAAGAGAAGCAAGGCACAGTGTCCCAGTCTCACAGTCAGCACTTTGCTGTTGTTGTGTGATGTCATGACACACAGCTGTCTCACCTCAATGTTATATCTGTACCTCCGGCCGTCATCAGCTTATATGTATAACTAACCAAGTGTTTCAGAGTCACTTAAGTACATCTTGGTGTACATTAGTAGCACTTGGTGTTGAGTATACACTTTGTTGACTGTGTAATTTGTTGGACCTTACAAATAAGATTGAGATTTATTTGATAACCAAGGATTTTCTCTAAAATGTCAATAATAATTATATGTAGGTGAAGTGTGTCACCTGCAAGAGTTTACTAATGGTAATGTGATGATTTTAAGGGGGTACTGTATATATTTTTGTTTTCATGGACCATTGAGTTTAGTATTGGTACCAGATATATGACAGCACTCTGTGATGCCACAAGTCACAGCTATCTGGGTGTAAGTAATTTCTCAATGATAATTGTAGGTCTTCCAGACAGGATGCTGGCATTATCAATGGAGGTGCCAAAAATGTGTCACAGAATTAGCACTAGATAAATATCAGTGGCAAATAAGAATTTATGGCATCGGATAGCATTGTGTCATGGTATTTTTGTCAGACAATGAAAGCGATCATAGAGTAGGCACTTGGTGGCATTCTGTCATGGTAGTGTCGTCAGACCATGAAATCAGTCATTAAATATATACTTGGTAGCACTGTGTCATGTGAGACAGTGAAATTTGTCATAGAATAGGTACTGTGTAGCACTGTGCCAATCACATTGTTAGTGCCGTATGATATAATGTTTTAATGCATTGGGGCTGGATAGCAGTGTGTCGTGGTATTAGTACCAGATTGCAATGTGTCAAAGACTTGGTGCTATCTGTCAGTCTGATCAGGTACCAAATAAACAGTTGCATCATGGTAACCCTGCTTGGGCCAAACCGCAGGGTGAGCAAGTGAGGTTAAAGGCAATAACCCTAGATCCTGAGCATCTTGAACCGTGGAAGAGGGGAAGTGAGGACCACATTTTTCCACCCAGACCAGGACTTTCCAGATCGTTCACAATGCCGTCAATAGCAACGCAGGCACATGTCATGCCAGGGAGACTGTCAGCTGTAAGATCTACCACCATCCTCAAGCACTGACCAACTGCCTAATTTGTGTGAACTTGTAGATAACCAATTTTCACATTAGTACAGAATAATATTGCAATGAAAGATACCTACATCAAGTTTCTGCTGAAATTGACAAAAAAGTTTGAGTGAACTCCGTGTGAAGACTCCCATCAACTGACAATCACGTCATTAAGCATCAGTGTGGTTTGACTGTTACACTTCTGACAATGTGGCCAGCTGTCTATTTTCATGTACTAATTTGAAATAGATGCAGAATAAAACTAGCTGTTAATATGACACAACCCTTTTGTGCAATGGAAGAGTGTTGAAATGATTCTTTGTCAGGCTAAAGTTGCTTATGTACTTTTATGTTTTTATCAGATATTTAATGAAATATGTTTACCGTGTGTAAAATTTGACTGTGGCAACTGCGTAGGTGCATGTATATATAAAATATTTGAAAAATTGAAGTGCAATTTAGTGTGTAAGGAAAAAGATTGAAAGGAAAATATATCATTTCATTTTTTCTATGAAGATCTAGTATTCCTGATTTAAACTCCTGCACAGGAATACGTGAAAAACTATCCATATTGGATTGTTGTAATACATGTAAAACTGATTAAGGCTATATAAATCACCTTGAAATATGTCCACTTTTGGTATAAAATATTTTGTCCAGCAGAGCAACATATATTGTAAAAGGAAGTGAATGCCCCAAAACAGACGTCTGATTAACATAAACACATTTATGGACGATGCTATACTTTGTAGTTCTAAAAGACCATCTTTTCAAGTCCACAACTGTTCATGAAATAAAAGATCTTGTAGATGAGGCATTAAGTTGTTAAATGTGTGTTGGATGGCAGTCGTCTGGGATGGAGTGCATAGAGAGCTTCTGGGAATCCAGTAGAGGACCATGGCAGGACATGCAGACTGTGTATGAAATCAGCTCCCCAGAGAGTGGCCGGTCTCTTAAGCTGCACAACAAGACAGCTGATGCATCTGCAAAGAATATCACACCCTTCAAGGTGAAGCTCATGACAACTGAAGGGTTACCCAAGAATGCCTTACCTTTCAAGTTACGCACCATGACAGCTCATGCGTCACCCGCCATCAGCAAACAGAGTATCCAGTTTCCCTTTTCACGGCAAGAAAGTGGTGGTGGGATAGATGCGGCAGCCACAGGCTCGCACTTACAAGACAGACTCTCTCCTGTAAGCAAGGGCTGTGGAGTGGCCTGAGTTATGAACAACAAAGAACACTAATACAGAGTACCCTTGTCTATATCTTGTTGGTGTTTGAAGTGATTGCACCTGCTGTGTGTATAAAATACCATATCATGGATTATTTCAGTAACTAATAACCAAGGTTTGATTGTATCTTTGGGGATTGATGTGTACTGGTTTTTGGCTCAGCTGAATTATCAGTCATTTGAGCTTATGCCGTCACTCTGTGCCCATTGTCTGTCATCTTATCTGTCCATTCATCCAAAATTTTACATTGTCAAAATCTCAAAAACCACTGGCAGATCCTCTTTGGGCTTGGCAGATATGTACCTTGGTGGGTCTGTATGTAGTATGTACAATAAGTTTTTTTTTTTTTTCTTTTTTGGTGGGGGGGGGGGGGGATCTTTCACAAACATTCTTCCAAACTGATTGATCAGTTCCATCCAAAATTGATTAGGACCACTGGAGACCTCTGGATCTCATTTGTTCAACAGATGGTACTGCAATTTAAAAAATGAATTTTTGTGTGTTTTGTAATTTTTGACTTCTCCAAAACTCCTAACTGATATAAAAACTCCTAACTGATATAAAAAAAAATGGTTAGAATGTCCCTGAGCTTATTCTGTTTGCATTTTCATTATTTCTCATTTTTGAAAATTTTGTTATAATCAATACATTTACACTAAATAATAATGTGACCAGTTTAGGGGTATGGTGTAAATGCATGCTCATGTAGTTTTCTCTAAAACCCTTCAGTGGGATCCTCTTCAAACTTGGTGACAATGTACATGTTGTTTGGTTGGGTCTGTGGCAAGTTTGTTACCTTTCTTCACTGTTTTGTGGATTTCAATAAATTGTCATGTACATTTTTAACTCAGCTGACTTGTCAGTAAGCTGAGTTTTTAAGATGGTCAGTCATCTGTCCATTCACATTTTCCTCATCTTTTTTAATTCCTAGTCCAGATCTTCTGCACACTCAATGGGGATATACCTGGGGTGGGTCTCTTCCAAGCTTTTACAGATAGTATGGCTCCAGTAATTTTACAATTTGTTGTTCATTTTTGGGCAAAATATAAAAAAAAACTTCTCCAAAACCGCATGACCAATTGGTTCGATATTGCATAGTGATACTTCCCCATACCCCTAGACCATACTTTGTTATGCCCCCCCCCCCCACACCATAACTCAAGAAGTTTGTGAGATAGGACTTTGATAATGCCCAGGTATATACTCCTATTTAAAGGGCAAGGTGAAGTATAAAGGTGGTTGACCTTGACCCTATTTCCAAAGTCATCGAAGTACTGTTGTAAGTATTGGTTTCCGCACGATAACTAGAATGTTTTTATAATAGGACCTGTATATTGCACAGGCTTATGTCCTTATCCAGGGCTGGGTCAAGTTTGAAGATGGGTGACATTAATCTAAATTCAAAAGTCAAAAGGCCACTTTAGTGAACTTGGTTTGGTTGAAACATGTTTTTATTACAATTCACTTCAACTTCCATATTACAATGTGGTATAGCAATTGGGAAAAGGGCAAGGGAGACAGCATGAAGACAGGACAATACTTGACATACATTTGATGCAATAACTGCTAAAAAAAATTGTAAATTTTCCAACAAAGTACAATCTGGAGAGCCGTACAAAACCGTTCATAAGGAAAAGGGAGCATACTTTGATACAATTGTGTGTAGTTTTGAACGTGCCACAGTATACAATGGGCACGACAAAAAATAATTAAATACATCTTCGCAAGCTGCTCTGCACTTGCACCCAGGACTCATTTTGATACCGATTTTAAAAAGATGTAAGTTCAGCTGACTGCTGCCTAAATGTATACATAGGCAGGTGTGTAAAATACAGGCATATCTGTTTTGCAAAATTATAGAGTTCTGAAAAAGAATTTGTTTGAGAAAGATCTTTAAGTATTTTGGATTAAAAAAACTGATAAGGATGGGGAGTTTTGGACATTAAGAGTTAGCACATTCCAAAGGCTAACCGTTGATGGAAAGAATGAATTATTAAAAAGATGAGTATGTGCTCAAAAATGACGCAAGTCAAATTTTTGACGAGTATTTTAAGTAGACATGTCAGGGTTGACAATTTTTGGAATTACAGATGGCAGGTAATTTTGAACCAATTTGTCAACAGTCTTGTACATCAGAATTAACTTAGCATTTGTCCTATGAGACGCTAATGTCTGCCATCCAAATTCTTCATGTAGTTGGGCACTCGATATTCTGGGCATTGCACCAGTAACTATTCTGACTGCAGTCAGCTGAACACCATCAAGCTTTTCAGCATCTGCAGCCATGCCAGAAAAGAAAGACACTGACTGCAGTCAGCTGAACACCGTCAAGCTTTTCAGCATCTGCAGCCATGCCAGAAAAGAAAGACAACCTTGATACTATTGTGAAGGTGACAGCACCTCTTGAGTGTGCACACAAAGTCAGCTGAGGACAGGACTGTCAGAGTTCACTTGTCTTTTAATTGCCATGATGTGCTGTTGATTTCCAAGTCACTAAGACCGTGTCAGTTGAGCACAGGACTGTCACAGTCTTGTTGTTTTAGTGTCTTGTCATTTGTGTATACTGTGTATTCAATCTTGTAATACGAGAGTGTAACAAGCACTGGGCCCAGATTATTCCCTTTGAGTTTTGACAGCACTGGTGATCACTTGACTGACAGCAGTCTGCATATGGTGTTTGTACAATATGATTCTGTTTGGCACCACATTCCACTTAAAAGTATGTCGTTATTACCTTGAAGGACTAATTTTTTGTTTTTATACTTGATGTTACACATTCACTACATTTATTTTGTGTAATTATTTAATTCTCACATATGTTACTGATTTATCTGTATTTCTGATGCACAATTTCACGTCTAAACATGAACAATAAAGCAGGTAGAAAATATAAACCTTTTATGTATTGTTAAACATTGCGATTTTTTGGGGGGACAAAATTTGCATATATGTCAATATTAACCCATAGACATCAACACAACAATACCAAATTATATGTTTCCATAAAAGTAAGACCTCTGCAAAGTAAGAAGGCAGCCATGAAATATTCATTAATGTTTTTTTTTTTTTTTTTTTCTGTACCGGTAAGGAAATTCGTGTTTGCAGTGTGCATCTGTCCGGCTGGTTTCTTATGGGCACAATATTTCAAAGTGCAACTATGTTTGTTGATGTGCACAAAAGGAATCGTGATGAGTTGAATCAGTCACATAGCTGTAATGCACAGAGGCATTGCGTATACAACACATTGCAAAATGGAGTAGAGGAAACACAGACCTTGGTTTGGTTGTCTAGCAGGCAACTCGTGGCATGAAAGGCTTCAAAATCTAGTATAACATGCAGGAGTATAGTTTAGAATCTTGCTTGGTGCCCCCATGCACACTCTTGTAACAACGAGTTGAAAGAAAAATATTGTGTTCAGTTTTTTAGTTCTTCTAAGTGGTCCATTCTCTTTATTTTCTGGGAGTTTGTCATTCAATGTTAACCATAAACATGTACTGTATGTCACAATGAAGTCTGCTCATTTCTGTCTTGAGATGTTAAAATCCAAGCAGTTACTTAGAAAAACGAGCTAGAAATATGGTAATGTTTCATGTTTTTCTAAGAATTTGCCAGGTTGATGTATTATACATAACTCCACAAACATGTGACAAGTGTGAGCAATTTTGTTTGTTTCATTAAAAATCTCAGTTTGACCAGTTCAATAACTACTGGACACCCGAGGAACCGCAGGAGACAGACATAGGAATGGAAACGGTATACCAAATTGACTTGGCAAAACAGGCTAAGCCTCACTCCCAGAGATCCCAGCAGATGGCAGCACAAGAACCACAAGCAGTGCCTGCAGCACAAAAGCTGCTGTCTTTGCCCAAGTCTGACACACAGCCTACAACACCATCACAAGTGCAGTATATACAGTTCAGCCAGTCACTTGTAAGCTCAGCATGGCATGTTTAGAGTGTGTGCAAGGAACCCTTTACCTGCACAAGTTGAATTGGAATTTGCATTTGGAGTTGGCATCAGTTTGGAATGTGCTTGTGAGCTCAGAACGAGAACCCACTGAATGTTCATACCTCCAAGTTGAGAAAACTAACTGTGTGTGTGTTCGTGATTGCAGTACTGAGTGCAGTTTTTAAAATGGTTGCGGTTTGAGCCCAGCATATAGAAACAACCTTTGTGAGTTCAGATGAGACAACAATGGTGTTATTTCCGTCATGCCAGTCTTGTGTTCATTCTGGCAAGCTGCTGACCAACACTGTGGTTCATGGCAGCTGTTGGAGAGATTCACATAACCAAAAATGGATGTAATGAATCGACAAGCCAACCAATTTCTTATGGGCTAGATAGTTAATTCCTACAGCATTTAACATTGATAAAATAGGCAATAAACTAATTATCTGTGTATGTTCTGCTGTTGATGGACTAAAGTTCATGTATTTCAGCAATATCCATACAGTCACCACTTAAAATTTGGTGGCTCTATGTACTGCAGTTCTTCAGCTACAGTGCTCCCTCTTTACAATGGTGGGGACTCACAGAGAAGACTGTGTCATAGCAAAACTGTCTTATAACAGGCATTTCTAATATAGAAGTAATGTACAAAGTGTTTGAGGGGGAGCCAAGGGCTAGAATGTTATATAACAATCTGTCTTGTAATGACGGGTATTATAAACAAGGACCATGTAATTTGGCTACTACTGTAAATTGCTTTAATTTGGCTGTATTCTTATTTTCGCTTATTTTGCTGATAGCACAAAACAGTGAAAGTAAAAACACAGTAAAATATTAATTTGACATTATTTGAAATGGAATTATGTCCAAAATAGTGAAATAAGAATTACAGCATAATGTCAAAAATTAAAAAAACCATGAAAATTTAAACACGAAAAAATAAAGCAATTTACAGTGTATATATAACGGGGGAAAAAAAAGGAACACATGACCTCAGGTCTGCAGACCAAATAGTACAATCATGGTCTCTATAGGGTGGACATCTGAAGTATCATATTTGGTGCTGGGTGTTTGGATACAGACAAAATACATTTTATACTGTCACAATTAAGCCTGACTTATGGTGCTGTAATCTGTGTTGGTTCTTGGTTTATTAAGTTGGATGTCTTGTTTTACTATACATAGTATGGAGAACATGAATCCTTGCCCTACTAAACAATTTTAACTCCCAAACATTGTGTTAATGTATGCAGAGTGGAGGATTATGTTCAGTTGTCTTGGACAGTACTACTAATTACAAATACCTACGTACCTCCCTACCCACCCACCTGTACATTTACCTGCCATGTGGAGTTTTGATAGCACAGTACTGCTGAAAAATCTTGTACCATACCTACAGGTGGGACCACACCCCAATGCTATTACCCACATAGCAATTAAAATAAATTTTTTGTCCTATACCCAAGTGCACCTAGGCCATTGGAGGGGAGGGGGGCACAGGCTGGTACAACAAACCCTGAATATAATAAAAATTTAATTTCCTGGGGGTCTATCTGAAGGGATTTGAAGAGGCAAAGGTACCTGAGGGAGATCACTCATGTAGCCCACCAGAGGACCACCTGAGAGGGTGTACAAAACTTTCTGGCAGTACAATATCTCTGTGCTGATTTATAGAGGAATTTATGATTTGTATAATGTCAATGATATTAAAGCATTAGCACTTTTTTGGACCAAGAACTGGTATGTGACTTGATATAACACATTTTGTTGCTGGAGTACTTTAGCTGTCTTTATATATTTCAGTAGTACAATTGACACTTTGTATTCTTAATTTTCCTTGTCAGCTGAAGGTAAAAAGTAGTATATTTATAAGTTATCTAAAGTATTTGAGAAGCAAATTCATCTTTTAGGTTTTCTCCCTTAAGGATGCTGCAGATTGTCATATGTGTGACAGTACTGATACTGTTGAATTGAGATTCAATGAGTAATGCATTTCTGATGCATTTGGTCTACTTGTTTTCAGACTGACAGAGGGAAGTCCTCTCAAGGGAGCAGAGTCAGTAAGTATCATGCTGAGCCAGTATATTTGGTCTGAAAATGACGTTTATACATTTCTCAAATGCATGGTCATGAGGTTAGTGCAAGAATGCATTTGAAGCACTGTGCACATAAGTGCTTCACATATTTAACCTCTTCATGCGGACCAAGGGTGTCCAGTTGAAAGAGTTCTACTGCCATCTCAGTTATGTTTTCTACAAAACTGATTAGACCAAACTTAGAAGGACACAAGAAAAAGTTGTACTTGGAGAGTTTTTACCTAATTGGTTTCTATATTTGATATGCTTATGTGGACCACTAGATCATCCACATAAAAGAGTTTGAGATTTCAATCGCGCAGACTATACACGTACAGTACATCATCAAAAGCATTACCATTTTTTACTTTGTCTGTGTAAAATATATTGTCTAAAGTAAAACACACATTACATATATATCATTTAAAGAGCAAGATTGATTCATATTCAAGAAAATAGTGCAAATGTGTGTTTTCTGTTTGTGTTTATTGGTACAGGTAAAAGTCCCACCAAGATATCTCTGATGATATCGCGCGGCCATCACCAAGACTACAAGGAAGGTACAAACAGTGGCCAGTTCTACCCACACTCCCTGACTAGGTCTAACAGGCCACCTCAGTTCAGGAACACCAAGAGGAGGTGATCTTTTGCTGTGTACAGGCGAGAACATATCCGTGTACCAGTGAATGTGCCTAATCTCACCAGGTGAACGGTTGTCATGCTAACGTCCAGGGAACATTTCCTGTTATCGTTGGTTGGCTGGCACAGGTCTCACCTCATGAATACAGATCTTTGCAACTGCATTGTTTGTGATTGATATTTGTCCGACCCAAAATATGGCACAGGGTCAACAAAGGGGTGCCTAAATATGCTGAACACAGAGCACACTGTCTTGGCCAATGCCAGGTGTGTTTTCATTTCATGCTGCTGCCTTCTTTTTGGTATGTTCATTCAGTGCTCGACTTGTAATTACACTCTTCTGATTAGATTAGATTAGATTAGATTGCGCTGGTCCTGATGCAGTCTTCAATTGCGGTCAGCTTTGACCCATGCACCCAAGATGGCAATGATGCATGTGTAAAATAAGCTGACAGAATAAAGATCAAGCTGAAGATCCCACTCTCATTTTGGCAGTGATGAACAGATACTAAGATAAAAATGATACCAGAGATTGAGGCAGATACAGTGTGCAGGCAGGCTGGATCCGGTTTAAAGTGTGCATCAAGCTGGCTGAATCCAGAGTGTATCTGTTTTTAGGGTTTGTATAATTTTGTAGTGGAAGAAAGTGTGCAAAGTGCATGAAAATACCCTGCAAGACGGTGCTGAGGACGAAAAACATGGATGCATAGGACACTAAGATAAATACACAATTTTGGACTATCAGCCAGAAAGGAAGATGCTTAGGCTACAGGCAATGTATATCATTGCAGAATTGTAAGTTATGCAAGGTGCATAGCACTGAGATATTAAACGTTGGTGGTTATGTATACATTCCACAGAGTAAAACTATAGGTGGAAGATGCATAATGTTGCAGTGTATGGCAGCACGGAAGATGCACAAGATTAGAGATGAAGGCACAGTGGATGATGGATCACTGAAAGGGCATAGATTGAAACTACATGTGATCAGATGAGGTTTCTCAACTTGTAGCATGTGCATACAAGTCCAACACGGGATACAAACACTGAACATACAGAACAGTCGATGTTATGCAGAACTGCAGTAACCAAATTTGTAATTAAAAACCAGACAACTAGGTCAAATATGTACAAGAATTACTTAGTAACAACTGTAAGGAAACAATATACACAGTTACATTTTGCAAGTTTGTTTCACTTGCACTTGAGCCAGTCAAACATACAATGGAAACACCCCAACAAGACTCTGACAAAAGAAATCTCCCCCTGCTACAAACTCATTCTATCAGTCCCATTTGTGTCCACATTTGATATTTCATTTGCCACTGTAGGACTATTTACTTTACAGACACTTTTTTACTGGTCCTGTGGGTTGTTTTGATACTATTACAAGTGAAAAAGAGCCAGAATTTTTGTTGTTGGACATTTTGCATCAGACAGGCATGCAGGAAAGAGCTGAATCATTTTGAATGTGATGGTACAGCGACTAGCTTTGAATGAGAAATTCAGTCTCAGAACATATACGTGTCATGTGATTGTATATGATTTGTATCTGTGAGGATTCCGTTGCTTTGCAACATTGAACGAATTAAGACTGGTATATCATGGTAGTATGTGTTTTAATTCTCACAGCTATCTAAAACTAAGACGAGTATGAGAATTTGTTGACAATTATAGTATTGCTACCTTACAAAAAATATATTTATATCAGAAAATGTAGCTGGTACAGTGTTTGTGGAGAGAGGCATTGACTGAGGGAAGAACAGACATTCTGAACACCAGTTTAAAATCAACATTTGCTTTAATGGTGATCATAGTATTTATGCAAAAATTCATGTTTCAGCAGATTTATGGTTTATATTTTGTAAATATAAGTTGTATAATTTGTACATTTGCTGTATTGTATATACATTTATGTACATTTTAATTCCCACTATATGTATATAATATATATATTCCTCAAATGAGTATGAAGGCATTGGAGGTGTTCATAACATGATGCTCTTTGTCTGTATGCAGTTTTAACATCACATTAGTTTGTTGGTGCATACAAATTGATCTTGAATGTTCATTAGGAGCATAATAAAGCATTTGACAGCTCAGTGTGGATTCATATCTCATTTCAAACCGATATCTGTCATTACTTGATTAACTGGTAAATGAAAGCAAGAAAATCAAAATATATTACATGTATGTGAAGTATGTAACCTTGAAAGATTGAAAACAATTTTCGTGCATCTCTGTTCACTGGGATTTAAAGTCCACACCTTTGGCAAGACCACCAAACTAGAAAAAGCCTGGCAACTCAAACCACTGTGTTGATCCGCTTTTATCTCAGCCTTGTTGGCTGATAGGGTATTGTTGTCATCATGTCTGTTCATGGATGCATGTTTTAATCCGTGACTTTAGTGGATGAAAGCACAATTGAATAAATTGAGCTACATGTACTGTCATGAAACTTGTACTGTAGAAGCATCTGATTAGGTGCTTGTCTGAATTTGACATCACCACTGTTGGGTGCAATAAGTTATGAAGAAATTGATCGTGAAACTTTTATTGTAGAAGTATTTTTTTGGAAGCTTGGCTACATTCAACATTTAGTGACCTTGACCTGTTTGGTTCAGTTTTAACATATTTTGATTATCTTTGAAAATGAATAGAAGGGCCAAGCCCTTTACAAATGCCTTTTGCTGGAAGAAAGCGCAGGGACAGGATAGACGAGACACCACAAAGTACGGTGCAATGGTCCCTGTCGGGAAAGGATTTAGCGGATCTTTTGGCTGCATTATTGGGACTGATTACCACAGACCATGACAAGGATCACTTTGCCATGCTAGGCGAGGTCAAGGAGGATGACGCCAAGATGTAAGACATGGTGAGGGAGAGAACAATAAGATGACTTTTATAGATGGCACTACATGATGCAAAATATATAGTATTGAGCTGAAAAAAGTAAAGACAGTTTAGGCTAAAATCGTTAAGATTTTAAAATGTAATCTTGTACTGACACAAATATAAACTTTTATTTTTCGAGGCTGCACTCTGAGGCAACATATAAAACAGTTCGAAAAGTAAATGTGGCATAAATTACTACATTTTTGTACAGGGGATCCCTGTGGATGGCAAAACAAAATAGCAATGCCAGGCATCTTCTAATTGGATAATCCAATTTTGAATAAGTGGTCAGTCAGTTGGCTTTAGCCCATCCTTAGTTTTTCATGCATAACAGGAAGGGAACATTTACAAACATAATATAGATCTATTTGCTTCAGAGATCATGGACCAGAGGATGTAATTTTGTGTTTGAACTCCATTATAGATTTTGAATTTCTTGCATCTGATGGCAGTTCATTCCATAACCCTGTAGAAGATGAGAAAAAAAGGATTTTCCTTGTTCTAAATAGAGGTAGATCAGCTTGCCGAGTATTCTGTTATGTAAAATTTTCACTGCTAGGGGAGATATTATCAAGGTAATTAGGTACCGGTACTTACTTTTTTTCTTCAGAGCAAGATCATCTTTGAAGCCCCATAATCTATGTAAAATTATTATTGTGGCCCATGGAAACTTTTATGGTATGCTGAGTCAGACACTTGCTGTCCAACCTTATTTTTTTGTTCTTGACTTCTTTCACAGAGTCAGGTCATTAGTTTAAATGTATTTACATGCATTTAATCTGGATAGCCCAGTAGTTCATAGACACGACTAACAGATGAATTCACAAAAGTGATCACCCCACATTTGAGCCATGGTTGAAGAACTTGATTGACATTAACTAGTATATCATGGTATGGTATTGCCACACAACAAAATAAATACAAGTTAATTATAACATCAAAAGAATGAACTATCTCTATCTATCTTACATCTCATACACTGACTGCTGCATTTGTGACTTTCCTGTGAACACCTAAAACCAACTTACCAACTTAGTGTGAATGCTTTCAGGCATGGCTTTGTCACATAGCTGGTAAAAATTACTTTCATTTAGGCCTTTTGAGAACACACTCCACACTCCACACTCCACAATTCACTACTGTAAGATATAATAGGGAAAATGAGTGATTTGTATACCTTGACAGCCAATCTAACATTATTATCTAGCAGAAATTTTCAGAGTTTACAGAGTTTAAAGAGAGCTTTGTTAGCCTGATCCATCAGCTTGGAAATAGCATGCAAGAAGACCCCCCCCCGGTACAAAATTCGATACCTAGGGGCTTTTTCCACAGGATCAGACCTATAGAAAAAATTGTTGAATTACACTGTCTACCTGATTTATTGAAAACCTATACCGTAGTTTCAGAGAGAAATACCTGTAAATGCCAAGTGTTGCAATAGTTGTGCAATTTGTTCAAACATTGCTCAAATCCTTTTGGAGAGGTCGATATTAGAGCTAAATTGTCTGCATACAGTTTAAGATCGTGAAGGGAAACTGGATCACAGCCTTCGAAGAAAATGGTGATATAGGCAAGAAACAGGGTAAACAGGATTGGCCCTGTTTTACACATGGTCACATGATTACATCAACATCTTGTTGCCTGCCATTTTCAACACAGTTGGGACCGCAAAATGATAAGCCCCTTCAATCTCAAATTTAGTGTTTCAAGTACTGTAAATTTATCTGGACATTAGTCTAGCTGGTACATAAAATACCATGGACCATGTGGGTATAAATTGTATGGTTCTTTGAAGTTGATGTGAGCTGAAAATTAGAGCTTGCAATATTTACACCAGAACAAGCTCTTGAGTGCTTAATTACAAGCTATCAAATGCTTATCTAGTAGCTTTTGAATGCTTGTCGCCTAGCTATCGAATGTTTCTCTCATTTAAGCATTTCACACCTATTGCAAGCTTAGCAAAGACTAACAAGCACTCGGAAGCTTAGCTTGGCTTTCAAGTGAGAGTATAAATTCAGATTGGCATTCACAGACTTAAGCTGTAACACTACCTTTTGATAGGTGTATAGTAATGCTAATTTTGAAAGCTTTCCAAGTGCTTAATGCAGGCCTGCAAGTTTGGTAAGGGTTCGCCTCGACGTAAAAAATCCACTGCTACCACTGAATGGTCAAAATTAGAAATGGGCGCCAAGACACGAGTATCTTGATGGAATTCGAGTTGCTTAAAGTTATTTGATCTAAACCGGTAGACATGGAGGCGAGTAGGTTCGTCAATACAAAGAGATAGTAAATTTGTGTTACCAAACAATTTCAAGTTTTTGGCCTGAAATAGTTGAGTTTGTGAATCAGAGTTTAGATCACCTGTTATATTGCCTACATTTATTTATTTGACAGGGTCTATGGTACCTTGCAATTTGTCCCAAAAAGGTAGCTGGGTCTATAAACTACCCCAAGTAAAATTTGTTGTGGACTCCGATTGCGCATCAACGTTGATTTCACATTAACGTGAGGTTCCTCCAGATCAGACCGACAAGTGACAGGCACATATTGAATACAGAAGTACAAGCACAGAAATGTACAAATTTAAAGCAAATGAAAATCCACTTTTGGTATGTTTCATGTGTATATTCAATATACACAGAGACGAACATGTCTCTTACGGCTGGTTTCAACTTCAATTAACATCAGGGATCCACCCGGCCTGTGGGGTGTACCTGAATTCTTGTAATTGTTTGATGCACATAAAACCTACATGAATTAATGAGAAGAGGGTGACTGTTGATTCGTGGCATAAAATATGAAATAACCAGGGACTGGGAACAAGGCAAAAGAACACCTAAAGTTACACGTAAATTCCTATTCAAAATATCACTATAAGGAGACTGCATGCATTAGATCCTCTACACACAAGAACGTGTATATGCATATCTTCAATACTATCCCTCAAAAAAACCTGTTTAAAAAAAAACAAACCCAAACCCTTGTCATCTCTGATGACAGCAACTTGCAGAAACCACTTTCATAAGATTTTTGAAACGTAGTTAACAAGCTGTATGTAGAGCATCTTTGATGAATATCATAAAACTCTTACCCAAGCCATGGTTCAAATTTAAATCAATATGATCACGTAGGCAACAAGAAGACATATGGGCCTGTAATGTGGAGGTTAGTTTTACTTTGGGAATGCAGCCTTGGAGATGACTGCAATCAGTCGATTTATTAATTCAGGTCCGCAAACATTGCTACCTCCGTGCCGTGGTTCAAGGGTTTATGAGCATCAATACAATGCCAGCAATTGTAAAAGATCATACATATATTTGCTGGGGTCAGTTTTTTCACCTGTTGTGCCTGTTTGGCTTGTTTTAATTGAATTGATAGGCTGGAAACCCCCAGTACTGGTCACCTGCACACATCTATGTAATAATCTCTGAAGACATCTTGCCAGCATGCTCTTAATTTTATGAAAACTGCTGGCTACAGCTATGGCATGCTGGTATTTCTTAGCCACACACTGAAAGGAAAAGAGACTCTCAAAACCACACCAAGGTGTTGACTGACTCTGGTCGGTCACTTTCCACATTGGCCGCTGCAGCCCCAAAGCATGGCAAGTCTTCTCAGACCATGCATGCTTACTCGCCCCTTGCTCGTGCTTCCTTCAGGATATGACACCCTGGAAAAGAGCAGACAATGCTCAGAGAGGGGGCAGCACCCTAATAAAGACAAGAAGCTGGGCAAGCCTTAGCGCTCCTATACTACAGTACACCGTGTCAGGATCCCCTACCACCACACCACCCAGTTGGCGGCCGCCTCTCTGCCTTTTGTGCACAATGGGAGTCTATCACAGGACAATTCTTTTATCCTCAACACCCTGCAACATGGCTACATGCTGCCTTTTGGTGGAGACAGGCCTCCGTTAAGCTACGAGCCCTTGTGGGTTGCGCTGCCAGCCACATAACCCAAAGTATCGGCATTCCTACAGGTGGTTCAGATGCTTTGGAGCAAGTGCACCATATAGTGAATCGAGAATCAAGGTTCTCCATGCTTTTAAAACTTATTCTTCCTGGTCCCCAAGTGGGATGGAAGATGGCTCCCAGTCATAGACCTGTCAATGCTGCACACCTACCTGGAAGTCTCGTCCTTTCAGATGGAGACCCGCAGTTGGTAGCAGCAGCCCTGCGGCCCATGGAGTGGACAACGTCCCTGGATGTCCAGAACATGTTCTTCCATGTGCCAGTCACGTTTACTTCATGGAAGTTTCTGCGGTTTGCATTCTTGGTCCAAGTTTATCATTTCAGGGCACTTCCGTTCATCCTTGCCACGGGACCACTGGTGTTTACCTGGTTTGCACAATCAGTTGCTGCTTATCTTCACTAGTCAGCTGTGTGTATTCATGTGTTCCTGGATGATTGGCTTATCGGGATGCTTCAGAGCCTGGATTCGCAGCTTCACACACAGACCATTCTGGAACTCTGCCAACGCTTGGGCCTGATAGTGAACCTAAGCAAGTCCAGCCTTCGACCAAAGCAGACTCTCATCTTCCTCAGCATCCAGTTTGACCTGGTTGCCTACATCTGTTGCCCTTGAGAAGTTAGGTTGGAGAGACTTCAGTTCCTGTTCAGAAACTTTCTGACTTGCAAGGTCCACTCGGTGCAACAGTCGCTTACCCTGCTGGGCTCCCTGTTCTCAACAGACTCTCAGGTCCCACTTGGTCGACTTCACCACCCCCCTTGCAGCACGCTCTGTGGTGCAGATGGTCCAAACCAGGGCTATCAGGCCCCAGTGCCAGTTCTCAAGGAGGACCACCAGCATCTTCTGTTGTGGACCCTATGGGAGAATGTCATGTTGGGACAAACACTGATACCTTTTCAGGCCCAGCTTACCATCTACATTGACTCTTCTCGTTCCAGGTGTGGAGCCCACATAGAAAGCTGGACAGCATTGGGCCCCGGCCAGCATTCTTCATGTCTCACCACATAAACTGGTTGGAACTGGAGGTGATACACTTAGCACTCCTCCACTTCCTGGACCCGGTGGAGCACAAAGGTCCTCATAATGTGTGGGAAGAGGACCACAGTGGTCTTCCTCAACAGGCAAGGTTGGATGTCATCCAAGAAGCTGACAGAGTTAGCCAGATTCATCACTTGATGGAGCTCCAAACAGGATATCTGCACACATGTGAGGCATGTCCTGGGACATCTAAATGTCCTGGTGGACCAACACTTGAGAAGTCAGCCGCTAGGGACAGAGTGGTCACTCCATCCATGGGTCATTCAGGCCATGTTGCTCAGATAAGGAACTCCACATGTGGACTTGTTCACAACTCATGAGAATGCGAAACTGTTGGTTAACATTCCATTTGTCCGGGACCCCAGGCTGTAGTGGTGGATGCTCTAGCCCTGGACTGGAGCAACCATTGGGCATAAGCATTTCCACCTGCACAGATACTTAAGAAGGTACTGCACAAGGTTCAGTCCAATGGTTGCAATCTGATCCTCAATGCCCCCTGGTAGCTCGGGACTGATTGCTCTGTAGACCTTTGTGAAGTAAGTGTCGAGCCTTCGCTATGTTTACCAGCATGGCCAAAACTTCTGGTGCAGCTGAAGACCATCATGTTCCACAGGAGCCCTTAAGTGCTGAACCTCCACGCTTGGCACTTGTCTCACAGCACATCTCCGACAGAGGTTTCTCAGAATTGGTCGCAGATAGAATTGCCAGAGGTGGGCTTCAATCTTCTCGAACTGTTTACTTGACTCATTGGAATATGTTTTCTGGTGTGCCAGTAATGGAATCTACCCTTGGTCTCTGTGCATCGTGGACACTGTGGACTTCCTGCTTTATCAGTGGGAAGTCCTAGGCAAGAGCTCGAGAACAGCGGAGATCAGCCATCTCCTCAACCCTCGTGAAGGTCCTAGACAATTGTATTGGGAGCTATCCCTATTTTCCTGCACTCATCATGTCTTTCTACATGGACAGACCTGCAGCAAGCCGGTCCTACCCTGGTGGGACCTTCCGCTGGTTTTAGTCATGTTGAAGAAGTGGTCCTTTGAGTGCCGTGCGGACCCCTGAGGGGTGGACCTCAAGTACTGGATGTTGAAGACTTGTTTTTTGTTAACACTTGCTTCGGGGTTGAAGAAGTGAGATATCCACGCTCTAGGTCATGACAGATTCCAAAAGAAAAGGTCAGAGTTAGCTCTGAAGTGTGCAATTGCTCCAATACACAAACAAATACATAAAAATTTGGAGGGCTAGAGCTGTGTATTCCCATTGGTTTGCATGTTAAAGTAACCTTAAATAAACTAGTCACTTTAGTAGCTGTGGTTATATGATTTTTGTGAGGTATTAAGTTACACATTTAGATTTACTGTGAAAAATTTGGTGTCTCTATGTGCAGTTGTTTACAAGTTATTAAGTTGCAAATTACAATGTCAAGTTATGGGAATACACAGCCCTAGCATTCCAGTGACTGCAGCGCCATCTTTTAGACAGGGCTAGAACCTTCTGTTCTCGTCCTTGCCTATTGGCACCTGACCTCTCCCAGGTGACCCTGAGGTCACACTTGGGCTTTCTCACAAGGAACCAACTGGCTTGAGATCCATCTATGGCCTTCGAAGGTCTTACCCTCTGTGCTGTGGATGCTGCTCTTCCAGAACAGGAAAGAGCTTTATGTCCCATGAGAGCCCTTCGCTGGTACCTTTCACACATGGATGGATACGGGGACAGAGGTCAGCCCTCTTTCTAGCCCTCAGTAACCTTCATAGGGAGCAAGTTTGCATAAACATGATTTCTTGGTGGATGATGCAGATGATCCTTAAGGCTCATGAGATCTCGCTGCTAAGGCCTGGTGCCTTGCAGCTCATGTCAGCCAGAGCTCATGAGGTGCGACCCTTTAATGCCTCCTGGCATGGCCTGCAGAATGTCATGGTTGTTGGCATTTTGTGGGCCTTTCTGTGGGCCTTTCTGTGGGCTTGCCTATGGCAATTGTCTACGGCATTTGCCAAGCGCTACTTGCGTGACATGATAGTGCTAGAGGAGGGTATGTACACCTTTGCAAGCATCACAGGCTCTTTTGCTTAGGTTCTGATACATGTCTGTTGGGCCTTCCAGATCCCATCAGAGCAGCCACCATGTTACAGCTTATGGCACTCTTGTTGTTTAGATCCTATGCAGTCAATCGATTGACACACTTCTTAGTGGCCTAAGGCATTGTGCTAAATTGACCTAATCTCAGACCCGTATCATGCAGTTTGTCCAACTGTCCTGGCCCGTTGCTGGTTGACCCAGGAGTTCACTGCCCTAAGGAACCATATACCAGCCTCGATCTGGTACCCGCCAGGTTTGCGACTTGGTGCTGTTGGATCTCCAGTTCCGATGGAGCTGAAACAGACAGTATCTACCCAAGAAGAGGACAGCTATCATGTTGACTGGCAAGTTCCGGGGGGGGGGGGTAGGGTGGGTGGGTGAGGGTGGTGTTCAGTGCGGTTCCATGCAGGTATGTAAGGAGGGTTTCTGGATTCGGCTGGATTCTGCTCAAGTCTATGTATCTCTAAGGTTTTCCTTTCAGATGTCACTTCCTCACTTGGACCAATGGTTTCCCCCAATCTGCCAGTACGGGCGTTCAAATGTGGTCATAATGCCAGTAACATTACACGCTATGCCTTTGTGTCTGTATATCAGCAAATGGTGGCCAAGAAGTAACGTTCAGAAACTAATACATGCAATTTTTAGTATTTTGGTGTAAGTATAATCCTGATCACCAGAGAAGCCCACCCCACCAACCACCTTTCTCTTTCAGCTGATGTCAACTGACCACACTTCAAAAGAGGAATCATGATACAGAGACTGAGAGAGCATATGCACCGGTAGACACCACTAGTTCCAAAGGAACCTAGAGATGGCGCCATGGGACCGTCAGGTTTTCAGGAATCCAGCGAATGAATTCAACTAGATTTCATGGGCATTCGACCCAGACACTGAGGTCTAGGCAAATGGTTGTCGAGAGGTAAGTATGCTTACTAACATCGAAATTACTGCAAATTCCACGTATTCATTTACCTGTAACGCTACCCTTTTCGCACTTTTATTAACAGAGTACATGCACGCCTGCACACACACACATAGTTACAGTGAGGCCGTTGGCCATTTCAAAAATACAAACGCATATTTTATATAAAAACAAACGCTATAATGACGACCATCTGAGTGAAGCTCACAGATCAGGAATGTATGTCCATGAACACATTCTGTAACCTGTTCTCTCACGCTTTGCAAACGTAACAGATACACACGTAATACTAAACGATGTTTGTGAGGAGCCATTGTAGGAGAGCCCCACACGGCTCAACCCCCAACTTCCCAAGGCATATTTACGCAGAGGCACATGTCCTCACACTCGCCCTAATTCACCAAGAGGATGACTCTCTCTGAACCATACTACCATAGGGAGGGAGGGCGCCCGTGCACAAAGCTCTCCCTTCTGGCTTTTACCTCAGCTGACTGACAAGTCAGCTGAGGTTTTGTGAGGGTCCGTCGTCCGTCCGTCCGTCCGTCGTCCACAATTCACATTTTCGACTTCTTCTCAAAAACCGTCTGCCAGATCCATGTCAAACTTGGTGCAGATGTGCCTTGGGTGGGTCTCTACCAAGTTTGTTCAAATGGTCACGGTCTAGTGATTTTTGGATTTTTTATGAATTTTTTGGTTCTTTTTTGGGTAAATCTTAAAAAATCTACTTCTCTGAAACCGCTCACCCAATTCCTTTGCTATCACACAGGAACACTCCCTGGGACTCCTAGTTCTTAATTTGTTCACTAGGTGACGCTGCAATTTTTTTCTTATTATTTATGAATTTTTGTGTGTTACAGCTATTTTCGACTTCTTCTCCAGAACCATCACTCAGATTAAGCTGAAACATGGTGGATCTGTTCCTTGTAGAAGGGTCAAACAAAGTTGTTCACTATGTGGGAATGCTGGGGATTCTTGATTTTTAACGTTTTTTTCAATTCTGGTACTTGTCGGTCAATGCAGCTTTCCTATTGATTACTATGGAAGTCAATGGGCATTCTAATGCTAATTCACATTTTCGACTTCTTCTCCAAAACCGTCTTCCAGATTAACTTCAAACTTGGTGGCAATGTATGTTGGGTGGCTTTCTACCAATTTGTTAAAATGTTCATGCTCCAGTGATTTTTGGATTTTTAATGCATTTTTTTATTCTTGCTTTTGGACAAATCTTAAAAAATCTTGTAAGTCAATGGGCATTCTAATGCTAATTCACAGGACAACTGACACGAAATTTACTGTTTACTTGATAACTTGAGATCTGTTTTGAGTTAGCTACACATGTTAATTATTCTGTATGAAGGTCATGCTGAGACAGTACATGAATGACCTTGACCTCGTTTGTGGGGTCACAGTGCAACACACATGAATTTTACTCTTCATTGTAACTTGAGAACTACTTGAACTTTGATGTTGCACATGTAAGTGTTCTTCTATAAAGTTCAGACTTACTCAGAACATGGTGTCCTTGATCCTTTCCCAAGTTCATAGAGCTGCAAGTGTGATGAATGTCAAGATCAGCTGAGGCACGGGCTGTTCACACAGCCCTCTTGTTATCCCCTCACCCTTACCCACTGATGTGCTTATTCACCCTTCTCTTTTCATTATGGTATTATCTATACAATTTTCCATATGTAGAGAAACTTGCACAGCTAGCAACGAGCTACTATTTTTCTCTCACGTGGAATCGTTGTTTGTGGGCAAAAATCACGATTTTGCCCACCATCAGGGATCCCGAGGGAGAGAAAAATAGTAATTCATTCTCAAGCCATGTAAGATTTAGTTTATACTTTCTTTAATTGGGTATTTATCAGAAAAAAATGTGTCCTATAGGCCTACTTTCAACGCTTACGTTCTTCGTAGTTTTTTTAACGTTGCGTGTCACGTATTTAATCAAACATCCCACGCTTACATTTAATTTTGTCTGCAATGTTAACACACTACGTCACTGATGCATTCGCGTCACAATTTAGTTGTAGCAATGTTTCGGTCATTTGATATACAGTGAGTTACCACTTTTGAATTTCACTCTAGAAAATGATAATTCACCCTCAAACATACAATAATACTAATTTTATTAAACATGTTCTGTGTTGCTAAATGTACCCGTATTTGCCATATATCATAATGGATCACAGTGCGTCCTTCAGCGTAGTAATTCCATAAATCTTCAATCACGACACACTTAAGGTTGCAAATAATACATAGAATAGAGCTGAAAATATAAAACACATTTAAAAAAAGTCCATTCCTGGAGGTTTTGTACACTATGCTAAACCTACTCAGACTTGTACGGATGCATGTTGCCAGAATGAACATAATGTTTGTGGTATAAAATCCTGTAAATGTAGTCTGGTACTTGTATTCTGCTTTTCCATTTGTTCGCACGTACCGGTGGGGTACTAATCATAATACATATGCAGAATTTCTTTTCTAACATCTCCATTTGTCCCGAAGTAGCACTAAAAGGGTCTCTCTGTACTTCTCTTCATTATTAAAGACACCTATCTGCGATATAATCATCTAGCGCCTGTAGGATGAGATGTTTTTTTGTCAATGGGCAGACATTTTGGAGCTGTTGATGAATTTAAGGATGCCGTTGTACACGATGAGGTCAACAAACTCAAAGAGTGTAATGATGCTGGCGCCCAGTAAGAGACCAAGAAAGCCACCAATTTCACCTGTAAGAAGACATGGGCATTAACAGTTTCCCAGTCAAGCCGGATGAAAAAATACCAATGATTTAAAATAGATTATTATCGTCTAATTTATATTTATGGTTATGATTAACTCTTTATCCAAAGTTTCGAGTGTAAGTGTGAGGAAGCCAATCTGGAAAATATGCATAAGAAATACGCCACCTTAACCCGCGAATTCAGTTCTTGAACCAGAAAAAAAAAAAAAAAAAAAAATAATAAAAAATAAAAGTAAATAAACAAAAATAAAATAAAATAACACATACAGTTGTGTGATGCACAAATTACGTCGGAAAATGAAACAATTTGGAGGTTTTCAGACTGCTTCAGAATATGGAAAATTCAAGAACATGTGCTTGTCCATCCATCTATTCATCTCAAACGCATGATACAGTGATAATTTTATGTGGTGTTGGGTGTGTTCAGCTTGGAAAAGGATAAGTACAGATATTGTAGGTACGGTTGAAGTGAAAATACTACAATAATATTCCTGAAGTTAATCTATCCCAGTTTCGTTTATAACATTGACATATACTGGGCCATCTCATACCTCAATGCCCAATTGTGCGAGCCTTCTATAGCATAAGAGACCGGACACATACATACATACATACATACATACATACATACATACATACATACATATGAAGTAGCATTGTTCATGTTCCTCGTAAATTTTTCCCGACTTGAAATAAAATATATACTTACTGAGCAAAGCTTTGTAGTCAAACGCCTCTTGTTGTTCTATTTTCTGGTAACTCAATTGGGAAAAGAATACATCCATTTTTATAAAATTCTTCCTGCAATGCCAGAAAAAAATACAGTGCGTGTGTAAAAGGGAAGGATGTTTACAGTGTCAACGAGATTCCAACGAATCATATAAACATGTCATCATCATCTCAATAACACAAGTGACATGACAGATATAAAAACGGAAGAAATACAAATAAAATATACAATTTTGAAATGTACAGACAAAATAAGTAGATCCGGCTGATAATATGCACACATAGGCTACGTTATAAAAATTACTTTACAAAGACCACTAACATTTACAAATACTTAATTTTCGATTTTGAAAAGTACGCTTTGAACATGTGCATCACCATATGTATACCAAAAGTATATCTGGTGGTTGACCTCATTTGCATTCAGCATTCCAACTGGCTATTGTGTTTCTCTCAAACAAATGAAAAATGATCAGTTTCACATTGAAACTCAACACACATTTGAGAGAGAGAGAGAGAGAGAGAGAGAGAGAGAGAGAGAGAGAGAGAGAGAGAGAGAGAGAGAGAGAGAGAGAGAGAGAGAGAGAGAGAGAGAGAGAGAGAGAGAGAGAGAGAGAGAGAGAGAGAGAGAGAGAGAGAGAGAGAGTACTCACAAGACAAATGATTCTCCCATTTGACTCTTTATAGCATACTGCTGGAGCAAGGCTTGCGTATCACTCAAAGCCGTTTTCACGGTTCCGAGATATCCCTTCAACTCTGAGTCAAATCCCAACAAAACGTCAGAAAACGTCTCAAAGTAAGCGTCCAGGTATTCCTGGATTACATCTGTTGCCTTTGTAGAAGCAAAGGCAGACACACTGAAGCTGGACGGCCAGACGTGCGACCCTGCACTGGTATATATGTCGTATACCGTGCTATCCAGCCTCAGCAGTGGTCTTGTCAGTAGCTTCATCTTGCGCAGTCTGCCACCGAAATGTTCTTCTCCTACGTACTGTTCCAAATGAATTGCCTGCTTAAATATATCTTGATAAATCACTTGTAGATTGTTCCGTGTCGATTCAATAATATTTTGTATATATCCTATCACTCTTAAGTGGATCTTTGTGAGGAGGCTGTCAAGCTCTGTAATGGTAGCACTGAGATAGCCATTTTGCACCTCAATAGCCAAATCATACTTTGATCGCTTTCCAGTCTTGTAGTCCTCTATCCATCCTCTGATCAGTCGCTCTCTCTGCATAAGTGACGTCAGTTCCTCCGTGGAGAATAGGCGATCCCACATGGAGGTGTTCAACAGCATTGTCTCAACTTGCTTGAATACACCTGAGCTAAGGGCTGATGCTGCTTTGGTTAAAGCATTGGTATACTCATCCAGACATTCTTTTACGTGTTGTGAATGGGATAAATAATCATTCAAGGGTTCTCCAATTACAGATAATATCACCGAGGATGCGATGTAACTTGAGTTAAGGGCCATGTTGCGACAGTCCGCTAATATCTCCGTCATATTAGTCATGAGCATATCTGTGTCATTTATGATTTTTTCACAAATGTGGGTTTGCGTTGCATTATGGACTCTGAGTGGTAGACGCGCGAACATTTCATTAAGAAACATCTGGCGGATACTAGACACGTTAAGATACCTGAAGAAATAGAATTGCTTCAGTTCCATGCGGGTTTCCTTTAACACCTTCTCCACGTTTCTCACAGCTGGGTGACTGGAGTACGAGTTGATGCGGACGAGACTAATTACTTCCTGTACTACTTTGTCCAGTTGCCACTCCACTGATAAACGGCCGATCCGGTATACACTATCAAAGGCCTTTCTCAGGTCGATGAGATGTGCTCCAAACACATTATTGATGTCTTGATGCAGAAAAGATACCAAGCTATATACAGTAAAATTTGCTTTTTGAATAACAGAACGCTTGTCATTGATTGCCATGTGCTTTCTTATAAGCTGAAACAAGGCGCTAAATCCATCCATAATTTTTGACATTATTTTTAAATCTTTCACAAAGTGATTGCCTTGATTTGTCCTGTCCTGCACGTCTAAAGCTTTAAGGTACTTTGGTTTGATGCTAGCTTCCCCCGCGGCCAAAATGGTCTCCACACTGAGGCTAGACAGGGAAGCATAGGACAGGACCGGCTCGTACACAGTGCGGAGACAAGGCTCCGTGCATATGCAATCCTTCGCTGTGCTTGTTCCATTTTCTGCAACAAATTACAAAACTGGTCAGTTTGTATTGAATAACAGGTAAGTGATTCAGATTACCTTAACTTTTTTCCTGCTTAAAGCTGGCCGACAGCGACCAGTAGTTTCAGATGCCTATGCCGTTTGATGCAGGTTCCCCTCAGGTTGAGGATACTCACTATTTTGAAGTCTTGAGCAGAGAAGACTCACTCCAACCTTTTGACCACTTTCAAGTTAATCGTTTTCTGGCCCAGTCCAAATAAAATGGTTTAAAGAAAGTTAAGTGAGCGCGCTGGCGCCCTTTACTGTTGACCGAGGAATATTTTGCAGGCATTGAGGCAATTTTATCATAAAATTTTGCAGTAACCTGAACAGTTAATGTGTATAGAAGCTTTGGTCTGAACCAAATAAGCAGGCGACAGTCAGATTGTTGCAAAATGGTCAGGTGTCAGGCGAAAAGTTGATGAGACATGAGGCTTCAACTTGGCAAAAGACAAAGCAAACAACGTGACCAAAAGGTCGCCCTTAAGGAGCAAAAGTATGACATAGGCTAATATTTCTGACACGCTCAGTGTCTATTATTATGAGTTAAATAATTAAAGACGCAGCTTTGAGAAATTTGATTTTTACCAGACAAACACGAAGAAAGTGAAACTGCTGGCAATGTTACAAGAAGTATATAGAATTATAATGTCAACAGAAACATGTACATGTTTTGAAATACCAATGAAACAAAAACAATTTCGCTGGCGACCACATAACAACCTAACAAGACAACACGAAAATTAGAAAGATAAGAGGAGGAGGTGTCGTTTTACCTAGAATCACGTGGTAACAATTTCAAATTGTGTACTCTTTTTTGGTTACGAATAAAAAATTGGCATTGTTTTAATGAATTTGATACATTTCTAATTACTGCGACAAAAATTACGGCCTATGTAAATGAAAATAAGAATGACAAACGACAAAAAACAAACTAATTGTGTGAGAGTTGTTTGTTAGTACGATGTGCATACAACATTAATACAGTCTAAATAAAAGTATAACAACACTGTACAGCTGTTGTAAATAATACATGTGTCGTTTTCAAGGAATGGATGAATGTATAGTTGGCAGGTACAATGCTATTAATTAACTGTTTTGCAATTCATTCAGCATCAATCGAGGAAACTAAATCTGACCGTGAAGAGAACATGTATGTGAACGGCGATTTATTTACAAATATCCCAAAGCAGACTGGAAAAGCCAAAGCATATGCAAGGAGAAGAGACAAAAGGACTGTGATAGTAATGTGCCCAGCTGACGCATATGAAGACTGGTAATTGCGAGCATAAATGATAGTTTGTATTTTTTTTTAGTATGTTTGAAATAACACTATCTAGACCATTTGGGGGCTTTTATGTGTTTCAATAAAAAGCAATCTTATAGGCAAAATATGGTGTATGGTGGTTGTCGGTTGAATCAAACCACTGAAGATGCTCGCTGACGTCAAATCAATTGGAACTTAGTGCTTTACACAGTACCATATTCACCTACAATATGTTAGTCCCTGCTCAGATACTATGAAGTTATAATCCGATATAATAGTTTTTTTGCATTAGGCCAAGATCACAAAAATCGATGAAAACAGAACATAGAAAGTATTTTCTGCATGTTGAAAGTGGAAAAATATTCTTACATAGACACAAAAAGCTTAAAACAAAATCAATGCATATTTAATGCAGAAAGCAACATAAAAATAATAACCATTAAAACTCATGACCACAGGTCTGCAGTCTTTTCACCTGAGCCAATCAGCCTTCTTTTGCACTGTGCTAAATTAAGAAGTATGAATGATACACAAATTTGAAATATTATGCGATGACAGGGACCTTGTTTAGAATGAGTCCCGAAGTTCACGGAGTAAAATCCACTCAAATTGCTGAGTATTCCTGACCGTGCAATGTATTATATGGCTTCGATACTGCTGAAAGTCACTCCCATTGCATTGATATGACCCAAAGAACGCGCCCACCAAGTTTGAAGAGAATGCAGCAAGTGGAATTCGGGAAGTCGAAATACAAAAACATACGGGCAGTTACATGAAAAAAGTGAAACGACTGCAGCGTCAAAAAAGACGCCCAATGGCGATAATCCTAAACAACGAACAAAAACAATATCTAATACAGAGAACCCGGGGACGTTCATACAGGACCTGTCCTACAAAGGTTTAGCAGTTATGCTTTTTTACTTGTATATACCTGCTGTATCATGCTCTTCCTTTTAGTTGTACCATATCCGAATTAAAACAAACTATGTCTAACTTTTCGTTAGAAGTAAAAAGGGACAGATGCACGGATGGCGACCCACCCTATGCACTTAGCAAAAACTAAACAAACAAACAACACCCCCCCAAAAAAAACCAAAAACAAAACAAAAAAACCCCAAAACAAACAGACAAAAAAACCGCAAAAAAACCCCAAACCCCCCCACAAAAAAAAAAAACAAATACAAAAAAAAAAAAAAAAAACCCAAAAAAAAACAAAACAAAACAAAAAAAAAAAAAAACCGTATTGTTTTACCAATGCTGCAGCGATCAGTTTATAGCCCAGACAGTTGCAAGCATACACGATAAACACATTTTGTTTTAGTGTACTCTCACTAATGGGCTGATGCAAGCACGCT